>JAAGEH010002528.1:43466192-43509694 GCA_011751065.1 Lasiurus cinereus | reverse complement strand
AGCCTCTGGGACAGCTTCAAGCGTACCAACATCAGAATTGTGGGGGTGCCAGAAGAAGAGAGAGAGCAAGAGACTGAAAACCTATTTAAAGAAATAATGACTGAAAACTTCCCACATCTGGTAAAAGAAATAGACTTACAAGTCCAGGAAGCACACAGAACCCCAAATAAAAGGAATCCAAAGAGGACCACACCAAGACACATCATAATTAAAATACCAAGACCAAAGACAAAGAGAGAATATTAAAAGCAGCAAGAGAAAAACAGTTCATTACCTACAAGGGAGCACCCATAAGACTGTCAGCTGATTTCTCAACAGGAACGATGCAGGCCAGACGGGAGTGGCAAAAAATATTCAACGTGATGAACAGCAAGAACCTACAACCAAGAATAATCTATCCAGCAAAGCTATCATTCAGAATTGAAGGGCAGATAAAGACCTTCACAGAGAAGAAAAAGCTAAAGGAGTTCATCAACTCCAAACCAGTATTATATGAAATGCTGAAAGGTACTCTTTTAGAAGTGGAAGAAGAAAAAGGTAAAAGCCAAAAAATTATGAACAACAAATACATATCTCTCAACAAGTGAATCTAAAAATGAAGTGAATTAAAAATTTGATCAACAGAATAAACTGGCAAATATAATAGAATCAGGAGCACAGAAAGGGAGTGGACTGATAATTCTCAGGGGGAAAGGGGTGAGGGGTGTACAGGGAGAGACTGGACAAATATCATAGGGAGTGGACTGATAATTCTCAGGAGGACAAAAATCATAAAGCATCAAACACTGTGAAATTACAGCAGAAAGATTAAAGTTAGGTGAGGTAGATAAGTGATCAATCAAAGGACTTGTATGCATGCATATAAGCATAACCAATGATCACAGACACTGGGGGGTTGGGGTATGCCTGGGAGGGAGGGGGGGCAATGGGGAGATATGTATAAAAAATTAATAAAAATTAATTTAAAAAAAAAAGAATTTTGTGCATCAGGGCTCTAGTATTATAAATACTCAACATTAGTTCTAGTTGGCCAGTAGGGAAATTGCTCTAATGGGAGGGTAGGGAATTATTCACTAGAGGCCCAGTGCAGGAAATTCATGCATGGGGGTGTGTCCCTCAGCCCAGCCTGCACCCTCCTCCAATCTGGGATCCTTCAAGTGATGTCAGACTGCCTGTTTAGGCCTGATCCCAGTAGACAGTCAGACATCCCTTCACAATCCAGGACTGCTGGCTTCCAACTGCTCACACCTGTCTGCCTTCCTGATAGCCCCTAACCACTTCTGCCTGCCAGCCTGATCACCCCCTAACCACTCCCCTGCCAGCCTGATTGATGCCTAACTGCTCCCCTGCCAGCCCAATTGCTCATAATTGTCCTTCCCTGCAGGCCTGGTCTCCCCCAACTTCCTTCCCCTGCTGACCCAGTCACCCCTAATTGCCCTCCCCTGCCAGCCTCATTGCTCCTAACTGCTCTCCCCTACTGATCTAGTCTCCCCCTCAACTTCCCTCCCCTTTAGGCCTGGTCCCCCAAACTGCCCTCCCCTGGAGGCTTGATCGCCCCCAATTGCCCTCCCTTGCAAGCCTGGTCCCCCCCCAACTTCCCTTCCCTGAAGGCCTGGTCATTCCCAACTTCCCTCCCCTACAGGCCTGGTCACCCCCAACTGCTCTCCCCTGCAGACCTGTGTCCCCTGCCAACTGCCCTCCCCTTCAGGCCTGGTCCCCCAACTGCCCTCCCCTGCAGGCCTGTGTCTCCCCCCAACTGCCCTCCCCTGCAGGCCTGGTCCCCCAACTGCTCTCCCCTGCAGGCCTGTGTCCCCCCTCCCCCCCCCCCAATTGCCCTTCCCTTCAGGCCCAGTCACTCCCAACTTCCCTCCCCTGCAGGCCTGGTCACCCCCAACTGCCCACCCCTACAGGCCTGGTCCCCCAACTGCTCTCCCCTGCAGGCCTGGGTCTCCTCCAACTGCCCTTCCCTGCAGGATTAATCGCCCCCAACTGCCCTCCCTTGAAGGCCTGGTCCCTCCCAACTGCCCTCCGCAGCTGGACATCTTGTGGTGGCCATCTTGTGTTGGAGTGATGGTCAATTTGCATATTACTCTTTTTTTATTAGATAGGATAGGCCAGTTAGTAAGACCCTGGAATGTTCTTGCCCAAAGTTTTCCAACCATATTCTCTTGTTCTGATCAAAAGGCACCTTTTTAAAACATAAGACCTTTAGCCATGTCATACCTTTTAACACAAGGACGTCACTCATAGAAATAGAGAAAATAAATTTTGCCCAAAGAATTTCTCGAAAGCATTAGAAATAAGAGAGGAAGGGAGACCCGAGCAAATTAAATGCTCCCAAGTTGGGAAATGACTCCATAAATTAAAGCATCAACAAAATGGAATCTTTTTTAACAATTAAAAGGATGTTTTTCATAGGAAATTTTACATAATATGGAGAATTGTTTGATAACATATGTGTTAATGTTCTATCAGTTGAAAAAGACAATGGAAAGCATCAACATTTTAATACTTCTGGTCAGTGTGGCTCAGTGCTTGAGCATGAACCTATGAAACCAAAGGTCATGGCTGTATTCCCTCCCCATCAGGGCATATGCCTGGGTTACAGGCTCGATCCCCAGTAGGGTACATGCAAGAGGCAGCCTATCAATGATTCTTTCTCATCACTGATGTTTCCTTTCCTCTCTCCCTCTCCCATTCTCTCTGAAATCAATAAAAATATATTAAAAATATATTAATGCTGGTTACCTATGAGTGGTAGGATTATGTGATTTTGAAAATATTAGTGTTTCTAAAATTGTTTATTTTCATGTGATTAAAAGAGTAAATACAATAGAGCTTCTACGCTGTGAACCTGAATCTTCAAATAATTAGTAAGCTTTCAAAAGATGGTACTTGTGGAAAATAAGACCTTTTCTCTCTCCATCTAGCATTAGTCTTATCTCATTCATCCCATTCCTTCCACCCCTTTTATTTCTACTCTCTTGCCATCAGCCGTCATAACTCCATAATCTCAGATACTAAGAAACTGAGGTGTAATTATTCAGTATTTTTTAATTTAAATGTTCCGTTAAATAGTTTAATTTACCTTAAAATATACAAACAGAAAGTAAAATAGCCTAATGGTTAAAAGAACATGCTGCAAAATCACACAGATCTAGTTTAGAATCTTAGCTTGCCACATGAGACCTCCTACAAGTTTAAACTTCCTTATCTATAACATGGGAGCAACACTCCTCCTCCCTGGACTGCTGTTGAGGATGAAATGAGAGGACGCAGGGAAAGCATAAGATGGAAGGCAACTGCCATTATTGTGGGGTTTTTAAAAATATATTTTATTGATTTTTTACAGAGAGGAAGGGAAAGGGATAGTCAGAAACATCAATGAGAGAGAGACATCGATCAGCCGCCTTCTGCACACCCCTCACTGGGGATATGCCTGCAACCAAGGTACATGCCTCTGACCACAATCGAACCCAGGACCCTTCAATCTGCAGGCTGGCGCTCTATCCACTGAGCCAAACCAGTTTTGGCTGCCATTATTGTTTTATAGTTAATGTAGTTAGCTGTCTTTTGTGAACAGCCCTTAGATTTTAATTTCTGTAGGATAAAAAGCTTACCGAGGTCCAGTGCTTGCACAATTATTTGGACTTTTCAAAATATGAAAATTTCTAAAACAACTTGGGAGACTTATATAGAGCTGTCAAAATATTCTTCATAAACTGGCTATTACTAAAACCCACCAATAAAATTTATCAGCACTATTTCATAAAGAGCATTTGAACATTACTAAAAAAGGTGAAAGACAGTCTCAGAAGATGAGAAATCATTCCCAAGGAAGGACAGTTGGCAACTGTATGACAAAATTATCTACCTTTTTTTTTTTTTGTAATTCATGTGTTGTCATTTACCAGTAAACACTTTAGGACCAATACCAGTTTGCAAACTGGCACTTGATGAAAGGCATATAACTTCTTAGCCTGATTCTTCACCCATATAGAAGGCTGTTCTAGCTACCTCCTGGGATGTTCATTCAACAAACACTAAGGAAAGTGATTACTTCCTATTAAGCAGAGGAATTCAAAATCAAACGAGGTTAAGTATATGAAAACACTACACACAGTGCTTATATATTGCAAATACCATAAAAATAAAGAGTATTGTTATTGTAAAAATAAAATATTATATATTGATTCCTAAAAGGGAAAAAAAAAGATTTTACACCTACATTTAAATGGCTTAGTCATTTTCTATATTCACATTATATCAAATAACATTCAGAATTTTTTAGTATAAACGTTTTCCAACATTTTCCATATTTTTTTCTTTAGAAAATAGTCATATTTGTGATGTATTTCACTGTTCTGCCATGCTCTCTCTTATGGGAATTGAGGATGTTTCTTTTCCCTCAAATGGTATAGCTCTCAAGGGAAAGTTATTAAGCTAAAAATTGCTGCTATAATAACATAATAATTCAACATGTAAAGGCTGAATTCTAAGGAAGAAGATTTAAAAGGATCTAAAGGCAGGCTCAGATACAGAGAAAATTTTATTTGTAAGATATTCTAGTGTTAAAATTCACTTCTAAGTATTTAATAAAAAAATAGTAAGACAGCCTAGTCCAGTCAGTGTCACTTAGTGGTTAAGCATCCACCTACAAAGTACAAAGGAAGAAAGAGGTCATGATTCAATTCCCAGTCAGGGCACACGTCCAGGTTTCCTGTTCTATCCGCAGTAAGAGGGTGTGCAGGAGGTGGCAAATCAATGATTCTCTCTCATCATTGATGTTTCTCTCTCCCTCTCTGAAATTAATATTAGTAAATAAAAATTAATAAAGAGAGTTAAGTAGTCTGGCTCTGTGGATGGAGCATCAGTCACGGGTTCAATTCCAGACAAGGGCATGTACCTGGGTTGCAGGGTTGATCCCAGGTCCTGGTCAGGGCCTGTGCTGAAGGCAATCAATTGATGGGTCTCTCTCACATCTGTTTCTCTGTCTCTCCCCCTCCTTTCCATTCTCTCTAAAAATCAATGAAAAAATGTCCTCGGGTGAGGATTAACAAAGCACATACATACATCCTATATCATAAAAGGCTAATATGAAAATAGATCAAACAGTGAAACAACCAAACAACCAGTTGCTATGACGTGTGCTGACCACCAGGGGCATGTGCAGAGCATGGCGGGCGTCAACCACAGCAGGATGGTGGAGCAGGTGAGCTGGGGTGCCAGACCAAGGTGGAGTGCTGGTCACTGTTATCGAAGCGAGCCTCTAGTAGTTACTTAAAATTCTTTGCTCCCATGCACCGTAGTCTCATCTGGTTCTCACACCTTTTGCTGGCACTGGCCCCACTTGCACATGTTACTGGTGCCAGAGCCACTGCCAGTGCCTGGTGCTAGTCCCAATCATTCCGTGCCATTAGCGGGTGCGAGCTGCGCTGCCAGCCCTGATGACCCCTGAGGGCTTCTCCACCTTTCTCTGCTCCTGAGGGGCTATTGGGGCAGCTGCTGGCGCCGGCTCCAATCACTCTGCAGTGTCAGTGGGTGTGAGCAGGGTTGGTGCTGTCAGCATGTGGGAGTGGAGGTAGGAGCAGGGCTGTTGGTAAACAAGGGACTGGGGCCACAGCAGGAGGGGCCAGGCGGGAGCATGGAGGATGGGCTGAGACCTGCCCTGCCCAGAGTTCCTTCCAATGTGCACAAATTCATGCAATGGGCACCTAGTACAGTGGTTGGCAAACTCATTAGTCAACAGAGCGGCTCTGTTGACTAATGAGCTTGCTAACCAATGACCTAGACTCTCAATTCCAATAATTATAGGCTGTTGTTGTTCCTTGTGATTCAGCCCCTATCCCAGTGGTCGGCAAACTCATTAGTCCACAGAGCGGCACAACCACTGCCCTAGTACATAAATAAATAACAAGACACCAAATGTAGAAATTATACAGTTTTATGAGTTTTCTGTTGCTTCTTCATCCACTATGAATAATTTCACAATACAACACTTTTAGGCAGCTGCTCCGCTACTTTCTTTGGTTTCCACTTCTTTAGGCAAAAATGGCTCCATCTTTAGTAACAAACCTTCGCTTGTTGAACTACGGAGGAAAGCTCGTACCACAAAGGGTCCTAGAAACAAAGAGAAAAATCAACTTTCATTTTATTGGAGATACCTAATAAGTAAATATAAATATAAAACAATAAACCTTATAGAACTCATGAGATAGCTTGTAAGTACTGACATTACTGAACTAATATTGTGAAATATAAGAAAGGAAAAATCATTTTATTTCTAGAGTAGAAGACAAACTAGTTACACTCTAGAACAGCGGTTCTCAACCTGTGGGTCGCGACCCCTTTGAGGTTGAACGATACTTTCACAGGGGTCGCCTAAGACCAGCGGAAAACACCTATTTCCCATGGTCTTAGGAACCAACAGACCGCTCCTCGGTGTAGCAAAGTGTAGCAATGTAGTTTACTGTTGTCATATGAAGACTGTACCCATGCTACACCACGATTCAAGACAAAATTTCATTTATTTGTAATTAGAAATAAATATTTCACAATATATAATTACATATTGTTTTTGTGATTAATCACTATGCTTTAATTGTGTTCAATTTGTAACAATGAAAATACATCCTGCATATCAGATATTTACATTACATTTCATAACAGTAGCAAAATTATAGTTATGAAGTAGCAACGGAAATAATTTTATGGTTGGGGGTCACCACCACATGAGGAGCTGTATTAAAGGGTCACGGCATTAGGAAGGTTGAGAACCACTGCTCTAGAATATCAGAGATTTATCCTTTAAACTACACGTAATCACAAATAATTCATTTCTCTCTTCCAGAATATGGTCACTTACAATTTATTTTATTGCAAAATCAACAATGAAAGAGCAGGTGGGTAATATTTACATTTGTGAAAACAGTCTAAATATTTATTTAAAGTAGTCAACACAGATTTAATAAAATTCCTTAAAAATTAAAAGGCTTTTCCTATGACTAATGTTAAGGTACTTTGTTCAAAGTGGTAAAAACAGATAACTACATTGTTTTTAGAGATTTACTAACTATCATTCTACTCCGCTATAGTCTCAGAGGAACCTATACTCAAACCAAAATTATCCATGGAATACACGAATCTATATACATACCATTACTAAGCACTATAGTCAAATCTAGGACAACGGATTTAGCAAATAAAGTAGTTATCACCAGTGTGTTTAACTCTCAAAGAAAGTGAAAAAATAGTGAAATATTGTGATGTAGTTAAGACACTTGGTTATGAAACTCAAAATGACAGATTCCTCTAATGACAGAATTATAAGTGTATATATAGTCCATTGCAGATAAAGGCACTTGCTTGGCTTCAAACAGCTGCAAGTGAAACTTGCCTCTGGAAGGAATGAGTAGCACGTAGGCAAAGATAGAGGCACTGGACTGAGCCTAGTCTACATAGCCTTGATCACGTTTCACTGTTCTCGTGACATGATTAAAACCTTGTTTCTTTCCTGAAATAAATAAGATTTAGAAAGCTAGTACCAGTGGCAAAGTGAATGGTGCAGCTTCATACATTTCTATGTTTTATTTTAGTTTCTATTTAATGCCATTGTAAGTTTAAGGCAATCACTACCGTTTTCCTTCAAATTTTATTTATTACATGTAATGGTAGAAATCATGTGGAAATTTACAAAGGTTTCAGGATGTAGAGTACTCCTACTAATGTTAAAGAGGTCTTCTCTCTAAACAACTATACTTGTTAATAAGGCAATTAATAATCCTTTGAAGAATTATTTAATCCCTAGAAATACTGTTGCTATTGTAGTTGCATATGACTTAATTGTCTTCTTAATATTTTACATTTTTAAAGTATCACAGGGCTATAGGGAAATCTAACCTTGATACCCACTCACCCAAATTCAGTGGTCTGTGCCTACAAACGTCATTGATAACAGCTTGCAGATTGGCAGTTATCTGGTCACTTGACATATCCAGCTTAAAAAAAAAATACATAGCATTAATGATGTGAAAGTGAAAAAATAATACAAATTTTGGTAACTGTATCAGTATTTATTCTAGACAGTATTTTCAAAAAGTCAACTAATGTAAATTATCTATTAAGAGTCCCTACAGTAAAAGAAAAGCCTATTAACTCTTTTTTTAGAATGCTACATTTACATGTCTTTATGTCAAGACTTAATTACCTTACAGAACATATTACAGCAAAGTATTTTGAAGTTATTCCACTTGAGATTCCTTGATTTCCAAGTAATTTCCCCAAAACTTATCCTCGGGCACACCTATCATCCCTAACTCTCAAGAAATAAATAGTATTTTCTTTTGAGGTTATTGACTTACTTTTGAAGGAAACAAAAGCAATGTTCAGAAATTAATGCTTTCACAAGATCAAAATAAAATTACCTAACTACATACATTCAGACAAGCACAAATCTCACACAGAGACATTTTCAGGATGCTATGCTAACACTATGCAATAATAATTATCTTGCATTTAGCAAAAAATATAGCAAGTAAGTAAATACAGGGAATAAGATCTATTCACAAACTCTTAAACCTTGGGGGAAATCACACCTTCGGAAAATCCTTATGTTTATTATTCAGATTCAATGCATGTTATTCTTAAGTATCCCAGTTAAAACCAGTTATATTACATTTCAATATTTAGAGGATTTTGCACTTTACAAAATGAATCATTTTTTAAAAATTCATTTAATAAGTCCTCTTACCCTTTGTTAAAGATTTCCCTCAATTTAGGATAGCAATAGACACAAGGAAAGCAAGATATGCAGCATAATTTTTAAAATAGTTTGTTATGCTATGTAGACTAAACTTATCAGATTTTTGTAACTACTATATAATTTCTGCTGACCTACATTGCCATTTCTACAGTAAACTAACAATGACATGGCTTTAGAAATAAAAAACAAATACTTCTCTTAGAATTTTCATCAGTAGGATAATTTAAATGATTTCATTAAGTTTTAAAATAGTTTATACTTTTATCCAAATTATATCATCTCTATCTTTACTACGTACTATGTCTCTACTAAATTAAAAATATATTTGTAGCCATAATACTTCATTTTATTTTTTCTTTTAGGTACTTTGCAATCTTATTTAAAAGTTATATATTTTATGGGTATAACTGTGGTTATTTAATTGGCTATTGATGACTAGATAGCTATGTACAATTATAAAATGTATGCATGCATGAGAAATTTATTTGGGCTGATAACAATCTAGAGATAACCCATGAAAGCAACATCAGTTACTCTGCAATTCCAATGGTGTTTCCCATGCAATTACGTTTTGTGATCTTACGAAGGAAGTCAAGGATGACCATTATGAGGAGACAATACCTGTTCTATTCTCAACAGCAGAGCATGAGACTTAGTATAGCAGCTTAAAACAACAACAAAACAGGACTGGGTTGACCTTGTAGGGTTACTGAAATGTGTTAAGCACCATATCTGGCAATATAAGTCACCGTGTTGTATGTGCATAATATATGTAATTATGCACATAATTATTATTCACTACAGGACAAAAGTTATTCCTCATCTGCAGCATAGACGTTTTCAAGAAATTATTTACTACAAGGACAAAAGTTATTCCTCATCTGCAGCATAGATGTTTTCAAGAAAAGACTGCTTCACTGAATCCTACCTTCTACTTAACATTCTTATTATGTCAGAAATAATTTCCTAAGCAGACTAGATGGAAGACTTACCACAGAAATCAGAAGGTTTGCGTAGCAAATATAGTTGAACTCTACCTCTTTATTTTAACTCTCAGATTTTCCTCTTTCTGTGAAATTCCTAAACTTTGTCTTCAATCACTTTATATCATTATGAGAAAATTAAAAAATATTTTCTGTCTCTTTGAGATACAAATATGTACAGGACAAATTGTAGTCATGAGCATGTCTAAAGCAGTGATTCTTAAATGTTCTTCAGGTTATCAAACCTCATTCCAGAAAAATGCACACAGGCACACACAAAAAAATTAAGGTACATATATCTTAATGGATTAAAAAAAAGGGGGAAGAGAGAAGTAGGTATCCTGAGAAAAGTCTGTCAGTTAAGCAAGATCCTGAGGTTACACTTTGAGACTCGCCAGAATAGAATTAAATCTGTTTAGATATTCTGAATGACTAAGGACGACAGTGTGAAAAGGATTCAACTTAATGTTTTACCTTTTACAGAGGCAAATATGTAGCCATGATTGTTAGACAATCACATGGCCCTCCCGAAGTGGCCAGCTCTGTCACTATAAGCACACTGACAGCCTCAGATGACTGATCAGCTCCAAATGGAACTGCAGGGAGGGCTGTTACTTTACATTTTAGAACATCTGACCTCCAAAATCGCTTCCAAGTGCAATGTTTTAAGATTAAATGAATGTGGCCTTGCATATGGTTGTTGCAGATGGGCCAATACTCTTAATCCCCATGACTCCTAACAATCAAAACCAAGAAAAGGAAGATAATCTGTGTTTCCTATACAACACTAAGGAAAATAATAAGTGATTTATTAACTAGATGTTTATTAGGTCTTACTCTTATTCAAGCTCCATTCTAAGCATTACAGAGATATTATCATTCATGTCTCTTAAGACATAAATAACTTTATGAAGTCCCTTTCCCAAGTTCCCATCTCTCCCTGATCTCCCTAGTGTATACTTTCTGGTTCCCTGGGGCTCTCCCTTTTGGCAGTCTGCCCAGAAGGCTGGAGCTTTATTTACCTGCCATTTTGCCACTATCTGCAACCATTCTTCCGTGGGAGCCAACCGGTAGGCAGACAGAAAGAGAAACAAACAAAAAAAACAACAACACAAAGGCATTGTACCCCATCCTCTTGTAACCACAGATCCTCTAGTCACAAAGGAAGGCTCCCCTACCTCAATATACCTGTATCCATCTCTGCATCCACTGCTACTACTAGGAGCCATACCTCTAATTCTCAAGCCTGATGCTCTCTGCTGTCTGATTTCAGTCTAAGTTGAGGCCAGGCCATGTGACAACACAAGGGAAAAATGGCAAATCCACAGCCAGTTTGGTGGTACTTCAAATTCTGGTCTTCCCTAATTTTCCTGCCACTACTTACTTTTCAGCATCTTCCAAAAGCTGCTCCATGCATTCTGTGCAGGTTTATAATAGTGGCATTCCTGAGAGAGATAGGGGTCATGTCATTACACCTCTTTCCCTGGAACTGGAACTTCCCAAGCTTATGAGTTATGTATTTATATTTTAGGGTTGGCAAACTTTTTCTGTAAAGGATCAGATATCTATATTTGATATAAATATTTTAGGCTTTGAGGGTCACATATGATTTCTGCAGCATCTTCTTTTCTTTCCTACAACCTTTTAAAAGACCATTCTAAGTTCACATATGATTTAAAAAATGACCACTGAACCATGATTGCCAACTCTCATATTAGTATACACTATTTGTCTACAAATATATAAAAATGCATGCAAAGACAAGTTGTGGTATGAGTTATGTTTTATGTCACTTGAACAAATGATTGACCAAAATCTAAAGGAACAAACAGCTTTCACCATTGCTTATGATAAAGCTGTTTAAAAACAAAATTCTGTAAAAGCTACCATACTTGCCACTGGTTTTTTTAAACAAAGTTTACAAAAGAAAGCTGTATGGGCAGGATACTGACAGCTACTTATTAACAAAATTTATGTACTGGGGGATGGGGTTGGGGAGGGGATGTCTCTCAGCCTAGCCTGCACTCTCTCCAATCTGGGACCCCTCGGGGGATGTCCAACTGCCGGTTTAGGCCCAATTCCTATATGGTAAATAAAGCTCCAGCCTTCTGGGGAGGCTGCCAAACCAGCAGTCGGACATCTCTCTCACAATCTGGGACTGCTGGCTCCTAACCGCTCACCTGTCTGTCTGCCTGGTTGCCCCTAACCACTCTGCCTGCAAGCCTAATCATCCCTAACCACTCTCCTGCCAGCCTGATAGGTGCCAAATTGCACCCCTGCTGACCTGATTGCCCCCACTGCCCTCCCCTGCTGGCCTGGTTGCCCCTGCAGGCCTGGTCAAGTACCCTCCCTCCCCGCAGGCCTGGTCACCCTCAACAGTCCTCCCCTGCCAGCCTGGTCGCCCCTAACTGCCCTCCCCTGCTAGCCTGGTCACTCCTAACTGCCCTCCCCTGCTGGTCTGATCACCCACAACTGCCCTCCCCTGCCGGCCATCTTGTGGCGGTCATCTTGTGACCAATGGGGGCAGCCATCTTGTGTGAGAGTGTGACAGTCAATGTGCATATTACCTCTTTATTATATAGGATGGACTGGCAAAGAAAGGAAAGCACGTCAGTTCACTTTCCTTTTACACATTATGCCACGTTTGTATTTGTCATCTGTGCTATTCTACTTATTGGTGATCACTACATTGTTAAGTGAATGCAATGAATTAAAGAGAAAAGTTAGCTGTTCTACCAAATATTATGGTTTTTCTTATGCTATTATTTATCTAAAGAAGGGGAGAAACATAAGCTTCAATTCCACCAAATCTGGAAAATTATCATCTGATTTCATAACAGTATAGGTAAGAAAACTGGAAATAATAAACTATTTTTCATTCTAATATTCCTACTGGTAAGAATACTGACAAAAATCTATTCAAAGAATGCAACCTAAAATACAAGGATTACTCATCCCAGTTAAATATATATCTTTCACAGCAAGGCAGCAAGCAAAATGCTGGCACATATTGAGTTCTAGATAAATCTTAGTTTCCCCTTGTTCTTAGTCCCATATTATTGGAGGTCTAAGGTCTATTGCCAATATACTTCCTTTAATTTTAATGAGAACTAAAAAGTACAGAATTTGACTCTTACATT
The DNA here is from genome assembly GCA_011751065.1 of Lasiurus cinereus. Classification (NCBI taxonomy): domain Eukaryota; kingdom Metazoa; phylum Chordata; class Mammalia; order Chiroptera; family Vespertilionidae; genus Lasiurus; species Lasiurus cinereus. Next base: position 43,496,810 of record JAAGEH010002528.1, on the reverse strand, counting down.
CTACAATTTACCTTCTTCTCTTTATAAGCCTCTTATCCATGGCACAGCACACTATCATACACCAAAAATAATGCAACCAAAAAAAACACACACACACACACAAAAAAAAACAACCAAACAAACAAAAAAAAAAAACAGTTAATCATCAACTAGAAGGAATGGAGGAAAAGAAAGGGAAATAACAGTGATCCCTGAGCCAATGGGCTGCCACCTTTTAGCTAATTATTGTTTCTAATTGATTTAAGCAATATTCCTTGCTTGCCAGTTTTTCAACTTATGGACCTAGAAGCTTCAAAATAAGTCTTCAATTTCCATGCACTATATACTCTCCACATTTGTTAAACTGAACTCCAACACATTTACTTTTCCTGTTCTAACATGTTCGCTGAAACTAAAGACTCTGATTTCAACACAAGATTTATGATGCTTATTCCCTTGCCCTGAACTTGTTTATTTTTGTTAGAATATACTTCATCTTTTATCAGCTTCCAGGTTGATAATATTCTTGCCACAAAATAATTTACTATTACTCAAGCAAAGTATAATGGTACATGCCTATAAATGGACCACGTATACAACTTTAAAAAACAAGGGAAAGAAAAGCACATCAAAGACACTGCCTTTATATTAAGTATGTAAAAGATTCAAGTATACTTGAAACCCAGACAAGAAACACTAGTTAAATCAGGTCTTGGCATAATCTGGTATAAACATATAAGTTGTCCTCTCTGTTTTTTCTTTTTAGAAAATGAGCTTATGTTTGATTTGCCAATAGCATTAGTACTTGTAAGTCCTCAAAGTCTGGATATTTACATGGTTTTAAAGGGGGCTACAATTGTTTTTCCTTTAATGCTATGATAACTGTTTTTGTCAAAACTAGGCTATTATATAATGTACTTTCAAAAGATGTTCTTCAAAATTTCAGTCATATTTAGTGAAGTTTTTAGAAGTCTTCCCCTTTCCAAATTATTTAAGATTTTATGTTCTAATTATCTATTAATAAAAATATAGAAATAGTAAGTTTATAAACTAAAACAGGACAAGTGGCATATACGGTATCTATTTTCTCTAAGCAAACTACTTTCACTGGTTTTTCTAAACAAATTGGTGTATAGGCAGGTGTTCACTGTACAATTTTTTTCAATTTTTCCATTCACTTAAAATTTTTCAAAATAAAAAACAGAGGGAAGAGATATGTAGACATCAAAGATACTTAACAGTGCCAGCTTAACTGGAGGCCAGGCTTTATGAAGCAATAAATTCCAAGAAAATATGTGATATTTCATTTTTTTCTTATCTGAAATGCTATGAATATGGTTTAATTTCTCTTTAGATTTTCTTTTCTGGAGTGCTTTGAACACTGGGTGTCCCCAATGTTCTAAAATAAAATGAAGATAAAACATCAAGATTCCTGATTTTATGGTTTTCAGAACATTTTTTAGTTAAGTCTTTTTTAAAAGTCTCACTTGAATGAACTTGTATACTTGAAAAGAATTACTTTGAAGTGAAAAATTAAAATAGAAAGTTGATGGCACTATATAGCTGGTGCTCACTAAACATTCTTTTGCAGGCCAAATACTTGTGATAAAGAATGAGAAATTCTACCAAGTTGCTGTGCTCACAGCTAAGCACTAATAAAAGGGCCAAAATTACAAAAAATAATCTGAAACTATGATTTAATAATATACTGTACTCTTTAAAGCATCTAGGTACATTATAATGCAAATCTATGTTTTATCCTCAAACTATAACTTTATTAATCCCAAAAGATTTTTCAGTCAGAATTTACTGAAAATCAAAGAAACTTACCATGAAAATTATAATAAGTACTTCTACACAAGTGAGATTCTATTTAACTAAATTCACACACAAAAGTTAGTTAATTGCTGCTTGAAAACATATACAGAAACATGGGTCTGATTTTATAGGCCCTTTCAGGAGTATATATAAAGGCCATGAGGGTCATATAATTTATTCTGGTATTAATTTTTAGAATACTTAAATACACCACATAAGCACATTGCAATTTTTCCTTTAAACTACAGTTCATATCCTCTCTTCTGCATAAATGCTTCCTATTACATGTCTTAATGTGCCATATTTTACTACAATGTTATCACATCTGTTCGTTTTTGAAATATGTGAGACAGTTAATATTAGGAGAGAAACATTTTTAATTTTTGACAAAAATAAAGGTATTATATGTGCTTCATATAAAATGGTGAAGTCAATACTAATAGGAAATCAGAAAGAACTTTGACTTTATAATAAAGGCCAACTTAAAAAGCCAATCAACAATGCAAATGGCTTAAAATTATACTTAAAAGTCTTCTGAAAAAAGTAGGTTGGAGGCCAAGTATTTTAAATCACACAAGGAATTCATTAGTGAGGAAAAAACAAAGCAGGTTCTGAGATCCTCAAAGCTAACATAAAATGGACTTGTGGTATATTGTAAAATAATAACAGGCACCCTTTGAAAAGTACTTCAAAATCTTTATTCTGGAAGGTGTATGCTATATCTGGAGACTGCTTAATTTTCCTGTGTAATGTCAAAATATACACCTAAGTATTTCCATAATAAATAGAGGATAGAATAATTCTGACTCTCATTTTGTGAAATTCCAGAAATTAAAAATTTCACTTTCTATATTACTCCATAAGGATTGCTTAAAAAGTTTATTGTAAATCAGTCAAATTTTTAGAAAACAAAACACTGATTCACTATATATTATGTATAACAACATCTTCGGTAATTTCTAACTGACCTTCCATTGGCAGTAACTTTTATTTGTACCTTCATTCATTCAACAATTATTTATTAAGCACTTACTATTTGCCAGGCACTATTCTAGGAACTGTGAGTACAGCAATAAACAAATGAACAAAAATTCCTACGTTTTATTTTTTTTATTCTTGTGGAGGAGGCTCAACTGTGGCAAAACCTTAATGTCTCCCAAATCTATCTCCTCATCTTTTATTTTTTTAATTTACTGATTTTGAGAGAGGAAGGCGGGGAAAGAGACGAGAGAGAGAAACATCGATTTGTTGTTCTGGTTATTCATGCATTCATGTGCCCTGATGGGAATAAAACCCATAACCAAATAAGCCACCTGGCCAGTGCCTCCCCTCTAATAAATAATAAAATAATTTATTATTTTCTTAAATATATTTGTATTGATTTCAGAAAGGTAGAGAGAGATAAAAACATCAATGATGAGAGAGAATCACTGATTGGCTACCTCCTGCACACCCTCTATTGGGGATGGAGCCCATAACCTGGGCATGTGCCCAGGACCCTTTGTCCACAGGCCAATGCTTTATCCACTGAGCCAAACCTGCTAGGGCTCCCCTCTTCTTTTAAATAAAGTTTTAACTGGGCACATGAGCATCCAGATAGATACTAGGTAGCACAGACTTTCAGCTAAGCTACATGACTAACTCTGGACCATGAGATAGGAGCAGAAGTGATGAGGCCAATGACTCATATGCTTGAAAGAAAGCTGGTTTCTGTCTACCTCTTCTTGCCTCCTCCACAATGAAAACAAGTCAGACTAGGTAGCAGCAAGATTCATCTATAAAGAATAAAATAGCCTAGTAAACGGCAGAGAGAGAGAGAATGAAAGTGAGAGAGAGAGAGAGAGAGGAAGAACCTTGATCCCTGTTTAAATCTATTAAAGAATAGCTCCGAGCTGCTCACCAGTTCAAACTTTGTCATAATTAAGGCACTGTTATTTGGTCCCTTCAACATACTTGAACCAAAATAAATGTATAGTAGCCCTTTTATTATATTACATATTATTTTAAAATATGAATAATGACCTTTAATTTACCCGGTATATATTTTCAAACTCCTCCTAGAAATAGTCCTTGGCCTACTCCATGGCATAATTACACATCAAGCATTGCTTCTTTTCTGCAATTTCCTTCTATCTTATATATATTTCTATTATCATACTTTTCTATAACTTATTTCCATATATAGCTCCTCTACCACATAAATCTTTCTTAAGAAAAAAGGTCTTATTCTATTTTGCAATACATTGTGCCTGGCACAAAGTTGGAACTTGACCATCAATTTGGTTGTTTTTTGTTTTTCTTTTTTAGGCTATACTAGGTGTACTGGTTTATAATGTGGAATTTTTTCAATAGATGGAGTTACACATATGTTGACATATATGTGATTTGATGTGTATGCTATTTTGTTGTATTGACAACAAGCTTCAATAATTCATATGTCAAATTTGCTGAAGGTATTAACATCATAAATATTTTTACACTTAAAAATGTCGAATTTCATGCCTAAAAAAAGAGCATTTGCAGGAAGTTTTAATTCATTACTTTATTTTGAAGAAAAGTGCTGCTGAATACTTCGGGAAGCTTATGGTGAACATGCTCCATCTCAAGATACTTGTGAATGCTGGTTTAAATGCTTTAAAAGTGATGATTTCAATGTGAAAGACAAAGAACATCCAGGTCAACCGAAAAAGTTTGAAGACCAACAATTACAAGCATTATTGGATGAAGATGTGTGTCAAACTAAAAAACAACTTGCAGAAAGATTAAACATTGCTCAGCAAACAATTTCCAATTGTTTTCAAGCAATGGGAAAGATTTTAAAGGAAGAAAAATGGGTGCCATATCAACTGAACGAAAGACAAATGGAAATTCGAAAAGTCATCAGTAAAATGTTGCTTCAACAGCTAAAAAGAAAGTCTTTTTTGCATAGAATTGTGATTGGCAATGAAAAGTGGATTTATTTTGAGAATCCCAAATGCACAAAATCATGGGTTGATCCAGGTCAACCATCAACATAGACTGCAAGGCCAAATTGCTTTGAAAAGACAAAGCTCTTGTGTTTGATGGGATCAGGAAGGTGTGGTGTATTATGAGCTTCTAAAACCAGGTGAACCTGCTAATACTGATCGCTACTGACAACCAATAATCAATTTGAACTACGCTTTGATCATGAAACGAGAAGAATGTGTCAGAAGACATGGAAAAGTAATTTTACTTCAGGATGACACACCATCACACACTTCAAAACCAGTTAAAAAATCTTGCCTGGGAAGTACTTATCCACCCGCTGTATTCACCAGACCTTGCTTCAGAAATGAAATTGCTACTTAGAATATTTATACTGGTGAGTACCAATGGAACACAGGGAACTGCAATACTGTCCAGATTGGGAAACAGGAGAGAGAGAACTGCATAACCAGACACATAGAGAAGAGGGACCATGAGGAGGAAAAGAAACAGCCTGCATTTGAAAGAAAAGCAGGCAACACCAGAAAAGGAACTAAACAAAATTGAGGCAAGCAACCTCCCAGAGAAAGATTTCAGAGAAATGGTCATAAGGTGGCTGAAAAGAATGGAAGACAAATTCAACAATATGAGTAAGAACCAAAAGGAAATGAAGAATCAAGAAGAAATGAAAAATGACATTGCTGCTGTAAAGAACTCAATAGAAAGCATCAAAAGTAGTCTAGAAGAAGCAGAGGACCACATCAGTGAGCTACAAGACAAGGTAGGAAAAAATACCCACGTACAGCAGCTTCTAGAAAAAAAATATTAAAAAGCAAGATGAAAGCCTAAGAGAACTTTGGGACAACACAAAACAAAACAGCATTTGCATAATAGGAGTACCTGAAAGACAGGAAACTGAGTAAGGAATAGAAATAGAAAACCTGTTTGAAGAAATAATGACGAAAAACTTCCCTGATATAGGGAAGAAAAATCCCACACAATTCCAAGAAGCTCACAGAGTCCCAAGCAAAATGAACCCCAAAAGACCGAGACCAAGGCACATTATAATTAAATTGGCAAACAGCAATGACAAAGTAAGAATCTTAAAAGCAGCCAGAGAGAGACAGAAAGTTACCTACAAAGGAACCCCCATCAGACTAGCGACTGATTTCTCAACAAAAATTCATCAGGCCAGAAGGAAATGGAATGAAATATACAAAGTCATGCAAAGAAAGGGTCTCAATCCAAGAATACTGAACCAGCAAGGCTATCAATCAAAATTGAAGGTGAAATCAGGAGCTTCACAGACAAAAAAGGACTAAGTGAATTTATTACCAACAAACCAGCAATGCAAGAAATGCTAGAGTCTGCTATAAAAAAAATAAAGAAATAGGAAGCAAAGAAGAAACACAGGTGTAAAGAATAAAAATGGTGACAAATAAGTAGCTATCAATAATAACTTTAAATGTAAATGGATTAAATGCTCCAATCAATAGACATAGGGTAATGAATTAGATAAGAAAACATGACTCATATATCTGCTGTCTACAAGAAACCCACCTCAGAAAAAAAGAAGCACACGGACTGAGGGTGAAAGGATGGAAAACGGTTTTTCAGGCAAATAGATATGAAAAAAAAAAAAAGCTGGGATAGCAAAACTTATATCGGACAAATTAGATCTCAAAGTGAAGGACATAACAAGAGATAAGAAAGGCCACTTCATAATACTAAAGGGAGCAACCCAACAAGAAGTAATAACTCTGTAAAACATATATGCACCCAATAGAGGAGCACCCAAATACATAAAAAAACTCCTGGAGGATATCAAGGCAGAGATTGACAGTAATACCATCATAGTAGGAGACTTTAATACCACTCTATCACCATTAGACAAATCTTCTAAACAAAAAACCAGCAAAAAAAACATCAATCCTCAATGACTCACTAGACCAGATGGAATTCATTGATATCTTCAGAATATTTCACCCAAAGCCACAGAATATACATTCTTCTCAAGTGCACATGGGTCATTTTTAAAGCTAGACCATATGTTGGGTCATAGGCAAAGTCTCTTCAAATTCAAGAAGATAGAAATCATATCAAGCATCTTCTCAGATCACAGTGGCATAAAACTGGAAATCAATTACAATAAAAACAATCGAAAGAAATCAAACACATGGAGACAAGACAGCATGCTATTAAACAATGACTGGGTAACCAGAGATCAAGGAAGATATAAATAAGATCATGGCAACAAATGACAATGAAAACACAACAATCCAAAATCTATGGGACACAGTGAAAGCAGTGTCGAGAGGGAAGTTCATAGCTCTACAAGACTACTGTAAAAAAAAAACAAAAAAAAAAACAAGAAACAAAAACAAACAAGAAACAATTGTAATAAATTTCCTAACCCTACAACTCAAAGAGCTAGAAAGAGAGCAAGAAAACAGGTGAATATAATAGAATCAGGGGCATAGAAACGGGGTGGACTGACAATTCTCAGGGGAAAGGAGCGAGGGGGTGCAGGGAGAGACTGGAAAAAAATCATACACCTATGGATGAGGACAATGGCGGGGGAGGTAAGGGCAGAGGGAGGGGTGGGAGCCAGGTGGAGAGGAACTATGGGGAGGAGGGGAGAAAGAGGAACAACTGTCATAATCTTAATAATGAAGATTTATTAAATAAATAAAAAAGAATACATATACTGGACAGGTTCATATTTTATGTCAGCTTCTTTTTTTTTAAGAATCTGCCTTAGTTCATTTCTATTTCATGAAAAGAGTCATAAATTTAAAAAGAAGAAGTTAGGGCCCTAGCCAGTTTGGTTCAACGGATAGAGTGGACTGACGAGTCCCGGGTTCGATTCTGGTCAAGGGCATGTACCTCGGTTGCAGGCTCCTCCCCGTCTCATGCTCAGGCCCTGGTCCTGTGCATGCAAGAGGCAACCAATCCATGTGTTTCTTTCGTATCCATAGTTCTGTCTTTCCCTCTCTCTATACTCAGGTGAGGATTTAAAAAAAAAAAAAAAAGGTTAGGGTCCAATTGTAAAAATGTGTTTGTACTCCCCTGTAAACCTTTATTTTTAGTTTTATGCTTTAAGATCTTTCCCTTACCCCTAACCAGTTTGACTCAGTGGACAGAGCATCAGCTGGCAGATTCAAGGGGCCCAGGTTCAATTCCGGTCAAGGGCATGTACCTTGGTTGTGGGCACATACCCAGTAGGGAGTGTGCAGAAGGCAGCTGATTGATGTCTCTCTCTCATCGATGTTTCTAACTCTCTATTCCTCTCCCTTCCTCTCTGTAAAACAAAATCAATGAAATAAAAATAAAAAATAAATCTTTTCCTTAAATCTGACCATTTAGCAACTTATTTTACCCCAACCAATTCATTCTTCATGATGAGAAATATTGATTATACTAGTGGCCTGGTTCAAGGAATTCATGCACATTAAAAGGGGGACCCAGAGTCAAGTCCATGCCCACTCATATGCGCCTCAAAATCACATGGGACCCAGATCTGGCTGCCACCCCCCCCCCCCCCCCACCCAACTGGGCTAGATCTAGACCCAGCCATTCCCACCCTTGTCAAGCCCTGCCAGGCAGGGAGTGTAGCCTTAGGTTCCCTGGCCCAGTGCCAGGATGGGGAGGCATAGCCTGAGATCCCCCAGATGGGGTGGGGGGTGGAAGGGTGTGCCTTGATGCCCCCCATCAAGCCTCATGAGGTGGGGGACATGGCCTGTCAATCCCCGCCAGGCAGGTGGGGCATAGCCTCAAGTCCTCTGTCAAGCCCTGTTGGGCAGAGGGCATGGCCTGAGTTCCCCCGTCCCAGCACTGGGGGTGCACCCTGAGGTCCTCCGTCAAGCCCCGCTAGGTGGAGAGCCCAGTCTGAGGTCCCCTGGCCCGGTGCTGGGATGGGGGTGCGACCTCAGGTCCTCTGGCCTGGTGCCAGGGTGGGGGGCGCAGCCTGAAGTCCCCTAGCCTAGCATGAGGAAGGAAAGCATACCTTGAGGTCTCCTGTCAAGCCCTGCTGGGCGGGGGCATGGTCTTGGGTCCCTTGGCCTGGTACTGGTGCAGGGGGCAAGGCCTTAGGTCCCCTGTCAAGCCCCATGGGGGTGGGAGGGAGGGCAGAACCTCAGGTCTCTGCTGGTTGCTTATTAAGGCTCCTTACGGGAATCTGGCCTCAGCTGTGGGTGCAGCCATCTTTGTGACTGAGTGATAGTAAATTAGCATATCCTTTTTTTTATATAGAATGATAGCAATATAACTAACTAAAAAATAAAGTATTCCAAAAACAAAGTGTTCTGTCTGCACGATGTCCAACATTATTCTCTGAATGACATTCTCACTGATATAAGCATTTTTGTGTACACATAACCAATTTCATGAACATGTAAAGTATAGGTACAAATGTTAGGAAAGAAAAACAAAACCAATTTACCAACAAGTACTACTCACAAATGTTGGATACTGGCTCTAACACATTAGTACAGTTCTGATAGACAAAGGCATATAAGCGCTTGATTTTCATACTCAAGATGCTAATCCTAAAGTCAGATAACTATATAAGATCATTCAATTGACTGTATTTATCACTTTGATACAGAAGAAAAACCAGCTTAAACTACTCAACATCAGTTTCACATTACATCAAAAGTAGATATGAATCATGAAGCAATGTGGCAGTGCAGACTCTCGAACCATAACAAGGGACACCAAGATGATTTAAGTAAAGTTAAGACAGTCTCTCTTATACAGGCAAATAAAAACACAAAATTAATACATTTTGCTCTCCCCAAACCCATCTTTCTAGATTAGGGCTCTACAAACCTTTTTTCCTAAAAAGTCAGATATTGAATACTTTAGGCTTTGTGTGCTTCATATGATCTCTATACAAAATTATTTGTTTTGTTTTGCAGTTTACAACCATTTAAATGGTAAAGACCATTTTTGATTCACAGACTATAAGAAAATAAACCACAATTGGATTTGGGCTTTAGTTTCTTGACCCTGATTTTGATACCCTCTTTGTACCCGAAATGAGGAGGAACTCTCCCTAAATGAGGACTGTGATGCTGTCAATGGCCTTTCATCTGCATATTCATCCCCAATCCAATTCTAATATTACACAGGTGGCAACAACAAACATCTTCAGTATTTCCACCTATATAATAAGAATAACATCACTCTTGGAAATATCAAACTTTTAAGAAAACTATGTTACTTTGCTTTGAAGTCTTTTTAAAAAAAATCTGTTATCTCTCATAATTAAAACCAATATTTCTATGGAAGAGTTATACTGTATTATATACAATGGTAAACAGATTTTTATTCCTTTTTAAACAACTTTATTGAGGTATTCCTGACTTACTCCATATTTTAATAATTTTATTGAGGTATATTTTGCATTTCATATTATTTGTCATTTTCTAATTTACAATTCAATTATTTTTTAATAAGTTTACCAAGTTGGGCAACCATCATCAGCAAGCAGTTTTAAAACATCATCAACCCAACATGACTTACGTACATTTACTCTTATGCCTGTTTCTTCCTGCTGCCACCCCAGGTAACCACTAATCTACATTTTGTCTTAAAAAAAAAAAAATCTTTTTTGGATATTTCATATAAATAGCAGCACACAGTAAGTTATTTCTGTGTCTGGTTCTTTCACTAAGCATAATGTTTTTGAGGTTCATCCACAACATAGCATGTATCCACAGTTTGTTCCTATTTATTGCTAAATGGTATTCCATAGGACCTGCTACACATCTTTAAAGTGTTAATATATTGCCATAGCCGGTTTGGCTCAGTGGATAGAGCATCAGTGTGTGAACTAAAGTGTCCCAGGTTTGATTCTGATCAAGGGCACATGCCTGGTTGTGGGATTGATACCCAGTAGGGGGTGTGCAGGAGGCAGCCGATCAATGATTCTCATCATTGATGTTTCTGTCTGTCTCTCCCTCTTTTTTCCTCTTCAAAGTCCATAAATACACACACACACACACACATGTATGTATGTATATATATATGTGTATATATACATATTAGAGTGTTAATATGTTAACTATGTACACACTGGTGATGGTTTCATCACCAGCCAGAATAACAAACATGTCACTGATCCTCAAAATTCCTACCCTCTCCTTCCTAATCTCTCCTTCCCACCTTTGTCCCCAAGGCAACTATTGACCTGCTTTCTGTCTGTCACTATACATTATTTTGCACTTGCCAGAATTTTATATAAATATAATCATCCAATATGCACTCCTTTTTGTCTGGCTTCTTTCACTCTGCAGAATTATTTTTAATTCCATCCATGTTAAAGAATGCATCAGTAGTTTCTTTTAATTACTGAAGAATATTCTATTATAGAGATACTAGAGGCCTAGTTCACGGATTCATGCACTGGTGGAATCCCTTAGCCTGGCTTGCGCCAACTTGAAATTCAGGACCCCTCGGGGGATGTTGGACTGCTGGTTTTGGCCCGATATCCTCCGAAGGATATAGTAGTGCATGAAGTGGCAGGCAGCCAGGGAGGACTGAGCCTGGGCCAGGCGACACGCTGCTCCCACTCATCCTGGCCCCGCTGTGCCTGCCACCGCCTGGTAGGTGGTGCTGCACAGGGGGATAAGGCTCGCGCCACCGCAGCTGTATTTGCCAGCCATGAGCCTGGCGTCTGGCGCCCGTCAGTCAGAGTGGGAGTGCACTGACCACCAGGGGGAAGCTCCTGTGTTGAGCATCTGGCCCCTGGTGGTCAGTGCACATCATAGCGACCGTTGACCAGTTGTTCAGTCACTTAGGCTTTTATATATATTTAGGTAGCCCTGGCCACTTTGGCCCAGTGGTTAAGAGCACTGGCCCATGGACTGAAGGGTCCAAGTTCAATTCTCAGTCAGGGGCATGTACGTAGGTTCCAGGCTCAGTCAGGGAATATGTGGGAGGCAATCAATCGATGTGTCTCATTCACATCTCTTTCTCTCTCCCTCCTCCCACCTCTCTCATTCCTCCCTTCGACTATGTCTAAAAATCAATGGAAAAACATCCTTGGATGAGGATTTAAAAAATAAAAATAATTTTATAGAAATCTAACAAAGTTTATTTATACATTCATATGTCACTAGATATGTAGAATCCTTCCATTTCTAGCTATTACAAATAACTCTGATATAAGCATTTGTTTGTAAGTATTTTTATGGAGATATGTTTTCATCTCTTCTGAGTATCTAAAAGTGGAATAGTGGAATCATATAAAAGGTGGTTGTTAAACTTCTTAAACTGCCAAACAGATGGCAGCATCATTTTACATTCCCATAGTAGTGTTATGAGCATTCCAGTCCCTCCATGTCCTCATCAACACTTGTCATAGCCAGTCTTTTTAATTTTAGTTATTCCAGTGAATTTATAATGATACTAGAGGCCTGGTGCATGAAATTCACCTACGGGGGTCCCTCAGCCTAACCTGTACCCTCTACAATCCAGGAGCTCTCAGGGGATGTCCTACTGATGGCTTAGGCCCACTCCCCATGGTTCTCTGCTCTCTATGGAGCCTGGGAGTTTCACTGCAGCCATGGAGATGAAGCTCCTATGCCCTGCTGTCCACTCTCTGCCTGCCGCCACCATGAGCCATACAAAAGAAGCCCCAATGCCCTGTAGTGTGCTGTGTCTGCCAGGCCTGGAGGCTTCGCTGACACCGACACGCTAAGGAAGCCCCCATGCCCTGCTGTCTGAGCTCTGTGTGGTGGGCCTGGGTCTTAACCGCTGCCACCACACTAAGGAAGCCCCATTCCTTGCTGTCTGGATTCTGTCTGCCAGGCCTGGGTCTTCCCCACCGCCTCTGCACTAAGGAAGCTCTCAAGCCCTGCTCTCTGGGCTCTGTCTGCTGGACCTGGGGGTGCTCCCGCCACTACCATGCTAAGGAAGCCTCCATAGGCTGCTGTCTGGGCTTTGGCTGCTGGGCATGGGGGTGCTCCTGCCATCGCCACACTAAGGAAGCCCCCATGCCCTGCTGTCCGGGCTCTGTCTGCCGGATCTGGGTCTTCCCTGCCACTGCCAACCCCCATGCTAAGGAAGCCTCCATGCTCTGCTATCTGCACTCTGTCTGCTGTGTCTGGGGGTGGATTCAGCCTCACTGCTTGGTCCTCGTGAACCCCGGAGGGGCCAACGGGCCCAGACACTGCACCATCGGGGCTAAAGGGACTGGGCACCACCATCTTGTGGCTATGGGGGCCACCATTTTGTCACAAAGTGATGGGTAATTTGCATATTGCCCTTTTATTAGATAGGATGTCACTATAGTTTTCATTTGTATTTCCTTAATAATGTTTAGCATCTTTCAATGTGTTTTGTCATGTGCTTGTCACACCATGGTAAGGTGTGTTCAAATCTTTCGCTGATTTTTAAAAGGGAGTTGTTTTATTATTGATTTTATAATTTTAACATCTATGATCATGAATGATATTATACTACCCTTTTCTTATTTTGGTCTGGTTTTGATATCAAAGTAATGTTAATTGCTTTAGAAGGAGGGTAAATTAGGTTCCTATTAACTCTAATTCAACCTAAAAAGTCTTTGGTAGTTACCATGTCATTTTATCTACCACTTCCTAGCCTAGAAAGTCTGTATCACTATTAACTTCATTTTACATATACAGGTCATGGGGGGAAGCTGAAATTCAGAGAACAAGGTGGCAGAGTTCTAATCTGGAAGTAGGATTTGAAGCAATGACAGTATGAATCTAAAACCATTATTATACTACAATATTTAAGTAGTACAGTGGTACCTCGAGATACGAGTTTAATTCGTTCCGTCACCTTGAGGTGTGGGAAACTATGAGACGCTTGAGTTGCTGTAAACTGGTGGGTCGTGTGCAGCCAGCCGATCCGCGTGATTACTCCTATCTCAAATGTTGCTCGTATTTCAAAGCAAAAATCGCTCGCTCGACAGCTTGTATCTCAAAAATCTCATATGTTAGGGCACTCATATCTCGAGGTACCACTGTGTTCAAAAAGGTTCACTTTAAACACACAGAGTAAGTTGTTTTTCATTATAAAAATTACCAGAGGCCCAGTGCACAAAATTCATACATGGGTAGGGTCCCTAGGTCTGGCCAATGATCAAGACCAATCGTTGGGGAGACCAGCAGGATGATCGAGGGGCATCCACTGTCACCGGCCTTGGCCGGCCTGGTGTCACCCACTCACTGGCCCAGCCCTCTCTCCTCCCCCCTGCTCCCCCTTCTCCCCACCGCTGCTGCTACATGTTGCCTCCCTCTGGGGGCTGAGAGCAGCTCCTGCATTGAGTGTCTGTCCCCTGGTGGTCAGTGTGCATCACAGCAACCAGTTGTTCCTCTGGCGGTTCCACTGTTTGGTCTATTTGCATAATTGGCTTTTATTATATAGGTTTATATCACTAAAAGATCCAGGGAGTCTGATCTGAAGCCCATGTCTTTTTTTTTTTTAATCTATTTTTATTGATTTCAGAGAAAAAGGGTGAGAGAAAGAGAGATAGAAACATCAATGATGAGAGAGAATCACTGATTGGCTGCCTCCTGCATGCCCCATACTGGGTAGCGAGCTGCAACTGGGCATGTGCCTTGACTGGGAATCAAACTGTGACTTCCTGGTTCATAGGTCAATGCTCAACCACTGTGCCACACTGGCTGAGCTGAAGCCCATGTCTTAATAATTATAGTATTTGTTGAAAAGAATGAATAAGATGCTATGGCTTAGTATACTCTAAGTCTGGATCTATATAAATTACTACCTATTGAATATACTGAAAACATTACTTAAAAAGAAAAAAAATCTAGCTGTAAAGAGTTTTATAAAGATATTCTCTAGCCCCCAAAAGTCCAACCAAAAAGTAACGATAATAGCTACCGCCATTTTAAAATTTTATTTAATCTTTAAAAACACATTGTGAATCAGATATTACCATATAAGTTTTATGGATGAGGAAATGTGAAAATGTGATACACAACATTAAGACACTTGTTTAAAGTCTGTGATTCTTTAAATACTATTATTTCAAACTCATCTCTATAGCTCTAGAATATTCTCTTAAAATTTGTATTTGGGTTTTTTTTGTTTGTTTGTCTTTTTTACATTACAATGTAGTCGTCCCTAAGGAACAAGAAGCACTGCCAAGAGCCTTTGGGGAATAAGGAAATACCTACATCAGGTTCTAGTAGAGGTCAAAGCCAAATGAACTGGAGATGAGCTTTGATGGTAATGATGGCAATGAGCAGTTTCCCAATCCCTGACTGGATTAAACCTGCTTTGCCCCTTTCTAAAGCAAGTTTTACTTCCATAAAACTATCTGAGCACTTTTTGTACATCTCTGATGATCCACAGTGGGCACAGTTCAATTAGCTTAGACTATTACCTATTAGCTATAATGCATAATTTTTCTTAGGAGTAGGATAGGAGAAAGAATAACAGCTATTTCAGCCATGTAATTGCAGCCATGAGGATAAAAGAGCCTGCACTCTGGAGGAGACTGCTAAGATTCAAATACCTATTCTGCCTTATACTAAAGAAAAAGTATTTAACCTCCCTGGGCTTCCAAGCCTTCATCTATAAAATGGGGATAATTTACCTCTCACAGGCTTAAAGATTAAAAAATACAAAATATAAAAAGTGTTTAGAATGGTGCCTGGCACTTGGTAGGCAATTTAAAATTTGCTATCAATATTACTATTATCCCTATAGTTATTGTACAAAATATAAAATTACATTACATAGATATTTTAGAGATTCTTTAATATAAAGAAGATATTAGTGGCCCTAGCTGGCTTGGCTCAGGGAAAGAGTGCCAGCCTGCAGATTGAAGGGTCCTGGGTTTGAGTCCAGTCAAGGGCACATGCCTGGGTTGCAGGCTCAATCTCCAGTGGGGGCCGTGCAAGAGGCAGCCAATCAATGATTCTCTCTCATCATTGATGTTTCTATCTTTCTCTCCCTCTCCTTTCCTCTCTGAAATCAATAAAAATATATTTTAAAAAAAGATATTAGCAAATAGCTGTGTGTTTAAAAACATAATCCTATAAAAGTTTGACAAATCTATAGTAGTTTCCTAAAAGTAGCTTTGGAAATTAATTTCTAGCATCTTCTGTAAATAGATAAAAAGGTTTTAAAACCCATTCAGAGATAATTAGAAATAATTCATAAAAATAAAGGAAATTACTCAATTGCATTAAAGTATTTAAATACCTATTATGGATGGGCTCAGCATTATGCAAAGTCTTATAGAGCATACATAAGATCTAGACCCTACTTTATAAGGGGACAGAAATAACATATAGAATAGATAATGAAATAAAGCAAAGTACAAGTAAATGTCAGTGGGTAGCACGTAACTCAGAAGGAAGATATTCTATAGTACCATTAAAATTTATGAGTTCAACCAATAAAAAAATTATCTATGTGCCACTCCTAATGCTAGTGACAAGAACAAGTTCAAAGGACTGATATGTCATAAATTACTAATGAATCACTTAAGCAAAAAAATAAAAAAGTTATTGAATAATTTCCACTGTTAACTTACTGTTGCTATTTTGGTCGAGAGAAAGTTCTCCCTTTCTTCATCTACCTTAATTTCAATTCCAGTTTTAAAAAATTCAAGCATTTTGGGGATGTCACGGCCAATGGAATCTGGTTAGAAAAATAAAATATCCAAAGTTAATCATTCCATCTAAGCAAGTAATAAAAATTAATGAAGAAGAAAAACATTAATCTCTTGTTAATATATACTAAATAAGTTTGGCAGAGATACTCCGGGGTAGTCCCAGTTCCTGGAGTTTATGCTTTTGTGTAATCTTCCCTTGAGTGTAGATGGGACCTGCAACTTGCTCTCACTAACAGGATGATTATATGTACATGATTACATTACATATAACTGCAATGCCTATCTTAGAGGAAACTCTCCTACTGGCTGTGAAGAAGCAAGCTGCAATCTTATGAGGTACATATGAAGATGGCCACAGGGCAAGAAACTGAGACCCTCAATCCTGCAGCCTGAAAGGAACTGAATTCTGCCAAAAAGTCACAGGAATATAGAAGTGAATCCTTCCCCAGGCACCTCTCAAATGAGACCATAGCTCTATTCCACACCTTGACTGAAGCCCAAGACCCTGAAGCTGAGATAATAAATGTGTTGTTAGAAGCCACTAAATTTTTGGTAATATTGCTTGCTACACAATAATAGATAATAAAAAAGTATATGTAATTATGCTGCTTATCTACTTTAGAAACACTAATGACAAATTAAAATAAAATCTGTAAAACAATCCTATATAATAAAAGGCTAAAATACAAAGTGTCCCCCTTGGGAGTTTGACTGACAGGGAGTTCAGCCGTTCATTATGACATGTGCTGACCACCAGGGGGCAGCACGGGACAAAGGAAGACCCTGTCCGGCAGTTGGTAGCCGGGGAAGAAAGGCTCCAATAGTCCCTGGTCACTGGCCAGGCCTAGGGACCCTACCCATGCACGAATTTTGTGCACCAGGGCTCTAGTCCATAATAAAAGGTAACAGTGGAGTCTTGAAATCTCTTAAGAACGTTTTACCTATCTTTGTGTAAAATTCACCTGACCTGCCTTACCATAAAGAAAGGTAGAAACTAGGAAAAGTAGCGAGATTTAGCAGCAGAAATAATATCACAGTGGATGACACAGCTCATTACTGTACACAGCTGGCATGAAAAACAAGTTAATAATTAAAAATGTGTTGGATTCTAATGTCACTTTGTCATCTCTTAAGATGAAAAAACAAAAAACAATGCAATTGGATATAGAAAGGAGAAAAACAGAATCAAGGTTAAAAAAAAATAAGAATTTTCAAATCATCACACTGAAAATTCCAAACATAAGCTAATTTTCCTAATCATTAGTCATTAAAATTTTAACTTGAATTTAATACATAAAAATACACATTTTTAATATTCTACAATATTATAATTAACTTGAAAATTTTCTGATTTTGTACATAGAAAATGTGAATTATTTGAAGGGTAAGAAGTAAAATAAGGAATGTGTTATTAAAGACACTACTACCACTGTGTTTCCAGCAATTCTTCCAATGACAAGTCAATATTTAAAATTTATAAAGAACTTACACAACTCAATACCAAAAAAAAAAAAAACAATCCAATTACTATAAGAAAATGGGGGAAAGGACCTGAATAGACATTTCTTCAAAGAGGACATACTGATGCCCAACAGCCATGTGAAAAGATGCTCAATGTCACTATTCATCAGAAAAATGCAATTAAAACCATGAGACATCACCTCACACCTGCCAGAATAGCTATCATCAATAAATCAACAAACAATTGTTGGCAAGGATGCAGAGAAGAGGGAACCCTTGTACACTGTTGGTGGGAATACTGATAGTGCAGCCACTGTGGAAAGCAAAAAATTAAAAATGGAATAGCTTTATGACCCAGCAATTCCACTTCTGGGAATATATCTAAAGCAAATGGAAATATTGATTCAAAAGAATATATGCACTCCTATGTTCATTGCAGTGTCATTTATAATAGCTAAGATTTGGAAGCAGCCTAAGTGGCCATCAGTAGATAAGTGGATAAAAAAGCTGTGATAGTGGGTAGCTTTGGCCTGAAGACTGAAGGGTCCTGGATCAATTCTGGTCAAGCACAAGCCCAGGTTGCAGGCTGGACTTCCAATAGGGGCGTGCAGGAAGCAGCCAATCATTGATTCTCATCACTGATGTTTCTCTCTCTCCTTCAGCAAAAAGATATTAAAAAAGAAAAGAAAGCTGTGGTACATTTACATAATGGAATACTACTTGGCCATAAAAAAGTAAGTCTTACATTTTGCAACAGCATGGATGGACCTGGAGAGTATTATGCTAAGTGAAACAAGCCAGTCAGAGAAAGACAAGTACCATATGATTTTACTTATATATATAATCTAATGAACAAAAGAGAAACAGACTCACAGATACAAAAACCAAACTGACAGCTGTCAGAGAGGAGGGGGGCAGGGCTGGGTGGAAGATGAAGGGATTAAATGAAAAACAAAACTCATAGACACAGATACCAGTATGGTGATTACCAGAGGAAAAGGGGGGTGGGAGAAAAGAAGAAAGTAAAGGGTGGATAAATGGTAATGAAAGGAGACTTGACTTTGGGTAGTACACACACAATATAATATACAGATGGTGTATTATAAAACTGAACACCTGAAACCTATAATACTTTATTAACCAATGTCACCCCAATAAAAATTTTTTTAAAACTTTATTCTATTAGAAAGCACAATATACACTTAGAATATATTACTTCTAAGGATCATCTGAGTCATTCCGTATGGCTCAGGAGCACTTTACTCACAAGGAGCTTTAAATCTAATTAGAAGAAAAGGGATGTGCAGAAGCAGAAACTACTGAAAAATGGTGTTTTTTTTTGTTGTTTTTTTTTACTATCACATTCTGATATAATTGAGTACTAAATACAGTGGCACCTCAAGATACGAGTTTAATTCGTTCCATAACCTTGCTCGTATATCAAGTTGCTCGTATCTCAAAGCAAATTTCCCCACTGAAATCAATTGAAATGCCGTTAATCCGTTCCAGCCCCCCAAATGCCACCCCAGTTGTTCTTGTTACGTGTTTTTGAATAAGAAAAATGTATTTATAAATGACAAATATTGTATAAAAACATTATAAAAGAGAATGTAAAGGAATAAACTGATTTTATAAAGTATATTTACCTACTCGTTACACTCTTAATGCTACTTTATCCCTAAACTGAATGTAACTTAACTAATCTTCACTGAACTTAATTGCTACTGGTCTTTGCATTTTTGGCCAATTTAAAAAAAAACGTGTCCAATGAGGTTTGCCTCTTCCTCCCTTTCAGAATGTTTCTGAAATGGGTGAGGCAAGTTTCACTGAACAGCTCCAATGCACGTCCAGTAGCAACTTTTTTGGGGTGTTTCTTTTCCACGAAGTGTGACATCCTCTCCCACATTCCTAAGATCTCCTTTATCTCACTTGTAGAGATCTCCTCCACATCTGGCTCCTCCTCGAAACCAATTTCTTGGAGAACCTCTGCATGTTGCTGAGACTGCAACTCTTGTAAGTCCTCCATGGTGAGTTCCAGAGAGTGCTCCTCGACGAGTTCATTCACGTCTCTCTCATCCACTTCCAGGCCCATGTATTTTCCCAGAGACACTATCTCCTCCTCCACTGGCACCTCGGGTTCAAATCCTTCGAAGATCCTTTCGGCTACGGCCTCAGGCCACAGCTTCTTCCATGCAGAGGTCAAAGTCCTCGTTGTAAAACCCAGCCAGGCCTGATCAATAATTCTGAGACATATCACGATGTTAAAGTGGTTCTTCCAGAACTCTCGAAGGGTGAGGTTTGTGTTCTCCATCACCTCAAAGCAGCACTGGAACAGGTGCTTGATATACAGCTTTTTAAAATTAGAAATCACCTCCTGATCCATGGGCTGCATCAGGAGGATAGGAGTGGTGTTGGGAGGTAGGTAGACAACCTTTGTAAGCTTGAACTCTTCGAGGAGTTCATCTTCGAGGTTCGGTGGGTGAGCAGGAGCATTGTCGAGGACGAGGAGGGCTTGCATGGTTAGGTTGTTTACCTGTAGATATTTCTTGACAGAAGGGCTGAAAACCAGGTTTACCCACTCCGCAAAGAACTGCCTTCGGGTTTGCCCTCCACATAACTTGCAGTTTATCTTTTAAAATCTTATGTGACTTAAAGACTCGGGGGTTTTCCGAATGGTATACGAGCAGAGGTTTCATCTTGCAGTCGCCACTCGCATTGGCACACAGTGCGAGAGTTAGCCTATCCTTCATGGGTTTGTGGTCTGGCATTGCCTTCTCCTCTGCTGTTATATAAGTCCTAACCGGCATCTTCTTCCAGAAAAGCCCTGTCTCGTCACAGTTGAAGACTTGCTGGGGGATATATCCTTTGGCTTCTATCAGTTCAGAAAAAATTTTGAGGTAATCCTCAGCTGCCTTCACATCCAAACTTGCTGCCTCACCATGCCTGATGATGGAGTGAATGCCGGACCTTTTTCTGAAGTTATCAAACCAGCCTCTACTGGCTTTAAATGAGTCTTTCGATGCTTCGTCCATGGAAGTGCGCGGGGTCTGCTCCAGCAAATCACCGTAAATCGCTCGCGCCTTCTCGCATATGATGCCCTGTGTTAATATATCTCCTTTAAGCTGCTTTTCCGTCACCCACACCATCAGTAGATTCTCCATCTTTTCATGGAGAGAGCTACGAACCTTAGAAATTATTGTAACGTCCTTAGTTGGCATTATACCCTTTATCGACTCCTTCTGTTTAAGCACAGTGCATATCGTTGAAGTACTATGGCCGTACTGCCTCGCCAAGTTAGCCACTCGCACACCTTGCTCATATTTTTCTATGATTTCACGCTTTAATTCAATAGACATCATCCTCTTCTGAGCACTGACCTTTCCACTCGCTTTCTTCGGACCCATGGTTATAAAAAGAAATGTGATAAAGTATGTAAATGCACAAAAGATGCTTCAACAACGAGGTAAACAAGCACATTGACTGAGGCGTGGGAAACTATGAGACGCTCAAGTCGCGGTAAACTGGTAGGTCATGTGCAGCTGGCCAATCTGCGCGATTACTCGTATCTCAAATGTTGCTTGTATTTCAAAGCAAAAAAATCGCTCGCTTGAGGGCTCATATCTCAAAAATCTCGTATGTTAGGGCACTCGTATCTTGAGGTACCACTGTAGTATGATAGATATTATAATAATAAAGAATAAGACGCTAATGAGTAGTCCCCCATTATCCACCATTTAGCTTTCCATGCTTTCAGTTATCCATGGTTAACTACAGTTCAAAAATATTAAATCAAAAATTCCAAAAATAAAAAATTCATAAGTTTTGAATTGCATGCTGTACTAAGTAGCATGATGAAACCTCACACCAACATCCCACTGGGACATGAGTGATCCTTTTGTCCAGCGCACCCCCGTTGCATATGCTACCTGCCTGGTAGACAGTAGCTGTCTCTATTATCAGGAAGAGACTACATTCATATAACTTTTAATACAACATATTGTTATAACTGTTCTATATCATTAGTTACTATTGTTAACCTCTTACTGTGCCAAATATATATGGATACATATAAAAAAGGAATACAGTATGACAAATGTATGCTGAAAGAATGAGTAAATAAATTACTTCATAATTTTGAGTCTGATATCACAGTGATGTTATAGTGATAACGAAATGGGGAAAACAGGGCTTAATGAGGAAAGGGAACCACTGTAGTTCTGTATTAAAATATAATGAAGTGAAGGTGCTGATGGGATATGGTATACAGTTAGAAAAACTAGAAAAAGTGAGGGATTGGAGATAATGAAATGTATTTGAGTTGTTAAAGCCAGTTCTATCCTAAAACAAACACAAACAACCTTCCTTTGACCTAAAATATTTGTTCTATCTCTCTTTCTCTTGATGTGAATTTGCATTTGCCAGTAGGGGCATGTGGGGGAAGCAATCGATTGATGTTTGATGTTTCTCTTTCTCCCTTCCGCTCTCTGTAGAATCAATGGATACAAGTCCTAGGGTAAGGATACAAAAAAGTCAACCAAGTTGACCTTTAGGGTTCAGTCATTTCTGAACTCTCAATGCTTATCCTCCTATATAATAAAGAGCTAATATGCAAATGTTTGTCACTCCCTCATGCAGACACTCAACACTGGGGAGAGAGGTATGGAGACCAGCCGGGTGCAAATGAGCTCACAAGAGAGGAATGGGGACCAGCCAGGCTGCAGCCCGGGAGAGGGACAAGCCTTCCACCCCACAGTCCCCTGTGGCTGCGGCCAGCCCAGGTCCAAGGTACCTGTGGCCAGCCAAAGGGAGGGAAGCCTGGGTCCCGGGTGCCTGCAACCAGCCAGAGCAGGGAATTCTGGATCCCAGGTTGAGGGTGAAGCAGAGGCGGTTAGGGACAATCAGGCAGCAGGCAGGTGAGTGGTTAGGAGCCAGCAGTCCCAAATTGCGAGAGGCAACTGAACATCCCTGGAAGGGTCCCAGATTGGAGAGGGTGCAGGCCTGGCTGAGGTACACCCTACCCCACGCAAAAATTTCATGCACTGGGCCTCTAGTTTATATACATCCATCCTTATGCCATACCATACTCTCTTGATTACTATAGCTTCCTAGTAAAATCTTCAACCAGATAATAAAATTTTGAAGGATTTTGTTCTTCCTTTTTAAAATCATTTTTCTATTCCAGGTTCTCCGTCTTTTCATTTAAATATCAGAATGAGCCCTGACCGGTTTGGCTCAATGAATAGAACATTGGCCTGCAGACTGAAGGGTGCTGAGTTCAATTCCGGTCAAGGGCACATAACTCAGATGCAGGCTCAATACCTGGCCCTGGTTGGGGTGTGTGTGGGAGGCAACCAATAGATGTGTCTCTCTCATATCGATGTCTCTCTCTCCTTCTCTCTGTCTCCCGCCCACCCCTCCCTTCTACTCTCTCTGGAAATCAATGGAAAAATATCCTTGGGTGAGGATTAACATAAAATAAATAAATGAAAAATAAAAAAATAAAAATGAGAATGAGATTGTAATTTCTTTAAAACTTTTTAAAGCTTTCTGGGAGTTTGATTAGGATTATGTTTAATCTATAGAAACATGTGGGAAGAACTTCATCTTAACAATATTATACTTCAAATCAATAGGCATGGTATATATCCCTTTATTTATGTATTCCTTAAACTTTCAGCAACATTGAGTAGTTTTCTCTGAATAGGTCTTGTACATCTCTTGTTAAATTTATTCATATTTTATTTTAATGCTCTTGTGAATGGAGTTGTTTTATAGATTTCATTTTAATTATCTATTGCTAGTACTAGAAATTCAGTTGATTCTGTGTGTTGGTCTTATATTTGTAACACTGCTAAATTCACTTATTAGAATTCACTTTCTAGAACATCTTATGATCATATTCCCTAGGAATAAAAAAATTTTATTTCTTCCTTTCCCATATGCATGCACTTTAGTCCTCTGACTTGATAAAATGTGGAATGTAAGTGATGAGAGCAGAGGTCTTTGCCTTGTTCCTGGCCTCAGGTAGAAAGCATTCAGTCTTAATTGTCTCCTCATTAAGAATAACATTAGCTGATTTTTTTCTAGATGTGTTTTGTCAACATGAAGTAGTTCACTTCCAGTCCTAATATATACTAATAATAGAGGAATATGCAAATTGCCCAGGACACCATCACAGTAACAGTAACAGGCTGCGTGGGACAACCAGGCAGGCAGGGGGTAGTGAGGGTCAACCAAACGAATGAACAGCATGCTGCATGGAGCAACCAGGCCGGCAGGAGAGGCAGTTGAGGGCAAACAGGTCGGCAGGCAGAGGCAGTTAGGGGTGATCAGGCTGGCAGGGGGGCAGTCAGGGGCAATCAGGCAGGCAGGCAGGTGAGCAGTTAAGAGCCAGCAGTCCCAGATTGTGAGAGGCCCGCCACTGAGGGGTTCCAGATTGAACAGGATGCCAGGCTGGGCTGAGGGAACCAACCCCATGCGCAAATTTCATGTACTGGGCCTCTTGTCTATATATATAAAAGCCTAAGTGACCTTTACAACCAGAATGACCAGTTGACTAGTCGTTATGAGAAGCACTGACCACCAGGGGGCAGATGCTCAACACAGGAGCTCTCCCCTGGTGGTAAGTGAGCTCCCACAGCCAACCTTCAATGGCCTGCCAACCTCCCATGGTCCCTCCCTCTCCCCAGTCAGCTGGCCAACTTCCCACAGTCCCTCCCCCAAGTTGGCCAACCAACCTCCTACAATCCCTCCCCGCAACTGGCCCTGATCAGCATGGCCCCAATTGGGACTAGGTGAGATGACCCCAAGCACCAGCCAGGCTAGGGACCGCACCCATGCACAAATTCGTGACCTGGGCCTCTAGTATTCTGATAATTCTAGTGACTGTGAATGAGTATTTGATTTTGTCAAATTCTTTCATCTACTGAGATGATCTTAAAGTTTCTATTCTTTATTTTGTTGACCTATTATATTGCTGTCCAACAAATGTTAAATTAATTGTATTCCTGGAATAAATCTCCTTGGTTAACATTTACTAACACACACACACACACACACACACACACACACACACACACACATATATCCTATCTAGTAAAAAAGTAATATGCAGATTGACCATCACTCCAACACACAAGATGACTTCCCCCATGTGGACATAAGATGGCCACCACATGATGGACAGCAAGGGAGGGCAGTTGGCAGGGACCAGGCCTGCAATGGAGGGCAGTTGGGGGTGATCAAGCCTGCAGGGGAGGGCTGTTAGGTGGGACCAGGCAGGCAGAGAAGGGCAGTTAAAGGTGACCAGGCTGGAAGGGAGGACAGTAAGGGGTGACCAGACTCACAGTGGAGGGCAGTTAGAGGCAAACAGGCTGGCAGGGGAGCAGTTAGGCATCAATCAGGCTGGCAGGGGAGTGGTTAGGGGGTGATGAGGCAGGCAGGCAGAAGCAGTTAGGGGCAATCAGGAAAGCAGGTAGGGAGTCAGCAGTCATGGATTGTGAGAGGGATGTCTGACGGCCCGTTTAGGCCCGATCCTACCTGGCAGTCTGACATCCCTCAAGGGGTCTCAGATTGGGGAGAAAGCAGGCTGAGCTGAAGGACACCCTGCCCCACCCCACATGAATTTCATGCACCAGGCTTCTAGTACACACACACACACACACACACACTGCAGGATTAAATTTTGTTGAGAATTTTTCCTTCTGCTCATGAGGGATATTGATCTGAAGTTTTCTTTTCTGGTGATGTCCTTGTCTAGCTTTGATACCAGGGTAATACTGAGCTCATTAATAAGTTGGTAAGTGTGCCTTTCCCACTATTTTTAAAAAGAGGTTGTGAAGAATTGGTATTATTTCTGTCATAAGTGTTGGACAGAATTCACCAGTGAAAAGTCAGGTGGGCCTGAACTTTTCATTGTGAAAAATAGAATTTACTAATTCAATTTCTTTACTTGATACAGATAAATATAGATATTTTTATTTCTTCTGGATACTTTTGGAAATTTGTATTTTTTTTTAATTTGCCCATTTCATGTAACTTGTCACATTTATTGGCATGAATTTAAAACACTTTTAAATTTATTAAGACCTGCCTTACAGCCCAATAAATGGTGTAACCTGGTGAAAGATTCATGTGCACTTGAAAAGTGTAGACCAAACAACACTTATTGTTGGGGAAAGTGTTCTATAAATATTAATTAGGCCATGTTTATTGATAGTATTACTCAAGTCTTCTGTACCTTTATGGTTTTTCTTATCTACAGACTAGAGGCCTGGTGCATGAATTCGTGCTTGGGAGGGGTCCCTCAGCCTGGTCAGTGATCAAGGCCTATCGGGGGCAGGGAGGGCCAGTAGGGGTAGGTACTGTAAGAAGTTGGCCATCCAGGGAAAAGGGCTGTGGGAGGTTGGCTTTGGGAGCACACTGACCACCAGGGGGTAGCTCCTGCACTGAGCATCTGCCCCCTTGAGGTTAATGCACGTCATAACTACTGGTCGACCGGTTGTTCTGGTCATTTGGTCATAACAGTTGCCTAGACTTTTATATATATCCTAGAGGCCCGGTGCACGAAAAACAGGCAGTTGGACATCCCTCTCACAATCCAGAACTGCTAGCTCCCAACTGCTCACCTGCCTGACTTCCTAATTGCCCCTAACTGCTTCTGTCTGCCAGCCTGATCACCCCCTAACCACTCCCCTGCCAGCCTGATTGATGCCTAATTACTTCCCTGCCAGCCTGTTTGCCCCTAACTGCCCTCCCTTGCGGGCCTGGTCACCCCTAACTTCCCTCCCCTGCAGGCCTAGTCCCCCCCCAACGGCTCTCCTCTGTAAGCCTGAGTGCCCTGCAAACTGCCCTTCCCTGCAGGTCCGGTCACCCCCAACTTCCCTCCTCTGCTGGCCTGGTCACCCCTAACTGCCTTCCCCTGCAGTCTTGATCACCCCCAACTGCCTTCCCTTAAAGAACTGGTCCTCCCAACTGCCCTCCCCTGCTGGCCATCTTGTGTCCACATGGGGGCAGTCATCTTATGTGTTGGAGTGATGGTCAATCTACATATTACTCTTTTATTAGATAGCATAGAGGCTTGGTACATGGGTGGGGACCAGCTGGTTTGCCCTGAAGGGTGTCTGAATCAGGGTGGGAGTTCCCTTGGGGTGTGGGGCGGCCTGGGCGAGGAGCCTGTGGTGGTTTGCAGGCCGGCCATGCTCCCTGGAGACCCAAACAGAGGTCCTAGTATCTGGGATTTCTTTATCTTTTACAATTAAAACTTTGTAGCTTTGAGCGGAGCCAAGCCTCCTGCTCGCTCTGTGGTGGCAGCCATTTCTGTTGGGATTTATTTATCTTCTATAATTGAAACTGTATCCTTGAGTGGAGGCCTGGGCCCACCAGGGTGTGTGGAAATCTTGGCTTCTTCCATTGCAGAGGAAACCCAAGCTTCCCTCCTGCTCACTCTGTCTTGGTTGGTGTTAATTTGCATACTTGTTCCTGATTGGCTGGTGGGCATGGTTTGCGAGCATGGCTTGTGGGTGTAGCGGACTGATGGTTAATTTGCATATTTCTCTTTTATTCTATAGGATAGCCTAGTGGTCCAGCATGCAAAATAGTGCACAGTAGCCCGCCTGCCACAGGAAGCGGGAGGTGGGACCAAGCCGCCACCCACGAGAGCTGTGGGGATGGACGGAGAGGTGCTCCATGCATCTCTTGGTGACTGGTCGTGCATGCAGCCCCGCACACACAGCCTCATGCTGATCAGTCATTACAGAGTGAGGGCATGATGACCATTTGCATATTAGCTTTTTATTATATAGGATTCTATCAGTTCCTGGGAAAAGAATACTAAAATTTCTAACTGTACTTGATGATTAGTCCATTTCTCCTTCAATTCTGTCAGCTTTTGCTTCATGTTATTTTGTAGCTCTGTTTTAGACAAGTATGTCCTTTTATTATTTTAAGATATCCATCCATCTTTTTCTCTAGTAAATTCCTTGTCTTAAGTCTATTTTGCCAGATATTAATATAGTTAACCCAACTCTCTAACACTTATTGCTTTCATGGTGTATCTTTAGTTTTCATTATACTTTCAGCCTATTTGTGTTTGAATATCAAGTGTGTCTCCTGTAAACAAAATATAATTGGATTGCTTTTTTGTACCTTACCATTTTTGCCTTTTGGTTGAAGTGTTTATACCATTTCCAGTTAATCTAAATTTTGATATGGCTGAATTTAAGTCTTTATTTTAAAGTATTTTCTATTTGTCTCATCTCATTTATTCCTCCATTCTTTCTTTACTGTCTTCTTTTATTTTAAACAGAAAGTTTTTAGTATATCATTTTTATTCTTGTATTTAGTTTGAAGAAATATCTTTTTTGTGTGTTTTCAATTGTCCTAGAGATTACAATGTGCACATTTATTTATCACAACCTACTTCATCTTAATACTGACTTCTTCCAAGAAAACAGTTACGTTTGTCCCAGCCTATCTCCATCCTCCTTATCTCACCCAAACCTGCTTCATCTCCTGTGTATATATTTTTATAATAGTATTCACTGTGCTACTTAAGACAGAAATTAGGGAATCATTCTAGATTCTTCCCTACCCCTTACACCAACAGCTAATCAGTAAGTACTATTATTCCTTCTTCCTCTATATCCCACAACAGCCTTCTTCTCTGTCATTACTGCCACTGTTCAGATTCTGTCTTTATCCATCTTTACCTAGCCTACTGCATTGGCCTCCTCACTGGTCTCTGTTCTTAAGGTTTCATTGTCTTCAAATCACCACTCTATCATTTACATAGCTTGCACATATAGACATTCTAATAGGCAAATCTTTTATCACCCTTCTGAGCAATATTTTTCAATGGTTCCTACTTACATAGAGGATAAAGTCAAATCTCCAAGGCATGATACACAAAGCCCTCCATGATCTGGCCCACTGTCTATCACTAACCTCAGTGACCACCATAATCTGATAATACTTTATGTGCGAAATGATAGAAAGCTACTTTTAATTTCCTGAGCATAACTGGTTCACTCATACTTGTGCATTCAGGCTATTTCCTATACCTGCAATGTTCTCCCCAGGCATGTCGGGAAAGAAAATGTCTATTCGTGCTTAAATGCTCAGCATAGCTGGTACATTCTTTATATGACCTGATTCCACAAAGTAGTCCCTCATTCCTCTCAGTGCATTGTACCTTTTCCACTGATACACTTTCTGTATTTTACTAAGGCATTTTGTTCTCATTTCTCTCACTGTTCAATTTTTACTTCCTTAAAGATGGAAACTATCATTTCATCTTTCAATCCTCAGTACTAAGCGTACTGCCTGGAACACAGAAAGCACTCAATATTATATGCTTACTCAATAAGTTATGAAGGTAAGAATGATCTTTGAAGACATGAAAAAGAATGAGCTCTAAAGTAATTATGGAGCATGAGTAGTTACTTTAGGACTTGTAGGAAGTCAGTAATAACTGAGGCACATATATATTATAAACTTGCCATATATCCAGGTTATGTAAAGCTCTTGCATTCATTATATAACAAAAACACTATGGGGAGCATAAAACCCATTTTGTAGATGAATAAACAGAGGCATGTTTTAAATAATTTGTTCAAGGTCACAGTAATTGTCAAAGCCAAGTCTGAGAGAGGTCTATGTTAACCACTAATCTATTCTGTTTTTCAGCATAACCCAATCTTCACTCATTTCTAGGGATTTGCTACCCCTTATTGCTATGTAATTGCTCTCCTTTTTCTCTGTACTTTTATGTTCTTCTACTTTTTCCTTGTTACTTTCTCTTCCTCTAATTTGATTTCCATAATGAACATAACATGTAAGAAACTATATTGTTAGGTATTTCACCCAGATGTACTTTCTCTCTTCTTCTTTACTAGGGAATATTGCAGAGAAGAAGCAAGTTGAATAGCAGAAGCTAAGGAAAACAAAGAAGGAATGCCTACTGAGAAAGGAGGTAAGTGAGGATTACTTAGTATAAACGAAAGTTTCAAGAAAGAAAACACACTAAGAACAAATCTTTAAATGCAGCAAAAGAAAGTTCCGTAATTATTACTGAGAACCTCATTTTAGCTGAATATGGGAGAGAGGGATAAAAGAAAAAATAACACTAGCTAAAGAAAAGGAGACAGCACTAAAGACCACTATTTGAAAAACTTGTATGAAACAACAGGAAAGATTAAGATCGTAGCTAGAAAGGATAGCTGTATCAAATGAAAGTATTGGGGGATGTGTTTTATTTTCAGTTTATTTGTTTAACGAAATGCTCAGTTAAGGCAGTTTATATACTGCAGAAAACAAAACGCTTCGCTCCGAGACAACAAGGGCCTTCTCTGTCTTTTTCACAGCCATTACACTCCAGGCTTGGCACATAGCATACTCAATACATATAAATACAATTATTCTAATCTTTTAAAAAACTAAAAATTATAGATAAATATACTCTTCACTTGCAGTATTGAATCGATATCTTCTATCAAATGAATGCTCCACTAAATGTTCATGCACTGTATAAATATTTATTGAGCACTTAATATGAGCCAGGTACTATTCTAGACCATAGAAATACAGTAATGGACAAAACCAAAAAATGCCTTTACTCTAATGGGAAGAACCAAACACACAACCACAAATAAAGAATGTAAGATGCCTAAGTGTAAGTCTTAAAAATAACATAAAAACATAAAATGAGAAATACAGTGCTAATGGGAAGTGATGGTAATATCCCATATACGATGATTATGGCCTGGCTGAAGTGGCTCAGTTGGTTGCGC
>JAAGEH010002528.1:43290328-43460796 GCA_011751065.1 Lasiurus cinereus | reverse complement strand
GAGAGAACATTTAGTGTGTATGAGGAAGGGCAGCTGTAGTAAAGGAAATGAAGGAAAGAATAACAGAACCAGCTGTAATACATCAATAATTCATCTATAATAATTATAACCATACTTAACCATCATTGGAATCTTTCACACATAAATACTTTTTATACTAATACACAAATGGGGGAAATTCAGAAAAATTTTAAATTGATTACTCTGCAAAAACGTCTTTTTTCAATATTTCTTAATATAATCAAAAAGAGTTCTAATTGTTTAAATAATGCAAGCAATACCATGTCTAGTCTATGTGTTAAAAATATTTCACATTATAGAGCATCGGCCTGTGGACTGAGGGGTCCCAGGTTCGATTCCAGTCAAGGGCATGTATCTTGGTTGTGGACACATCCCCAGTAGAGAGCGTGCAGGAGGAAGCTGATTGGTGTCTCTCTCTCATTGATGTTTCTAACTCTCTATCCCTCTTCCTTCCTCTCTGTAAAAAAAAAAATCAATAAAATATATTTTTAAGAACATATATTTCACATTAGATTTCAGCAATTTTACACCCATTACTCTCAAATACAACACAACACTTTCTTACAAAAGGCAATAGATGTAAATACTCTGGACATGTCTGCTGTAATATCCTTTTGATAAGACTCCAAATAGAGTACTAACATTCAATTCTAAGAGCTATATATTAAGAGAAAAACACATTATAGGGTCCAATTTTTTAGTCATGTTCCTATTCCCACCTATCAATAACTGAGTATGGTTTAAAAGAATTCAACTATTTTCATATACTACTACAGGCACAGTGTACAAAATTCATGCAGAGTTAGGGTCCCTAGGCCTGGCCAGCGATCAGGGCCATCTTCCCCGGCTGCTAGCAGCTGGCCCTGTCCCCTGCCACCGGTTGCCCTCTGTGTATGAGGCAACCGGCAGGGTGATCGCACCACAGCACCACTCACGTCAGTTGCCACCCACCCCCAGTTCCTGGTTCCCCATCAGGCGATCAGAGCCTGCCAGCTAGGGGGAGGAACCACGAGGTTGGCTGTTCCCCCCTGCTCGCCAGTCCCACCCCCTCACTGCTGGTTACCTTCTATGTGTGGGTTGACCAGTAGAGTGATTGGGGTCTGGGTGCTGCTCGCATCCACTGTCACCCACCTCAGTTCCCCTGTTCCCCATTGGACAATCAGGGACTGCGGGCTGGGGGCAGCTTCTTCATTGAGCGTCTGCCCCCCTGGTGGTCGGTGAGCATCAGAGCTGACTGGCCAATTTGCATATTACGCTTTTATATATACAGATAGCACCTACCATGGTTCAATATGAATAACAGAAGACTAACTCAATTAAATCAAGGTATTTTTCATACTAGTATTTTTGTTTAAGTAAATTCTAAATAATATATAAAATTAGGAATAAAAATGTCAAAAAATATCAACAAAACATATCGACATTAGAGATAAAAGAATTCCAGAGGGCAATGATGTTATGGGGTTAAAGAGGGGAGATCAGGGTGCTTTATGTTTAGAGTTTACAAGCAAAAGAAAACCCACTTTCTTCCAAAAAATTTTATTTTCATTTTTTTCTCACATATTCTAATTTTACTTTTACAAACTTCAAAAAAAAAAATCATAACTATAACAAAACCCAAATACCTATTCCTAACTAGGTACTCTCTTTGGTCAATTCTTCCTCTCAAAATGGGGATTAAAAGAGGTTAACTAAAGAATTTATAAGCATACATGCATTGCCCATGGATACAGACAATAGATGGTGAAGGCCTGGTATGGGATAGGAAGTGGGTGGAGGGGAGCAAAAGGGGACAAATAGAGCATATTTATAATACTCTCAAAGATAAAATAATTTAAGAAATGGAGATTAGAAGTTGCCCTCCCACATCCACCACTACCTCAGTAAGATACTTTCTGTTGACATAAAGCACCCTGATCTGTTGACTCAGTTGGTTGAGCATCATCCCAAGCACTGAGAGGTTGCTGATTCACAAACATCTTTTTCTTCTTCTTCCTCTTCTTAAAGAGTACCTTTTAGCACTTTATATAATACTGGTTTGATGTAGATGAATTCTCTTTAGTTTTTTCTTATCTGTGAAGCTCTTTATCTGACCTTCAATTCTGAATGATAGCTTTGCTGAGAAGAGTAATCTTGGTTGTAAGTTCTTGCTATTCATCACTTTGAATATTTCTTGCCACTCCCATCTGGCCTGCATAGTTTCTGTTGAGAAATCAGCTGACAATCATATGGGTGCTCCCTTGTAGGTAATTAACTTTTTCTCTTGATGCTTTTAAGGTTCTCTGTTTTTTGCCCTTGGTATTTTAATTATGATGTGTCTTGGAGTAGTCCTCTTTGGATTCCTTTTATTTGGGGTTCTGTGTACTTCCTTGACTTGTAAGTCTATTTCTTTCACCAGGGGGGGGGCAAGTTTTCAGTCATTATTTCTTCAAATAGGTTTTCAGTCTCTTGCTCTCTCTCTTCTTCTGACAACCCCATAATTCTGATGTTGGTACGCTTGAAGTTGTCCCAGAGGCTCTTTACACTATCTTCACATTTTTGGATTCTTTTTTCTTTTTGCTTTTCCAGTTGAGTGTTTTCTGCTTCTTTGTATTTCAAATCTTTGACTTGATTCTTGTATTCCTCTAGGTTGTTGTTACATCTCTGTATAATATGTTTTCTTTCAGTCAGTGTATGTTTAATTTCTAGTCGGTCCTTTTTCATTTCCTCTTTGGTCTCACTAAATTTATCCATCTTTTCTAGGAAATTCTTGAAAAACCTTATAACCGTGGTTTTGAACTCTGTATCCTGTTGTTTGTTTTCTTCCATTTATTTCGCTTGTGATCTGTTCCTTTGTCTCCACATATTTGCTGCTTCCCTGAGTTGGTCGAGTAGCTTTGTGTGGTAGGTGTTCTATTTCGCCCAGTAGCTCCACCTCCCCAGTTACCTGAGGTGGACTCTCTTGGTGCACTGTGTGTACAGCCTTATTGTAGTTAAGTCTTGATTGCTGTTAGTATCACCGGGGGGAACTGACCTCCAAGCCAATTGGTTATGTCTATGTCAGGAGAACTTCTGTGGTGGAGTCAGCCTTATGATACAAGACTTTCAAAACTGCCAAAGCCTCTGTTCAGATTGGATGGAGTGGAGTCTCAGGGCTGAGCAGATAGCCTTGGCTTCCCATCAGCCCTGCCCTATGCAGCCCCTGGGTCTCAGTCCCTCGGTAATCGCTGCAGCGCTCTCTGCATGCACTCGCGTTCGCACACCTCCAGATCTCTGCCTTTCTGGCTCCCCTGAGTTTCCATGTGCTGCGGGAACCCGTATGAGTCTGGGTACCCAGGGTCTCGCCTAAAACTAGGGTTCAGTGCAGTCAGAACTGGATATCAGCACAGTTGAAAGGTTCTGTCTTCCTACTGCCAGTGAAAGCCAGCCAGCCACTCCACCGCCCATCCTTCCAAGTGCATGTCTCCATACCTCAGCTTTTTGCAGCTCCTCTGAGTCTCCATGAGCCCCTCTCTTTCCTTCTAGTTGTAGAATTTCTACTCAGCCAGCTTTCCTGTGGTTCTGGATGATGTCTGTTCCATCTTTTAGCTGTAGTTTTGAAATTGCTGTGCAAGGCAGCAGTTTAGCTACTCATCTATGCCGCCATCTTGGTTTTTCCCCAAGAAATTTTAAAAAGTAAGTTTTAAATGTCTTTTTTTCTAAAATAAAAAAGAAATTCCAAAAAAAACAAGCCAAATGCACATTTAAAAACAGAGAACTTGACTACAGTTATGTGAGCAATTAAGATAATAAGTAAAACAAATAAAGCTGTAGCACTAAACATGCTGCAAAATGTGAACATTTAATCCAGCCAAGATGGTTACACCCACTCCCATTAGTAAAACAAAATGTAGGAAAAAATGGGAAACTAATGAGCTTAGCTGTAGGGGCTTGTTTGTTTTTTAATTTCATCCATTTGCTCAAAAGGTAATTTCTATTTTACCCTGAAGTCTTTTGTTGGCTATAAGGAGAATCAAATGTTCCTAAACAAGAATCAGAACAAGCTCTGAAAATGCATAATACAAGCTTCACATTTGTTCTAATGCACATCTGGTGTATTTTGTTTTAACATTTTTGACAGGTTAATCATTTGTCTTCATGTTTAAAGAACACGAATGTTTTGCCAGTGCTGTTACACAGATCATGTGGGGGTGAATAGAAAAAGCTAGAGAAGGAGAAAGGTCTGTTTTTTCAAGATGTTTTGTTAAACAAAGGTGAGAGGGGGTAAGGAGGAGAGTATACCTAGGTAACTTCACTTTGGTATAAAGAAACTATGACTCATTAGGAAAGTAAAAATAAAGCTCATTAATAAAAATTAGCAGTTTGAAGGGAAACTTTTCTTATTTGAAATGAAGTTATTTGAAAACCTTTCAGACTAAAAATAACAGTGTCTAATTTTGTGATGAAAATCTAATTTAAAAAAAACAACCCTCAAGTCTAAAAACCATAAAGGCCTAAAGGGTTGTTCAAAGAATAAAGTAGCAAAGGTGACAAAATTAACTTCTGTGTAAAGCCAGTTCACCATGCAAAGAAAGGAGATAGCTACATATAGCTATATTTAGCATTTAGTTTCAGTTTTAATTGACTATATTTAGTATTGTTTGGTTTTGTTGAGCTTAAATTTAATTAGAAAAAAGTATGAGAAATATTTTCATCAAATTGAACTGAAATTCACATTTAATTTTTAAAATAATGTTCAATTTCAGATCTTAGTTAGAAAAATTACAACCTATTCCATGACAACAAACACTATTATAATGGAAATCCCTAATAAAAAGTGCCAAACCTCAGTTCAATATCTAATAAGGATGTGTTATTCAAAGTAGGCTATCAAAATAGATAAATAGAACTCTAGTACAACAAAAGAATTGGAGAGTACATTTGAAATTGTTTAAAGTACAAAACTAATCTATAATCCACAGTGTTAGTGGCTACTATGTCTGAAGAATTTTAGTAGGAATTTTCAGCTCAAGTAGAGTTAAAATGTGAAGCCCAATCTATTAAAAGAGTACTAAAATTCCTTTTCTGTTTACACTATGAAATTTTATTTGAAATAATATCTATCTATAGCAGATATACAGTAAAAACAAACAAACAAAACAAAACAAAACACCACTACCATTTGACTCTTCCCTTTCTGTTTTGCTGTCCATTTTTAATTACTTAGTGCAATCCTAATATATTTGATATTTGTCCTCTTCATTCCAGTCTCATTATGAAGACTTTAGTTTAAACATTAACTTCATTAGTCTCTGGTGATTGTGTCCAAGCTGGTCTCCCTGCTTCTAGTTTTGATTGATGCCAATACATCTTATGAACTCCTGCTAGATAAAACCTGCAAAGAATTCTCCACCTTAAAAACATCTAAGGGATTCTGCTGATTACAGAAAAAAAATGAAAGTCCAAGCTTACTAGGACCTTATTCCAGATCCTTCTCAATATGATATCAATCTACCTTTCCAACACTATTTCCCATTATTCTCTTTCATATCAATGTAGGGACATCTTTCAATACAGCTAATGACAAGTGATATTTCTTGTATATGAACTATAATTTCTGACTTACCTCAATGTCTATGATTAATAGATTCTTTCTTCTTATTACTATCAAACTAACCTTGAAATTCTAGCAAAAGCTAACTAAAAATAAAGTAGAAATTTATTGTGAAATCACATATTTTTGCCTAAGTATCTTAGCAGAGCACACTGTTCCTGTTTTTTGTCACCACCAGATGTGTAGACGTACCGGCCAACCACAAGAGAGCAAAATTAGTATCAGGAACAGGATGACTAGATGAGTCAAAATGCACATCTGGTCCACAGAAAAATCCCTGCTACTCCCCTCAACTCAATTCCGATTTCTCTTTTACCTTATATAATTATCTGATTTGACAAGAACTAATAAGATGGGCTTTGGGACAGGAGTCCCCCATCTTAAGTTGCCGGCACTTGCATAAACCACTTTCCTTCTTGCTAGCACCTGTCTTACAAGTTTGGCTTTCATTGCAGCAGGCAGTAGAACTACAGTTTGGTTTCATACTTAAAAAGTATTTCCCTTAATCTATGCATCAAATTATTCAAGATCAGTTTAAATGCTAACTTCCTCACCTATATGTAAATTCTTCTACTGAAAATCTTTAGCACCTCGTGAGTTTATCATTTATGTTATACTTTAAAACATAGCTATTTACGTAGCAACTAGAGGCCCAGTGCAAGAAATTCATCCATCGGCCTGGCTGACAACTGAAGCATAAGCATCTAGCATGGAAGGGCAGGTCCCAGCCGACCTCTGGGCCCTGAGGAGCACCTGGGCCCTGGGCCACCATATGGCCCCCTCCACCTGAGTCATCAGGCCCCTGCCAGGCTCCCTCAGCACCTGGAGCTGGGCGGTGGCCCCACCCCCCACTGCCACCGTTGATGGTTTTTGTCTGTGGGGCAATTGGCAGGGCGATCAGGCCCTGCTCACACCCACCTTGGCCTGGCCCCGCTTGATCACAGTCCCACTCTCATCAGGGCCAATCAGGGACAGCAGCACCTCCACTGCCACCTGCTGCCAGCACCACATTGTTGACGCCCATCATGTTCCAGGCCACCCCCTGGTGGTCAGTACACATCATAGCAAGTGGTGGAACTCCCGGTTGAACACACAATTTGCATATTAGGCTTTTATTATATAGGCTGTTACTTTTCTTACTAGATTTCATAAGGGAGAAATATCCATATGAGAAAAGTTCCTTAACACAGTAAGCACCAAGCCTATTTTGTCTTCCTTTTTGTTTAGCCCACAATATCCGATTTCACTGATATGCTGGCAGCCGGAGACTGACAAGGTCCAAATGGAAAGTATAGTGTCAGTCACCGGTGACTGATATAGCGCTTAACATGTTGAGGAAAAAAATCTACAGAGCCATGCACACTGTAAGCATTCATATATGAGTTGAATGCTGACATAAATTAGCATACTTATTATATTGGTAAAGAGGTCAAAAACAGTATGATTATAATATATGTAGTGGTTAATACTTTCACTTAATTTCAAGTTAAAATATGGCCTAAATTTAAAGTATTATATAGTACAGTGGTACCTCGAGATATGAGTGCTCTAACATACGAGATTTTTGAGATACGATCCATCGAACAAGCGATTTTTGCTTTGAAATACGAGCAACATTTGAGATAGAAGTAATCACGAGGATCAGCCGGCTGCACACACCCACCAGTTTACCGCGACTCGAGTGTCTCATAGTTTCCCACGCCTCAAGGTTACGGAATGAATTAAACTCGCATCTCGAGGTACCACTGTAATTAGGTTTTCAAATTACAGTAGATTACCAACATCAATGTCAAGACGGAAAAAATCAAATCTGCATGTTCTCACATAACATAAAACTCAAATAGCAGGACATATTACTTATTGTACATATATATTAGCAATTTTGTTTTCTAACAAAATATATAAATTAGAAAGTTGTTTATAGCATATTGAAATAATGAAAAATAATTCTCCCTTACTTCGATTAAGCTTTGGAAATCTATTTTTCAGTTTCTTCTTTAATGGATTAAGCTCAGGCATAATTTCTGGAACAGCTACACAAAAGTCTGGTTCAATTTCATCATCCAAAATCTAAAAATCAAGATAAAAGATAAGCTTCTGAAAATAAAGTAAAATGTAGTAAATCCCCTTATAATTTAGAAAGCACACATTAAACACAATGTTTTCCCTTTAAACAGGGATCATATGAACACATTTACCAATTATGAAAACAATTAGAAGCAAAAAATTTTCTGATCTTTTCTCTTAAAAATAGCCACATCGATTTAAAATATATATATATTTAATGAGTTTAATTCTTCCAGTTAAAAATGTAGTTGATTATAAAATGAAACAACATTTTAGAATAGTACTTCCTAGGCAACAAATATTTTACCAGATTCCTTTTGCTTCAATCTTACCACAATATGTCATTCAAAGCTGTCGTTTGGGATTACAATGAACCCTAAAGACTTGAACCCTGGCAAAATTAAGCTGTGACTCTGAAATTTTATCTTCCTGTTACTATTCTTTATTTTTATAAATTCTTTATTCCCTAAAAACGTTCTGTATTTCTCTTAACAATAACTTACATTAAGCAAACACTTATCACATGCCAAGCATTCAGCTCAATATTTAACATGGTTTAATTAATCCAGTCTTCACAATAATCCTATGAGGCCAGTACTAATGTTGACCACACATTCCTGATGCGGAAATTGAAGACTTAGGGAGGATGAGTCAGTCTGTGTAAGGGACAGACCCAGAATTCAAACAAAGGCAGTGTGGATCCAGAACCAGGGCTTTCATCGCTAGAAATATTAAGCAGAGGCAATTTTGAAATGTCAAAGAATGGTACGTGAAATTTCTACTCCAAGACTTTCCAATACTAGTTCTAAAACATGTAATAAATAAATGGATGGCAAAGATAACAAAACAATTCATGTAACTAATGAACGTGAAAATAACATTGTACCTTCTGAATCAGATTAGTTCCTCCTGCAAACGCAGCTCCATGTTCTTCTGCTATTTTAATCTCTGATGCATTCTACCAAAATACAATAGTTTAAATATCAATTCAGTCTGCTTTCAAGTATTTTGTCAGAAATAATATTACAGCTCAAAATAAAAACTGTGGCTTTTACTTTTAATTGGAAATGCATCAATTTTCAATGAGATGGATCAGAAATATTACATCCAGAACAAGTTTAGTTTTTAGGTAATTGAGATATTTTTTATAATATGAGCGAATACCTAAGAAATGCATGTGGCCCTAGCTGGTTTGGCTGAGTGGCTAGAGCATTGGCCTTTGGACTGAAGGGTCCCAGGTTCAATTCCAGTCAAGGGCTCAATCCCCAGTGGAGAGCATGGAGGAGGCAGTTAATCAATGATTCTCTCTCATCATTAATGTTTCTCTTTCTCTCCCCCTCTTTCTCTCTGAAATCAATAGAAATATTTTTTTTTAAATGCATGAGGAACTACCAAGTAGTTCAGCCTAAGTCTCTAATACCATAAATATATCATCTTACAAAAGTAAAAATTAAAATATATTTAATTTTGCTCCTTAAATGGAGGTATTTTATCAAACCAATATAGAGAGAAAATTTATTTTTAAAGATTTTTTTAAACTGATTTTGAGAGAGAGGAAGGGAGAGGGAGAGAAAAAACATGGCAATGTGAGAGGAAAACATCAATTGCCTGCCACCTGCATGCCCCCCTACCAGGGATTAAGCCCATAATGTGGGCTTGTGCCCTGACCAGGAATCTAAGCAGCAACCCTTTAGTGATGAGATGATGTCTAAACAACTGAGCCACACTGATCAGGAAGAGAAAAGTATTTTTAATAAATTATAGGACCAAAATTTAGCCCACTGTCTAAAAATTCAAAGAAAAATACACAGCATTAGTTATTTTCTTTCTCTATATTCCACTTATACCATTTGGTTTTATTGTGAAATGTATCACTCCCTTAGTTACTCAAGTTTTGTGGCATTCCAACAGCAATATGCTCCACTTTTCTGGGGAGAAAAAAAAAAGGTAAAGAATTTCTTCCTTGAAAGTGAGACAGGCATATAAGCATAACCAATGGATGCAAGACACTGGGGAGTGAGGGCATGAATGTATGGGAGTGGGGGGGAGGGCCAAAGGAAGATATGTATACATGTTAATACATTAATTTAAAAAATGAGAAAAAAAAGTGAGACAGATGAAGAATCAAAATACCTTACAAAATAAAATCATAAACACATTATAAACAAATGTTTATAAATACAAGAAGTTTGACCAAAAAAACTTATTACTGTATGTTATAGCCTTGACATTCTTCAC
The DNA here is from genome assembly GCA_011751065.1 of Lasiurus cinereus. Lineage (NCBI taxonomy): Eukaryota > Metazoa > Chordata > Mammalia > Chiroptera > Vespertilionidae > Lasiurus > Lasiurus cinereus. Next base: position 43,450,898 of record JAAGEH010002528.1, on the reverse strand, counting down.
TTTCCACACTAGATATTTTTTAAAGTGTGGTTTCTGTGTCTTCAAAGCACTACATGAGCCCCAAATAATTTTATTGTTTGAAGAGTTTGAGTCAGAAGCAGGAGCTAGTAGAATAAATTCTGTACTTCCTTCAGCTTTTTTTGGTAACAGAATATAGTAGAAAAAATAATGATGAAGCTAATATGCTACTTTAGCTTTTTCTTACTCTAATGACATAATCTCAAATGAGTCATCTTACTGCTTTGAGGTTCAAATGGGGAAAATAAGACTTGGTGAATGCTAGAATATTCTCTAACCCTACTCATTCAGTTATTCTAATCACTAATGTTATATTAAACAAGTTAAACGATATAAAAAATTGATATAGGTTACTCACCCCTGTAAATACAGCAACTTTATTGATTTCTGGAATGAATGGGTATGGCAAACTCACAACACTGGCAAATGGCTCCACTTTTTTCTAAATACACAACAATGGAAAAATAATTGTGAAAAATTCATTCATCTTTTCTGTGCCTTTTACATCTGTAAAAAATAGAATTAACATGTTTTGTTTTTTAATGTCAATTCTACCACATATCCTCTAATTAATCCAGAACTATTCACTGATTATAATTTAAGGCATAAGAGATTTTATTTCTTTTGTAAGAAACCATCATGAAAATCTCTATCTCTCTTCCCAGCTCCATACTCCCATGGTACTTGGCTTCTATCTCTACATCATTCATCAGTGTCTCATATATTGAAAGATGTATTTGCAGTTCCATATCTTCCCCAGCACCTAGTATAATGCTTTCTACATGGATGCCAATAATTTTTGCCACCTTGAATTAAATTTAAAAGAACATGTAATCTTTTGACACCATCAACAAGGACATGAATCCTCAACTGTGCATACCGAACAATAGACAATATCAAGCTGATCTGCTCAGTAGGACATACTAATCTCCATCACTAGTTCTAAACAATCTGGTGATATTAACTCTAAATCCAAGACAGAATGCCAAACCTGAAAGGCTCTTCTGAGTGGGTCTATTTGGAAACAACCTAAACCACCTACCACTTCCAGACATCTGTGGGAAGAAAATTGGAACATCTAAAATAAACAGTAGCATGCACTTGAGGCACCCTAATATGAGTGGAGATTCCACATGGCCTCAGAACTAATTTGTTTAGTCATTTGGTCAAAGTCCTGCCTGTCTAGGCTTGTGGTTCAGACCTCTTAGGGAAACTTTACATGGAAACAAGTTCTAAGTCCATAGTTTTGATGCAGTCTTAAGGTCTGAGGAAAAAAAAAGAGAAAAGGGGTGTTCCCTAATTAAAACTGAAAGGTTGTATTTTTAGTTTATTTTGAGTAGAGATAACCTTCGGAGGATTTTTCAGACAAGAAAGCACCACTCTTAAGTATGCATTCTATCAGACATGCAACTCAATTTTCTTCACTGGCATTCCTTTGCCATTAACATGTCACAACTGGTTTCAGTAAATTTTTCAATGGCAAGCAATCATAATAGCATTCCCTGGAGAATACTGGCTTGTTACAAGTAGTCTATCAAGATTAAGAAAATGTCTTAGGAAGACAACAGTATCCTTTCAATGTGTCTAGTTTACAAGTGGCTTCCATTTATGAAATATATTAACAACTGACTGAGAAAGTGATCATCTTGAACACCACAACATATTTTAAATAAACAAACAATAACACTGTAATATAAAATGAAATTATAACATGGCTAGTATAAACTGTTTCTAAGAAATGAGACAGACTTTAATTGAAATTCTAACCCTACCCCTACTCTCTGACCTTGAGCAAGTTACTTTACTTTTTGTGTCTTGGCTTCTTCTGAAATTATTAAAGGATTAAATGAGAAAATGCATGCAAAGCATTAGTATGGTGGTTGGTACATAAAAACTTTCCAGTAAATGTTGACTGTTATTATTAAACACCTACCAAGTCCTTACATGCATGACCACATTCAATCTTTGCTATAACCATATGAACAAAGCTTTTTATCTCCCTTTTTAAAGAGATGAAAAAACTGAGATTTGAATAAGTAAAACCAGAAACTCAAGTTCAAAGACTTAATAAGTGGTGACAACAAGATGCTGGCCTGTACTGTAATCTGACTCTATCCAGCCTCCTCTTACATGCTCAATCATTATTGTTATTACTGAGGTTGTTCGATTGCATTCCAAAACTTACACCTTCTAGTTTGACCAAAAAAGACCCTGAGAATAAACATTTTAAAATTTAGATTTCTTAAGTGAGAAGCTTACAAAATTTAGAGATAATAGACATCTAATCAAGTGTTTTTCCTACTTTTAGTGTTTTATAAACAAAAGTCTTCCACGGAACTGCAATATACAAACAGATAAAGCAGAGAAGTTCTGATTGAAGGAAGTGAGGGGTCTGGCACCCCACTCATGCAAACTTAGTCTCAATCCAGGACTCTAAAAAAATATCTGAAGGGCAATGATCTAATCCAAAACTCTCATTTACAGAGAAGGCAGCTTAAGTAATTTTTCAAAGTCATAGTAATACCTCAATTTTAATATTATTTTTGTTGAACTTTATACCAATGATTTTCTGCTGAATAGGAGATATATTTTCATCAACTATAAGAGTATGCTTAACATTCTATTTTATATTTGGAAGTTAAAAAACAAACTACATATTTTTCATGCTAAAGTATACAAAAAGCATAAGTTTTTCTAAAAATTATTATAAAAGGCAAGAATTAAAATATTAAGAAATGTCAATTCATACAACTACTGTTCACAAATAAATTTATTTTGGGTCTATATACCTTCTTCCCCAGTGCCATGTCCAGTGTCAAATCAAGATAAACACCTTGCTTTGGATATGTAAAGTCCAGAATTTGAAATTTCTTAAGTAAATGAATAGCTTTCTCCACCTCATACATCTGTCTTGGATATAAGCGTTTTAAGTAAACATCATCCTCAGGTTCACCTTCCATAAAGGGGATTGACTTTATTTTTTCTATGTCATCTTGTTTTTCATTTGACTCTTTTTCTTTGGTACCTTTTTTTGTTTTCTTTGCAGGCCTTGAAAAAAGATAAATTGAAGATCAGTTATCTCAATGTATTCCAAGAGACTGAAAAAAAGAAAAAAACATATTTATAAGACAAAAAAATAACAAAATGTAAAGTTCATTTTAATTTAAAAACATAGACTACTTTACAGTTTTTCTAGTTCAACAAATATTAAGTGAATTTTTGTACTGTTTGCAGTAGATACAAAGTCGAATAAGGCTGCTCTCCAGAAACTTAGAGGAACAGAGGAATAAACACACAGATAATCTCAATATCATGTGTAAAGTACCACAAGTGTTAGTTGAGCAATATTCCCAGCTTAGGAGGCTAGGAAAGAGATCTGGAAGAGAAGATCCCAAATTCAATTCTTGAAGAATAAAGAAGAATTTTCCCAGACTTTAATTCAAATTCTAACCTTATCCCTAAGAGATATGAAAAATTATGACCACACAAAAACTTGTACACAAATATTCATAACAGCATTACTCATTATCATCAAAAAGTAAAAATAAAATGGATGTGCATCATATCACAAATGGGTACATGTTACTTATATATAATAGTATATTAATCATCAATGAAAAGGAATGAAATACTGATATCTGCTACAATATGTATAAACCTTAAAAACATTATGTAAGTGAAGATGACAGTCACAAAACCCCACATAGTGTATGATTCCATTTATATGAAATATCAAGCATGGACAAATCTATGAAGATGAAAGTAGATTTATTGATTGTCTAAGGCTTGGGGTAGAGGATTAGGGAAATGAGGACTGACTGCTAATGAACATGGAGTTTTTGGGGAATGTAATGAAAATGTTCTAAAATTACAGTGATGCACAACTCTATTAATATACTACAAACCACTGAAATGTACACTTTATTTATTTATTTACTTATTTCTTTGCCAGATGGGAAATTTTATTAATTTTTGGAAAGAGAAAAAGGGAGAGGGAGAGAAACACAATGCGAGTGCCACATTGACCCGTTGCTTCCTGCACATCCGATTCCTGGGAGCTAGCCCAGAGCCCAGGCACAAGTCCAAAAATCCAACCAGCAACCTTTCTGTGCATGGAATCACACCCAACCAACTGAACCACAACATACATGATGGTATATTCATTTTAGATAACAAAATACTAATCTTTGCAAATTTAAACTTTCAAATACAAAAGGACCTAGATTATGTATGGAATTTTTGACAAAGTTAAATGAAACTTATATCCATATAAAGAACTATATAAAAACTAGAGATCTGATGCTCCAAATTTCTGCAAGGGGCTCGGCCCTCAAGCCCTTCGCAGCCTCGGCTTTGTCCAAAAGGTCATGCAGATGGTCATTCTGCTGTTTAGTCTAACTAGCATATTACCTCTTTATTATATAGGATATCTGTACCAGCTTGCTTGGAAATAACCTAATATTCATAAAAATGGGTAAATTATTGGCGATATATTGAAAGATAAAAATATTTATCAGAGAAAAAGATGGGTTACTAATATATCTTTACTAAAACTCCAAGTATTTATGAAATATAAATTAAAGCAGAAAAATACTTAGAAAATGCAGGCATCTGTTAAATGAGATGTAAACCAATGGTTACTTGGAAAGCTGTGAAGAACAGGGATAGACTTAAAACCGTCTTGAAGCAGTTCACAGTGATACACATGGTCAGTACTATGAGTATAATTATGGTTTCAGTTTCAAGCACACATCAAGATTTATGAAATACTATACTAAACACATGTATTTTACTCATTATAAGTTTCAAAAATGGTTCCAGATTAAAAAGTGTGTACATTCCACAGTTTTGGAAAAACAGGTTTGGCAAATCTATATTTAATCCACCTTGTTATGCCCTCTGGGCAATTGTCTTACCTCAGTGACAGAAAATGTAACAAACAATGAAGAAATTTCACCTAAACAAACAAGAATGCTGGCTGAATCAGAAAAGCCACATCCATAGAGTACAGGCACCCTTTGCCTCCATACTTGTTTTTCTGCCAGGGCACCCATGGCTGAGGTGAACATCTGGGAGTAAAATGTACACTTTAAATGGATGAACTTCATAATATATTAGTTGTATCTCAATAAAGCTATTATTTAAGAAAATAGTTAGCCCGGCAAAGAAACAACATAATAAACATGTTGAGGCGTGAAATAGAATAGTACATAAAGTTCTACTTGACTAGAGCAAGGGCTGGCAACCTTTTTCTGTAAAGGACGAGATAGCAAGTATTTTATGGTCTCTAGTTTCAATGATTCAACTTTGCCATTATAATATGAAAGCAGTCATATACAAAAATGAATGAATGTAGTTGTATTCCAATAAAATTTTATTTATAAACACTGGTTTAGATTTCATAATTTTTATGTGTCACAAAATATTACTTTTTTAAATTACTGTTCTTTTTCCTTTTTTTCCAGTCGTAAAACCATTCTTAGTTCATGAACCATACAAACAGAGATTGTGAAATAATTTTTTGACCCACTAGCCTTATTTTATTGACTCTTGAACTGAAGAGTAAAGCAAAAGACAGGAAATAGCAGAAGATAAAAGTTGGTGAGTCTCATCCCAGAGGGCATCCTCTAGATCAGTGGTTCTCAACATTTCTAATGCCACGACCCTTTAATACAGGTTCCTCATGTTGTGGTGACCCCAACCATACTTCATAACTGTAATTTTGCTATTGTTATGAATTATAATGTAAATACCTGTGTTTTCCGATGGTCTTAGGCGACCTCTATGAAAGTGTCATTTGACCCCCAAAGGGGTCGCAACCCACAGATTGAGAACCACTACTCTAGAGGCAATGTATTGTAAGTAGAGTATTCCAGCTGCAATATAAAGAATGGATTCAAAGGAAACTAGATTAGGGACAAATAAGAGACTATTCCCTTCCTTTCTTCTCAAGGAGATATGACAGCCTGAACCAGAACAGTGAGGTAGATACTGAATATAGGAAAAGGGGAAAGAGAAGATTCTAAAATACTTTCTTAGGTTTCTGGCTTAGATGACTAGGTAAAGAGTAGTATCATTAACTAAGATCAGAAATAAATTAAAACAGGAAGGCAGTAGACAGGTGAGTGTGGGGTTAATTACATTACTGGCCCCAATTCTTTATCCCTTGTTAACCAAAAAAATAAAAGGCCAGAGTGAGAGAGAAGGAGCAAGCATTTATTTGAGATACAAACTAATAGTGATTCTGGAAAAACTGACCCAGGCAGAAACTCAAATAGTTATAGCTATATTATCTGCTTTCTTGTTATCTTTGCAAACATTGTTTGGGATATAAGATTGCTTTAGGCCCAGTCTAAAGGTTATTTTGCCCAGTTTTAACATTCCAAAGGTCTGAGGAGTAGACCTGCAGGGCAAGTTCCTCTGGGATGGCAGCTCCAACTCTAAAGTGGCTCTGTTTATATTATTGTTTACACCCCTTTTATCCATTCAAGTTCCTTTGCTAAATTCCTCCCATTTAAAAAGTATCTTTCCCAGCACCTTGACTTGGCCATGTGACTAGTTTGGACAATAGAATAAGCAAAAGTGACCATTTCTCTGCTCTAAGCTTAGGTTACACGAGGCTTCATGTGTTTCCACTTATATGTTTGTATTTCTGCCATTTTCATAAGAACATGACTGGGCTAACCCAAAGGTGGGACGATGAGACATGTGAAACACAGCTGCCCCCACAGAGCCCCAGGCTAAATTAGACAATTCTCACTTGACTGCCTACTCACAGATGCACAGCTTGCTCAACCAAGGTCATCAGAGACACCCATCCAAACCTAGCTTACATCAGCTGACCCATACATATGTGGGCAATGACAAATAATTGTGGGGTGGTTTGTAATATAGCAAAAGCTAACAAGGTGCTCACAAAATATCTAAGATAATATGTTCAACAGGTAATTGCAGGTAAGAGTTTGAAGCTAAGAAGAAAAGACCGTACTGGAGGTGATATATTTTCTCAGCATTAAGTCAGATCACACCTATAATCTCTTAACCATAAGCACTTTAAAACACATTAAGCGCCCAGCCTATTTTGTCTTCCGGATGGAAAGTATAGTGTCAGTCACTGGTGACTGACAGGGTGCTTAATGTGTTAAATCAGTGAAATAATCCTAACAAAAGGACAATATGCAAATTGACTATCACTCCATGACAAAGATAGCACCCACAGCCAATAAGGAGGAAATATGCAAATTGACACAACAAAGATGGAGGCGGCCAGGCCGGGATGCTTGTGTTGTCGCCATGGCGACGAACAGACGGTCTACCCCACCCTGGCTGTTCTAGGCCTCTGGGCAGTGCACACGTACAGGCACAGAGTGGGCAGGACCGGACAGCTCCTATGGTGGGGGAAATAGATGGGAGATTGAGGGAGCTACAGGAGGGCAGCAGGGCCAGAGCAAAGGTGGAAGGCAGCTCCAGCCGGGGCAAAGGCAGAAGGCGGTGGCCAAAGTGAAGGCCCAGGTCCCAGGTGCCAGAGGGAAGCTGTGCCGGCAGCCAGGGGAAGGAAGGGCTATTCTTGCATGAATCTTAGTGCATCAGGCCTCTAATATTTTATAAAGATGTGTGGGTTCTGTGGTAGACAGAATAATGGCTTCCCAAAGATATCCATCTCTACGTGGCAAAAAGGACTTTGCAGATGTGATTAAGGTTAAAGATCTGAAAATGGGAGAGTATCCTGAATTATCCAAGTGGGCCCAATCTAATCATACTGAATCCTTAAAAGCAGAGAAACTTTCCCCTTTCCCACCTACATCTGACCGAGATGGTAAGAGATAAGAAAAATTAAAGCACGAAAAGAGAATCAATTTGCCATTTCTGGCTTTGAAGGTGGAGAACCTGGAGTAAGGATCCAAGGAATGTAGGTGGCCTCTCAAGGCTGGGAATGGAAAGGAAGCAAATTCTTCCATAGAGCCTCTAGAACAGAATGAAGCCCTGCTGACACCCTGATCTTAGCCTAGTGAAATCCATGTTAGGCTTCTGACCTACAACCCTGCAAGATAATAAGCTTGTGTTTTTTAAGCCACAATATATGAGGTAATTGGTTATAGCAGCAAAAGAAAAGTAATACAAGTTTCTATAAAATTTATGTGAAAGAAGGGGATGTAGTAAAATAATTTTTTAAAAAGTACCTCAAAAACCATTCCAAAGTTAATTCCATTCTCACTTTTAGACTCAGTGAAACTTCATTACCACAATAATAATATTCTCTCAGCTAATGAGCAATTTAACAGAATAGGAGATAATGCCAATGCTTATTGTCTAAGTCCAAGCAGGAGCCCAAGTGAGTGGAGGCAACATGCCTCAGCTAGCTGGGAAGTACTCCAGAAAATCCTGAAACCTTCCAAACTGGAGAAATCATTTTTATTTTATATTTAGTAAAAGAACAGTGAAGCCAATAGAAGAAGCCTAGAGAACCTGTTTTAGTAACAGACTCTCTACCTAAAATAAGCAAAATTAATAAGAGTCCTAGCTTTAAGGAGAAAATAAACAAATGGAACTACATTAAAAAAAAAAAAAAACTTTGGCACAGCAAAAGGAACCATCAACAAAACAAGAAAGCCCACTGCATGGGAGAAAATATTTGCCAATGTTAATCTGATAAAGGTTTAATTTCCAAAATTTATAGGGAACTCATACAATTTAACAAAAGAAAGATAACCCAATCAAAAAATGGGCAACGGACCTAAATAGACCCCTTATGAAAAAGGACATACAGAAAGTCAAGAGACATTGAAAATATGCTCAAAGTCACTAATCATTTGAGAGAAGCAAGTCAAAATGGCAATGATATCATCTCACACATGTCAGAATGGCTATCATCAACAATCAACAAACGACAAGTGCTGGATAGAATACGGAAAAAATGGAACCCTCCTTTACAGCTGGTAGGAATGCAGACTGGTGCAGCCACTGTGGAAAACAGTATGGAGTTTCCTCAAAAAAAAAAAAAAAAAAACTAAAAATGGATCCCTCATTCAACCCAGTAATCCCACTTCTAGGAATATATCCCAAGAAACCAGAAACACCAATCAGACAGGATATATGCACCCCTATGTTCACAGCAGCACAATTTACCATAGCTAAGATTTGGAAACAGCCTAAGTGCCCATCAGCAGATGAGTGAGTGGATTAACAAACTGTAGTACATATACACAATGGAATACTAACCTGCTGTATAAAGGTAGGAAATCTTACCATTTGGAGAGCATTATGCTAAGCAAAATAAGCCAGTAGGAGAAAGATAAACATCACATGATCTCACTCATATGTGGAATATAATGAACAACATAAACTGGTGAACTAAAATAGATCCAGAGACATGGAAGCATCGAACAGACCATCCAACCTCAGGGGGAAAGGGGAAGGACTGATGGGGAAGGGGAAGGAGAGATTAACCAAAGGACTAATATGCATGCATATAAACATAACCCATGGACACAGTCAGTAGGGAGGGGTGAGGGCATGTACGGGGTGCAGTGGGGGTGGGGACAAGTGGGGAGGGGTCAATGGGGGAAAAGGATTCATATGTAATACTTTAATAATAAAGAATTTTTTAAAAAATGAGTCCAAGCTGTAACCTGTAGATTTACTTTACATAAATGCTGATTTCACCACTAAATTTTCATTCATGGCTGAACCTGTCCATTAATTTGCAATTAATATGCAATTACCAGGTGCTGAAATATAATTTTTAAATTAACAAATATCTGCAAAGTGTAAAGAAAGAAAGAAAGGAAGGAAGGAAGAAACTAAAAAACTGAGTTGGTTATACAACAATTTACTTATTTATGCTTTGAACCTTGTTTCACAAAATATATATTTGAGGTGATTCAGTGAATATATATATATTTTTAATACTCATTGATTTTTTTTGATTTTTTTTTTTTTTTTAGAGAGAAGGGAAGGAAGAGGGAGAAAAAGAGAAATGTTGATGTGAAAGCAGAACATAAATCGGCTGTCTACTGTACAATCCCTACTGGGGATGGAGCTAGCAACCGAGGCATGTGCGTTGACAGGAAATCGAACCAACCAACAAAGCCACACTGGCCAGGGCCAGTGAAAATATTTTTAAGTTACAAAAGGAACATGGCTTTAAGGTATAAATCATTACAACACAGATCGAATAGGACTCTAAAGAAAATACTTTCTTCCAAAAAAAACCTGAAACTGAACAAAATCCATTAATAATTATTTCATAGACCAACTACCTATTTTCCATGACTCTACAAAAAGTGTCATAAGAATCATGTCCAGAAGAACTTTGTTGTTGTTCATGTTCGTGTAATTATGCAAGGCCCTATCAGGAGAGCTTAAAAACTAATTCTCAGAGCCTAAAATAAATCATACTAGAAAGGCTTTTTTTGGAAAATGAGGGGAAAAACACCTGGCAACCTGAATCAAAGAGAACAGAATTTAGCTGCAGTTACCTGGGTAACTAAACCACAAAGATTAAATGAGTAAAAGGGACTGTACTCAGGTAATAACTTTCTGCCTGCCTCATCTGTCCCCTAATTCCAAAAGCATAAAAAGAAAAATAATTCCATGGTTACACCCAAATAAAGAATTATAAGAAAAACAATCAGCGCTATAATAAAGCTCACTTCAAGACCTTTGAAGATCTATGACTCCAGAGATCCAAGTTCTTTGAAGGAAAGAAACCTTTGACATTGAAGAATTGAAGGGTTGGGATGGGGGAGGAGGGAGGAAAGCATCCAACTCCTGGCCAAGTAAGCTGAATTAAATAGCACTAAAGAGAAAATGCCTAGGGCATGTAATTATTAATGGAATGCAAATGTCTGGAATTGGTATTTCTCAGTGTACATCCCATAAATAAATTCACTAACATTTCTGATGCTGGTTTATTCATTAAACTAAATGCAGAAGTTCTGCTTCCACTTACAATGTAAAAGCTGACAGAATAAAACCCAGTCATTAATAATACAAATAAAGTAAAAAAAAAAAAAAAAAAGGCTGGAAAGAGCTTTAACAGTAAGAAAGAGTGAAACAAAAATCACCACTTTTCTTGAATCCATCACAGAGCTGAGATCACAGGGCAAATGAGTAGCCTGAAATCCAAGGAGTCCATCCACACTCTCACCCCGCCCCCATGCACACCACCAGGGCAAGTTTCACCCCTAGCAGAGTATGAGAGAAAGGAAAGCAGGTAAGGAAAAGACATCAACTAAAATTTTAGGGTGAGGGTGACAGTGTAAACTCCCTTGGAAGATCCAAACACAAAGGAAGTGCACACTCCATTCATAGGGCATTTTCACAGACTTCCACTGATACTCTGAGGAAATACTAGAGCAAGCCAAGAGACTAGAAATCCTCCCTGGAGGGTGCAGAAGGAGGAGATCAGCCACTGCTGCCAGAAAAGCACACTAAAAACCCTCTAGAGCAGTGGTTCTCAACCTTTCTAATGTCGCAACCCTTTAATACAGTTGCTCATGTTGTGGTGACCCCCAACCATAAAATTATTTCCGTTGCTACTTCATAACTGCAATTTTGCTATTGTTATGAACGTAATGTAAATACGGGTGTTTTCCGATGGTCCTAGGTGACCCTGCTAAAGGTTCTCATTAATAGTAGCATGAGGAACTGTATTAAAGGGTCATGGCATTAGAAAGGTTGAGAACCACTGCTCTAGGGCATAGGTAAACATCCATTCTGTGCAGGAAAAAGAAAGAAGAAAAAAGTACTAAAACTTCTACCCTTGAGGGTAGGAAAGGAACCAGTCCTGCAAGCAGTATCCTCTACCAATAAAGATGGGAAAGGTCCTGGACATTCTCACACAAGGTCTGTGGCAGATACATATCATGGGGACAAAGAACAAAAATATTAAGAAGACCCATCCCCAAGGTCTAGCCGCACTGTGCCTACTTAAGATAAATGCTGGATTTGAAAAAACAGAGACTCCCTCACATACTATCCTCAGCCTAACAAGCACTGATCAGTAAGCAACAGCAGTCTACTACTAGGGGAGAGGCAAGAATATGGAGAGACACCCCCCAATCCCGGACTCCTTCAACCTCTGCACTGTATTCCCCACTCTCCCCGAAAAACTGCAAGACAGAAAACTGATCAGGACCTAGAACACTGAAGAGAAACCTTCCACAGCCCAGCCCCCATCAAAGCACAAAGTGACAGTACAGAAATATGAAGCCAATGGTTACCATAGCAACAATAAAACCAAAACCTAGATCAACTGATTGGATTAATTCAAGGCTATGACAGAAGGGGCTTGCACATTTTCAGGCATAAATACCACGTACTTCAGTCTCAACCGTTCTACACAAAATGTCTGGCAGTCCACAAAAATTTTTGAAATACTTGAAGAAAAATAACCTCAGGAGAGGAAAAGAACCAGAGTCAGAGATGATACAGTGCCCTTTTTTTTACCAGAATCTGCCAGTGGCAAACCATGGTTTATATGCATGGAGGAGCAGGGAGATTCAGAATGATAAGAGAAAAAAACAAGCCCCTCTGTCTCAGATTCTGATTAAAAAAAAAAAAATAGCCGTGAAAAAACTATTTTTAGTATATTATAAAGTCAGTATATTTAATTTAAAAATTAAAACCACAACTAGAATTATGAATACTATGACCCTCTTCAAGCTAATGAATGACTAATGAGCTATTTTATGTCAGGTATAATAAAAATATTGCTAATAATTTTTCATTTTTAAGTATGCAAACTTCTTATACTATGTTTTCTAGGTTAGTGAAATTGTTTTAAAAGTTGTACTAGAATACAAATTTTTTAAAAAAATGAAAAATTCCTGTAGGACAAAAAAACACATTTAAACATAAAATATTCTCAAAATAATTGCTAGCCCTAATAAACAAATTCTTTAAGAAAGCATAAAAATGGCCAAAACTGGTGTGGCTCAGTGGATAGAGCGTCGGCCGGCAGACTGAAAGGTCCCAGGTTCGATTCTGGTCAAGGGCATGTACCTTGGTTGCGGCACATCCCCAGTAGGGGGCGTGCAGGAGGCGGCTGATCAATGTCTCTCTCTCATTGATGTTTCTAGCTCTCTATCCCTCTCCCTTCCTCTTTGTAAAAAATCAATAAAATAAATTTAACAAAAAAGAAAGCAGAAAAATGAACAACCCAATGGAAACATGAGCAAAATATATAAATTAGAAATACACTGAAGAAACACAAAGATTGATGGTATTTAGGATTGTTAGGAATATGGAAAACTGGACACTCTCACTCACTGCTGGGTAGGGATGTAAACTGGCACAACCAATAGTTCTGGAACCTCTCAACAAGAAAAGATAATCCAGGTACTATTCACACTCAAAGGAAGCCTCCTTTCTAGTTATATTTCCACCATCTCTCTTTTTTTTTAAATCTTTATTATTAAAAGTTTTACATGTCTTCTTCCCCCCCCCATCGACCCCTCCAACCCATCCCCAGCCCCCACCGTCTCTCTCTTTATCTTATATTCAAGTCATATTAGACTGTATTACATCCATATTATTTACTTTCATGCCTCAATACCACTAAAACACCATTCTCAAATTCCCCTGCAAAATTTAATCCATTCCTCTACCATAACAGTTAAAACATGTTAAAAGTTATCATGCAGATATCTGATAATTTATAATATACAGAGAGCTTCTGTTAATTAACAAGCAAAAAAATGAGAATAGGACATGAGCAGAAAATTCACAGTAAAAAAAATTTTCTTAAATATATGAAAGATATACAACCTCAATAATAAAAGAAATGTAAGTTAAAACCATGATGAAACCATTTATTACCTATCGAATTAGCAAAAATAAAAATTTTGACGACACAATGTATATGGGAAAATAGGCATTCTAATAATACTTGCTGGAAAGGACATAAACTGGCAAGATCTCTATAAAGGCAAATTGCTATTACCTATCAAAATTATAAATGCACACATCTTTTTTTGTATATCAAGAAGCATTTTTTGTTCTTAATTAAAATTGTTTGTTTTTTATATTTTATTGATTTCAGAGAGGAAGAGAGAGAGAGATAGAAACATCAATGATGAGAATCACTGATCAGCTGCCTCCTGCACACAACCGGAGCATGTACCCTGACTGGGAATCGAACCGTGACCCTGGTTCATATGTCAACCTTCAATGCCAGGGCACATCTTTTTACTCAACAATTCTATTTCTCAGAATTTACACTACAAATATATTCATAATATTTGACAAGATCTATGTACATGACTAATCATTTGTAATAGCAAAAGATTGAAACAATAAATGTAGAGCAATAAGAAAATGATTAAATTATGGTAAAGTCACACAATGAAATATACCCATGTTCACTGCAGCATTATTTCCAATAGCCAAAACATGGAAGCAACCTAAGTATCAATTGATGGATGGGATGGACAAAGAAAATGTGGTATATACAGAATAGGACAAAAGTTGGTTTATAGTTGCTCAAATGGAAAATAAGACATAAATTCTGTGTTTCGTGTACTCATAAGTATGGAATATTATTAAATCCCAAAAATCTTGCAATTCACAACATGGATGGATCTTGAAGATATTATGCTAAGTGAAATAAGTCAGAGAAAGACAAATACTATATGACCTCACTTTATGTGGAATAAGGGATGGAAAAAGAGAATAGATTAGTGGTTGTCAGAGGCAGAAGGTGAGAGGTAGGCAAAATGGTCAAAAGGGACAAACTTTACAATAAATAATGGGAATGTAATGTACAGCATGGTGACTATAGTAAATAATACTGTACTGTATTCTTGAAAATTACGGAGAAAATCTTAAAAGTTCTCATTACAAGAAAAAAATTGTAACTCTATGATAATAGATGTAAACTAGCCTTATTGTGGTGAACATTTCACAATATATATAAATATCAAATCATTATGCTATATACCTGAAACTATATGTTATATGTTAATTAGAACCCAATAAAGAAAGAATGATGAGGGGAATCCAAGATGGCAGCATAGGTAAACACCTACACTGCTGCCTCGCACAACAATTTCAAAACTACAACTAAAAGAAAGTATGGACATCATCCAGAACCACAGGAAAGCTGGCTGAGTGGAAGTTCTACAACTAGAAGGAAAGAGAGGGGCTCACGGAGACCCAGAGGAGCTGCAAAAAGCTGAGGTACAGAGGCGCGCTGAGAGAGCGGGTGCCGGAGAACCTGGCTGGTTTTCTCTGGCGGGAGGGAAAAGGAGACTCTCAACGGCATTGAACCCCTTATCTTACGACACTAAACCCCAGATGCAGCTGAAACTCATACGGGGGGAGTTTGGACTGTGAAAAGGGAGAGGTGCACAGAAATTTAGGGGAGTTGCAAAAGATCAGAGGTCTGGTGGCGCGCACGGCACTGCGCAGAGAACAGATTGCGGATTGTGCCACTGGCTTTCACGAGTGGGCGGGAGACAGACCCTCCCAACTGTGCCACTTCTGATTCCACTAAGCTCCTGCTTCGGGCGAAACCCTGGGGACCTAGACTCGTGTGGTCCTGGTGTGCAGGGGAGCAGGAAAGGCAGCGGTCTAGAGGCACTGCAGGCTCGTGCGCACAAGGACCACTCCAGCAATTACCCAGTCACGTGAGACTCGGGCTGTGAAGGGCAGGGCCGACTGGAACGCAAGGCGGTCCCTTAAGCCCTGAGACTCCACCCATCCCAAGCTCAAGAGAGGCTTCTTCGGCTTTGCAAGTCTGGTATCATAAGGCTGAATTCAACACAGAAGTTCCTACGGCATAGTGAAAAGGCCGAGACAAGGGAAGGGATCACAAACAAAAGAAATGGAGGGAAAAAAACGACTGGATATAGAGTTCAAAACCACGCTTATAAGGTTTTTCAAGAATATGCTAGAAAAGATGGATAAATTTATCAACTCCCAAGAGGAGATGCAAAAGGACCAACTAGAGATGCAAAAGATCCAACTAGAGATGATGGATAAATTTAGCGAGTCCCAAGAGGAGATGAAAAAAGACCAACTAGAGACACTGACTGAAATAAAAAATATACAGAGACCTAACAGCAGACTAGAGGAAGGCAAGAATCAAGTCAAAGATTTGAAATATAAAGAAGCAGAAAACACTCAACTGGAAAAGCAAGAAGAGAAAAGAATCCAAAAATGTGAAGATAATATAAGGAGCCTCTGGGACAGCCTCAAGCATACCAACATCAGAATTGTGGGAGTGCCAGAAGAAGAGAGAGAGCAAGATACTGAAAACCTATTTAAAGAAATAATGATTGAAAACTTCCCACATCTGGTAAAAGAAATAGACTTACAAGTCCAGGAAGCACACAGAACCCCATATAAAAGGAATCCAAAGAGGACCACACCAAGACACATCATAATTAAAATACCGAGAGCAAAAGACAAAGAGAGAATATTAAAAGCAGCAAGAGAAAAACAGTTCATTACCTACAAGGGAGCACCCATACGACTGTCAGCTGATTTCTCAACAGAAACGATGCAGGCCAGATGGGAGTAGCAAGAAATATTCAACGTGATGAATAGCAAGAACCTACAACCAAGAATAATCTATCCAGCAAAGCTATCATTCAGAATTGAAGGGCAGATAAAGAACTTCACAGAGAAGAAAAAGCTAAAAGAGTTCATCAACTCCAAACCAGTATTACATGAAATGCTGAAAGGTACTCTTTTAGAAGAGGAAGAAGAAAAAGGTAAAAGCCAAAAAATTATGAACAACAAATACATATCTATCAACAAGTGAATCTAAAAATTAAGTGAATTAAAAATTTGATGAACAGAATAAACTGGTGAATATAATAGAATCAGGAGCATAGAAAGGGAGTGGACTGATCATTCTCAGGAGGAAAGGGGTGAGAGGTGAACAGGGAGAGACTGGACAAAAATCATACTCCTATGGATGAGATCAATGGGAGGGAGGTAAGGGCAGAGGGAAGGGTGAGAGCTGGGTGGAGGGATGCTATAGAAGGGAAAAAAGAGAAACAAATGTAATAATCTGAATAATAAAGATTTAATTTAAAAAAATAAAATAAAATAAAATAAAAAGAGAATGACTAGACAGTTCTATCTGAAACAATCTCTTAATATGTGGAGATATATCTGGAGATTGTTCAAAGTAAGCAATAAGAACAGAATATATGCTTAAAAGTAATATATGCTTAAAAGCAAGTTAAAAGTTAAAAGTAAGAACAAAACAGAACAGAGTATCTGGTTAAATAGGAACTATTTTCCTCTACCCAACAGAATTCTGACACCAAATGCACAGGCTTTTTCCCACACCATCTAATTCTCTGACATCAGCTAGGTGTCCTACAATTCAATACAATTCTGATGATAGCTACCTGATTTAGCATTAGATCCCTCAAGTTACAGGCTCAGTCTCACAAGACTGCCTTCACTACAAATGCCAATCACAATCCAGGCCTTCAGTACTTCTGACCAACAAGCTATAAATCAGCTTGTAGTATAATCCCCTCCTCAGACTTCATAATTTGCTAGAATGCCTCACAGAACTCAGAGAAATCCTTAAATATTTACTGGTTTCTTATATAACTAGTGACCTGGTGCATGAAATTCATGCACATTAAAAGGGGATTAATTAGAGAAATAATTTAATATTGCTATTTGCCCTTTCTCTGTAATAGAAGTATCAGAGATGAAAGAATATTAGTAAAATGTATATGAAAACCCACCTCCTTTCAGAGTCTGGGGCTTACCACGGGACCTACAGTCAAGTCCCCACCCATTCACATGCACCTCAAAATCACATGAGACCTAGACCCAGCTGGCCCCCCTGCATTGGACTAGATCCAAACCCGGCCAGTCCCACCCTTGTCAAGCCTGCCAGGCAGAGAGTGTAGCCTCAGGTTCCCTGTCCCAGGGCCAGGATGGGGGGCATGGAGTGAGGTCCCGCAACCCAGACTGGAGCCGGGGGCATGCCTTGAGGTCTTCCGTCAAGCCCCGCTAGGTGGGGGACCCGCCTGAGATCCCCTGTCAAGTCCCACTGGGTGGGGGCATGGCCTGAGGTCCCCCATCAAGCCTTGCCAGGCGGAGGGAGAGAGAGGAGTGCAGTCTCAGATCCCTCGGCACAGCACTAGGAGGGAGGCACAGCCTCAAGTCCCCTGGCCTGGTGCTGGGGTAGGGGCACAGCCTGAGGTCTCCCGTCAAGCCCTGCTGGGTGGGGAGTGTGGCCTGAGGTCCCCCAGTCTGGCGCTGGGGCAGGGAGAGCAGCCTGAGGTCCCCTAGCCCAGCACCAGGAGGAAGCACACCTTGAGGTCCGCTGTCAAGCCCTGTCGGGTAGGAGATATGGCCTGAGGTCCCCTGGCCTGGCACTGGGGTGGGGGGCATGGCCTGAGGTCCCCTGTCAAGTCCTGCCAGGTGGGGTACGTGGCCTGAGGTCCCTGTCAAACCCCATGGTGGCGGGAGAGGACATAGTCTCAGGTCCCTGCTGATTGCTCCTTAAGGCTCCCTAAGGGAACTTGGCCTCAACTGAGGGAGCAGCCATCTTTGTGATGGAGTGATGGTCAATTAGCATATTCCCTCTTTATTAGATAGGATAAAGAATACAGATGAACAGTTAGATAAGTCAGTATACAGGATAAGATCCAGAAGGGTCTGTCCCCATTGGGTTGGAAGCAATACCCTCTGACACACAAATTATGGCACCAACCTAGAACCTCTATGAACCTCACAGTTCAGAGATTTTAATGGATGCTTCATCATGCAGGCATGCTCAATTATGAATTCAATCTCTAGGCCTTCTTCCCTTCCTGGAGAATGGAGAGTGGGGCTCAAAGTTCTAAGGGTCTAACCATGTTTTGGTCTTTCTGGTGACCAGCCCCAAACCAGGAGCCCACTAAGAGTTGCTTTGTTAGTAAAAAGGTGCTCCTATCACCCAGGAAATTATGAGGGTTTTAGAAACTCCCTAATAGGAAATGGGTCAAAGACCCGCTATAAGAACAAAAGATGCTCCTAGCATTCCTATAACTCAGGAAATTTACAAGGGTTTTTAGAAGCTCTGTGTCAGGAACTGGACAGAGACCTATGTACCAATCAATACAAATTATGTCACAAAATCCTAACCTCAACACTTACTAGCTCTGTGATGTTGTACAAGTTACATAATCAATTGATGCCTTGCTTTTTGTTTCTAAAAGAGAATAACAATAGCTTCCACATAAGGTTGCTGTAGGGATTAAAATCATAAGTCAAAAAAGCTTTATATGTTCCTGTATCTGTTTATGGAACTAAGCATACATTTTTTAATCAAAATTTGGGATGATGGCAAGTGAAATAACTAAAAAATAATACTTACTTCCTAGCAGCAGCAGCAAAATGTCTACTAGGCACATGAACACATGCAGAACAGGGATAAAGAGGTGTCTGATAAGCCATCTTGGAAAGATTATGCCTCTGATGTAACACGACTTGAAAGGAAAAAAAACATGTAAAATATTATTAAACAGTAATTACATTCACAATTTTTATATTCTTAATCAACGTTTTCAAAAACATTCAATATTTTGTGGTTCTTAACCATTCTTTAAAAAGGATAATAAGGGACACTCCACTTCTTAAAACTAAAGCCAAGAAAACACAACTAATGAAACAATTTTGTCTTCCCTTATTTTTAACTTAATCCAGTTCAGGCTCAAAGTATGTGACAGTGACAGAATATGTCTGTCTGTCCTGAATATATAAAATAATTTAAATTTTACTCATTTTTTAAAATAGATAATTCATTCACAGAGTTGCTGAAAGTGCTTCTGAAAAATACAAAAAAAAAAGTGAAGGAATTG
This sequence comes from Lasiurus cinereus, assembly GCA_011751065.1. Lineage (NCBI taxonomy): Eukaryota > Metazoa > Chordata > Mammalia > Chiroptera > Vespertilionidae > Lasiurus > Lasiurus cinereus. The sequence continues at coordinate 43,431,057 of JAAGEH010002528.1, read as the reverse complement.
CCTCACCAGAGATCAAGACTTGATATAAAGCTATGGTAATTAAGACTATGGTATTGGCACAGGTATAGAAAGACAAAGCAATAAAACAATAAACAGCCAAAACCGGTGTGGCTCAGTGGATAGAGCGTTGGCCTGCGGACTGAAAGGTCCCAGGTTGGATTCCAGTCAAGGGCATGTACCTTGGTTGCGGGCGCATCCCCAGTAGGGGGTGTGCAGGAGGCAGCTGATGGATGTCTCTCTCTCATCGATGTTTCTACCTCTCTATCCTTCTCCCTTCCTCTCTGTATAAAATCAATAAAATATATTTTAAAAAAAAAAACAATAAACAGCCCAACAACAGATTCGTGCACATATGGATATTTGACACATGTATAAAATGGGGGTGACGCTAGATGATGCTTCCACCAAAAGATCTCTCTTAATTAAATAATAATACACATCACCTGTGCTTCAAAAACACAACACACACACACACAAAAAAAAAAAAATTTGTTTAAAGTAATGTACCAAAAAAAGGGCTGTCATCATCCTAGACCCCCTCTGGGCCTTGTGAAGTGCTGAGGACGAGTTGTTACCAAGGAGGAAGCCTGGATTAGCCATCAAATGGCAACTGCGGATCCCAACTAGGCAACGTCCTCGGACGTTTGAGAACTGAAATCACCTGCAACCGTGCAGTGCCTTGAACGTGCCAACAAGGCAATTTGTAAACTTTAATGTGTACAGAACCTTATCAGAACTCACTTGGCGCAGCCAACTCCTTTCTCCCCCTGCCCCCCCCCCCCCCCCGCCGGGCATCGGAAACAGCCTCGGTGGCTACGAGCGGCCGGAGGGGTGCCGAGGGACATCCTCCTCCTCCCATCCCACCCCCACGGCGGCCGGCTCCGAAGGGAGTGAGTGAGACCGCTGAGAGGGTCGCTTTTCCGGAGTAATGACCCCCTGGGGAAAAACTCTGAGCCCATAGGAGCGGGAGGCTTTTCCAGCCCCCGTGCAGAGGAGTCTGGCTTGCATTCTGTACACCAGGAGACGCCGCGCCACAGCTCTTTCCCCCCCAAACCCACACCGCGCCTGGCTTCTTACCTCTCCCGAGGCATCTGGCGGCCGCCGCCATGCTGGCCATTCCGGATTGTGCTGCTGAAATTGGTCCTCCGCTTCCACGTGGAAGAAATGTTTTGAAAGGGTTCCCTTCCGGAATTGGCAGAGGGGGGGGAAGAGATTAGACGGAACCGAATCGGCTTCGGTGCCAAGTGGGGAAGGGCGCTGGACGGCGTGCCCCGTGGCGGTGTTCCCCTCAGCCTTCCGTGCTGCCCGGGACTCCACGTTCCGAGGTTCCGGCAGGAGGGAGTAAATGTTCTCAAGGAAATCTGCTCTTCCCGCCGAACACGGTCCCGCTAGCGACGTCCTTACCGTTTTAAGTTTTGATTCTGCAACTGTACTCGGGACGATCGTTTTAAAAGATTCTGAGAGTACCCAGGAAAGAATGAAAAATAGGAAATCTGAAGAATCCCGCCAGCTTCCACCGTCACTTTGCCGGTCTTGTAGACTTTAAAAATTCGCGAGCCTTTCCACTACCCCCAAGGTGGGTGCCCCAATCACTGACAAACCTTTTAAGGATCAGAGGGGGTTTAAGGTAATATTTTATCAGCTCTGCGTTGTACTCCCTAATTATGGCATTAGGATCAACTTGAATAACAAGACTTAACGAATTTATATAACACTATTAGTTTCAATATGGCAGATGTAAGACCAACGCACAAGTGATTCTGACGGGGGTGAGGGGAGGGGAGGGTGGGAAAGAACCGGCATTCTTCCCATTGCATTCCAGCTGACCGTGTGGTTTATCTAAAGCAAATCTGGTCACAGATTGTGTCACTTCGCAGTTGAAATAAAACCCTCCAGGGACTACCTCTGAAGTAGGTAGTCCTCCACCTACCTCCCCAACCTCAGTCGTCCTGCCAGCATCCTCCCCGCTCCCACCCCCAGGGTTTCTCATCACCGTGATGCTCAGCTGCTCGTTCTGTCCCCTCTGCGGGGAATATCTTGTACCACGTCACCCAGGTAACTTTTTAAAGATTTCAGCGCAGATTTTAAATCACTGGTGAAGCCTCCCTTCTCTCTTCCCAGGCTGAGTTAATGCCATCTCTTCATGACTTTGTACAGTACCCAGGGCTTCTATCTGGTTTTGTTTGCTTTTAAAGAGTTTTGTTGATATTTAATTTACATACCTAACAATCCACCAATCTAAATTGTACAATGCAAACATTCACAGAGTCAGTCGTGCGACCATTCCCACAATATTTCTGTTTTCCCCAGCAATCTGAGCTCAGTGTGGGCAGAAATCATGTCTTGTTTACTTTTTTTTAACCTCTGTTTAAAAATGAATTTTACTTGTGGACAAATGCCAGAATAGGAGCGAATTTACCAAATTCATTCAGAGAAAATAAACACCCAGATTAGAGGTGCTGGTCCTTAGACTCTACACTCCTCCCTTTCCGTAGCCAGAGTGAGCTGTCCCCCATCTGTGTACTTCTTTATGTCTCCTTTCAAAACAAGAGAATTTAAATATTCAGTGTGGAACTCAGGTAGTACCGGTATGCTTGTAAGCCCTATTAAAACAATGTCCTATAGAGGTGCAGCTTCTTTACCTAATTGCTCACTTTGAGCACTAGAATTTGATGACTTTAGTCAGTGCGATTCAGAGTCCAGTTATCTATGCATAACAACATAGAAAGAGGTTATTTAGTTTGAAACTTTTAATAACTACAGAAATCCACACTCTGAAATGGGGAACTCCAAGACTCTAAATGTTTAATACATATGAGGTTCTCATTGAAGAGAGGCAGTAGAACATTCTGGTTAAGCAGTGGTGTTCTAAAGCTAAATTTCCTGGTTTTGAATTCCAGTATCACCACTTACTAGCCATATGACCCCGGGCAAGTTACTACATCTCTCTGAGCTCAGATTCCTCATCTGGGACTAATAATGAGATAATTTACTAAGATACTTATTACTGACACAGAATAACACTCATTTAATGTTAAATGTTGTCATTAGTAAGGAACCAGTGAGCATTCTTAAATAAATATGCTGTTCTAATATCCCTTCTTCCAATATCTGCTTATTTCTCAATATGATACCTGCTATTCTTATCCCTACATGTGCTAGGATGTCACTTTCTTCATATCAGAACTTTTATTCATAATTGAAGAAAATCTTTAGGTTGTGTTTATGCACTTCCTCAAAGTTCACTTTAAAACAGCCTTTTCCAGTTGATTTCTAGAGAGGCTTATACTCTCTAGGAGTCTTGGCAACACGCCAGTTGCCTGCCTGCTTGGCTAAGCAAAGCTTTTAAATATTTGCTTAGCCTTGTGATTCTCCTGATCTGTGTTTTCTGCCTCTCTCAACCATCTTCCAGTTGAGCTGAAGTCTTCATTGCAAGAAGAGTCACTTCTCATTTGGGGTTCAAATGGAAAATGGGTCTTATTGGACCAAAAAAAGGAACTCCATGGCACTTCCTACTTCCGTGTATGCATCAGAATTACCCAGAAGACCTGTTAAAACTCAGATTGCCAGGCTCCACCCCACTGATTTTCTGACCCAGTAGGCCTGAGAATTTGCATGTACTAGGGTAATGGTCGGCAAATCGTGGCTCGCAAGCCACATGCATCTCTTTGGCCCCTTGAGTGTGGCTCTTCCACAAAATATCACGTGTGGGCGCACACATTCAGGGTGATTGAAATTTCGTGGCCCATGTGCAGAAGTCAGTTTTCAGCCTGGGTGAGTGTATTTTGAAGAAGTGGTGTTAGAAGAAGTGGGGGTGTCAGTCGCATGTGACATGCGAGCCGCGTATTGCCAACCACTGTACTAGAGTATAATAAGTATTCAGGTGATGCTGATGTACTGGTCCAGTACCACTCCCTCTGTAATACTATGAAACATTTGCATCCTACCTGTCATTATCTTGGGGAGGAGTTGTTGTTTTAATAATTTAATGCTCCATATAATATAGGCAATAAAAACATGAATTTTCCCACATGGTATCTTTAGGACCAGAATCTACCCACTCTTATCTTCTTCTCCTCTATACAGAAACTGCTACTGCACACCTGATTGCAGCTACTGAACTAGCCAGCTGTCAGCTGGGCACATTTCCAGTGTTTATCTATGTGCCTATTTGGATTTTAAGTATTACCAACTCCTAGGTTCCCTTCCTTCTTTGGGCTTACTTCAGACTCAGATTATTTTTTCATAAAGAAATTACTATCTTGAATAATGATTTCTTAATCATAAAGTTGAAAGTTTGGAAGGAATTGGAACTCATTTTGTCTGTCTTCCCTCCTTCATTTATGGGTGCTTCTCTTCAAAAATCCCTAGAAGACTAAATTCTAGATTGCCAGTGAACTGCTGGTAAGTGTTTAACAACTGGCTCCTGATACAAAGGAAATTAATTTGTAACATCTGCCTATCTCCATGGTGTAAATGTTCACACAATAGCTGATTGTAAGCTACCAAACATGAAATCAACTAACTCACACAATTTCTGACACACTTCACACTTGGTTCTCACGTGACTATAGATCACTACTGGAAGTTTGCTGGTAAGAAGCCTTTGGTAACTTTCAGAAAGACTAAATCAAATCAGTGCATCTTAGAGCTAGACTTCTCAAATTGAACCATGAATTCAAATCACCTGGAAATCTTATTAAAATGTAGAAATCTTATTAAAATGTATATTCTAAATTAGTCAGTCTGGGGTAGAGCCATAGATTCTGATTTCTAACAGGCTCCTAAGTGGTGCTGATGTTGTTGCTCTATGGACTACACTTTGAGTAGCAGGATCCTACAACACATCCTACTGCAAAATTCATGTTTTTATCATTAGCCCCAAACCAGAACTTTTTGAATAGGTTCTCTCTTCCTATACAGAGAATAACTTAAGTAGATCCCCAAATTTCTAGTATAACCTCCATGATGTCCAACAGTGGAGATTACAGAAATATCAGTAATCTCCTGCCCAGCCCACATCTGCTTCTGGTAGAAACCTTCTTCTCCTATGTAAGTAAAATTCCCCAGTCCTGGCTATTTGGATCAGTGGAAGCCATCTGACCCAAGGAAAGTCCATCCATTCTGTAGCCAGTGATCTGGGCTTGAAAAGAAAAGCTGGGCCAATTGTTCTCATGAAACTAAAATTGGGAAAATGAAAGACTAGAGAAAAACGAGAAAGACAGCATTTTCTTTGCTGAGGGAGAACTCGTGCTATAAAGTCATGGAGTAGATTCAAGGCTAGAGAAGCCTTGAAAGGCAAGCTGAAATTAATTAACAAGCAGAAATGATGCCTGAGTAGAGTTACAGGAAGCCAGTCAGTATCAAGAATAGAATGGAGGGAGAATGCTGAAAAAGGTAGATACTATGAACAAGAAAGAGATTGACCAGTCTGAGGGGAAGATAGCAGATGCTGCTTCAGTTCCTGTTACAGTTTCCGTCAAGTCCACTGTATCACTGTCTCTCTCCCTGTGTCTTGTGAGATCCCTATATATTTTCCTACAATAATCCCTAGTTTCTTGAACTTAATCAAGTGAATTTTATATATTTTAAACCAAAAAAAACCTAATTTAAATCATGGAACTGTAGTTTTTCTGGTTATAATGCATGAATTGGCAGCTCTTCGCCAGAATTAGTTGTAAATAAAGACCCAATCATGGAATTTCACAGTTTGAAAAACTTTGGAAGGTCTATCTACCTGATATATAGCCCTCTATATAATTCCCTGCTTGAATTGTGGGTGACAAACTTTCGTAGTTCCTTCTATTTTTGGACAACCCTAGTTGTTAAAATAGTTCCATACATTATTAAAGCTAGAAATCATCTTCTCTACTAGTAACTTGGACCTAATTGAACCTTTTGGGTCAATTCCATTTTCACAGGGCAAACTTCCTGCTAATGGCAACAGCTATCATGCCTTTTGAGTCTTCTCACTTGGCTGAATATGTTCATGTCTTTACCCACCAATAGTTGCTGTCTTCCATGGTGTGGTGATGAGACCTTCTCATCTTCATAGGAGCCTTACCAAGGACACAGTCTAGAATGCCTATATCTTTCTTAAAATATAATCCTAAAACAAACGAACAAACAAAAACACATCAGAAGAGAAAGGAATAGTTAATTTTTCCTAGGAAAATCAATGCAACCTAAAATTGCACTAACTTCTTTGGCAATTCTATGGCTTCCCTTAGTACTTTGATTCCCTTGCTTTTCTGCAATACTTCTGATTTCTGATGAAAAGCATATCAAAAGTATCCCAAACTTTAAAAGGTAAGGAAGGTTCTTTTTGATAAATTTCTTGCTTTAAGATTTCTGTATTCTAGAATAGTCCTGTCCAATACAAATACAATGCAAGTCACATATGTACTTTAAAAAGCTTTTTTTAATTTTATTTTTTATTGTTTACACTATTACAGATGTCCCCCTTTCCCCCGCTCATTGCCCACCTCCACAGAGCCCAGCCCCACTCCCCGGGCTTTCACTGCACCATTGTCTAATGGGCTAAGCTTATCCCATATGTACTTTTAAATTGTCTGGTAGCTACATTAAAAAAGCAAAGAGAAACAAGCAAATCTAATTTTAGTAATTTAGCCCAGTATATTCACAATATTATTAGTTTAATATGTAATATAAAAATCATTGAGATATTATATATTTTTATAGTAAGTTTTGAAACTTGATATGTATTTTACCCTTACAGCATATCACAATTAGGAATCAATGCTCAATAACCATATTTGGCTATCACATTAGACAGCACAATTTCACAATAATGCTTACTGAACACACTGTATTCCAGATGCTTTCATAAAGCTTGCATATTTTAAATTTTTAAATATTTACAGTATCACTATGAGATAAACACTATAAGTAACTTGCCCAATTAATAAGTAGTTGAGTTGGGATTTCAACCTAGAATGCCTGGATATAGAGACTATATTCTTTTTTTTTTTACTCTATTTTAAAAATTGATGTTTTAGAGAGAGAGGAAGGGAGAGAAAGAAAAACATCGATGTGAGATTGGCTGACTCCTGCATGCTCCCTACTGGTCATCAAGCCTGCAACTCAGGCATGTGCCCTGACAGGAATGGAACCGGCAACTTGGGCAGTGCATGGGATGATGCCCAACCAACTGAGCCACACTGGCCAGGGCCAGAGACTATGTTCTTAATCTCTGTTACATGTGTACCACATACATATTTCATGCTGGATGCTATGACAGCACTGTACATATAATATCTTGCTTAATTCTCATTTCATAGATGAAGAAACTGAGGATCCAAAAAGTTAGTCACTTGCCCAAGGCCACATGACTAGTGTTAGAGCCTAAAAGCAGAGGCAGTGCATCTCATCACTGCACCTCCTCCTGCTTGACTGCCATCCTGAAATGCTGCTTTTTACCTACAGATACTCAGGACTCAATTTTTTTTTTCTTCAATATTTTTTTAATATTTAATAAATCTTTGTTGTTCAGATTATTACAGTTGTTTCTCTCTCCCCAGCTTAGCTCCCCTCCACCTGGTTCCCACCCCACCCCATGTCCTTACCCCCCATCCCACTGTCCTCCATAAGTGTAAGATTTTTGTCCAGTCTCTTCCTGCACCCCCCACATTCCTTTCCCCCTGAGAATTGTCAGTCCACTCCCTTTCTATGCCTCTGATTCTATTATATTCACCAGTTCATCAGATTTTTTATTCACTTGATTTTTAGATTCACTTGTTGATAGATAAGTATTTGTTGTCACTTTATTGTTCATAATTTTTATCTTTACCTTTTTCTTCTTCTTCCTCTTCTTAAAGAATACCCTTCAGCATTTCATATAATACTGGTTTGGTGGTGATGACTCAATATTTTTGATGCCAATGTTTTAAATTTGGAAATGGCCAGATAACATCAGTGGGTGTGGGAGAAAGTAAATAACATGGAAGCACATGTACATTTATTTGATCTTCAAAGCCAAGCATGTAAATCACAAGCACCAACAAAACACTAATTAGAGTTAATTTTTTTAAATCTCTAATGTAGGCAGGAGTAAAACTTGTTTTAAATGTTTATCTAAAATATGGAAATGCATTTTTTTTAAATGTATAGATCTGAGAAAAATAAAAATATCAACAAAGCAGATTCCCAGGAAGGCGTTTTGTTTTTATATAAGAGTGTGCACCACTCACAAGAGGAGGCTGTTAGCAACGGAAAGGATGTGACTCTCTTCCTCCCTTTTGTACTGTGTGGCTTTCTTGTTTTGTAGACTTAGACATGAACTTGACCTTTTGTTGTTGTACTCCTTTCAGGTCCTGTCTTTCTTTTAGATGAGCTCAAACTGAGGCTGAGTTCCTCACCAAGCCCCAGGGGCCGGAGGGGTTAGTAAGCTCTGTCTCTGTCTCCAGAAGGCTCCTTTGGCTGTTTCAGGACCAGAGCCTACAGTTTTTAGGGAATCTTAGAAACTGTTTCTTAGTCATTTTTATCTGAAAAATATTGAGTCCAAATACTCTAATATTCACCCATGTATAGTAGCATCTCATCTTTGTCTAAATTATTTTATTCCATTTAACAATTTCCCAATTGTTGCTATGGTTAGCATTTTCTGCTTCCCATAGTTTCCAAGTGGTAAAGGTAGAACAGTTGCAGTGTTGGAGGGAATGAGAGGAGAGATGGGGAGAAGAGACTCAGAGTGGAGAGCCCTTTAATAATCAAGGAAATTCATGTCAGGCTTTCCACATGGCTAACCCAGGCAAATTATATCCTCACTTGGTGCCTGCATTTCCCACCTGAAAACAGGAATGACAACATTTTTGTGGCACAGGATTCTCCATTGCAGTTCCTCAGCTCCGGTGACATTAATTTATGATAAACAACTATGGATAATTGTTAAGGGGTACTTTTTAATAGAGAAATAAAACTTGCTTTTGGGGGGCTTCTCTGGAAGAGATGGCAGAGCTCTAACCCAAGCAGGGGGCAAGAAAATAAAAAAAGATCCAAGGAATACCCAGGCACCTAAAAAGGAGGGGTAACTAGCATCCTGACCTATCAGGAAAAATAGATTGTATTTAGGAAAATTAATGGATTTCCCCATGGGTCAAAGGAAAATAAGAATGGCTCAGCATAGAGATAAGGATAGATGGGTCACTAACTAAAATTTCTATTCAGGTATAATAATCTACAGGTTCTAAAATATGTACTGTAATTGCTTATCTTTCCTTTGAAGCATCGTAAATGGTATCCTTAAAGAATGATGAAAGAAGACAACTGAGGTGATACAAACAAAAACTTTAACACTCCATGAAGCGACAGTCTCCTGTGGAGAACTGCAAAACGGGACAAAAGGCAGGAAGCTTTTATAGAACAGGAAGGGGCTGCCTGCCTACATGGTGCAGTGGTTGAGCATGGACCTGTGGGTTGTGAGCTCGATACCAGTGGGGGACATGCAGGAGGAGTTGACCAATGATTCTCTCTCATCATTGAGTTTCTATCTATCTCTGTCTCTCCCTTCCCCTCTGAAATCAATGAAAATATATTAGAGAACAGGAGGGGGAAAAGAAAATATCTGATTTACTGGGACCTTACTTGAAGGCCAGAGTTGACTTAGAGATGGGGCTTAGCTGACTAGGTGTACATACTGCATTTCTAGTCCAGGTGAGCATTTACTGGGACAGGAACATTACCTAACTTTCATTTTGCGGATGTGGCACCCCAGGCTGGAGCAGCTTCATCTTGAGCCTAGAAATATATTTCAGTAATAAAAAGCATGTAATTCTTCAAGAAAACACAGAATGCATTGCTCTCCTAAGCCCTCTCCAGGAGGAAGGCTACAGAAGATTAGGGAGAGTAAGATGCCCTGCTTCCCAAAGCTCTGCTCTAGAAACAGGCCTGACACCTTCTGCCTTCTGTGGTGGAAGGCAGTGAGGGTGGGGACTTTTGCAGCGTTACCACAACTCACCATTTAAACAGCTCACAGACCAGATTCAGGAAGTGGCAGCAATGTCATAGGAAGGCTCTGCTTAACCCAAGCTGTGTGCAGCCTGAGGTTCAGATATGCTTTAGACACACAGAGGACTCAACCCACCTGTTGTCTTTGCATGGCTCTGAGTAGCAGTTTATCCTAAGGGACATGTGAGAGCATTTGAAGGGCCCAGGACTAGCGTGAAAGGGAAGGCAATGTTGAGGGTATTTCTCAGGGCCCTGCTTCTGCCCAGTGCCTTTCAGGAACATGTGTGACCACCTGGGCAGCCAGGCAAAAGAAAACTACATAAAGGAGATACTTTACTGAAACCTCTGAGGGATATGTGAGCACAGGACTTCTTGTTTATGGGAACCAGGTAACAAAGAGGAAGGTCATGAGAGAAACTTTCCAATGCAACATACTGTAGCCTGTGGCGCACTTAGCCCCTTTCTTGCACACAGGAAGTAACTAAAAGCAGACACCTAGTCGATATATTGCTAGATCAGACTTTAGCTGAAGGGGTGAGATAAACAATTGGTGGAAAAAATGTAATGCTCTGCTAATAGTAACAATTTCCACAGTTTAAAAGAAATGTAGGCAAGAAGTCAAATCATTCAGAGCAGGTTCTTTTAGGGTTGGTTTTAGTTCTTAACTCTGTCCTGAGATCTGTGTCTTCCAATAAGAAAATTACCTTCATTGTACCTCCTATGTAAAATGCTACACTTTCAGCCTTTGCTGAAAACCATTCCATACATAAAAATGGATGGCCATCCTTCATAATTTACAACCGTTTCAACACAATATGTATCCAGCATTTAGAACTGTTTAGTCAAGAATAAGGGAATCCAACAAGACTGTTGTGTCCATTAGTGTAGAGAAGCCTGGGGCTTAGTTGGAAAAGTTTGTAAGGAGGATTCTCTGAAAGGTCAGGGGCCTCTTAAGGGACCTTGCCGAAGGCAGCAGCCCTGCCTTGACTTTTCCAAACAATTCTGAGCCCCAGGTGTTTTGCTGGAATCTCTATGTTTAGTCTTAAACCCAACCTTGTAGAGAAGCATGAGCTTTCTCAAGGATACTTAACCTGCTGATTGTATCTAAAGGTTAATCTTAGTTCAAGCTGTTGTTATAATAAAAGCCTAAGGAGGCAGGCAATCGAGACTGTTTTAGTTTCTAAAGCCAACCAGCCCCTTAGCCTCTCTTTCACAGAAATATGTGACAGAGTAATCTATTCATCCGTCTCTCAGGGTCTGCTGGTCAGCCCTGGCACATTAGCATTCTATAAAGGACTATAGAAGTGCCCAGAGGACATTGGCACTGCAGTCAGATCCTCTTAAACGTTTCCCTCAAGAGTGAGTTGCAAAAACCCCTCTTTGTTTTTAAAGTTGTCTAGCAGGTAATTATTAAATTACACACACACACACACACACACACACACACACACACACACACACAATCTCCTAAGCAGAAATTGAATTCTCAAAGACGATATACTTTGTTAATACAATATCGGCCCACAAATATTTCTTTTTAAATCAAACTGATAACTAATTAAGCTAAAAATCTAGATTCTGCCCCCACCCCCCCTTTTGTAAGTAATCAGCTGATCAAACCATACTGGGCCTATATTTCTATATAGCCATAGCCCACTTTTCAGATGGGGCATCTAAATAGTCCCCATGTACAGCAATCATCACCACTTTGTATGCCTCTCTAGGCATACACTCTTTCACAGTGTCTGTCTAAGCTCTGCAGACACTTGAATTTGCAACCACTACCCTCACTCCTTTTCAAAGTATGTCCTCTGGAGTTAATCAGAATAAGAAATAGGCCTATTGTTGAAGAATAAACCTCGTAATAATGGTTTCATTAGCAAAAACATGAGGCTACAGCTTTGCAGTTACCATCTGTAAGTGTCCAACTAAAAATCTTGCATATTTTAGGCAATTCACCAAAGGTCTTTCCATCTCAACCTTGATGTTTAATAAGTATTTATAAAATTTGCTAGTTTTTGTAAGTGGGTGGGTGTTTTGCATCCTGATGCTTTCTTTTCTATTTTATATACTGAAACACATTAGAAACTTTAGTCAAATTGGTTGAGGTAAACTAGTTGTCAGAAAATTAAACTCACTCAAGTATGCTTTTTAAATGAATGAATTACTAAAAGAGTTTTTTCATTTGAATCCTGTGTTTTCTCCATTTTGAAATACATGCTATGGGATAAATTATAGTGCTAGCTGAGACATTTTTATCCCCAAATCCAGAATTCTTGTTTGAAGCTCTCCACTACCATTCCAACCCATTGTTTAAACTTGACCTCCTGCATTACATATGAAAATATAATGAGGCACTTCATTTAATTGATTAGATAGGTATTGTAATAAGATTGTTAGAATCTCCATTGCCAAGGAAAACTTTATTCATATTTTGAAGGTGCTAAAACTTGTAAGACTAGTTTGTGCACTGGTGCATCTCACAGTGCTCATTTAAACTTTGCCATGGTCTAGTTACTCGGCACTGGCTTAAAAACAACAATAAAGAAAAGGTGGTCTTGTTGCATTTGTAGTGCACACATTATTAACCAACTTCCATGTAATCAATTAACTAAATTAACTGAACCTTTTCAGTGCTTTTGTAAAAACATTGATTGATTCCCACGGCACCTTGAAATCTTGGCTAGCAGTCTATTCTGTAATCTGTCCAGCAATTCTCCCACGAGTAGAGTTTTATATTCAAGAATTCACTGTTTCCCCAAATCTGTTTATGTTTGTTGATGAACTACATGTACAAGAAAGAAAAAAGTTTTTTAAATATGAAAATTAATCTGAGTGTTTTAGAAATAATTGATAAAGGCATGCTGCTAAAAACCATAGCTGCCAAATTTGGGGTAACAAGCCAACTGTAAAAATATGACTCAAAGGGTAAAAATCAAGAGGGATTCTTCTTCAGCTTGCTCTTGCTCAAATTCTTATTTCACTTTACGCAAATACATATATTATACTTTCTATGTGCCAGACAACTGTTCTAAGTGATTAACATATATTAACTCACTAGAGTCCCAATGCACCAAATTCGTGCACAGGAAGGGGGGGGCCCTCAGCCCAGCCTGCACCCTCTCCAATCTGGGACCTCTTGGGGGATGTCTGACCGCCAATTTAGGACTTAAACTGGCGGTCGGACATCCTTCTCACAATCTAGGACCGCTGGCTCCTAACCACTCACCTGTCTGCCTGCCTGGTCACCCCTAACCACTCTACCTGCCTGCCTGATCACCCCTAACTCCTCTGCCTGTTGGCCCGATTGCCCTTAACTGCCCTCCTCTGCTGGCCTGATTGCCCCTAACTGCTCCTCTGCTGGCCTGATCACCCCTAACCACCTCTGCCTTGGCTTTGTCCAGAAGGAGGGCCAGTCTAATTAGCATATTATCCTTTTATTAGTATAAATTGTATTCTCTTATAGGTGGGTACTACTATTACTCTCATTTTATAGTTAAGGAAATGAGAGTTCAGAGAGTTCAAGTGTTCTAAATAATTACATACTGGGGCCCAATTTTAAACCTAAGAAGTCTGACTTCTAGCTGAAAACACTGAATAATATAGACATTGTTTTACATATGTGTTTTCTTTAAAAAGACAATTCTGAACAATAATCATTAGATCCATATTCAAAGAAGAGTTTAGCAAATCAATGAGTTATTTATATTTTCAATGAAAAACTGTTGAAGGTATATAGTTATCATTTTATATGATTAACTAACCAGCTATTGATTCCAGTTGAGTTACAAAAGAAGCTTTCTTCCGTCAAAAGAACTAAAATACTGTACTGAAAATCTCTCTCCTCCCTCCTTCTCTCCCCACCCCCTTTTCCCAGGCATGTAACAAAGGGAAATTATCTTTTGGCACTGGCAAGAAGTGTGAGTTTGCATATTTAAAGACTGCAAAGTCTTGTTAATGATAATCATAATGTTTACTACAGATTGGTTATAAACCAAGATGCTAAACTATACCTCTAGCAAGCAGACATTTCTTATCTGACTTAGTCTTGCATGATTTCCTGTCAAGCATTTACTATAACAAATGACCCACTTATTTACTGCCACAGAAAGAAAGCATTGCAGAGGCTCTTTGTTCTGGGGAGACAACAGGGCTCAGGGGACCAAACAGTAGTTTGGGGTGACAGGGTCAATGAACACTAACCTGTCTATGCCATTCCTTGCCTTTGGGATTTAAGCAAGGCATTTTTTATACATCCATTCATTCATTTAATGGCTTCCTTTGAACTCAAAGAGGACACCACAGTAGCTGTAAGGAAAAGCTAACTAAATAATATGAATGAATAACATAAAATAAATAATATGAATAACATAAAATGCTTTATTTAATAATTATTTTTAACATTGAAATATCATATACAACTTACTTGTTAAATCAGATTTTTTTATTATCTAAACTATTCCCTAAAAATAACTAGGAAATTCAAAATAAACTTTTAGAGATATTGTAAAATCTTTTAGGTTACTATGAAAAAAGAGAAAAACTGTTTCAGAGCCCAAACTTGTATCTTATTTTTAAAATTATTCTGATTTCAAAATAGAATAGGACTAAGGTTTATTTAATGTATTCATTCAGCAAACATTTAATAATGACCTACTATATGTCAAGAATATTGTCTATCCCTTGAAAAATTAGACATATTGCTCTGGATACAATAAAATAATGAAATGCTGGTGAAGGGAAGGAAGTGAATGAAAATAATTTTCTGCCAGATACCCATAATTATAAGCCATACTGGTAAAATTTACTTTAGAAAGTAGTGAGTACTTTTTATTCAGCCAGAAATTACACCCATTTAGTGAAATGTCATGATAACAAGCCTATATTCAGCTTTGGATTATTAATATAATACATGAAAGTTTGTGGATTTTTTTGTTGTTGTTGTTAATCCTGACCTGAGGATATTTTTTATTGACTTTTAGAGAGAGTGGAAGGGATGGGTAGAGACTGAGAGAAACATTGATGTCCCAGGGCCTGCAACCGAGGTATATGACCTTGACATGAATTGAATCTGGAACCACTCAGCCCTACCCACTGAACAAACCATCGAGGGAACACTGAAGTTTTTGTTTGTTTGTTTGTTTGTTTGTTTTTAATAACAAAAGTAATACAAATAATTCCAAAGAGTGTAAAGTTAAAATGGAACTCTTTCTCCAGTGACTTCATTCCTTTGGAGTATGAACACTATTAACATGCTTACTCATCCAGATTTTTTTTCTATGCAATGAATTATAACAGTTGAAAGAAAATAGATATTTCTAAGGTACTGGGAAATTTGACTGTCAAACCTCTTCTCTGATTGATGAGAGCCAGGACAATCTTTAGTTACCCAAAGATTGCCAACAGTGCAACATTGCATGCCTCTCTTGTTATCAGTGGTCTGTAGTGCTTCTTTGCCACAGTAGTATAAGAGTAGCCGGGTACAGAGAACATAGCTATTCAACCCCTTCCTAGTCTGGTTGATAAAAGTGAGAGTTGAGAACTTCAAAACAATCACATTATCATGTCATTACTCTTCACAAAGCTTTAGCACATCCTAGAACTTCATGACACCCAATGCTGGGTACTATCAGCAAGGAGGCATTCACCATGCCCCATTTCCCAGCTGGTACTCTTATTCTATTGATGTCTAAGAGACCATGATAACTCTGACCAAACATTCATGTAAAAAAGTAGGCTAATACTTATTCCTTCAATGAGTATTTTTGAAAACCTTCTTTATGTCAATGAACATTTAAGAATACCCTGCGATGACATCAAGGCCAAAATTCTCATTTCATAGATAAGAAAATTGAGGTCCAAGAAGTAAAGGTTTTTTTCAAAATTACACAGTTGACTGGTTCAGAAGAGTTAACTCAGGACTTAGGTCTGTATCCAGGTTAGGGGACTACAACATGGAAGGGAGCTTCTAGAAAATGTAAGCTCCCCAAGAAAACATAACAACATTTGAAAAAAAGTCAACATTTTAAGATAAATATAAAAAAAAAGTAGCATGATTAGGAACTTAACAATCCTTTATGACTTCCAAGAAATTACTACTGAGAGTAGAAAAATAGAGCAACATACAAAAAACACCAAAGGCATGATTAACAATCTATCTTAAGAATCTTCTCAGATCACAATTTCATAAAATTAGAAATCAACTAAAATAAAAGCTATCAAACACATGGAGGCTAAATAGAATGTTAATAAACAATGAACAGATTACCAAAGAAACCAAAGAAGAAAAAAATTATGGAAACAAATGAAAATGAAAACACAATAATCCAAAATCTATGGGCCACAATAAAAACAGTCCTGAGAGAGAAGTTCATAACACTACAGGCCTACCTTAAGAAAAAAAGAGAAACTGGTAGAAAGGTTCCTAATTGTACAACTGAAATAACTATAAAAAGAGCAATAAAAAAAATCCCAGATTAAATAGGAGGAAGGAAATAAGAAACATCATTGTAGAAATAAATGACACAGAGACAAAAAACAAATAAAAACAACAATTAAAAAGAACAATAAAACCAAAGCTGGTTATTGGAAATTATTAACAATATTGCTGAGCCTCTAACCAGTCTCCTTTCTGAGTCTCCTATAAGCCCATGTACACTGATCATGTTTTAGATCTAAAGACTTTTCAACAGGCAGAACAAAACCCAATGCAAAATTCTAGGAGGACATGAAAGGCCTGCTGCATTTTTTAAGTGTCTTGGATCGGGCTCTCTTCTCACTTATATAAAGGAAGGATTAAATTATGCTGACATATTTCTATTCTAATGCTCTCTTTATGGCACATCTTAGTATGCAAATGCATAATCTTTGGGATAAAAATATCATAGAATAAGAGCTAATGGAGCATGCATATAAGCATAACCAATGGACGCAAGACACTGGGGGTGGGACGGGGTGAGGGTATGTGCTGGGGGATAGAGGAGGCCAGGGGAAGGTAGATGGGGGATGGGGGGAAAGGAGACATATGTACTATTATTTGTAATACTTTAAACAATAAAAATATAACACACACACATACACACATACACCAAAGAGCTAATGGAGATTTTAATCCACATCATAAATGACCTTACTGAATTTTCTTACCTGATTTTGATATTGTCATATTCTCTGAGTTAATGAATATTCAATTTGCAAATACCCAAGATGTAAAAATAGACTGTTAGACAGTCTATTAGAAATAAACTTTTGGAAAGAATTTATTTTCTGGTTATTTGGGGTATGGTCATATATGAAAGGCATAAGAAAAAGTTTTTTTTTTATTTTTTTTTTAATTTTCAGTTTGCCTTTCAGTACAGTAGGCTTATGAGATGTGAGACTTAGTCTTTTTTGTTGTTGTTAATCCTTACCCAAGGATATTTTTCCATTAGTCTTTAGAGAGAGTAGAAGGGAGAGGGAGAGATCTAGAGAGAGAAACTTCAATAACATCAATTGGTTGCCTCCTGCACATGGGGATCGAGCCTGCAACCTAGGTACATGTTCTTGATTGGAACTGAACCCAAGACTCTTCAGTCCCCAGGTGGACACTCTATCCACTGAGCCAAACCAGCTAGGGTGAGACTTAGTCTTATATGACTTGTGCATATGTAACACTAGTGAAGACTTTAGGAGGAAATACATTATAGTCTTTAATTTTTTTTTCAATTTTAGTTTGTCATTTCCATCTAATCCTCCCCTATTAGCAAACACTTTCTGATAAGGGATGAGTATCCAAAGTATATAAATAACTCATACAACTCAAAAGAAAAAACCAACAATTTGATTTAAAACTGGGCAGAGGATCCAAATAGACATTTTTTCCCCAAAGAAAACAGAACAGATGGCCAACAGGTACACAAAAAGGGGCTTCAACATTACATGTCATCAGGGAAATGCAAATCAAATACACAAAGAGATGTCACCCCATATCTGTTAGAATGGTTAGTACCAAAAAGATGAGAAATAACAAGTGTTGGTGAGGATTTGGAGAAAAAAAAACCCTCGTACACTGTTGGTAGAAACGTAAATTGGTGCAGCCGTTAGGGGAAACAATATGGAGGTTCCTCGAAACATTAAAAATAAAACTACCACATGATCCAGCAATCCCACTTCTGGGTATTTATCCATAGACAATGACACCCTAGCTTGAAAAGATATCTGCACACCCATGTTGTTGCAGCACTATTTATAACATACAAGATGTGTGTCCATCAACAGATAAATGGATAAAGAAATGGTACATGTAGAGATATTAGCCATAAAAAAGAAGGAAATCTTACCATTTGTTACAACATGGATGGACCATGAAGGTATCATACTAAGTGAAATAATTCAGACAGAGAAAGACAAATACCATATTTGATCTCACTTATATGTGGAATCTAATTTAAAAGTACACCAAAAAAAAACAAGATCATAGATACAGATAACAGATTGGTGATTGCCAGAGACAGGGGCCTGGGGAGAGCTAAATGGGTGAAGGTGGTTACTGTACAAACACCCCAGTTATAAAATAAATAAGTCCTGGGGTGTAATGTACAGTATGTTGACTATCTCCCTATCTATCTATCTATCTATCTATCTATCTATCTATCTATCTATCTATCTTTATGTCTGTCTATCTATCTATCTATCTATCTAATCTATCATCTAAAGAGATAATATGCAAATTTGTCCAGGACCGTTCAACAGGCTGCAGGTGCAGCAGGGGGACTTGCATGAGGCTCGCTCCCCTGCACCTGGCGCCAGGCCGGGAAAGTGAGGCTGCAGTTCCTTCCTGGCGCCAGGGTCCTCTCTTTCTCCCGGGTGCACGACCCCACAAACACCCCCGCGACATCGTGCCCGGTCCCTGCGAAAGCACTCTGCCCGGGGACACCACCCTCCCCCTCCCTGAGGTGTGTGTGTGGGGGGGGGGCAGAGGGGAGCAGTCAGCAGACACCAATGGGGGGGAAAGGGGTGGTGAGCGTCGGCGGTGACCCCCGGGGAGGAGTCGCGCACACAAATTAAGAGGATGTGGACCCAACATGAAGGAAGGGCCGAGGAGTGATAGAGTGGACATCGAGGTAAGGCGCCGGCCCTGGACGGGCCACCGGGTCAACAACGCGGGGTTCCCCCCGCCAGGGACACTCAGGGCGCCCGGGACGCCTTGGACGCCAGGTGATCCTCCCAAGCGCACAACCTCAACCTCGGAAGCCTCCTCCTGCCGCCCAGACCTGGCCCCGCCACGCCACCGCGGAGAGCACAGGCGCCCTCACAGCACAGGGAAGCCGCCGGGCTCTCCAGCCGTCCACCCATTCATCTGCCTGGTCCCATCCGGACAGGGGCTCGCATCCTGGGGGGAACGCCTCCGAGGACAAGCCAGGCCCCACCGTGCCTGCGCTAGCACACCTGCCGCCTGAGAATTCGGGATGGGAGCAGACGGAGAGCTGCTGGAGGCAGAGGAGCGGGCACGCTGGGGGATGGGAAAGGCCTCCATGTCTCCTCACCTCGGTACACAAGGGGAAATTAGCCTCACGCACACACGAATGCACACAGAGTTCCCCGCGATGAACATGGCCCGGACCCAGCGGGACCCTCCCCTGACTTGGATGGGGGAGGTATGGGCCACGTAGGCGAGACACAGCTGCGTCGTCGCTGGGCCCCTCAAAGCCAGTGCAAGAGGGGCCCGAGTGCCCAAACAGAGGTGGTTACAGGTCCCAGAGAGGAAAGAAGTCAGTACTAAGACAGGAGGAAAAGCATAGAATTTTTAATTAGCTTATAAAAAGAGTGAAAGAGTGAGGGAGGAGGGGGGAGGATGGAGAAGAAGGAAGGAGGAAGAGACCTTTATAAATGTGCCAGTAGACAAACACCAGAGTTAAAGAAGAAAAGAGGATGTATGAGTGAACTGTAGGAGCTATAATGAAAATCGAGTATAATTGTTTACTGGGGACGATTTTAAAAGTAGGGGTCAGAAAAGAAAAAAGATAAATGACAGTGAATAATTAGGCAGGTAGGTAGATAGGTATTAAAACAGTGGAAATAAGTAGAGAAGAATATATGGGAAAGGTCGGATGAGAGAGAAAGAGGGAGGGAAGAAAAGTTTTAAAGGGGAGCCAGTAGAACTTCAAAGGAGAATGGAAAGAAAAAAGAAATGGGGGGGAGGGGAGCAAAGCAGGTCTGAGTGAGGAGGAAGTGAAGAAAAAAAATTAAGTTGAGAAGGAAGGAAACAGGGAAGGATGGATGGGCTAAAGATAAAGGAAAGAAGGAATGTGGGGAGGGAGGGAGAGTAGAAGAAAGATGGGAAGAAGGATGATGGAACAGAAGTAGGAAATAAGGAGGAAAGAAAGTTTATAAATGACGAGTCACTAGGAAAAAGTGTTACATAAAGGAGAGAGAAAAATTGTGTGAGAGGGAGAAGCCACTAAGGAAGTCAAAAGCAATTGTGTGTGAAGGAGATAAGACTAAAAAAAGAAGTTAATAGGGGCAACCAGGCCAGCAGAGAAGCGCTGTTAGGGGAATCAGGCTGTCAGGGGAGGGCAGTTAGGGGGATCTGGCTGGCAGGGGAGGGCACTTAGGGAGATCAGGCCAGCAGAGGAGAGCAGTTAGAAGGATCAGGCATGCAGAGTGTTTAGGGCAGGCAGGCAGGTGAGCAGTTAGGAGCCAGCAGTCCCGGATTGTGAGAGGGATGTTCAACTGTGGTATCAGGCCTAAGCTAGCAGTTGAACATACGGAGAGGGTGTAGGTCAGGCTGAGGGACTCCTGTCATGCACGAATTTTGTGCACCAGACCTCTAATAGTTAATAACATTGTATCATGTATTTAAAAGTTGCTAGGAGAATAAAAGTTATGTTATCACCACTAGAAAAAGAAAAATATGTAACTATGTATAGTAATGGATGTTAACTAGACTTATTGTAGTTATCATCTCCCAAATATACATATAGTGAATCATTATATTGTACACCTAAAATAAAACTAATATAATGTTATATGTAAATTATATTATATAATAAAACTATAATATGCAAATTGACCCCAGAATGATGGCTCAACCAGTCACTATGAGGTGCACTGACCACCTCTTGGTCCCTCCCCCCAGCCAGCAGGCTCTGATCACCCGATGGCAAATGGGGAACCAGGAATGGGTGGCGGCAGAGGGGGTGGGACTAGCTGCCAGCAGCAAGGGAAGATGGTTCTGATCACAGGCAAGGCCTAGGGACTGTACCTGTGCACCACTTGTGCACCAGGCCTCTAGTATCATAATAAATACCTCTGATGATTTCTACTTATTTATCTTGACTTCAAGAAAGTGTAGCTGCCCATTTTGTTAATGAGATAAATATAACAAAATTTCATTTCAATAAAGAGATCATTGGTATATTTATTTAATAATAAGTAGCCCCTTAACTCTCCAATATTTTGATAATTGATGTTAATTGGTTGACATAGACAATTGGGTAAGTGTTCTCACTCCGATGCAGTCTTTGAGTTAGAGAGCTGTTTTTAGATTCAGTGAAATTATTTGGATTTACAGTCTATCTCCTGGATTTCTCCAACTCCTTTAAGCAGAACCTTCTGCATTAGATTTTACTAAGTCTATATGGCAAAAACTTTAGTCCTACTAGATAACCACATAAATAATCTATATTAATTCTCTACTTGAGGGTTTAGTGAATAATATTTCTACAATAAAGGTTGTGGTTTTAGAAATTTTAAGATCTAAAACCACATTTAACTGCAGATATAAATAGCCTGATGAAATTCTATATAATAAAGAGCTAATATGCTTAGACCAAACAGCCAAATGACCATCCGGCCATCCTTCTGGATGACCGTCCGGGTGACCTTCCAAATGAAGCCAGGCTGTAAGGGCCAGACAGGGCTGCAAGGGCCAGCTGGGGCTATGAGGAGCTGCAAGGGCCAAGCCCCTTGCACGAATTTCATGCATCATGCCTCTAATATTATCTATATATATAAAGAGCTAGCAACCAGAACACCATAACAACCGGTCACTATGACGCCCACTGCAGCTAGTGAACCTGCCAATGCAGGGGGAGGCAGGTGGCCAACATCCCACAGCCCCTTGCCCAAGGCGGCCCTGCCTTGATCGCCTCCCCACCCCAAGAGGGGGTGGGACTGGTGGCCAACCTCCTACGGCCCCTCCCCCTGGGTGGTCCTACACCTGATGGGCCCCTACCACCCCAGTTGACCCATGGCCCCTTTCTCCAGCCATCTTTGCCCCTGATCGGCCCCCACTCTGATCAGGGCAGGGCCAGCCAGCCAACCATCCATGGCCCCTTCCCTAGGCTCCTGGCTGCCAATCAGCCCCCCAACCCCATTCAGGGGTGGGGACGGCCAGCCCACTGCCCCCAGCCTCCAATCGGCCTCTCACTCCAATCTGGGGCAGGGCCCAATGGCCAATCACCCATGGCCCCTCACCCCAGCCATCCTGGCCCTGATTGGGCCCTGATTGGGACGGGCTGGTTTGCCAACCTCTCGCCATCTCCTCTTCCCAAGGATTATGTCCCAAGAATGCCTGGAGTCCTCTACTTGCCACACATAAGCAGATCTTGTGAATTTAGAGACATCTTTTGACATATCTGAGTTTTTTTATCTGCTAAAACAATAGTTATAACTTGAACCAGCTTCTGTAATATGTGTTAAGGGAGGGGAGAGGGAAGAAGAAAATAGTAGGCACAGAGTTGTCATTTAACTAATAAAACATTTACTAAATACCTTTTGGGTGAAATATAGAGAAGGCTATTCTACCAAAATTTAGGATGACCACCTTGAAGGGCAGAAAAATTTTTAAATAAATGAAAAGAAACTTGTAAGATAATCAAAGAAACGCTTCCAGGCTCCAGGAAAGCCTTTTCTCCATTCAGTCAAGAAGGATATACTCAGAGCTTGCTTAAAAGAGAAGGAAGAGTGATTAAAGCAATAAGAATTGTTGATACGAAAGATTATAAGAATGGTGTCAGGGAGTAAACCAGGCAAGGAGGATAAAGCATTCTTAAGGGAGAGAGAAATGGAAAATGCTTACAAAAAGAGAGAAAGGTAATGAGCTAGAGAACTTCAGACATCCCTGAGGTTACAATGTTAAAGAAAGAGATATTTATGTTTATGTCTATCTCTGCTACCAGATTTTTAGCTCTTTAAAGCAAGATGCCTTATCTTACTCATACTTGGATCTCCCAGAGCAATAAGCTAAGTTTCATGTTCACAGAAAGTACTCAATGGGTATTGAGTTGAACTTCAATAAAAGTTACCTGCACTATACCACCAGGTTATGAAACACAATGATAGAACAAAACAAGACAAATCTCAAGTGTATATGTACTGGCTTATTTATTCATTCTTCAAATTCTTAGTGAGCACCATGTGCTGGGAAGGCTCTGAGGAGACAGCAATGAATCATATGTGTTAGGATCCTCTTTTTTTTTTTTTTTCCAAAAATATAACCCTGATCTTCCAAGTTTGGCATTAGAAAATTTTCATGATAATCAGGAGATAATTGGATCACATGGCACTCACCCCTGGCTTTCCCTAGCTGTTGGGATCTTTCCCTGACTGACATTGAGACAATTACTCTGGGGTGGGGGTGGAGGGACCTGGAGGGAGGTGCAGATCCTCCTTTTGGTACTGCCCCTGCTTCCTGGAATACAGCCAAAATAGTTTATTTAAGATTGGGGATAACAAAAGGTAAATAAACCGAAATAATAGCATGCATTTGGATAATCTGGGTTGAAATTATAGCTTGTCTCCAAAGCTCATGTGCTGGAGGGAAACAAAAAAATAAAAACCAAAGAAATCTTATTTATGTCTTTCCTTTTTGGCTCCCTATTTGGATCATGGGGTCATCTAGTCATCTTTAATAACCATTATTCAAGAGCACATTTTCAAACATTCTGACCTTTCAAAATCAAATCTCATTTTATATCTATTTTGGGCCCACCCACTCAGTCAACCTTTCCTGTGTGAGGACTAGCCTCTTTCCTTGACAATTATTAACAAGAAAGACCTAGTCCTTTAGACTCCTTAAGATGAACGCTCTCTGAATGCATATACACCTATAATAACAGAACAGATGAGAGAGTTAGATTACTAGTATATCATGAGGATGCTATACTCCCTAGTTTCTTCTTTTATTCCTAATTATGGAAATTGGTTCTGTCTCTATTACAGTGATCAGAACAACATAAAATAAAGTTTGTTAATTGTGTCCAGCTATCCTACAAAATTCCATATATATATCATAGAGGGAAGAAACCCTTTATGTACACAAGTTCAGAATTTGAATCTTCAGCTGAAACCGGTTTGGCTCAGTGGATAGAGCGTTGGCCTGCGGACTGAAAGGTCCCAGGTTCGATTCCAGTCAAGGGCATGTACCTTGGTTGTGGGCACAACTCCAGTAGGGGGCAACTCCAGGAGGCAGCTGATCTATGTCTCTCTCTCATTGATCTTTCTAACTCTCTCTCTCTCCCTTCCTCTCTTTAAAAAAATCAATAATATATATATATATATTTTTTTTTTTAATTGAATCTTCAACATTTTGGCTCAAAGCACTCTGTGATGGAAAGGAGGTTGTAGGGAAAAGACAGAGTAGAAAGAGAAGCTACTCTTCTCAAATGTTTCCTATGGGCCAGTATAGTTCTAGCAACACACAAATATCTCACTGGGTCTTCTCAACAACCTATGAATTCAGCTCATTTTATAGATGTGGAAACAAAACACGGAGGATCTAAGTGAGGAAGTCTGTTTATGTTTAGCTTATAATTATTGTGCTGAATTAGATTGAACTCAGCTTAATGTAGTTAGTAGATATTTACTGTGAATTTACTATGTACAAGCATTACAATATGTCATAGGGGAAACAAATTATTTCCACTCTAGTAATGGAGAAAAAAACACAAATTATTGAGGAGGTTATTCATATCTACTGAAATAATATTTTCAGATGAGTATAGTAGAGGTGAAGGCAACCATCCAGTGGTTTAAAAAGTGAATGTCTCTGAGGAAACAGAGGTAATAAACATGTAATAGTATACTCCCTAAACATGTTGGTTTAGGTTAAAAATTCTCAAGCTCCTTTAAAAATTGAATTTGCTCAGTTATATTGAGTTATTCATTCAGAGGCAGCCCAAGGCCTGGGACATTAATTAGAACCATTTGTAGCAGATCCAAATCTAGCACAGATCTCCACTTTAAAAGGCAGGGGGAAGAGAGAGTGGGGAACAGCCTCCTATTTCCAGAAAACAATTATTTCAGAAAGATCAAAAAGGAAGACAATTATGAAAGGGAGCTGTATCAGAAGGTAGGAAAAGATTTGAACAGAAAGAGAATGACTGCTCTAAGAAGTAATAAAAATGTCATTTCTCAATATATTGTTCTGCCTAAGCACATGGACTTAAACATTAATAAGATCTGGATTTGGATCCTGATTCCTTTGAAGAAAGCTACTTTACATCTTTGAGCCTTGAGTTTCTCCTCTGTAAAATGGAGAAAAGTAATACTACTTTCCTCTGTATGGTGATTGTAAAGGTTAAATAAGATAATACAAATAAAATGTCACTGGGACATTGAGAGCTCTTAGTAAGTGGTTGCTATTATGATTATTAAGTGATTTAAGGAGACTGTTTCCTTGAATTTATTGAATAGTTGGTAACCCACTAGTGCTATATTCATTCAATGAAATGCCAAACAATCTTTAAAATATATTTTACAACAGTGGTTCATAGATCGGGATGCATTTTGAGAGTTTGTAGGGAAGGTTTTTGGACATCACAGTAATGCAAAGAATGGAAAGTGCACTCTCTGGGATTAGTAGACAGAAGTTGAGGATGCTAGATATTCTAGAATTCTCAAGAAAGTCCTGAACATAAAGGAATGCATGCCCATGCTTCCTACATGATTTTTAAATGTCCCTCTAGAATTCATGTGGTTTTACCTACACGAATGTCTAGAAAAACCTGTGTAAAATGATCTGAACCTAGATCTCAACTCCATTTTACTTAAAACATAATTTTTTCATGGTTTTAATATGAATTTCCTAAGAATGCAGCTATTATGTAAATAGAGAAAAAATTTTGTTTTTTTCAATTTTTACTTAAAGTACTTCACCATTTTGGTAAAATCATTGACTCATGACAATGTCATTTCTATGATAAATCAACACATCTGTAAATTAGTCTGCTTTTGTAGACCTGGTATTTGCATTAAAGCCACAAGCATCTTACTTCTTCATCCTGTTTTCCGATAAAGTCATGCCTGAGCAGTTCATATGTTATTTCATTATAAATTATTCTGCTTTTAATGGTCCTGTATACTATAGCTAAGGCATTATATTGCTTTTTAATAAATTGTTTATATACATATTTTATCTATGCATATCATGTCAGAATGGTAAAAAAAAGTATTACAAAATATTTGCTATAAAGGGGAGTGTTGGATCTGATGGGGTTGAGAATCATGCACTTGAATTATGTTTAATGTCATGAAAATATATTAACAATATAAGGTCCAGTGGAAAAGGTAAATTTCAAGCATTACCGATTGATCTCATTTTTTTAGCAAACACCTCAGGATTTTACTTTCTCTCCCCTCCACCATAATATCTTATGGGATCACAATAACCCAATTGAAGAAGCCTCCTCTTAGGTGCTGTATAGTTCTCCAGCTTTTTAACCAAATAATTTGTGTTTTATTTCAATTGGAGAATTATAAAAATGTATTATTTGAGTGCCCAGGAATCAGATGAGAAATGAAATATAGATTCTAATCTTGGCTTTATTATTTAGACAAGTTATTTTACTTTTAATGGTCTATTTCTTTATCTGAAAAACCTGAGATTTAAGATACATTATCATTAACAAAATACAGCTTTTTGGTTCTATGATTTTAAAGCAAGACTTTGCTGATTATAAGCTCAGGTCATGCTTCCCCAAGTATGCTTGACAGAGCACTGATATGATAGGTCATTTATGAGTATTAATAGGGTTCTGTGGTTAATATATCTGAGAAAAAACTGAGTTAAGTGAAGTTAAACATGTTTCTTTAGGTAAGACATTTCAATTTCCTTGGTAAGCCTGAGTAGTGCGAGTTTTCAAGAGAAATATAGTGGGTAGCAATTCCTGAATACATTGGCCGACAGAATCTTCCCTCTCCCTACACCTGAAAATCTCAAAAGTAGCTTTCTGCAATAGCAGGTGTCGGGACACACTAACTTAAGAGGATGTACATTGAAGATAATGTTTTAGAAAACATTTATTTCTAAAGAACTCATTCCCCATGGTTAATTTTCAGGCATTATAACAAGCAATAGTTCTGTGTAGTGATTCTCTTAAATCACATCATATTGCCGAAAGCAGTTTGGCCCAGAGGATAGAGCGTCGGCCTGTGGACTGAAAGGTCCTGGGTTCCATTCCGGTCAAGGGCATGTACCTTGGTTGTGGGCACATCCTCAATGGGGGCATGCAGGAGGTGGCTGATCAATGTCTCTCTCTCATCAATGTTTCTTACTCTCTATTCCTCTCCCTTCCTCTCTGTGAAAAATCAATAAAATATATTTTTTAAAAATTATTAAATCACATCACATGGTGGAATCCTAACTTGTAAGTTCAGGTTGACAGAAAGAAGGAACTGAAAAGGTTAATAAAAGGATACAAATTAAAATGTGTAATGAGCATGAGTCATTTTGGAACTAAAACGTGAGAGATTCTCTTCACATCAAAAGATTGCTCTATTTTAAAAATTCTGTCCAGAAAGACTATGTTTGGTGGTCTAGTCAATTAAAATAGTTAAATCTGAAAGATATTTTTATTTTTGTTTGTCTGTATTTTTTACAATGCAAATTCATTAATAAAGGGCTGTTCAGAACAACAACAAAACATATGACGTTCAAGGAAATGACAGTTACCCTGTGATTTGCAGTGAATATGACAAAAGCCAAGTTTTGAAAGGTCTAGATTCTACAAGTAAATTCTGAACTTCCAGTGTTCTGCAAAATGCTTCCACCACACACCACTATTTCCCTAGAAAAATAGCAGTATAGATAAAGAAGAAGCATAATATTATGTATAGAAAATAAGTAGGAAAATAGATGATTTAAAATAGTAGACACATTGTGTTTTCTTGATTATTTGGAGGGATTACATCACCAGTATAGAAGTGCTAAATTTTTAAAAAGTGGAGTATAATTCTAAAAAGAACACAAATAACATTATTGCTGTTGTAGAAAAGAGCCTACTATCTTTAACTAATGAAAGGTCAGCTGGTAGAAGTTCACCAAATTTTTTGTGTGGGTGTATCAAAAGATGGTATTATTTAAAAAATCCTGAATGTTTGACATTTAAAGAGTTATTTTAGACCATATAAGTCTCACATTTCAAAACATAAATTATTTAATGAGTGGAATTATCTGTTGAAAATTTTTAACATCTAGTATATTTCTGGGCTAGTTTCATACACAAGATAGTTTATGAAAACTAATTTTAACAACATACCAAGTAAAAGTTAATCTACCATCAAAATAAAAACTAAAATAAAGTCAAATAATGGGTTCTAAAACAATGTTAAGGCTTAACAAACATATAAAGCTCTCAAGGGCATAAATAATACTGAAGTCTATATTTTACTGAACAGTTACTAAATTTTTACATGAGCTAGATTTCTGGAGCAAAAACTGTTATCACTCAGATCCAGGGTCCAAATTCAGTATCATTTATTGTGAGTCAACGCAATATTATGTGCCTTCTGATGGCAGGTAACATTTCATGTAGAATGTACCTATGATGTATTCTAGCCAAAAATGTTTTATTTGAATCCAACAAATCTTTGGATATAACATCCAGAGATCATGGAACAAACCAAATGATAACACAAGGAAACAATTAAATAAACCAGAAAGTGTTACATTCTCTAGAAGAATTCTTCAGCAAGTCAGGGGCATTAAAAAGTACAGAGCTAGCCTGGCTGGTGTGGCTCAGAGGTTGAGCATCTACCTATGAACTAAAAGGTCGCAGATTTGATTCCTGGTCAGGGCACATTCCTGGGTTGCAGGTTCAATCCCCAGTAGGGAGTGTGCAAGAGACAGCCAATGGGTGATGTTTCTTCCTCACCTATGTTTCTGTCTTTCTATTCTTCTCCTTTCCTCTCTCTAAAAATCAATAAAAAATATATTTTTTTAAAGTGCTAGATGAAGAGAGATGCCATCTGTGGTCCTGGATAGAGGCTGGCCCAGATAAACCAGTTTTAAAGCACATTTTTGTGTCATTAAGAAATTTTTAAAACTATATTCTGCATTAAGTAAAACAAACATTTCCTAAAATAGATAGGTGGGCCTCATCATGGTATGAGTTAATTTTCTTAAAAAAAAAAATAGAGAGAACCAGAAAGATTACACCACTAGGCATTGAATATAGTGGATAATGTTTTTATTTTTGCTTGCCTGTAGTTTTTACAATGTATATTCATAACTAAAGAGCTATTAACTAAAGAACAAAACATATGACTTCAAGGCAATGACAGTTTTCCCTGTGACTTACCAGGCTGTATATTAGCAAGGGTATAATGACAAAACCCAAATTTTGCAAGGTCTTGATTTTAAGAGTAAATGCTGAACTTCCAGTCTCCTGCGAAATGCTTCCACCCAATGCCATTTATATCCCCCATTCCTCCATCAGTTACATATTCTGGGATCTTCCACAAGTTAAGAATAAACTCTTCTCCTTGTCTCCTAAAGAAAAATACTTCAGCTTCTCTCCATTGGAACTCTTTCTCTCTTGGGCCTCAGGAAGGAGGAGTGACCAACCAGATGGGTAGAGCTTGACATTTACTAGGGCACAATTTACCGATGGGTAGATTGCTGGGTCTCAAGTGCAATTCTGCATGCACATTTTTTTCCCCAGATGGAATGGATTGTGTATATAACTCCAATATTTTAGCTGGATATCCAATATGTTAGCAGAACCTCCTTAGTGCTTCCCACCATGAGGACATGGCCTATCATCCTCTCTCTGTTTCACTTGTAACTGCCTGTCTACTATTCTCTCCCCTGCTGTTCAAACTCCTCACATGTGACAGGGTAAGTCAGCCAACAGCCATCCTCTTTTCTGTGGGAAAGAATCCCTCAATTTGGCCTCAGCCCAATACTAGGTGTACCAGTTAATAATGCAGATTTTTTTTCAATATATGGAATCACACATATGTTGATATATATGTAATTTAATATCTATGCTATTTTGTTGTATTGCTCCTTCAGATTACCACTTGTTCCTATCGATGGTACACACACTTTCTGAGCAGCACTTCAAAACGTACGAAGAAGTGGAAAATTGGGTCTCTGAATGGTCTGCTTCAAAACAAGAAAAGTTCTATTTGGACAGTATCCACAAATTACCTGAAAGATGGGGGAAATGCGTTGCTAGCGATGGACATTAGTTTGAATAAAGCACTTTCGATGCTTCTCTTGAAATTATTGTGTTTTCTTTGGATTGCAAAATCCGAATTATTAACTGGTTAATAATCAATCCGATTTTTTAACTGGTTAATAGTCCATATTATTAACCGGTTAATAGTTAATCCACACTATTAACCGGTTAATAATTAATCTGCATTATTAACCATAATTTTATGTAGCAGATTTTGTAATCAAAGAAAACACGATAATTTCAAGAGAAACATCAAATGTGCTTTATTTAAAATAATGTCCATCGCTAGCTATACATTTCCCTATCTTTCAAGTAATTTGTGGATACAGTCCAAATAGAACTTTTGTTTTGAGGCAAACCATTCAGAGACCCAATTTTTCACTTCTTCATATGTTTTGAAGTGCTGCTCAGAAAGCCAGTGCCATCAATCAGAACAAGTGTTAATCTGAAGGAGCAAGGTCTGGTGAATATGGCGGGTAGATTAATACTTCCCAGGCAAGACTTTTTAACGTGTCTTTAACTGGTTTTGAAGCGTGTGATGGTGCGTCATCATGAAGTAAAATTACTTTTCCATGTCTTCTGGAACATTATGGTCGTTTCACTATCAAAGCGTGTTTTAAATTGATTATTTGTTGATGGTGGCGATCAGTATTAATGGTTTCACCTGGTTTTAGAAGCTCATAATACGCCACACCTTCCTGATCCCACCAAACACAGAGCATTGTCTTTCCAAAGCGATTTGGCCTTGCAGTCTATGTTGATGGTTGACCTGGATCAATCCATGATTTTGTGCATTTGGGATTCGCAAAATAAATCCACTTTTCATTGCCAGTCACAATTCTACGCAGAAAAGACTTTCTTTTTAGCTATTGAAGCAACATTTTACTGATTACTTTTCGGTTTTCCATTTGTCTTTCATTCAGTTGATGTGGCACCCATTTTTCTTCCTTTAAAATCTTTCCCATTGCTTGTAAACAATCGGAAATTGTTTAATCTTTCTGCAAGTTGTTTTTAAGTTTGACATACATCTTCATCTAATAATGCTTGTAATTGTTGGTCTTCAAACTTTTTCGGCTGACCTGGACATTCTTTGTCTTTCATATCAAAATCACTTTTAAAGCATTTAAACCAACATTCATAAGTATCTTGAGATGGCGCAAGGTCACCATAAGCTTCCTGAAGTATTCAGCAGCACTTTTCTTCAAAATAAAGTAATGAATTAAAACTTCCTGCAAATGCTCTTTTTGGCACAAAATTCGACATTTTTTAAGCGTAAAAATATCTATGATGTTAACACCTTCAGCAAATTTGACATATGAAGTTTTGAAGCTTGTTGTCAATACAACAAAATAGCATACATATCAACATATGTATAACAACTCCACCTATTGAAAAAAATCCGCATTATTAACTGGTATACCTAGTAGTGTAGTCTCTTCAGTCTTCAGTAGTCTCTTCAGTCCAGCATAGGACCTATTTTAGAGTCTGTATGCTAAATGTCCTTTGTTGTGAAAAACCCCATAAAGATATACTTGGTTTCTTAAAACAAAACAAAGAAATGCTTCAAACAGAAAATTTAGAGCACATAAAATAACAATTTTTCATATTCTATCTATCTATATAGAAAAACCAGTGACCAGAACATCAGAACAACCAGTCGTTAAGACACCCACTGTGGCTGGCCAACTGGCCTGATTGGGTGTGGGCCTGGCCAGCCATCCTCCCATAGCCCCTCCCCTCAGCTGGCTCTACCCCTGATCGGCCCCTCCCACCCTTATTGGACTACAGCTTCTTCCCCAAGGCTGGCCCTGCCCGTGATCCATCCCCCCAATCATGACAGGGTCGGGGCAAGCTGGCCAACCTCCCATGGCCCCTCCCCACAGCCTGCCCTGCTCCTGATTGGCCTCTCTCACCCTGATCAGGGGGTGAAACCAGCCAGCCAAGCTCCTGCAGCTCCTCCCCTTGGCCAGGTCTGCCCCCCAATGAATCCCCACTACCCCGATTGGCCCACAGCCCCTGTCCCCTGCTGGTCCCACCCCTGACCAACCCCCCAACCCCAGTAGGGTGCAGGGCCAGCTGGGCAACCTCCTGCAGTCCCTTTCCCATGTGACCCCTCCCCAGATCAGTCTCCCTCACCCCAATCAGGGGTGGGGCTGGCCAACCAACCACCTGTGGCCCCTACCCCCAGCCAGCCTTGCTCCTGATGGGTCCCCACCATCCTGATCAACCCTCAGCCTCTCCTCCCAGCCAGATCCACCCCTGAAAAGCCCCCTCTACCCCCCACCACACACACACACCAATCAGGGATGGGGCTGGATGGCTAACCTCCCATGGCCTCTTCCCTGGTCACTGACCTCCTATTGGCCCCCATCCCTTTTGGGAGCAGGGTGGCTGGCCCACCCTCTACAGCCCCTCCCTACGGCTGGCCTTGACACCAATTGGCGCCCTGCCCCCCCACCCCCCAATCAGGGACAGGGTCCGCAGCCCCTTTCCCCAGCCAGCCCAGCCCTGATTGGGCCCAATTGGGGCCAGCCTGTACGGATCCCACCTTTGCACAAATTCGTGCACTGGGTCTCTAGTACTTCATGAAAATCATGCCTTCAAAATAATATACCAGCTAGTGAAATCTTGATTAAATGTACTGTGTCTTTCCACCTTTTTGCTTCTTTAGGCATTCCTATTTCTCTATATAATATTCTGCTGTTTTAATTAAAAAGCATATAACAAAAATAAAACAAAAATAAATACAAAGGTTGAACATCTATATCAGTGGTTCTCAACCTTTCTAAAGCCACGAGCCTTTAATATAGGGTCCTCATGTTGTGGTGACCCCCAATCATAAAATTATTTTCATTGCTACTTCATAACTGTAATTTTGCTACTGTTATGAATTGTAATGTAAATATCTGTGTTTTCTGATGATGTTAGGTGACCCTGCTAGTGGTTTTCAACCTGTGGGTCATGACTACTGCTGTAGAGCCTAAGACCATCGGAAAATACAGATATTTACATTATGATTCATTAACAGTAGCAACCCGTGCATTAACATATAATCTTCTATCCACCAAAAAGATTGGTCAGGTTAAAAAAAATTAATTTAATTGATCAGACGATTATAAATCCTGCACTATAAAAGAAGGAAGAAAAAAGTAAGATAGGCCAAAACTGGTTTGGCTCAGTGGATAGAGCGTCGGCCTACAGACTGAAGAGTCCCAGGTTTGATTCTGGTCAGGGGCATGTACCTTGGTTGTGGGCACATACCCAGTAGGGGGCGTGCAGGAAGTGGCTGATCGATGTCTCTCGTCTATGTTTCTAATTCTCTATCCCTCTCCCTTCCTCTCTGTAAAAAAAAAAAAAAAAAGTTAGGTGGATAGGTTGGTTCTGGGGAACTGATTAGGTTGTACCATCAGAAAACGGCATTGTAGCTGACAAAGAAGAAATTCATTAGAGGAAGACAGCCAAAGGAGATGCACTTCTTTTGACCATTTGTTTGTCTTATTGTAATATTGTAACATTATTATAAAACCTAGAGTAATATATTTATTATTTCTCAGAATGTTTAGACTTGATTATGTTCATCTTCAAGTTGTTTAAGGGATGTAATATCCTGTTTTTCCCACTCTGTGTTTGATAGATCAGGAAGCTGAGGAAAGAAAATCCTGGCAAATTGCCAAAGGTAGCAAAACTATTTAATGATATAATTGGTTGTTGAAAACATCATTTCTGCTCCCCATCTGGTATGAACACATCTATGTATTTATATAATTTTTTATGCTATGGTTACCTGGAGATTTTTGTAAAGAGATTACTTGAATTAAATACATGCTTTGAGTATTTTCTACTTGTGGCTATGTCATTTCCTCATGTCACCGTATTTTGTTTTTATGATTTTTACTTCTGATAAAATCTTACAGAAGAAAGCACTGCAGCTTCTCTTTCAAGGTAGCTTTGAAACATTTATAATATTAATATAAATCAACACAAACCTGTATACTATATTTATTTAGACAAGAAACATTGTTTACTACTATCAGACTTAACATTTAGTATTTAATTTGTTTTCATGATAACTCTTGAAGTACGCATTGCATACTCATGTTTCAGACGAAGAGAAACAATTTGCCTGGGGTCACATAGTAAGTGGATAGTAAGTGGCAGAGCCAGAATTTGTATCGAGATCTATCTTTCTCCCAAAGTATAGGATTTCTACTGCACCGGAGTCCCTTCTCTCAGAGTGCTGTGGGCACTCAGATGGGGAGGAAGATATATCTGATGAGGAGGGGATGACGTAAGGGTTCATGAAAGAAGGAGCATTGGAGCTAGTGCTTGAATGTGCTTGTTTTGATCCTGTGGGAATGGCGGGTTGAGAAGTAGAAACCAAAAACAATGTGAACAAAGGTACAGAGAGGGAAAGTCAGTGCATGAAGGGAACAAGCTTGGATGGAACCTAGGATGAATGAAAAAGAAATGTGCTAAGTTTAGTAAGGTGTTTGAGGTTATAAAGAACCTTGAACAAAAGGCAGTGAGAGCCTTTACTAACTACCATTGGCCTAGAAGAGATATGAACACAACAGACATACTCCTAAAATTTTGATGGTATCTAGGTTAGGAGAATAACTTCCATCTTAAGAGGGGTCTCCCCCACTCCTCCTTCAATTTATAACAACTCAGAATTTAAGTGTAGATGGTGTTTGGGATATCAAAAACAAACTCTACTGACCTTTCATTAAGATAAACAGACAGACAGACAGATACCATGAAAGTTGTATTGAAAGTGTCTTGCTTTAATGTAGATAAACATTATTATAAGGGTAAAACTTTTAGTTATGAAACTCAACCAAATGGCTTAACCTATTTCTTTAGACTCATCAGCCATCTGCTGAAGTGCTGGATTGCATTCAGGCTGCACCTACGTGGAGGCTGCCCACTAGTTTATGGTGGCAGTATGTGTAACTAAAACACTATTTTCAGTTTCCCTTTCAATTGTTTGTGTCCTGTCATTAAGTACTGGCCCATGAAATCTAAGCAAATATTTTTTACGTGGGCCTTTCAGGCTTAGTGGTAGTGGTAATTTTTCTCCTGCCAGGAAAATGGATGTGATAGCTAGAATACAATGGCCAAAATATCTCCGTTAACCTCTTTGGTGAGTTTGAACAGAATAGAAAGAGCACTTATCCTTGCAGATAGATTAGAAAAAGTTCCTCCTCCCTGACACTATACAAAACCCACTCACTTCTTGATCTGGTGCCTTTGCAGTAAAGAAACTGCAAAACGACATGAGGTAGCCCTGACAGCCACATTGGACTATGAGGCAGGAAAGGAAGCCGTGTTCTGAAGACAGCAAAACTAAAGAGAAAAGGAGATGGTTCCCTGCTGACGATAAATGTGGCATATCGGCCCTAAATGGACTACTTCCAGACTTCTTTTGTGTGTGAGAGAGAAAAATATTGTTTGTCATGGTTACTTCTGATTTCTTTTACTATCAGCTAATTGCTAGCAAATTAAGAACACATGGCATGTTTTGAGATGTGCTACTTTTACTTACTTACTAAACGAATATTCCTTGAGCATTATGTATCAGTTACTCTGTATATGCCAGGGATAAAGACAGAGCTTACAATCTAGGATGTGAAAGATAGATGGGTACTTACATAGATAATTATAGTATACTGTAATATGGTGGCTCAGTTTGCATATTGCACAAAGATCTGTGGCCAGCAGCTGAGTGGGGGCTGTGCTTTGACAGACTGCATTCACTTACAGGGGGAAACTTTCCTAGTTCATCTCCATAAAGGTGATGCCCCATTATAAAGAGTAAGATTCAACCAATAATAATGCCTTATTTTTGTTTAGTCATTTCCAAACTTATTTTAGCAGCAGTTAGCTTTCTTTGAAAGAACTCTCATCTGCCCTAGCTGGTTTGGCTCAGTGGATAGAGTGCCAGCTTATAGACTGAAGGGTCCTGGGTTTGATTCTGGTCAAGGGCACATGCCTGGGTATTGGGCTCCATCCCCAGTAGGAGGTATGCAGGAGACAGCCGATCAATGATTCTGCTTTATCATTTATGTTTTTCTCTCTCCCTCTTCCTTCCTCTCTGAAATCAATCCTATATAATAAAAGGCTAATATGAAAATTGACCAAACAGTGGAACAACCAGTAACTATGATGCACACTGATCACCAGGAGACAGGTGCTCAATGCAGGAGCTCCCCTCTGGTCAGTGCGCTCCCCACTGAGCCAGGAGCCTTGAGCTGGAATCACGACTGGCAAACACAGAAGGAGTGGTGGGAGCCTCTCCAGCCTCTGTAGCAGAGCTAAGGATGTCTGACTGCTGGCTTAGGCCTGCTCCTCTGAGGACATCCCCTGAGGGCTTTTGGACTGCAAGAGGGCAGAGGCTAGTCTGAGGGACCTCAGCCATATGCATGTTGGGGGTGACTAGGCTGGCAGGGGAGGGCTGTTAGGGGTGATCAGTCAGGCAGGCCGAGGTGGTTAGGGGCAATCAGGCAGGCAGGGGAGCAGTTAGCGGCATTAGGCAGGCAGGTGAGTGGTTAGGAGCCAATGGTCCTTGATTGCAAGAGGGATGTCTGACTGCCGGTTTAGGCCCAATCCCATAGGCAGTCAGATATCTCCTGAGGAGTCCCAGATTGGAAAGGGTGCAGGCCGGGCTGAAGAATTTGAACCCCCCTACTCCACCCCCTACACACAAGAATTTCAAGTACCAGGATCTCTATTAAAAATACATTTAAAAAAAGAAAGAAAGAAAGAACTCTCATCTGGAAACAAAATTTATTAGTCTGGATGTTTTGGTTGTAGAGATCTAACTCTAATTTAGATGTAGAAGAGAATTTATTAGTTAATTTACTTACACTTATTGTAATAGAGGTGGGCACAGTATGCTAAGGGAATACACAGTAGGAAGGCTTCACAAAGGAAGTAATGCTTGAGCTAAATCTTGAAGAATGATTTCAAGAGGAGGACAGAATGGGAAACAGCATACTATGCTAAGGAAAGAGCATGTGCAAAGATATCTAAGAGAGCATGTTCTGTTTCAGAAATGTGAAGTAGAGAGAAAGGTTTATGGTTAACTGGCTGCAAGTGGAGGTGGTAAGAAAGGCAAATTATTAAGGGACATTCATGCTTATTAGGTTTTAATTTTTAAATTATTGGAAGTCATTGAAAGATTTTAAAGAGCAGGATAATATGAATAGAACATGTTTTAGGAAGATGATAGGGAAATGTTAATTTAAAAATGCAAGAGCTCAGGCAAGAGGTGTCAGGCTGACTTAAGACAGCAGTACATTGAAATGGAGAGAATCAATTAATGAAAATATTTAGTAGGTCAAATAGGTAGATAATGGTGGGGATAGTAGAGAAAAGTTAAGGATGATTCCTAGGATTCTACATTGGGTGATCATTCATATGATTGCATGACCATTAGCACGGAGGTACAATTTTTAATGAGAGAGGGTCACACAAGGTCAGAAATAGATTGGGGAGGAAAGACTATCAGCTCAATTTCACTGAAATAGGTGCATACTGTCTAGGTGGAGACACCCAGGAGGAAATTGACAATATACTAGTAGACCTGAATGTATGGCAAGAACTCTGAATTGGAGGTGTAGATTTGGGAAATATAAGCAAGCATACCTTGGAGATACTGTGAATTCAGTTCCAGACCACTTCAATAAAGAATCGCAATAAAGCAACTTGTAATCTTTTTGCTGGTGGAGGATCTTTCCTTCAATTGGTAAAAAACAAACAAACAAAAAAAAAAACACACCTCTGTGAAGTGCAAAAGAGCAGAGCACAATCAAATGAAATATGCCTACAGTTAAAATTTGCATATCTGACCACCTAAGACTCAAAGATTGTGTTTCGGACCAATATGAAAAACACACGAGAGGCTCAAGGCAAAGGGGTCTATTATGGCCTCCATGCCACCAAATATCTTCCCACTAAGCAGTGTCTGAAATTGCCATTGTTGTGATTTATTCCTTTAGGTTAAGGCTGTATCTCTAAGTAATTGCCTCTTAAAAATACCCTGGGGAGAAATTAAATAGACAACAGGGTAGTTTAATGAAGAGAACAACTGAGCTAGGTATCCAGAGATCAATTTCTAACACTGACTTAGCCATCGACTGCCTGGATAATGTACAGCAAGTCACTTTGTCTTGGGTTCCTCATGTGGAAAATAAGGAAGCAAGGCCAGGCGACCTTCAATATTCGGTAGACTGCAATATTATGCCCTACTGGAGTTTAGTTCAGTGATTTTCAAACATATTTAGCAACAGTTAGCCTTCTTTGAAAGAACTTTTATGCAGAAACACAAAGTATCAGGCTGTTTTGGTTGCAGGGGTCTAACTCAAGTCTGATTAGCTGTTGAAGAGAATTTACTAGTTGATGTATGCTATGTGAAAAGGTGCAGCTGGATCCCTTAATGACTGGAACATGAGACTGATGCATTGCCAGGACTTGCTCTCTACACTTCTCACTTGTGTGTGATGGCTTCATTCTATACAAGGCAGTATGTGGCCACTGACCACTCTCAACTCTTCCTTTTTCCTTCCTTCTTGTCTCAGACTACCACTATGATGAAATAGCCCCTTTTCCTATTTTTTCTCTGAAAACACTTTGGAGAAGAACTCTTCTTGCTGTGGCTTGAGTCATATTGCCAATGCCGCAGCCAAGAAGTTGGGAGACTCTCTCGAGCTATAGTGGGCATTAGAATCACATGTTTATAGTTAGGCAGAAATAGTTTCCCTAAAGAAAAGGAGCATTGTTTACAGAAAAATGAAAATTACCAGGCAAAGATGGTCAATATGTAAAACACAAAGCAGAGGCTTTCCCACCTAGATGGTCCCCTCTGTGTACACTTAGAAGGCTTCTGAAGTCACCATGAGGACCTTTGGGTTATAGCATTAAAATAATTGATTTTATTGAATGGATATTATGCCAGATGCCTGCAAGCCCTTGACAAATTGAAGCACTAGATATTTATTCATGGTGGTGGTGAACTAACCTAGAAAAAAAATTTTGGAATAAGGGAAGTACTAGAAAGAATGGTACTGATGCTGATGGAGTTGGGGTGGAGATTCTGAATATTCAGGGATCAAGAGACTTGAGACTGAGAGTACAGAAAGAGTAGGCAGGAGGACACCAAGATGAACTTGGCCTACTTAGCCATTTTATCTAGGACTAACACATCACATGGCACACTATTAATAATGTTGGAAAAATGTTCATATTTGGCTATGATAGTGAGATCGTCATTGATGTCACTCTCAGTCATTCTAGGGGAAGGAACATTGGGGAAGTTTATGGAAAGAGAGTTTATGGACCTGGAAAAAAACAGAGGAGATGAGTGAAGTCACCTTTCTTGGATAAATATACCTGTGGTAAATGGTAGCTCAAAAAATATAAGAAGTAATGGGGATACATATAGAGAGAGGAAGAGGAATAATATGAGTAAAAGATGAGAAATTAGAGAGGAGTTTAGTTCAGTAAAAGTTAGAATATAGTTTGGAAGCCTTGTCAGGAAATATGGGATGTAAAAATTCAAGATCAATTAATACTTGTTTAAAAATTGTACTAGTGAATATCATGTAAATTACATTTAATTATTTTACTAATTATACCTTACTGAATAATTTAAATGTGACACTTTTATTGTAAAGCTATGTAGCTATTAATATAAAAGCGTATATTAAAAGCAATAAAATCAAATTCAATTATCAAATAGTAATAATGTTCTTTTTAAAAAATATATATTTTATTGATTTGTTACAGAGAGGAAGGAAGAGGAAAAAAGTTAGAAACTCCTACTGGGGATGTGCCTGCAATCAAGGTACATGCCCTTGACCAGAATAGAACCTGGGACCTTTCAGTCCATAGGCCGACACTCTATCCACTGAGCCAAACCGGTTAGAGCAAATATTAATAATGTTCTTAATAGTTTTTTAAATCTTTGCTTTTTGAGCAAGTTTTTCAAAGGAATTTCAGAAAGACAAAAACACAATTTTAAGCAATCTTATAGATCCAGCTACCTGTGCTACCAATAGAAAAAACATGGAAAGGTCAGATTTACTCAGACCAAATATTAAGTGCTAATTTAGAAAATGCACAGGTCGCTAGAACATGAAGTACTTTTTTTTTTAAATTCAGAAGGAATCAACCAGTTCTGTAATAATACAAACAAATATAAGGGTTGTTTCAGAACAAATTGTACCTACACAGCAGTGCTATTAAACCAATTTGTTCAAAAAGGTCTTACTTAAGCCAGAAGTTTTCACTTGGATAAATAATTTCTTTAAAGAGATAGTTTCTTATTTTTAATCTTAAAAAGTGAAATATCTGACAAACACAAAAAATTCATATGAAATATGAAAAGCAAATGTTGATCTTTTATTATAAAGCTGCTTTTATAAAAAATAGTTTAAGTGTTAAACTGTCTTTTGTTGGAATGTCTTTTGAATTGAGTCTTAGGAGAGAGGTTTTGTTTTTACATCAGTGAAGATTTAATTTCTCAGCATTTGCACAGTGCCAAAAACTATTTGAAAATTATTATTTCTCTAATCTCAATCTCATTGCAGAGGTAATATATTTGTAATATGTAAAAGTATTGCTTTCCTTTTGTTTTTTTAGTAAATTCATTTGCTATGTATTGCATAGAGAACATCCTCCAGATTAAATTTATCTACATTCAATTGACCTCTTTATAATAAAACCTTCTGTTTTTAACTCTGAATGTTACAAGTACAATTATTCAATGGATTGTGACTCATTTATTATTTAAAACTTAAAGGTCAACAATGAACATCCCCTATATACACCTAAGCTTCTGGACCAGTAAGCCTCACCATTTATTAGTTAGTACTTAACATCCACAAAGGCTCTCCCCACTTTACTCACCACAGTCACCACTGCTGTAAAAGTGGCAGGTATCATATGGCTCAAGTGAAAATGCCAGTGCCATCAGTCTTATCTTCCTGGGCATTGTAACTATTAATTTTGTGTTACTTTTCATACTTTCATATCAGGTTTGTCCTGTGAGAATTTCCTGTTTATGTGTCTGCTTCCCCTATGACAGTGAGCTACTTAAGAATAGGGACTACACATCCTTATCTTTGTATCTCTGATGCTAAATGCCATACATGTTTGGGTGTTTGTTTATTGTATATGAATGAACAGCTAGGAATCTATGTAGTTATAGGTATTCGAAGAAGCTTAAATCTGTGAGACTATCCCATAATCTGATTCATATTTTCCAGGTTTATTTCCCTCTTTTCTTCAACATCTGGTAGTATTTCTCCTTGGGAAAGCTTGTTTGTGTGCCAAGGAGAAATGCTGTGGCAAGATGCCATTGAGACGGGTTTACTACTCTGGGTTCCTGAAGTGACTTGTTTGGCTTTGTTGCTTACAAAGCCAAAGATAATTATTCATTATATGTCAGCCTAGACTTAAAATTGTTGGGAAGGAACAAGTGGGGACTTCTTCCAGGATTAAAGCCATTTTGATGCCTATTACACAGTATGGGGGTGGTGTTGCTAGGGAGAGAAATGGAAACAACACAGGTGGAAAACAAAACAGCCCGAGGTCTCCTATGCCCTTAAGGGGCTTCTTCACTCATTCACTCACACTTCCTGGTAACAAAGATGAAAGTGGTGCAATTGTTCTTCTGCAATGGTGAACTCTTTTAATAGCTGATCAGTTCTGTATAAATGATGATTTGCATTTTTAAACGCACCATTTCCGCCCCTCCTGGAGGTGAGAACGTTTTGCATCCAATAACAGGGTCTAAGATTAATTGCAACCCTCACAACGTGCTTAGTGTGCTAAACAACAACCCTGTAGGAAAAAAAAAACACAAAAAACCACAACACTGAACACTGCTACTATAAGCCGTGACCTGGAGCATGCATTGAGAAAGAGATTGCAAAAATTGCAACAGCAGTATTCTTTCTGCCTCTAGAACTGGTATGATTTGGTTTTGGACTGCTGGTGGTAACAGCTGAATGAAGGCTGACCCACAAAAACAAAATTAAACCCTGGGAACTAAAAATGTCAAGGTCATATTCATCAAGTAAACATTAATATTTCTATTTCACATTTTGATGTTTTCGTTCTGCAGCCAAGGGAACGTGATGCTATCGCGAGAAGGGAAAACTAGAAATCATATAGGGCGTGATTATCGCGGTCACAGGTTCTTTTATTTACATTTCGCTGTGCCACCTCTAGCTATTACACGTAAAAAAAAAAAAAAACCAAACAACAGCCACACCCACAAAGATGTCAGGAAACATCTCCTTCGGTCTCTTCACCTCACCTGGCAACTCAGCCACCCAGACCCGCGCTCAGCTTTGCCGCCAGCCTCTGGCGAGCGAGCATGCCGTAAACAGCGCCGAGGCCACGCGTGGCCGCGGGGCTCGGCGGCTCGCCAAGTCTCTCTCTCTCCCCCCGGCCCCCCCGCACCATGCATTTGTGGATGTGAGTTTCTGACCCTCTACCAGCCTCCAAGCTCTGCTCGACACGCAAGCCAAGAAGAGAGAAGAAGAAAAAAACAGCCGGAGTAAAGGAGAAAACAGGCAGGACGCCTGGCCCCGGCGCGCGCGCGCGCGCACGCGCAGCGGCCCCAGGAGGCGGGGCTCCCGGCTGGGCACGGGAGCCCCGCCTCCTTCCCCTCACCCCACCCCAGGGCTTCAGGGGAGTGACTGACTCCCGCCAGCCCCTCCACGTCAATCAACCTTTCCTCTCGCACTCTCTGCACCTTGTTATTAATCTCAATACCGATATCGCGCGGACGCCTCTCCCCCGGCCCCGGGGGTGTGAACGTGTGTGAGCGAGCGAGAGCGGAGGCCACCGAAAGCTGGCGTTTCTGAGCAGCAGCAGCAGCCGCCTCGGCCCCGGCAGCAGCGAGCGCCACAGCAACCTCCGCAGCGGCGGCAGCCCCGGCGCCAGGAGGCCAAGGCCAAGGCCAGGCTTCGCGCGGCTCTCGAAGT
Source organism: Lasiurus cinereus (assembly GCA_011751065.1). NCBI lineage: Eukaryota > Metazoa > Chordata > Mammalia > Chiroptera > Vespertilionidae > Lasiurus > Lasiurus cinereus. Next base: position 43,387,652 of record JAAGEH010002528.1, on the reverse strand, counting down.
CGTAGCCGCGGCTCCGGCGGCTGCGGGGGCGCGGCGTCCTCCGGCGAGGGCCTTCTCGGCGGCGGCCGCGGGACCTTCCCTGCGGTCCAGGGTCACCGTCCGCGAAGCCGGGCAGCGCGGCCCTCCGTCCCCTTCCTTCCCCGCCCCCGTCCGTCTCCTCGCTTCCTTCAGCCGCCCTCCGCCCCGCCGCCTCTGCCGTCCCCCCGGCGGCCCGGCCCGGCCCGCCCGCCCCGCGTCCCCTCCGGCCGGTGCCTCTCCCCCCCGGCGGGCTGCCTGCATGTCTTTGCTGCCCTCAGCCCCGCCGCCACCGCCGCCACCGCCTCCCCCGCCGCCGCAGCACCAGCACCAGTCGCCCCGCCGCCGCCGCCGCCGCCGCCGCCCGGACCTCGGCGCGCTGAATGCAGGTGAGGAGGGGGCGCCGGGCCCCCCGCCCCCCCGCGGCCCCGCGAGCGCGGTCCGGGCCGCGCCGGCCTCGCCGCTTCCCTCCGGGGCGGGCGGGCGGGCGGGAGCGAGGCCCGCCCGCGGGTGTTTGTGTTTGCGTCTGCGGCCGCGGCTCCGGGGGGAAGCGCGGCGGGGGCCTGGGCGCGCGCGCGCGCGTGTGAGTTTCCCCGGCCGCGGGGAAATGGCTGCTGTTGCTCCTCCTGGGCCCGAGGCCGGCGGCGAGGCCGAGTGTTTTTGCGCCTCCGAGTAGGGTCCCGCGTGTGGGGAAGAGGAGCGCGTCCCCGGGGAGATGAGGTGGGAGGAAGGCTCCGGGGTGTCGTGTGGATGCGAGTTGGGACTTTGGCGGGCGGGCGGGTGGCGGCGGCCCGAGGGAGCCCGCGGGAGTGGGTGTGAGTGTGTGTGTGTGTGTGTGTGTGTGTGTGTGTGTCGGGCTGACCCGGGTCTGTCAAAGGTTCCGGGTGTGTGTCCGGGGGGTGGGGGTGGGGGTGGGGTGGGGTGGGGGGGCAGGCGCGCAGGGCCCGGGAGGCGGGGGGCGTCCGTGAGCCTGGGACCCTCGAGTGGCGCGTCCCTCCCCCCTTTGTGGCCCAGGCCGGGGCGCCTCGCAGGTGAGAGCGGCTCCGCGGGGGCCGGACCGGTGGGTGAGTGCGCGGCCCACGGGCAGCGGCGGGGTGGAGGGCTGCGGGCCGGGGCCGCGCCTCTGATCTCGCGGCCGCGGCAGGAAGCGTCCCGGCCTGCGGCGCGGCCTAACCGCCTCGGCGCCCGCCCGCCCGCTGGCCTCCCGCCGGCCTCCCGCCGGCCTCCCGGGACTTGGGGCCCCGCGGGCCCGCGGCGCCGGCTCGGGCTGGGCAGGTGAGGGTCCGAGGCGGCACGTCCGGATGGAGGGGAGCGGCTGAGGCATATTCGGGCTTCGCAAGTGCAGGCTCTGCCCCCGGCTGGCGGGGGGACTGGCGGGGGGCGGGGGGGAAAGTGAATCAAAAGCAGCCGTCTCGGGCGTACGCGGGGCCGAGATCCCTTCAGCTGTCTGGAAAGGACCAAGTCCCTATTTTCATTTTTCGTTGCAAATACTTTACGGTGGAGGAAACACGTATGCATTCTTTTTTTTTTTTTAAGATAGCAATCTTCTTGGAGGGGCGAGGGAAGGAATGGAAGCTTGTGTGGTTTGGTGAGATTGGGTCGATTTCGTGCCTTTGAAATTGTTTTATCCTGCCTCCTAGGGGGGAAAGGCGGGTACGCGCCGAGCTGCGGCGGCGGCCGGTGAGGAAGAGGAAGTTCCTGGCTGGAGCTGTCATCCTCTCCGCCGCCGGCTCTTCAGCTGGGGCTCTTCAGTTGGGATTTGGGTGGTGGCCGTGCCGCCGAGCAGTTGGTGCCCCTTGGGAGCACGCTACTCCTGCCTTTTAGGAGGTGCCGCCTCATTACACCTCTAGGTGTCTTCATTGTCAGTCAAGGTAGTTGTGCATAAACGCGCTTTCCCTCGCAGCCTCCGAAACCCAGATTAAGCCTCTGTTGCTAGAGTGTATACTCTTGAAAAGCTATTTTGAGAGCCGTCTAAATAAAAGGCACCGCTAAAGAGAGGCCTGCCAGCAGATAACAGTACAATGCATTTCAGAATTAAGTATAAATGGTGTTTGGGTAATAATTTGCTGATTTACTTTGCTCCACCATCTTGCCACTTGTATCTAAGTTAGCTCAGCTAGCTAAAATCCTCTAGTTAAAAGTCATGCTGTAGATTCGACCCTTGCAGGTTTGCTCTGTATAATGGCCAGAGATTGGTCCTTTCTGACCTGGGCTCACAAAGATATATGTTCCATTCTTGTCACTTGGGAAGTGGGGGGTAAGAATGGTGGTTGGGGATGGAGGGGGGTGGAGAGCCGTTTTCTGTGGCCTTTATTGGAAAACAACACACATAGTTTATAATGAAACAGATTTGTTTTACAGACTTCAGAACTCCAACTGTGACATTTTCTTAGCTATTTGGCCTCAGGCAAAGCATTTAATGTCTTTAAATCTCATCAGCAAGAAGGAGATAATACATTTATAGTAAGATTGTCTGAGGATAGAATGAGTAACATATGTTTGACACATAGTAGATGCTTAGTTAAATATTAGTTCCTTCACCTGCAGTCCTTATGGCTTTGAAAAACAAGTACAAATACTCTTTTAATTAGTGAGAGCACTATTATGTAACTAAGTTAAAAATCAAAGCAATAGAACATTTTAGAGTCTTTTGATATGCATAAGGTATATATATATATGACTTTTAAAACTGTATTTTAGAATTCTTTATAGAAATAAGACTCATTAAATACCTAGTGTTCTAGTTTATAGAGACTATATAGTCTTAATATTTTTTCATATTTTCAAATGGACCTCTAAGAGAGATCTGCCTGTAGGTATACAATTCATTTCAAAATTAAGTATAAATGATATTTGGGTAATTATTTCCTGATTTACTTTTCTCCACCATCTTGCCATTTGTATCTAGTTAGCTCATCTACCTAAAATCCTCTATTTAAAGTCATGATATAGATTCATTTCATTACTCTTTTTATGAATTCTTGTTAATGTAGTCTTGGGAAAAACATTAAGTTGTTTGTAGCACATACATGTTCCAATACAGTCAGCATTAGAAAGGGCCAAAGAAGTAGAGTTTACTTTATCTATATAGGTCCACATAGTATAAGTGCCACAAATATTGCTATTATAATTATTTTAGTTTATGACTGATTCTGATAAACAGAACTTTTTGGAATATTTTCCTGAATGAAAGCAAAAATCCTCTATCAACTTTAATATTTTTATTACTCTGTGTGAAGTAGTAAATGTGCTGTCTTTTTAATTTTAATTGTATTGTGGAAAAAGTAATGACATGGAGTTTAAGGCAAAGGCAACAAACAGTTTAAAGAAATTACTTTTTTCTTGGTGAAGTGAATATGGTAGAAGTTTCATTGGTTAAGTTTGTAATGTCCTTATTCACCAAGACCAAGTTAACCAGTTAGGCTAAAAAACAAAACAAAACAAAAAACTAGCCACTTAGTAAGCACTAAAATTTTAATAAATTTGTGAAGGATATTTTGTGAAGGGTAGTAGAGACAACTTTATTAGAATGCAAAGAGTCATGATTTTGTTCAAGTGAGTATGTTATGGGTGGGTGTGTATTTACAACAAATATAACCATCTGCCATATAGTTATATTAAAAGGAAGAATTCTTATCTTAAAATGTATAAATGGTAATTTTTAATACCTTAAAAGAATAAAACAGAAATTTACTGTTAACTAGGTATTTGGTTTTTACTAGATACTATGAATCTAGTGAAATTTAAAGCACTTCATACTTTTTTAATTTGGGAAAATTGAGGAAAATTTTCTCAGTAATATAAAAATAGATGATACTGAACTAATATATTAAGACATGTAAAATTTATTAATAGTGGAACTGCTTATGCTGTCAATTGTTTAAGCTAAAGGAATTGCATTACATCGAAATCAAAGTGGCAGATTGTTTAGATTTTAACAATCAATGTTACTTAAATGGGCTTTTAAACAATCTTTCCAAGATATTCCTTATAAAATCTCTTTAATGAGAGGGAATTAAAATACTTTAAGAATTTGTGCATGTATTACTTTGGGTAATGCTAATTGGGGTAATAAAGACACTCCAGAATTTCAGTGGGTTGATACATATAAATGTATTTTGCTCACATAATAGTGTAGTTCAGGTGCTCCTAGTTAGCAGGCTTATGGCTTTCTTCCCTGTGGCAATTGAGGGACCCTGACTCTATATCTTATAGCTCCACCATTCCCTAAGGCCTCCTAGTCCTGCCTATTACCTATAGACCATTTCTTAAGAATCCTCATACTTAAAGTAACAAACATCTGTCCACATTTCATTGGGGCAAATTTGTCACAGAGTTATTTGAATGCAAGAAAGATGAGAATGTAGTATCTGTCTGCATAGTGGACAGCTTGGGACTTTTCATAAGGTTATTTTAGATTGTAGCACATATTTATGAAATTATGTCTAAAATGAATTATAATACTTAAAAATTGCTTTTCATGTTTCAAGAATAAAATTGAGGCACGGGGAGAAAAGGGAAGGTGTAGAGCCAGAGGAGGAGGAGGAAGGAATAGGAGCTTTCTTCTTTGGGGATTTTGAATGACAACTGAAATCAGGATTTAAAGATACAGATAGCTGAGACAACATTGTAATTGTATTTAATAATCTTTATTGAGTTTCTTCTTTACTGTCCAGTTATTGATTGCTATTGTGGTGTACTGGATTTTGACTGTTTTGATTTGTTTCTCTTTGTACTTTGAAATCACTTGACTTTGAATTTTAGTTTCTGGAGTATAGTTTTATGGGAAACAGATTTTTGAATTTTCCTTTCTGTTGAGAAAGCATATGTAATATATAGAGCATTATTGTTGTTATTACTTCAAACTTTAAAGAAATATCATTTAGGTTGACCTTACTATGTTTTATTGTTTGCTGTTGCTGTTTTTGTAATTTTAAAGTCATTGTAATTATAAGATATGTTAACTGTAATCAGAAAGAACAACAAAATCAAGTAAACAGCAAAGGCTTAATTATTAACTTGTGCTTGTGTTTCATGATGAAAATACTACAACTTTCTTTAACTGTACTAAACATTGAATCTCTAATTCATTAAATGCATCTTATTTCCAAACAACTTTCATTCTAATTGAATCACAACTTATTCTTTCACTGCTTAGGATTCTTGTAAAGTGAAACCTCAGCTCTCTGAGGTTCACCTATACTTATTTTTCCTCTGAAGAGTTTGGTTAGGAATCTGGGAAATTTTAAATATGTCTGTATTTCCCCAAAGAAAGATTTTTGAGTGGTCTGGTTAAGTTTTTCCTGGTAAATATTTCTAATATTTTGTATTTTAAGAATTAAAAACCTTATTTGAGGGCCCACCTATATCCATTAGTCTATTCAGTTGTAAAGCAAAGTATGAAGTAGAAGAAACCCTTGTAAGAGAGAAAAAAACAATTTAGTGATTTAAAAACAAAAAACAAGTGCAAGTCATTATAGTATAAACTGTTTACAGATATTCTGAGAGAAGTAGCAAAATAGAATGGTGAGTAGGTTGGACTACTTAAAGAAAACGGTTTTTGGTAAGAGCTTTTTTGAGATATAATTCACTTACCATAGAAGTAGTCTATTTAAAATACATAACTCAATAGTATTTAGTATATTTATATTTGTGCAGTCATCGCAACAATTTTAGAATATTTTAATCACCTAAAATAGAAATCCTGTGTTTTTTAAAAGTTACCACTCATTCTCCCAAACTCTTATTTCTAGGTCGATTATTTTCTGACTGTATATTTACCTCTTCTAGATATTCCATACAAATGCAATCTTAATCTGTACTCTTTTATCACAGGCTTCTTTCATTTTGTTTCCAGGGTTCATTTCTGTTATGTACTTTATTCTTTCTATGGCTGTATAATAAGCCATTTTATGGGTATGTCAGTTGATCAACATTTGAGTTATTTCTACTTTTTGTCTGTTGTAAATAATTCTGCTCTGAACATTCATATGTAAGTTTCCGAGCATATATTTTTTCAGTTATCTTGAGGATATGCTGGATCATATGGTTCCTTGATGGTTAAACTCCAGACTGTTTTCCAAAGCTGTCTCACCATTTCATTTCACATCTCTACCAACAGTATATATAAGGGCTCCAGTTTCTCTACATCCTTGTCAACCTTTGTTATCTGTCGTTTTGATCATAGCTCTCCTAGTGGGTGTTAAGTAGTAGCTCATTGTGATTTTGATTTGCATTTCCCTAAAGATTTGAAGTGTTTTTTCATTTCCTTATTGGCCATTTGTGTATTTTTATGTGTATTTAGATCTTTTGACCATTTTAAAATTGTTTTTTTATGATTGCATTGTAAGAGTCCTTTGTATATTTAATAGATACTAGTCCAGTGGTTCTCAACCTTCCTAATGCTGCGGCCCTTTCATACCATCCCTCATGTTGTGGTAACCCCCACCCATAAAATTATTTTCGTTGCTACTTCATAACTAATTTTGCTACTGTTAATGAATCGTAATGTAAATATCTGTGTTTTCTGATGGTCTTAGGCGACCCCTGTCAAAGGGTCATTCGACCCCAAATGGGTCTCGACCCACAGGTTGATAACCACTGTACTAGTCCCTCATCACAAACATGATTTGTAAATATTTCCCTCAATTCATTGAGTTATCTTTTCACTTTCCTGATAGTGTCCTTTGAAAAACAAATTTCTAAACTTGATGAAGTCTAATTTGTTTTTTATTCTGTTGTTTGTGCTTTCGATGTCATATTTAAGAAACCCTTTACTAATCTGAGGTCACAATGATTTACCCTTCTGTTTTGTCCTAAGTTTGTGGTCGGCAAACTGCGGCTTGCGAGCCACATGTGGCTCTTTGGCCCCTTGAGTGTGGCTCTTCCACAAAATATCACGGCCTGGGAGAGTCTATTTTGAAGAAGTGGCATTAGAAGAAGTTTAAGTTTAAAAAATTTGGCTCTCCAAAGAAATTTCAATCGTTACACTGTTGATTTTTGGCTCTGTTGACTAATGAGTTTGCTGACCACTGTCCTAAGTGTTTTATAGTTTTAACTTTTACATTTAGATCTTGGATCAGTTTTAAGTTAATTTCTGTATGTGGCCTGATGTAGGGAGTTTATCATTATTTCTTTGCATGTGGATATTTACTTGTCCCAGTACCATTTGTTGAAAAGACTATTCTTTCCCTATACCATTGTCTTGTAACTCTTGTGGGAAATAAGTTAATCATAAATATGAGGGTTTATTTCGGACTTTCTGTTTTATTCCATTGAACTATATGATTTTCCTTATGCCAGTACTTGACTAACGTAGCTTTGTAATTAAGAAGTATTTTCTGAGTAATTCAGATTTCTTGAGTAATTTTGCTTTTTCAATATTGTTTTGGCTGTTTGAGGTCTTTTGTATTTCCATATGAATTAAAATATATTTTTTTATTGATTTCAGAGAGGAAGGGAGAGGGAGAGAGAGCTAGAAATATCAGTGATGAGAGAGAATCATTGACTGGCTCTCTCCTGCACACCCACATTGGGAAATTGAGGCTGCAGTCCAGGCATGTGCTCTGACCTGGGACTCCAGCTGTGACCTCCTAGCTCATAGGTTGATGCTCAAACACTGAGCCATGCTGGCTGGACTATTTCCATGTGAATTTTAGAATTAGCTTGTAAATTTCTGCAAAGAAGCCAGCTGGGATTTTAATAGGAGTTGTGTTGTAATCTATAGATCGATTTGATGAGCATTGCTATTTTAACATTAAATCTTCCTATTCACAAATATGGAATCTTTCCACTTATTTAGATCTTTATTTCAACAATATTTTGTAGTTCTCAGAGATGTTTTACAATTCTTTTGTTGCATTTATTCTTAAATATTTTATTCTTTTTGATGCTATTGTAAATTGAATTGTTTTCTTAATTTCATTTTTGGGTTTATCAAAAGTATATAAAATATAACTGATTTTTGTGTATTGATTTTGTATTTAGCATGTTTGATAAACTTTTTATTAGTTCTAGTGGATTTTTAGTGGATTTTGTAAGATTTTCTGTATACCAAAGATCATGTCACCTGTAAATAAATATAGTTTTACTTTTCCAATCTAAATGCATTTTCTTTCTATAATCTTGCCTAATTGCCCAGATTAAAAACCTCTAGTATATTGTTCGAAGACGTGTCAAGAGCAGATATATTTGTTTTGTTCCTCATTTTGTAGGGAAAGTCTTTAGTCTTTGACTGTTAAGTATATTAGCTGTGAGGTTTTCATAGATGCCTCTTATCATGTTGAGGAAGTTCCCTTCTATTCCTAGTTTGAGTGCTTTATGATAAAGAAGGGATATTATGGTTGAGTTTTATGAAAGTATGAAATATGAATTAGAAAAGTGAAGATGCTATGTCCAGTAATGAGTGCCAGTAATACTTAATTTGTTTGGAAAAGAGAGACTAACTTTTCCCTCCTTTTTCTCCCCACTCTCCAGTCCTTCCTCCCCTCCTTCCTTCTTTACTGTTTTCTAATTGTCTTCCCATTGATCCATATACACATCTAGCAGGTTCTTAAATCCTTTACTGAAGATTATCTGAATAATTCAGATTTTTTGAGTAGTGGAGACTATTGTTTATTTTGGAAAACCTTAAACTGTGGAGAGTTTTGTTCTGATTAGTTTGATAGCTAGGTTGGAAGGGGGAACACAGGAGGCTGAGAAAATAATCCCCCTTCCCCCCCAAAAAAGTCCCAATCATAGAATTTAAAAGAAGGGAACAAACCTTTGTGATACTGAGAATATGGCTAATGATGAATTCCATGTTTACTTTGAACTTGACAGTCATCTAACTTTTACCCCAAAACGTTTCAGCATCAATGATTTTGTTTTTGTAAGTTTTCTGAAAAATTCAATAGCTTTCTTTTTAGGAAATTTTACTTTATAAGGTAAAGTTATGTTTCAATTGATGTGGTTATTACCCTTTGTTTCATTTTTGAAACTTTCTATTTTCATGTAGCTACATTCTGAATAGATAAAATATTTTTAAAAAATATTTTTATTGATTTCAGAGAGGAAGGGAGAGGGAGAAAGGGGTAGAAACATCAATGTTGAGAGATAATCATTGATTGGCTACCTCCTGCACACCCCTACTGGGGATCAAGCCCACTACCTGAGCATGTACCCTGACCTGGGAATTGAGCTGTGACCTCCTACTTCATTGGTCAGTACTCAGCTACTGAACAACACTGGCTGGGCTAGATAAATATTTTTAAAATTTTATTTCTGTCCTTCATGTTATAAGTCTCAGAAATTAAAAAACTTTGGGTTTAGTTACAAATCATCCTATTAAGGCAGAGTTGGAAAGTGGTATTTAACTTTGGGTAAATAGCAAACAAATGAAGGCAGAATATGATAAGCAACAAAAAACATTAAATGCTATAAAATACAGGGTACATATGAGTTTGTTACCTTACGGGGATGGATAAAGATAGGTGTATAGAAGTTGACCTTACCTTTAGTCTTAGGAGAAGGAAGGAAAGTTAGTGGATTATTGCAAAATCCTCCAACATCTATTATTTAACTTCTTTTCCTTTGTATGCATTGTTGCCAGAGAAATCCCTAAGTCATTGGACATTGCTTAAATTCCCTATCTAAAATCCTTCAATTATAAGTTACTATATTTTGGTTGCCTATTAAGTGCAAGGGCAGGAGTTGGCAAGTTGTTTTTTATATAAAGGACCATATGTAGTAAATATATATATATATATATATATATATATGTATATATATATATAATTAGTAAGTCTTTATTGTTCAGATTATTACAGTTGTTCCTGTTTTTTCCCCATAGCTTCCCTCTACCAGTTCCCACCACACTCCATGCCCTTACCTCCATCCCACTTTACTCGTCCATAGGTGTAAGATTTTTGTCCAATTTCTTCCCGCATCCCCCACATCCCCTTCCCACCAAGAATTATCAGCCCACTCCCTTTCTATGCCCCTGATTCTATTATATTCACTAGTTTATTCTGTACATCAGATTTTTTATTCACTTGATTTTTAGATTCACTTGTTGATAGATATGTATTTGCTGTTCATAATTTTTATCTTTACCTTTTTCTTCTTCCTCTTCTTAAAGAGTACCTTTCAGCATTTCATACTGGTTTGGTGTTGAACTTCTTCACCTTTTTCTTGTCTCTGAAGCTCTTAATCTGACCTTCAATTCTAAATGATAGCTTTGCTGGTAGAGTAATCTTGGTTGTAGGTTCTTGCTATTTGTTACTTTTGAATATTTCTTACCACTCCAGTCTGGCCTGCATAGTTTCTGTTGAGAAATTAGCTGACAATCGTATAGGTGCTCCCTTGTAGGTAACTAATTGTTTTACTCTTGCTGCTTTTTATATTCTCTCTTTGTCTTTTGCCTGTGGCATTTTAATTATGATGTGTCTTGATGTGGTCCTCTTTGGATTCCTCTTGTTTGGGGTAGTCTGCGCTACCTGGACTTGTAAGTCTATTTCTTTCAACAGATAGGGGAAGTTTTCTGTTATTATTCCTTCAAATAGGTTTTTAATATCTTGTTCTCTCTTCTTCTGGCACCCTCATAATTTGAAGTTGTCCCAGAGGCTCCTTACACTATCTTCATATTTTTGGATTCTTTTTGCTTTTCCAGTTGGGTGTTTTTTGCTCCTTTGTATTTCAAATCTTTGACTTGATTCTTGGGATCCTCTAGTCTGCTGTTGGATTTCCGTATATTATTCTTTATTTCAGTCAGTGTATGCTTAATTTCTGATTGGTCCTTTTTCATATCCTTGAGGATCTCACTAAATTTCTTGGAGGTTTCTAGAAGATTCTTGAATAACCTTATAACCATGGTTTTGAACTCTATATCCAGTAGTTTGCTTTCCTCCATTTCTTTCATTTGTGACCTATTTCTTTATCTCTGCATTTTGGTTGCTTCCCTTTGTTGATAGAGTGGCCTTGTGTGCTAGGTGTCCTATAGGACCCAGTGGTTCAACCTCCCTAATTACCTAAGGTGCACACTCTTGGGGCATCCCTTTGTGGTCTGTGTGCATAGTTTTGTAGTTAAGTCTTGATTGTTGTTGGTATCATTGGGAGAAATTGACTTCCAGGCCAATTGGGTGTGAGGAGCAGCTAGCTGTGTCTACAGTGGAATAACTGCTGTGCTGGAGATACCCTTACGGGGCAGGATATTAAAAACCTATTTGAAGAAATAATGACAGAAAACTTCCCCTATCTGGTGGAAGAAATAGACTTACAAGTCCAGGTAGCGCAGAGTACCCCAAACAAGAGGAATCCAAAGAGGACCACACCAAGATACATCATAATTAAAATGCCAAGGGTAGGACTTGCTTCATTTGGGCTTTGGTGCTCACTGAGTTTGCCCCTTGAGTGTGTCACTTATGGATGTGAAGAGTTGTAATCTGGTATGGTCTCATACTGACCACTGGGTACATTGGCTCTTGGATCTCCAAGGAGGTGCAAAGTCAGCCTGAGACCACCCAGCAGGAAATGCCCAGATGAGGCCCAGCTATAAAGCAAGGTAGGCTGGTGCTGGTGCTGGTGGTGGACTTTGGGCCTTCTTTTGGAAGCTTTGGAGCTCTCTGACCCAGCTGCAGTTTGTTAGGTTTTAGGCTACAAAAGGATAGACTGTTCATATGCAAAAGCCGCTGCGCACAGCTAGGATGGGGTTATAAATTGGGTGGGGCAGGGTCTTAGGGAATCACCAGGCAGAGCAAACATCAATGGCTGCCAGTCAGCACTGCACCAGAGAGGTCCCCGGGTCTCTGTGTCCTGTGGCCCCCTGCAGGAACAATGATTGCTGTGAGCACCTCTGAGAGAAATCTGCCCTGGTATTCCAGCCCAATCCCAGATAGTCCAGTTTCTCCCCGTATGAGTCTGGCTCCCCAGAGTCTTGCCTGGAACTGGAGTTCAGAGCAATCGGGAGCTTGTATCTCCCTCCCAATAGAAAACAACAGCAGCAGCACACCCAGTTGCCAGCCCATTTCGTTTGTGCCTCTGCACCTCCGCACCACCACACCTCCTACTAGTCTCAATGTGCTTTTTTCTTCTAGTTTTAGAACTTCCACTCAGCCAGCTTTCCCATGGTTCTGGATGATACTTGTTTTGTCTTTTAGTTGTAGTTTTGATGTGGTTGTAAGAGGCAGCAAGTACAGGTGTTTACCTATGCCGCCATCTTGGTTGTGTCTATTTTGGCTTTTTGGATCACATAAGATCTCTGTTCTCTAGTCTCCTTAATGTTTTAGTTGTAGGTTGTTGTTGTTTTTTTCTTTTAACAATCTTAAGATGTAAATCCATTCATTGCCGTCAAAACAAGCTGTAGTTTACTGACTCCTGTGCTAGGAGATTTACATGAATTAACTTATTATAATTCTGGCAAAATTGATATTAATTTTTATTTTATTGTTGAGGAAACGGAAACGTACACATTTTTATTATACATCATATAGCAAGTGAATTCAGATTTAGGTTATTGGAATTCCTAAACCTCTGTACTTTCCAAGATAACCTGCTAATGCTTATTTGTGCACAAGGCGGGGTGTCCTTCAACCCAGTCTGCACCCTCTCCAATCTAGGACCCCTCAAGGGATGTCCGGCTGCCCGATTAGACTAAATGGGCAGTCGCACATCCCTCTCACAATCCAGGACTGCTGACTCCCAACTGCTTGCCTGCCTGCCTTCCTGATTGCCCCTAATGGCTTTTGCATGCCAGCCTGATCACCCCTAACCACTCCCCTGCTAGCCTGATTGATGCCTAACTGCTCCCCTGCCAGGTTGTTTGCCCGAACTGCCTTCCCCTGTGTGCCTGGTCACCCCTAACTGCCCTTTCCTACAGGCCTGGTCACCCTTAACTGCCCTTTCCTACAGGCTTGATCACCCCCAACCGCCCTCCCTTGCAGGCCTGGTCCCTGCCGATTGCCCTCCCCTGCTGCCATCTTGTGGTGGCCGTCTTGTGTCCACATGGGGGCAGACATCTTGCATGTTGGAGTGATGGTCAATCTGCATGGTCATTCTACTCTTTTATTAGATAGGATAGAGGCCTGGTGCACGGGTGGGAGCCAGCTGGTTTGCCCTGAAGGGTGTCCTGAATCAGGGTGGGTGTTCCCTTGGTGCATGGGGTGGCCTGGGCAAGGGGCCTGTGGTGGTTTGCAGGCCAGCCATGTCCCCCCCCCCCCCCCCGCGACCCAAGTGGAGGCCTTATTGTCTAGGATTTATTTATCTTCTACAATTGAAACTTTGTAGCCTGGAGCGGAGCCAAGCCTTTGTTCGGTACAGCCATTGAAACTTTGTTGCCTTACGAGGAGACCAGGGCCAAACAGGGTGTGGGGAAAGCTTGGCTTCCTCCATCGCCAAGGGTAACCCAAGTCTCCCTCTTGCTCTCTCTGTGGCTGTAGCCATCTTGGTTGGGTTAATTTGCATACTTGCTCTGATTGGCTGGTGGGTATGGTTGGTGGGCATGGCTTGTGGGTGTAGCGGAGGTATGGTCAATTGGCCTATCATTTTTTTATTAGATAGGACTAGTGACTCCATGCACAAAATTCATGCACATTAAAAGGGGATTAATTAGAGGAAATAATTTAATATTGCTATTTGCCCTTTCTCTATAATAGAAGTATCATAGATGAAAGAAAATTAGTAAAATGCATATGAAAACCTTCCTCCTGTCAGAGTCTAGGGCTCATCACGGGACCCAGAGTCAAGTCCCCGCCCACTCATATGCACCTCAAAATTCTGTGAGACCCCAGACCCAGCCTTCTTTACCCCCATTGGGCTAGATCCAGACCTGCCCAGTCCCATCCTTGTCAAGCCCTGCCAGGAAGGGGTGTAGCCTCAGGTCCCCTGGCTGGTGCCAGGACTGAGGCGTGGCCTGAGGTCCCTCATTACAGACCAGGGCAGGGGCATGCCTTTAAGTCCTCCGTCAAACCCTACCAGGTGGGGGACACAGCCTGAAATCCTCTGTCAAGCCCTGCTGGGTGGAGGGTATGGCCTGAGGTCCCCTGTCAAGCCCAGTCTGGCCTGGTGCTGTGGTGGGGTCACAGCCTGAGATCCTTCATCAAGGCCCTCTGGGGGCGGGGTAGGGGGGGAAAGAGGTGCGATATGAGATCCCCTGGCCTGGTGCTGGGGTGGGAGACACAGCCTGAAGTCCCCTGTCAAGCCCCACCTGGTGAGGGGTGTGGCCTGAGGTCCCCAGCCTGGCGCTGGGGCAGGCGGCGCAGCCTGGGGTCCCCTAGCCCAGAACTAGGATGGAAAGCACACCTTGAGGTCCTCTGTCAAGCCCTGCTGGGTGGGGGGCATGGTCTCAGGTCCCCTGTCAAACCCTGCCAGGTGGGGGGTGTGGTCTAGGGTACCCTGTCAAGCCCTGCCAGATGGAGGTTGCAGCCTGAAGTCCCCTGTCAAGCCCTATGGAGGGCTGGGGGGAGGAAGCGAGGGGGAAGGGGACGGGACGAGGAGGGCAGGGGGTGAGGACATGACTTGAGGTCCTTGCTGACTGCTTGTTAAGGCTCCTTATGGGAACTTGGCCTCAGCTGTGGGTGCAGCCATCTTTGTGATGGAGTGATGGTCAATTAGCATATTCCCTCTTTATTAGATAGGATGGAGATTTCATATGTAAGGCTTCTAATGATCTTATTCTTGTATACCTCTCCAGTTTTATTGATTAATCCTCTCTCTTGAACATATTCCCTAGCCTAGATAGATGGAGAGACATATAACTTGGTTTATGCTTTATATGTGCCTACAGTACCTTATATTTTATGACCTCACTGATTTCTTTAGTAATTCACCTCAGGTTCTCCCTACCCTGGGAAACTTTGCTGACACTATTTGCTTTATCCTCTTTCTTTTTGTTCCCCTCGCATCCTGTGCATTCCTCTTCTGTAACATTTACCAATTGGCTTGTGTTTACCTGGTTTATGTCTCTGTTTTTCTATTGGGCTGAGAGTTTTAAAAGACAGAGATACCTCCCCTTATAGCTCAAGTGTTTGATACATAGTACAGGCTTATCTGTGTACTAAATGTTTGTTATATATCCTGGGTTTAATAATTGCTTGTTAAATGAATGAATAATCAAATGGCATTGCAAGCAGTAGAAATTACATGGAACAAATATGTAGTAGCAGAAAGGCAGATAAAGCACATTGGAGTATGATTATTATGGAGGGGTTTGAATGTGTGGTTAAGGAATTAAACAGCTAGGTTCAACTCTAGAGCAGCATTTTTTTACATCTATAAATTGAGGTTCTGTTATTAATACCTGAGTTTTATAATATTGTCTTAGATCATATTTTGTAGGGCATACCTACACGATAGTTTTGATAATAGTTATTGTAAATGTGTCTCTAGAATTTCATAAGTATCAATATCACTTTTAAGGACATTGGGGACATTGAGTGATTTGGGGCACATTGGTACTTTGAAAACAATTATTGAAGATTCTTGTTGAGATCTGCAGAATGAGTAGAGGAGATCAGAATGGGAGGAGGGAGGCTCTTTTTTTTTTAAGAGTTATGTTAAAACATGAAATGATAGGTCAAGAAATAGATTGCTGTCAATTGCTACAGAAAAGAAGGCTTTTGCTGACTGAATGTGAAGGGAGATGACTGAGAAACCAGGAGACAATTTGGGAAAGAAAATTAGAAATTTTGTATTAGATAAATTGATTAAAATTGGAATGATTTCTATTTTTTGCCTGGATTCAGCTCCTAATTACTTATTACTCGAATAATTAAAATATCCTCATGATTGGTTTCCCTTCCTCCTTTTAATGAATGGATGGACGTGGGTGGATGTTGGAGCCTTTTTAGAGTAATGAATTTAAGTGAATGAAAGAAAATAGATGTTATGTTGAAATACTACAATACATATAAAAACAAATTTGTGATATATTAATATATGTGTCTCTTTATTAATGCATTTAAGTAAGAATCTAGCAGAGTCTAATAACTACTGTGATTTTGAAGTAGTGGTACAAATAGATGACATATATAGTGATATATATTTGAAGTAGTCATAGATGGATGATATTTTGAGGTATCTGTAACAACTATAATGTGATATGAAGATTTATTTGTGTCAGTGACAGAAATCACAGTTATTGTTACTATTATGGTAGATTGTCTAGGTTTATCTGAGAGAAGTACAAAATTTTAATTAGAGGTTAGTGAAAATAGTGATATAATTTTTTCTATACAAATTTAAGTTTTCTGAGCTTTATGGACCCCAATTTAAAAATCTTTGCTTGTATTGTCTCCTGGTTTCAATCTATTCTATGTATTAATGTCATAGTACTCTTCTTTGCAAATTGTATTTTTTTTCATGTCTGTTCTAGAAATAGTATGTGTTCTTTGAAAGAAAAATGATACTGATGAGAGTAGTTTTCTGGTTGTCATCAAAACTGTTAGTAGTATAGTATATATAGTACCATTGTTTCTGGACAATATGTACTTATATAACTATATATACATACATAATTAGAATCATACTGTTTGATGTTTTTAAACTTGCTTTTCTTTTTATTTTATTACTATTAAGTTTTGTGTTTTTTTAAATTGATTTTAGAGAGGAAGGAAGAGGGAGAAAGAAACATCACTGATGAGAGGGAATCATGGGCTGCCTCCTACACACTCACACTGGGGATCAAGCCTGCAACCCGGGCATGTGCCCTGCCTGGGAATCGAACTGTGACCTGCTGGTTCATTGGTCGACCTCAACCACTGAGCAATGCATGCCAGGCTTCTTTTTAAATATAATCCTCATTTGAGGATATGTTGAGAAGAGAGGAAGGGAGGAAGGGACGGAAAGAGGGAAGGAAAAAAAATCAATGTGAGAGAGAAACATCAATTAATTACCTTCTGTATGCATCCCAACTCGGCTTCAAAATGGTAACCTAGATAGGTGCCCTGACTGGGAGTCAAACCACAACCTTTTGGTGTATAGGACTCTATTCCAACCAACTCAGCACCTGGATAGGACTAAACTTGCTTTTTTCTTTTTAATCATCACCTGAGGATATTTTTTTCAGAGAGAATAGATGGGAGGAAGGGCAGGGAAGGGAGGTGGAAAGGGGGTGGGCAGAGAGAGAGAGAAATTTTCATGTGAGACACATCGATTGGTTGCCTCCTACATGTATCCCAACTGGGGCTGGGGATTGAGCCTGCAATTGAGGTATATTCCCTTGACTGGGAATCAAATCCATGATCCTGAGGTCTGCAGGCCGATGCTCTAATCACTGGGCAACAGGCCAGGGCTAAACTTGCTCTTTTATTTAACAGTATGTTATGATCATTTTTCCAAAAATAGATATACCTCATGCTTTAAATTTTTTATTTTATTTTTTTTAATTGAATCAATTGGGGTGACATTAGTTAATAAAATTATATAGATTTCAGGTATACAATTCTATAATACATCATTTGTATATTGTATTATGTGTTCACCATCCCAAGTAAAGTCTCCTTCCTAAAGGAAGCACAGATTCATATTTTAAAAGTATTTTGTCAGTATTGTAAACACCACTACTCTCCAATTACAGACCATTTCCATCACCCTCAAAAGATACCTCATACCTACTAGCAATTCCAGTTTGCCCATTCTAGCTTCTATTGGCAACCACCAATCTACTTTCTGTCATTGTGGATTTTCCTATTCTAAGCATTCATATAAATGGAATCATATAATATGTGACCTTTTGTGTCTGGCTTCTTTCACTTAAGTTTTCAAGGTCAATTTCATGTTGTAGCACAAGCATGTAAAACTCAAAGGCCAAATAAGGCTTAAAGTTTATGTGGGCCGCAAAAAAAAGCTTTAGTTCTCATAAAAGCATAGGCTTATTTTGATAGAGACATGCTGAATTCAAAGGGCTTAAATAAAGGAGTTATCGTTAAGATAAATTAATATAACATTTTAATAAAAAGTAATATTTTTTTCTTGAACATTAATTACCAGACACTGAATAAATTAATGTGTAACACAAATAAACCTATTATTTTTGTTCTCCAAAAGCGAAATATTTCCTGTTGCGCACACCAAACAAGTTAGTCCAAGACTAATGATGTGGCAATCGGCTGCTATAATATTCACTGCTAGTATTAGTGGAGAGAGGGGGTGCGCCGGCGTGTAAGGCGTGTAAGGGAAATGAATGCAACACGATTATAGTCATTAGTTATTAGTGCATGTTGTAGTTCGTTATTAATTATGTATAGCAGGATATTGTAAAAATTACGTTATGAAATTTTTATTAAAACATTTCTTACGTACTGTTATATTGACTGCGCTACAAAAATATTCGTTGTAGGTTGCATGTAGCCTGAGAGCCGCAAGTTTGATGTAGCATGAAACATTACTTCATTTTTTTTTGTGGTTGAATAATACACTATTGTGTGAATATACCATATTTTGTTCACTTGCTCGTTAGCTGAGTGTTATGAATTACAGTGCTTATAGCACATTTTACAATTAATCATCATTCAAGATTGCTACAATTGATTTTTATTCTTCTATGTAATGTGCATACATTTCTTCATTAAGTTACACTTATTTATAAGCAGTGTTATATATCCTTCGTGGAAAGCAACTTTAAGTACATCTTAGAAAGAAATGGGAAATACATGCTTACAATATAGTGGTCATTGTTTACATTTTTCTCATCTTTCATAGACTGTAAAGTTTTTAGGGCAGGAAACACAGTTCTAACAATGAAAAATAATGGATTTTTGATAAATGCTTGCAAAGAATTACATTTTATTTTTTAATTTGTGAAACCTCAGAATAAAGTTTTTAAAAATTGTTAATTTAAAAGGTTTATTTAGCTCTTACATAGAGAAATAATAAACATGGATTATGTGCAACTTGGTTTTAGGAAATCATATCAAAGTCTATTCTTTCACTCTGGGTAACTACCTATTTTTCCTAGTATGTTGTAAGTATACTGCCCTCAATTTGTGAGCCTCAAAACAAGAAGGAAATTCTGTATTGGTTAGCTAAGGAGGAAGGTAATGAGTTTAAGTAACAAAACAGGACATTTGTTCTTCTGTAACCTTGGATGAGTTTGTGAAGTTGGTATTTTGACTATAGGATTGAAATTTAGAAGAGTTTTATAGTATTTAGTTTGCTTTGTTGCTTTTGCAGAATATCTATTTGCCAGGGGAAGAAAAAAAAAAAAGAAACCCAAGTTAAAGTCTCTGCTACCTTTGTGGGAAATGATGAACAATACTCTTCCTTCTGCTGACAAAATCTGGTATCTGTATTTTACAATGGTTGGTTTTTGCTTTCACATGGGGCCAAAGTATCCTTTTCCTGGAACCAAGCTTGATTCAAAGCTTTTGTAAGTTCTCTTATTCTTTATCCATATAAGCAACTATTTTAGGAACTATTTTAAAGCTGACACCCCTTCCCTTCAAACCTTTTCCGCTCAGTACAAAGCACCACCTTCTTGGCAGTCATTTTATGAGTAGTGTGGGTACTTTCAGGCATTTATTCATGCCAAAAAGTTAAGGATTAGCTCTATTGTTTAATGCTATCTGCTTTGGATCAATTCGAGTCAGCTTGGCCCTGCCTTTTTAATTCTTTTATTATTAAGTTGCTGGCACCTTAGAACCCTTTCCTGGATGGAGCTTTTCTTTGTGCCTTTATCAAGTTTTATCCACAGTTTGGTTACTAAGGTTTTTCTGTTTTATACTACTGTTTTTAATAGAGCCTTACATATTTAGATATTGCTTTTCCAAATTCTAAACCTTAATTCTCAGAGAAAGTAAAACTAGTTTTAATACCTTTTAATGTATATTTTGATGTATATATCTAACACTGAATCATTGGATTATTTGGTCAGGTCAAAAGTGTGGGGCAGCTATGGTTACCTTCAGACTTTCATAAACGGTCAGTTTTGTATTAACAATTTAATGCAGTTACTTTCCAAAAACAATAGAATATTAAAAATAGGTAGAAAAGGTATTCATTATGAAATTGATTAATGAAATCCTTCATTTTTGATATTACCAAATTTACTTTTCTAATGACAGAAACCAAATGATTTCTTGATATACTGTTTATATTTTTTTGATGCAATAAGACATTCTTAGTTTATACACAGGTGATAATGCTTATATAAATAAACTTAAGCCATTATATTTGTGAAATATTACCCAATTCTTTGATTTTTTTTTTTCTGTACCAACTAGACAGGCAGAGCCTGAAATTGGGAGGTAGGAGAAGGAAAAAGATGAAGTATTTTATTTTTTATGAAGTGATAGACTATAAATTCAGTCTTTTTCATATTTAAACATTGAACTGAATCTAGTTTTTCTAGTGGCTTTGTTACTTTGAGTGATAGGAAGTCTCATACTCTTATATCTATTATAATGTTCAAAAACCCAAAACACTAGCAATAGCAAATGCTGGTGAGGATTGGAGCACCTGATGGAAAGGCAAAATGGTACATCCACTTACAAGACTCTGGCAATTTCTTATAAAACTAAACATATTCTTACCATATTCAGTCATTAATCATGCTCCTTGGTATTTATTCAAATGAATTGAAAACTTATGTCGCACAAACACTTGCACATGGATGTTTATAGCAGTTTTATTTATAATTGCCAAAACTTGGAAGCAACCAAAATGTACTTTGATTTAGCTTTAATGCATTTGACATTTATCCATGTTATATGTATTAGTAGTTTAGTATTTTTTATTGCTGAGTAATATTTTATTGTGTGGCTGTACCACAGTTTATCTTTTTATCAGTTGGATAACGTGAATTATTTCCAGTTTTGGGTGATTATGAATAAAGTTGTTATAAAACATCTATGTATAGATTTGTGTGCAAACATTAGTTACTATTTTGCTAGAGTAAATATCTAGAAATGGGATTGCTAGCTTGTATATGTGTAGGCTTAACTTACGATAAACTACCAAACTGTTTTCCAGAGTTGTGGTACCATTTTGCTTTACCACCAGCAAAATATGAGCATGTGTGTGTGTGTAAACATACACACACGGATATTGGGGAGTTATATGTGTCATCCTAGTTAGTTCTAGGTATTATAAGATCACTGTGTGTAAGCTGTACACGGGCAAGGATGTTGATCATCTTGTTCACTGTTCAAGTCTTGGTGCTTGGTATAATACACAGGAATGTGCCTGCAATAGATAATTTATTGAATAAATATTAAACTGATCAGAAACTCAAAAGTCTGAATGTTATTTTTGTCATAATGGTGTGTGACCTTATCGTCATAAAACATGGGTTTTGTTTAGAGTAGGAACAGAGCAGGAAATAATATGAAAACTTCGGGATTCTTTTTGAATGTTTGCATTATTTTCATTGATGGACATTAGTTGAATATGTCATTGAGACAAATGCTGTCTAGAGGCCATTGGTATAAAAGTAGAGTGGGAATACTAATTAAATTATTATTTATCTCAGGGTGTTTTATAAGCTTTTTTGATTTCCATAGGCCTTTATTTTTATCAATATGGTCTTATTATATGCAGTGTAGTTCGCTAGATAAAGTTTTTAGTTATCAACTGGTAATCCCATTAAGGGAAGATAAAAACTTTTATATGACATCTTTAATTATTAGTAGTCGTCTATAGTTAAAAGTATATTTTGATGAGGAAATAGAAACTTCAAAAATTCAGTGCAGCGTTTTGTTTTTTTATAAAAGGAGGTAAATAAACTTAGACATATTTTCTCAGAAAAGAAAATGGTTTTAATGGTTAAGATCAAATGGGAAGGATGGATGTTAGTCAAATTGGGTATAACAAATAACACAGAATGGATTCTATAACTTTGGGAATAAATGTCAATGGAAGAGAGATTTATCTGAGAATGTATAAACATATGTCATTGACCTGTTGCTCTAAAACCTAAGTAGAAATATCTAATTTAGGCTCAATATTGTCATCCAATTTTGAGAATGCTGGCAGCATTTGCATCTCTGCTTAAGACTACTTTGGAAACTAATATTGAGATGGTCAGTTAATATTTCTATAGAAATGAGTCTATATTTAATGATTTGTAGTTTAGGGTTAGATTCATTGAGTTAGAAGTATCTGATTCATTATGAGACATTCTCCCTTAGTCTGAATTCAAATAAAGTAATATGTATCCCTATGTACATTGCAGCACTATTTACAATAGCCAAAATATGGAAACAACCCAAGTGTCCATCAATTGATGAGTGGATAAGAAAGTTGTGGTACATTATACAATAGAATATTATTTGGACATAAAAAAGAATGAAATCTTACCATTTGTGAAAATATGGGCAGATCTAGAGGGCATTATGCTAAATGAAATAAGTCAGCCATGGAAAGATAAATACCAAACAATTTCACTTGCATGTGAAATCTAAAGAACAACATAAATGAACAAACAAAATTGAAGACTCAGAGACACAGAGAACAGTCTGATAGTTGGCAGAGGGGAGGGTGCTGGGGAACTCGCTGAAATAGGTGA
Organism: Lasiurus cinereus; assembly: GCA_011751065.1. Lineage (NCBI taxonomy): Eukaryota > Metazoa > Chordata > Mammalia > Chiroptera > Vespertilionidae > Lasiurus > Lasiurus cinereus. The sequence continues at coordinate 43,365,163 of JAAGEH010002528.1, read as the reverse complement.
AAGGATTAATAAGTATAAATTGATAGTTACAAAATAGTCATGGGGATATAAAGTACAGCATCTATATACATATAAAAACTTAAGTGACCGTCGCAACCAAAACAACTGAATGGATGACTGAACAGGATGCGTGGGGCGACCAGGCCAGCAGGGGGCTTAGTGAGGGATGACCAAAAGACTGAGCAGTGGGCTGCGTGGGGCAACTAGGCTGGCAGGGGGCTTAGTGAAGGTCGACCAAATGACTGAATAGCAGGCTATTTGGAGTGACCAGGCTGGCAGGGGGCCAGTGAGGGGCAACCAAATAACTGAACAACAGGCTGCTTGAGGTGACTACGCTGGCAGGAGGGGCAGTTAGGGGTGACTAGGAAGTCAGGGAGGGGCAGTGAGGGGCGACCAGGCTGGTGGGGGGGCGGAATTGGGGGTGACCAGGCCAGTGGGAAGGCAGTAGGGGTGACCAGGCCTATGTTGGGGGAGTTAGGGGCAACCAGGCAAGCAGCAGGGACTAGTTAGGGGCGACCAGGCCAAAGGGGGGAAGGAGGGCGGTTAGGGGTGATCACACAGGCAGGCAGTCAGGTGAGCAGTTAGGAGCCAGTGGTTGTAAGACGGATGTCTGACTGCTAGTTTATCAGGGATTGGGTCTAAACCAGCAGTCAGACATCCCCTGAGGCAGTGGTTCTCAACCTGTGGGTCGTGACCACTAGCAGGGTCGCCTAAGACCATCAGAAAACACAGATAATTACATTACAATTCATTAACAGTTGCAAAATTACAGTTATGAAGTAGCAACAAAAATAATTTTATGGTTGGGGGTTACCACAACATGAGGAACTGTATTAAAGGGTCATGGCATTAGAAAGGTTGAGAACCACTGCCCTGAGGGCTTCTGGGTTGGAGAGAGTACAGGCTGGACTGAGGGGATCCCCCTTGTCCCCTGTGAATGAATTTTGTGCACCAGGCCTCTAGTACGGAATATAATCAATACTAGAGGCCTGGTGCATGAAATTCATGCATGTTGGGGTCCCTAGGATCAGGAGCCGGACCTATCAGGAATGAAGGAATGGATGCTGGACGCCAATGCCATCGTTGGCTACCTGATGCAGTTCTCTGCCTCCTTCCCCTCCTCTGTTCCCTCACTGCCACACTGCCACCATGGCATGCCAGCTGAGGGGAGGGACAGGGCCTCCTGGCCCGGGGGAGGGACCATGGGACGTTGGCCAGCTGAGGGGGAGGGACTGTGGGAAGTTAGCTGGCTGTGGGAGTGCACTGGCCACCAGAGGGCAGCTCTTGCGTTGAGTGTCTGCTCCCTGGTGGTCAGTGTGTCATAGTGACCAGTTCCAGTCATTTGGTCTTAACAGTGGCTTAGGCTTTTATATATATAGATTATAATAACCTGTATGGATACTGGAAATATGGGGGGGAACATTTTGTAAAGTATATGATTATCTACTCACTATGCTGTATACCTGAAACTAATAACAAAACAATATGAAGTGTAAACTGTAATTAAAAATAGTAAAAAGATGAAACATTAATTGTGCTGAACTGCTGCTTAAATTTAGACAGGGTGAAACTGTTTTTTTAAATATATTTTATTGATCTTTCACAGAGAGGAAGGGAGAGAGATAGAAAGCTAGAAACATTGATGAGAGAAAGACATCGATCAGCCGCCTCCTGCACGCCCCCTACTGGGGATGTTCCCGCAACCAAGGTACATGCCCTTGACTGGAATCGAACCTGGGACCCTTCAGTCCGCAAACCGGTTTTGGCGGGACACTGTTTTAACATTATAAGGACTTCTATCATTATTTGCAATGTAGAGCCTGTTTGTTTTTTTTGTTGTTGTTTGTTTCGTTTTCAATAAGCTGTTTCAGATGACCAATGTTAAATGTTTAGTTCTAGTCTTGAACAGTTTGCTCTGATTTGGCCGAGAAATTCATGTGGGGGGGTCTCTCAGCCCAGCCTGCACCCTTCCCAGTCTGGGACCCCTCGAAGGATGTCCGACTGCCCGTTTAGATCGGATCCCATCGGGCAGTCGGATATCCCTCTCACAACCCAGGACTGCTGGCTCCCACCTGATTGCCTGCCTGCCTTCTTGATTGCCCCTAACCATTTCTGCCTGCTGGCCTGGTCACCCCTAACTACTCCCCCGCCAGCCTGATTGATGCCTAACTGCTCCCCTGCCAGCCTGTTTGCTCATAACTGCCCTCTCCTGCAGGCCTAGATCCCCCCCGCACTGCCCTTCCCTGCAGGCGCTGTCACTCCCAACTTCCCTCCTCTGCCAGCCTGGTCACCCCTAACTGCCCTCCCTTGCAGGCCTGGTCCCTCCCAACTGCCCTACCCTGCTGGCCATCTTGTGGCCATCTTGTGTCCACATGAGGGCAGGATCTTTGACCACATGGGGGCAGCCATCTTGTGTGTTGGAGTGATGGTCAATTTGAATATTACTCTTTTATTAGATAGCACAGAGACCTGGTGCATGGGTGGGGGCCAGCTGGTTTGCCCTGAAGGTTGTCCTGAATCAGGGAGGGTGTTCCCTTGGTGTGTGGGGTGGCCTGGGTGAGGAGCCTGTGGTGGTTTGCAGGCTGGCCAGGCCCCCCAGCGACCCAAGTGGAGACCCTGGTATCTGGGATTTATTTATCTTCTACAATTGAAACTTTGTAGCCTGGAGCGGAGCGAAGCCTCTTGCTAGCTCTGTGGTGGCAGCCATTTTTGTTGGGATTTATTTATCTTATATAATTGAAACTTTGAAACCTTGAGTGGAGGCCTGGGCCTGCCAGGGTGTGTGGAAAGCTTGGCTTCCTCCATTGCTGGGGAAACCCAAGTCTCCCTCTTGCTCGTTTCATGGCTGCAGCCATCTTGGTTGGGGTTAATTTGCATACTCGCTCCTGATTGACTGGTGGGTATCGCTTTTGAGCGTGGCTTGTGAATGTAGCAAAGTGATGGTTAATTTGCATATTACTCTTTTATTAGAAAGTATATATAAATTTCTCCCCTCCCCACCAGGGGAGAAGGATAGTTATGTTTCATTATTTTCCTAGTCCCAGATATAAAACCCAAGATTTGGGATTTCTTAACAATAGTATATTTGGGTGTATTTTACATATACTTTGTAATATGCTGTTCATTAAAATAGCATATTATATAGTTATCTTGTATTTTATTTTGGTTTTGAAAAGTTCTAATTTAAACTATTTCAGGGCTCTTATGATTGAGATTGAAACTAACTTACTTTCAGGATAGTTTATATAGAAACTAAGAAGTAGGAGGTAATCAGGTATTTTGTCCAGGACTGATGGTTACTCTCAGAAATTTTGCACTAGAATCTAGGACACCTTCATAAATGATAGGCTAAGGTTCAAGGAATGAAGGATAGTAGGTTCAAAGAAACTTATGTGGTTAGTATTTGGGGAGCTTTGTGGAGTATTTTTCATAGTGTTGAAATGGGGTCAAAGACTGGGAAGTTTGAAGGTTGTGTTGACAAATAGCCATATGATTTCACTTATATGTGGGATCTAATGGGCAACATAAACTGACAAAATGGAAACAGAGACATGGATACATGAAACAGATGGACAGCTGTCAGAGGGGAGGGAGTTGTGAGACTGGATGAAGGAAAGTGAAGGGTTTAAGCAAAAATAAATAAATATGTATATATATGTATGTATTTTATATATGTACTAGAGGTTCAGTGCATGAAATTTGTGCATGTGTGTGTGGGGGGGGGTGTCCTCCAGCCCAGCCTGCACCCTCTCCAATCTCGGACCCCTCAAGGGATGTCCGACTGCTCATTTAGGCCCGATCCCGGTAGGATCTATCTTTATATGCACTGTAGGGTCTAAACGGGCAGTTGCACATCCCTCTCACAATCCAGGATTGCTGGCTTCCAATTGCCCCTCTGCCTGCCTTACTGATTGCTCCTAACCGCTTCTGCCTGCCAGCCTGATCACCCCCTAACCACTACCCTGCCAGCCTGATTGATGCCTAACTACTCCCCTGCCAGCCTGATTGCCCCTAACTGTTCTTCCTGCAGGTCTGATTACCCTAACTGCCCTCCCCTGCAGGCCTGATCACCCACAGCTACCCTCCCTTGCAAGTCTGGTCCCTCCCAACTGCCCTTCCCTGCCTGCCTGTTCTCCCACAACTGTCCTCCCCTGCTGGCCATCTTGTGTCACATGGGGGCAGCCATCTTTGACCACATGGGGGCAGCCATCTTTTGTGTTGGATAGTCAATTTGCATATTGCTCCTTTATTAGATAGGCTATATATATAAAACACATACACACAGTCAACAATGTGGTGATAGCCAAAGGGAAAGAAGTTAGGTAGAGGTGGGCAAAGGGGGGAAAAGGGATGGAAAGAGATTTTGCTTGGAGTGATGGGCACACAACAAAGTGTGCAGATAAAGTTCTGTTGAGTTCTACACTGATATCTGTATGGTTTTGTGAACCAGTGTCACCCCAATAAATTCAAATAAAAAAACTACAACCCCCCCCCCAAAAAAAAAAAACCACAACAACAAGAAGGGGCTTTTAGTTTATTTTCTTACTTGATCAGGATCTGCAGTGTAAATTAGGTTGATGTAATGAAAGGATCCTTTGGGAACTGATGTAAGATGGAGAAATTAAAAACTCTTGTAAAAACTAATTTAAAACTCTGCCTCTTTCAAATAAACAAATGAACAAACTATAAGCAGACTCTATAGATACAGAGATCAGACTGATGGTTGCCAGAAGGGAGTAAGGTTGGTGGGCTGGGTATAAAAGGTGAAGGGATTAAATATAAATTGGTAGTCACAAAATAGACATAGGGATATAAATTACAGCATAGGGAATATAGTTAATAATGTAATGAATATGTACAGTGCCATGGGGGTACTTGAAATATTGGGGGCCACTTTGTAGAGTATATAGTTGTTTAACTCTATGCTGTATATCTGAAACTGAAACAAAATTATATTGATTGTAAAGTGTAATTCAAAAATAAAAGAAATAATCTTATCTAATATAGAGGAAATATGCTAATTGACCATCACTCCCATCACAAAGATGGCTGCACCCACAGCTGAGGACACATTCTCATAATGAGCCTTAACGAGCAATCAGTAGGGACCTGAGGCTACTCCCTTCCCCACCCCTGTGGGTCTTGACAGGGGACCTCAGGGTGTGTCCCCCACCTGGCAGGGCTTGGCAGGGGATCTCAGGTCACACCCCCCACCTGGAAGGGATTGATAGGGGACCTCAAAGTGCACTTCCTGTCCTGGTGTTGGGCTAGGGGACCTCAGGATGCTCCCCTGGCCCCAGTGCCAGGCCAGAAGACCTCAGGCCGTGCCCCCTACCTAGCAGGCTTTCAAAGACCTCAGGCTGTGACCCCATCTGGCAGGGCTTGAGGGGGCACCTCAAGGTGCACTTCCCATCCTGGTGCTGAGGTAGGGGACCTGAGGCTGCATCCCCCTGTCTGGCAGGGCTTGGGACCTCAGGCCTTGCTCCCCACCCAGCAGGACTTGACAGGACAGGGGACCTCGAGGTGCACTCCCAGTGCTGGGTCAGGGGAACTCAGGCTGTGCCCTCCCACCCAGCAGGGCTATGCCACCCTCAGCCGGGCCGTGGGACCTGAGGTTATGTCCCCCTGCCTGGCAGGGCTTGATGGGTCCTCCAGCCATGCCCCCACCCAGTGGGGCTTGATAGGGGATCTCAGGCTGTGTCTCCCACCTGGTGGGGCTTGACAGGGGACCTCAAGGAACGCCCCCAGCCCTGGTCTGGGCTGGGGGACCCCAGGCCACGCCCCCCCCATCCTGGCGCTGGGCCAGGGTACTTGAGGCTGTGCGCCCTTCCTGGTGGGGCTTGATAGAGTGGGACCAGTCAGGTCTCTGGATCTTGCCCAATGTGGGGGAGGGTAGCCGGGTCTGGGTCTCATGCGATTTTGAGGTGCATGTGAGTGGGAGTGACTTGACCTTGGGTCCCATGGTGAGCCCCATACTCTGACTGGAGGAAGGTTTTCATATATATTTTACTAATTTTCTTTCATCTCTGACACTTCTATTATAGAGAAAGGGCAAATAGCAATATTAAATTATTTCTTCTAATTAATCCCCTTTAATGTGCTTGGATTTGGTGCACCCGGCCACTAGTCTATATTATAAAAACCCAGTGGCCTTAATGTAACAACTAAAGACCAGCTCGGTGGGCGGGGCGATTTCACGTGTTGGGCTTCTAGTAATAAATTAAAATAATGTTTTGAAGTTCTCCTAGTTACTATTTTTTTTCAAAGGTAAGACAGTATATTTTTATCCAGTATTATATAAATATTTCTTAAATGATAAAATAACCAAAACTGCCTTTTTCATCAATTGGAAAAAGAAGGTAGGAAAGGCTTTGCTTTCCAAAATAAAACATTTCTATTTTTTGGATATAAAGTGTCTGTTATTCAGTCTTTAATCCTTGGAATGATCTACATATTAGGAACCACATTATCACTGTCATATTAAGAGACTTAAATTAGCTTTGAATTATTCTTTTATATTGTAAGTTCTTTTAAAATAGTTTTTTTTTTTTTGTGTGTGTGTGGTATATCTCCAAAGTGATTCATGCTAAGGAACTAAGAAGGAAAATAAAGCTGAGTAGGAGGATTCAATAATACCAATTTTATAAATTTGAGTTCTCTAAGCTTTTAGTAGCACATTTGAAAACCTCATGTTTGGGACAATAGTGATTTCTGGAACTATATAGATTCTACTAAATCACTTAGTTAATCCAAATGAAAAATGTTTTAGCTTCAATCAGGTTACCCAAATCTAGATTCACTTTGAAAAATTAAGTAACTCGTATTTTTATTGGATTCCTACTCAAATGAGACCTCTGACCAGCCCTTACATGGTAGTATTAATATTACTTTGGTTTTTCCATATTATGGATCTGTCTTGCAGAAACAGATTTTGTAAATTTTAATGTACTCTCAAAGTTGGAAACTTGTATTTATTTAAAATATATAGTTTTATAGAGTAGCAGCTTTAAGACTAGAATTGGGGGCCAGAAGAGATTTTTAAAATGTTTAGGGAAATGGAACATTTGGATTTACTACCTTTTCTTTTCTTTCTTTTTTTTTCTTTTTAATATATTTTATTGATTTTTTTACAGAGAGAAAGGGAGAGGGATAGAGAGTTAGAAACATCGATGAGAGAGAGATATCGATCAGCCGCCTCCTGCATATCCCCTACTGGGGATGTGCCCACAACCAGGATACATGCCCTCGACTGGAATCGAACCTGGGATCCCTCAGTCCGCAGGCCGATGCTCTATCCGCTCTATCTGCTGAGCCAAACCGGTCTCGGCTATTACCTTTTCTTGAGGTTAATTTTTAGAAAAGCATTGTCTGTTAGTTGGCCGTGAGATGCGAAGGGTAGGTAGAAGTGGTAGATTTTAGGATTACATTCCATAAATACATATTAAGTGCTCTGGTAGGAACTGTATAGAGATATAGAAAGGATATGCTTCCATACAGAAATAACTCACAGTCCTCTTAAGCAACATACTCTCTATGAAATACTATGCAGCTGTAAAAAAGAAGGATCTTTTACCTTTTGAGATAGCATTGAGGGTCCTAGAGAGTACTATGCTAAAGGAAATAAGCCAGTCAGAGAAAGACAAGAATCACATGATCTCACTTATATGTGGAATCTAAGAACAAAATAAACTGACCAACAAAATAGACCCAGAGACATTGAAGTACAATGAATTTCAGAGGGAAGAGGAGTGGGGTAGCAGGAAGAGATTAACCTAAGAATGTATATGCATAATCCATGGACAAACAGTAGTTTGGGGAAGGCCTGGGGACAGATGGGAGCAGGGTGGAGGAGGGGCATTAAAGGGAAAAAGGGGCATCTATAATACTTTCAACAATAAAGATAAATTTTTTTTAAAGAAGGAAACATGCCATCTAGTGAGAGCCCATGATTAAAATAGCTAAATTAGCTCTAGCTGGTTTGGTTTAGTTGGTAGAGTGTCAGCCTGAGGACTGAAGGGTTCCAGGTTCAATTCCAGTCAAGGTTGCAGGTGGGCCCTGGTAGGGGTTCGTGCAGGGGGCAGCCAATCATGTTCCTCTCACACTGATGTTTCTGTCTTTCCCTCCCTCTTCCGTTCTCTCTAAAAATCAATGGGAAAATATCCTCAGGTGAGGATTAAAAAAAAAAATAGCCAAATTAAGTTGACCTCTAATCCTATGCTGGTTTATGCTTTATATAAAGGATCTAAAGTTACTGAAACATGTTATTGCTAATTATTTGTAGTGTGTTTTTTACCCATCCTCATTGTAGGTAATGGATTTGGTAGCATGTCTTTAGATTTGAATCGGTTTGATTTAGCTTTAATCTTGTTTTTGTAGACTCACCCTTTCTAATAAAGAGGGGATATGCTAATTGACCATCACTCCATCACAAAGATGGCTGCTCCTACAGCTGAAGTCATAGGAGCCTTAACGAGCAATCAGCAGGGACCTGAGGCTAAGCCCTCCCCTGCCCTTTTAGAGCTTGACAGGAGACCTCAGACTGCATCCTCCACCCAGCAGTGCTTGACAGGGGACCTCAACATCCTGGCATCAGGCTGGGGGCCCTCAACCACGTTCCTGCCCAGCACCAGGCCAGGGGACCTGAGGCCATGCCCCCTGGCTGGTGGGGCTTGATGGGGGATCTCAAGGTGTGCTTCCTGTCCTGGTGCTGGGCTAGGGGGCCCCAGGCTGCTTCCCCCACCCCAGTACCAGGCTGGGGGACCTCAGACCACACCCTTCACCTTGGCGCCAGATCGGGGGAACCTCAGACCGCACCATAGCCCAGCGGGGCTTGATGGGGGACCTCACGCCGCACCCCACATCCCTGCACCGGGCCAGGGAACCTGAGGCTGCACCTCTCTGCCTGGCTGGGATTGACAGGGAACCTCAGACCATGCTCCCCACCCACAGGGGCTTGACGGGGGACCTCAAGATGCACCCCCAGTGCTGGGTCAGGGGAACTCAGGCTGCACCTTTCTGCCTGGTGGAGCTTGATGGGGACCTCAGGCCATGCACCTAACCCAGTAGGGCTTGATGGGGGACCTCAGGCCATGCCTCCTGTCCTGGCACCAGGCCAAGGGACCTGAGGCTATGTCCCCTGCCCATTAGGGCTTGACAGGGGTGGGACTGACCAGGTCTGGATCTGGCCCAATGAGGGCAGGAGCCAGCCAGGTCTGGGTCTTATGCAATTTTGAGACGCATGTGGGCTACTGGGGACTTAACTCTGGGTTCCTTGGTTTGCTCCAGACTCTGACAGGAGGAAGATTTTCATATTCATTTTACTAATTTTCTTTCATCTCTGACACTTCTATTATAGAGAAAGGGCAAATAGCAATATTAAATTATTTCCTCTAATTAATCCTCTTTAATGTGCATGAATTTTGTGTACTGGGCCACTAGTAATACAGAAATACCCACAGAGAGATACATGTGCTTTATTGTGCACAGTAGAAATTTTAAAAACATTGTTATCTAAAAATTTTCTTTTCAGAAGTTTTTTACATAGGCTAAATGTGTTAGAAATCAAGTTTTTCCCATGTGGAAAATTATCTTCTTTATGCTATTTGAAGGTATGGGAGTTACGGGAAATAAAATATAGTTTAGTATCACCCAAGTTGTATGATAAAATTAAAACAGAAAAGTTTAACATGGAAACTTGGAAGCTAATTATTGTTAACAGATGAACGAATCTGGAAAACTTTCTCTTTGCCTTAATGTAAGGGAGAAAAACACTATTTTACCTTTAGAAATAAAACGACAATTTATGGTATGGGAAACTTTGTATTCTTATAAACTAGCTTTGATTTCTTGAAACATGCTAGAATACCAATAATTTTTTTTCTCTTCTAAGTGTAACAAATTTCAGACTCCCTGAAAATAACTCTTCCATTGAGATATAAATTCTGAAATCTACTTAAAAACACTTCCAGATTTAGACACTCGGTTTTGGTGTGTATATGTTTCTGTGTGTATGTTAAAAATATGAGCAGAGTCCATTGTAAATACTCTGAGGCAGTTTACTAATAACATGTGGGAATTTAATTAGGTTCAGGACTTTGTTATTTTCTATTCTTGTTAGATCTGAACTGGATTTTCCCCCCTACCAATTACCAAGCAGTAATTCTTTTGTTGGACCCCTGAAATAATTACTTTTATGACCATTTGTCATCTGTTTCATACATGCATACTAATGGAATTTTATGCCTCGTTGGTCATTACTTTGATTGTCCTGTGATTATTTTATTAATACATGAAGACTGTATGATTGTTTCAGTTAGGGTCGTCATGTAACTCATCATTTAAATTGGATACTTTTGAGAGTGAAAAAGGCTGATTATTAATTATCTAAGAACAATGGATATAAACCAAGACTAGCCCACGCAAACCAAGATGCATTATCATCCTGATTAGTAAGCTTTTGATTGCAACTAATAGGAAACACAACTCAAACTAGTTCAAACAAATGAAATGTGTTGGCTTGTGTACCCAAAAAGTCCAGTGTTTGGAAGTGCCATAGGTACAATTTGGTGAGGAATCTGGCTTTCCTTTTATATTTTCTATACTCTTAACTTAGTGGTTCTTAATGTGGGACAATTTGATTTTTAAGGAGGGCAATTTGAGAATGAGTTTTTAACTGAAATTTTTTTTGCATTTGTTATGGTTCTAGGGGCCTCATATACAGTATATAAATTGTGACATGTTCTTTTATTTTTCTCTTCTTTGGAAGCTTGTTTAGACCAAGTTAATGGCCTTTTAGGCTTCTTTATAAATAGGAGTTCAGTTTTTGAATAATAGGAATTATATGTCACAGGGAAGGAACATCAGGATTTTAGAGATACTTAGATGGGGCATGGCCTAAAAAAGGTTGGAAACCACTGCTCTAACTTCTATGGCTGACATCCCTTATAGTTGTTGGATAGCTGCCAATAGCAATTTGGGATATATTCTCCTTTATTTATAATCAGCAAAAGAGAGGGGACATCTATAATACTTTCAGCAATAAAGATATAACATATGTATTCTCCCATTATATAACATATAACTCTTCCTTTAACATATAAGAGTTTTAACTTCTGTGATCATTAGATATGTCTCAACTAATCTATGTGGGAATGTCATGTGTTGATTGTCTTAGATATGGGATATCTGAATATCACTGAGGCAAAGAGGATGGGATTACCCTGGTTCTCTTGGACTAGTCAAGAGTCCATTCAGAAAATTGGTGTAGGATCAGTCTGTCATGGAAAGCAAGGAAGCTAAATGAAGGGGAATGGATGGAATGAATGTTTGGGAAGCAACTACAATGTTCATTGTAAAGTTCAGCGTCATTTCTTGTTTGAATTTCCCCCAACATACCTTTTGCTAGTTCCTACAAGAGCCTGGCATACTTCAGAGGTTTTTTTTTTTTAAGTGAGAATTTGTGGTATAAAATCACTCAGCAACCTGTCAAAGGGAGATAAAAAGAAAATTTACCCATTTTTTCTTTTTTCTTATGAGACTCTAATGATTTTCTTTCTTTCTTTTTTTTTTTACAGACTAATAGGGATGCCAAAGGAAAAATATGATCCTCCAGATCCTCGCAAAATTTATACCATCATGTCAGCAGAGGAGGTAGCCAATGGGAAAAAATCTCACTGGGCAGAATTAGAAATCTCGGGTGAGTAGAATCTGAAGCTTGTAATTCAGGGTTTCCTATCTAATAAAAAGGGAATATGCTAATTGTCCACCCCTGTGGGGCTTGACAGGGGACCTCAAGCTGCGCCTCCTGTCTTGGCACCAGGCCAGGGGACCTGAGGTCATGCCCCCTCTCCTGGCAGGGCTTGATGGGGGACCTCAAGGTGTACTTCCCCTTCTGGTGTTGGGCTAGGGGACTCTACTCTCCACTTCAGCGCCAGGCCAGGGAACCTCAGGCCATGCCCCCCACCCAATGGGGCTTGACGGGGACCTCAAGGTGCACTACCAGTGCTGGGTCAGGGGAACTCAGGCCATGCTCTCCACTCAGCGAGGCTTGACGGGGACCTCAAGGTGCACCCCCAGAGCTGGTTTAGGGGGAACTCAGGCTGCACCCTGCCCAGCGGGGCTTGATGGGGGACCTGAGGCTGTGCTCCTGCCCCTTCTTGGTGGGATGTGACAGGGGACCTCAGGCCACAGCCCCCATCTTGGTGCTGGGCTAGGGGACCTGAGGCTATGCCCCCTGCACAGTGGGGCTTGACAAGGGTAGGACTGGCCAGGTCTGGATACTTGTGGGGGGTGGCTGGGTCTGGGTCTCATGTGATTTAGAGGTGCATGTGGGTGGGGACTTGACTCTGGGTCCCCCTTTTAATGTGCATGAATTTTGTGCACTGGGCCACTAATAATAGTAATAATAAACAAGAGTTGAGTATTGTTATGTTTATTTCTTTGTTGTACATTTTTAATTAGATGAACAAATCAAGAAAATATACAATGAGATACTAATGTTTAACTTATCTATTTTATCTCTAACTAAATATATTTGTTCATATCCTTTCTTTGAGATTAGTATCTTGAGCCAGAGTTGACATCTGGAATTGAAGACATTGGGAGTTCAGTTTCTAAGTAAAAATTTTTTTGGCTATTGCAGAGTAATTTTTTTTATTTTTAACTTTTTTACTTTACTTTTTCCTGTACAGAGTAATTATTTTTGCAGATTGAAATCTTTGCCATTCTTCTATCATCTCAGTGTTGGCAGAGTAGGAAATCTAGAAGGTCTGTTTATTCTAACGCATGTGATAACTGTGTTATATGACCTTACATATTTAGGATTTGGTAAATATGAACTGGATTCTATAGAGCTTAACCCCAGTCTAATAATAATAAACATAAGATAAACTCAATTAAAGGATGTTCTTCAAAATACCTAATTGGTCCTCAGATTTTCAAGGTAAGAAAAACAAGGAAAGACTTGAGCAACTGTCATGGATAAGAAGAGACTAAGGAGACAGAAAGACTAAATGTAAAATGGTATCTTGAATTAAATCTTGAAACACAGAAGTGTAAAAATGGGTTAAATCTGAATTAGCTTATTAATAGTAATGTACCAGTGTTAATTCCTAGTTTTGATGACTGTACCATGGTAATATAAGATACTAATATTAGGGGAAATTGGATGAGGAGTATACAAGAACCCTGTATTATCTTGGAACCTTTTCAGTATATCTAAAATTATTTACAGTTAAAACTTTATTAAAAACAGAATATGAGTATTGTTTTTCTTTTATGAATTGATATATAATACAGATTATATAAGCTTTTATTTGGAAGAGTTAAACCAACATTATAGTGTCAATAGCAAGAATCACCTTTGCAGTTAGCTAAAAAGGGAACTGGGTGAATAAGTGATGGATAATTAGAAGAATGAGTATGAGCAAATCCTATTAGGTTAACCTAGAGTTTCTCAAATTGGCATTGCTGACATGTAGGTCCAGACAATTCTTTGTGGTTGGGGGCTGTTGTTGTGCACCACAGGATGTTTAGCAGCTTTTCTGGCTCCTACCCACAAGTTGCCAGTAGCACTTCTCTAGTTTTTTAAAAACATATTTTTATTGATTTCAGAGAGGAAAGGAGAGGAGAGAATGATAGAAACATCATTGATAAGAGAGAATCATTGTTCGTCTGTCTTCTGCACGCCCCCTACTGGGGATCAAGCCCACAGCCTGGGCATGTGACCTGGACCAGTATCTAACCTGGGACCCTGCAGTCCACAGGCTGATGCTCTATCCGCCAAGCCAAACTGGCTGGGGCAGCACTTTTCTAGTTTTGAATACCAAAAATGTTTCCAGATTGCTGAAGTCACTTCAGGAGCAAAATTGCTCCTGGTTGAGAATCACTCCATTAAATCCTGGGTAAAACTGAAATACATTTCTCTTGGGAACTTTGTTTTCCTATTAAAATGCAAAATCCTAGTTGGCATTTTAAGCCTGATTATAGATAGCGTGAAAAAACCCGGGACAGAAGATCTAAGTTTAAATTTACTGCTCGTTAGGTACATAAAAAGTAACATTCCCCTTTTGAGATTATGTCCCTCTCTACCTTCCACTGCTTTTTAAGTAAAAATGAATTGTTTGAAAAGTGTTACATAATTAAATACTATTTTACTTTTGTAAAGTTTATAAAATAATCTTCATATAAATTGTTAAGATAATATTACATTTTATAGAGGCTGAGGCGAGGTGATTTGCCCATGCTTATGTGGCTAATAAAGAGCAAAAATCAGGAATCTGAACCATGTCTTCTGACTTTTCTAGTATATGTTCTACCATAACTATAAGATGCTGACTATTTATAAAACTTAATGGGTGACTATTTCCTTGAGTATGTTTACTTAATGGAAAATATTAAGCCAGAGTTAATGTATAATTGTGTCTTTTGGGGTTAAATGGTGGCTAATCTAAGGTTTTCCTGGTGGCTAATCTAAGGTTGGTCTACTCTATTATCACAGTCATTACTCTTGTCTATTTAAGTTTGTAGACTAATTTGGGCCCTAGATATGGATAAACCATGTACTGTTAATTTTTATGGAGCATATGAGATATACTTTGTTTAGGACTTTGACTAAAAAAAATCATGATCTACCACAAAAGCTCAATTCAACCAAGGCTTTTTCCTTGAGACCATGTAATCAACTTGATGCCAAGGGTCTTTCCATTATTCCTCATCTCATTTAATACACAGAAGATCCATGAGGAAGAATGATTGTCAGGTGAAAATGGTCTGACATTAAAGAAGGGCCAGGTGTGTTTGGAAGCAGTCAACTGGCATTAAATGCAAAATTTAAATGTCAAAGATACAATATTTGTAAATATTTGCAGGCTCTTCTACCACTTTTTAGTTCTTGTAGTTCAGTCTTTGTCTTAGGCCTAGAGTTTAATGCTTTAATATTTTGCCTTTTAGGTAGAGTGCGGAGCTTAAGTACATCACTTTGGTCATTGACACACTTGACTGCGCTGCACCTAAATGACAATTTCCTTAGTCGCATTCCACCTGATATTGCCAAGCTTCATAATCTGGTTTACCTGGATCTGTCATCCAATAAACTCAGAAGTTTACCAGCAGAACTAGGAAACATGGTGTCTCTCAGGTGAGGAAATATTGTAGATATGACTCACAATATCAAATTCTAAATTTACCAAATTAAGAAATTATGGGATGTTACTTATCTTATTGTAGGATTTCCATGTGTGTTTCCAAGGTCAAATTAAATTAATTGAACACAGTGTTTGCATTGGCCTCCCTTGAACATTTCTTTCCTTTCAATTTGGAGGTTTCTGACTAGAATGTGCTTGTATTGCCAAGTTCTTTTGACAGATTTGAGGTAGGGTGGAAATATAATACTACGCCTGACTTTTGGCTCAATACTACGTCTGACTTTTGGCTCATAAGACTAATCAGAAATAATTGGGAAAATATATAATGTACTTATTAGTAAAACTTTTAGGAACATATCTCTGTTTCATATAAACTTCTGTATATATAAAAGCCTAATATGCAAAGTGTCCCCTTGGGAGTTTGACCAACCAGGAGTTCAATCGCTTACTATGATGTGCTCTGACCACCCCTCAGGGGGTGGCACAGAACAAAAGAAGGGCCCTGTCGGCAGCTGCTAGGGACCCTACCTGTGTATGGATTTTGTGAACTAGGGCTCTAGTACTTACATATTAAAAATCCTTAAGGAAACCTTAAAACCTGATAAGTGGATTTATTTCTAATCCTTCAGGGTTCTTTAAGAATTTCTCCATAGGAGAAACATTTGTAGAAATCTTAAGACCTTGAATAAATGTTCCCAATAGAAATAAGGATTGCTTTCCTATATTGTTTATATGCTGAGCAGTGATTTAAAAGATTTCTGTTATATGTTTAAAATGAAACATACTGTTTTAAAATCTTGTTTCTCACCATCCTCTTACTATATGATTTATAGTTAAATCCTGAACTTTGTAAAAATTTTATTTTTATATTAATTAGACTAAGTTCAAGGATATCTGTTTGTCTTTGAACACTAAGAATACCTGTCACTGGCATTTGGATGAAAGAAAAGAGAGTAGATTTAGCCTGAAAATGTTATACAATTCCTACACCTTTAATAATGAGTAAATTATAGAAACACTTTTTTTAAAAAATATATATTTTATTGATTTTTCATGGAGAGGAAGGGAGAGAGATAGAAAGTTAGAAACATCGATGAGAGACATTGATCAGCCGCCTCCTGCACGCCCCCTATTGGGGATGTGCCCACAACCAATGTACATGCCCTTGACCGGAATCGAACCTGGGGTCTTTCAGTCCGCAGGCCGACGCTCTATCCACTGAGCCAAACCGGTTTCGGCGAAACGCTGTTAATAGTTGGTGGCAATTACACATTTTATAGTATTTTAATATTACACAACAGATTTAGATAAGCATATAAAATGTGCCTTGAACATATGCAGCACTCATGGTATATTAGAGGGAAGGTTAAGAAAGTAATTGTAGATATTAATAAAGCTTGATAAAATCAACTAAATTTTTTTTTTTTAAACAGGGAATTGCTTTTAAATAACAATATGTTACGGGTTTTGCCTTATGAACTTGGTCGGCTCTTCCAGCTACAAACTCTAGGTTTGAAAGGTGAGTGATTTTTTTTTTTATTAATGTGTTACATGTATACATATCTTCCCATTGCCCCCCCAATCCCTGAGTGATTTTTTTTTTTAAATGTAGTATTAACACTCAGTATTGAGGTATATTGAACCCTTTAAAGACCATTTAAATTACTAGGTTAGGTTTTGGTATAATTTTGAAAATGGGACTATACTTTTTTTGGAAAAAAAAAAGTTCTTTGATATTAAATTGTGTTTCAGGATTTCAACATGCAGCCATCTTTTTAAAAAACTTTTGTGGGGGAATGTTTTTTTTTTTTAATTTTACCTTTAACTTTCTAAAAAATGCTAAAATTTCTTAGAAGAGACATTTCAAATTAATAGTTTTTTTCTGTTTTTTTTTCTTCA
The DNA here is from genome assembly GCA_011751065.1 of Lasiurus cinereus. Lineage (NCBI taxonomy): Eukaryota > Metazoa > Chordata > Mammalia > Chiroptera > Vespertilionidae > Lasiurus > Lasiurus cinereus. The sequence goes on along the minus strand of JAAGEH010002528.1, from coordinate 43,348,121 downwards.
TTGGTTTAATAGCTGGAATATTCCATGTCAGATATTGATAGAGTACACAAAATAATATTAACATATTATTGTAAGAGGGAAAACATTGTAACTGTAAAAATGAACTATACTGCCGAAACCGGTTTGGCTCAGTGGATAGAGTGTTGGCCTGCGGACTGAAAAGTTCCAGGTTCGATTCTGGTCAAAGGCATGTATCCTGGTTGCGGGCACATCCCCAGTAGGGGGCGTGCAGGAGGCAGCTGATCGATGTCTCTCTCCCATTGCTGTTTCTGACTCTCTATCCCTCTCCCTTCCTCTCTGTAAAAAATCAATTATATATATATATATATATATATATAAAGAACTATACCTAGTGAGGGTAATTATTCTAAATAAAATATATTAATCCAAAATATATGCTCCACTGATAATTTTATCTCAAGATTAGCTTGGAAGGAAAGTCGTACTCAATTTACATAAATACTGAAATTTGTATAATTTTCTCTTGTAACTTAAGAAGAGGACTAAATACAGATGTACTGTATTGGTTAAACACTTTATTCTGTGCAGTTGAGGAATAAACATTAATTAAAGCCATATAAAGTATATACTTTCATGTATTTTATTTTCCTCCTTTAGAGATTGAGTGTCCATGAATGTTTTGTTTGCATTTGTTTATGTAGTATAATGCATTTGTTTATGTCGCATTAAAAAAAGAAACTTGAATAAGAGTGAAAAGAATGTTGAAATTATTGGTTGAAATGACAGAAAAGGCTTCTTTATGCAGTTAACCTTTTATAAATTATGTAATTATATGAATGGTTAATGCTTAGTTTTTAGTTTCTCTCTAGGATATTTTGGATTTTTAAAATTATGTATGAAGTGCAAAAATATTTTCTTTGATAATTAACTCAAGGCATGTGAAATTTAACTGTTGGGATATTTAACCTAATTCTAAATATGCTATAACTCATTTTTATAAATATAGTTAAAACAGCCATCCAGCTAGAATTGGAATAGAGGCAGGTCTGTTCCTTACTAAAAATAATTATGGAATGGTTGTCATTCTTTTATAATCTTAGATTCTAGAAGTATGAAATTCATACTTTGATACTGAATATAGTCAGTATTATAGTATGAAACTCAAACTTTTATACTGACTATAGTCAGTATAATGATAATGATAAATGTATAATTTACTATTGAGCCCAGTGGACTTACCCTTTGTACTGCATTTAGCATTCTTGAAAAAGCACATATTACATATACTGTTTCATAACTCTAGTCCATATTATTTCATATATAGACATATTCCCAGAAAATTTGTTAAGTATCAATTGAATGAATCATTCTGAGTACCTATTATCTTCTTAGTCCTTTATTCTATTTTACTGGTTAAAATGTTAGTCTTTTAAATTAGTCAGTTGCCTTTATCTGCAAGAGGTATGTTCTAAGATTCCCCTAATGGGGATGTCTGAAACCAATGAAAATACCAAACCCTATACAGTGGTACCTCGAAATACGAGTGCCCTAACATACGAGATTTTTGAGATACGAGCGATTTTCGCTTTGAAATACGAGCAACATTTGAGATGGGAGTAATCACGCGCATCGGCTGGCTTCACACGACCCACCAGTTTACCGCGACTCATAGTTTCCCACGCCTCAAGGTTACGGAACGAATTAAACTCGTATCTCGAGGTACCACTGTATATACTATTTTTTCTTATAATAATAAAAGACTAATATGCAAATGGTCATCATGCTGTGACACTGTAGCGACCGATCAGCAGGGAACTGAGGCTGCGTGGTGCCTGGCAAGGCTGGGAGACCTGAGTCTGCACCCCCCACCAGGCAAGGCTTCACGGGAGACCTGAAGCCACACCGCCTGCCTGGCTGGGCTTGATGGGGGTGGGGCCAGCCAGGTCTAAATCTTGCCCAGTGGGAGTGGGGCTGGCTAGGTCGTGGTCCAGTGTGGTTCTGAAGTGTGAGCATGTGGGTGGGGACTTGACTTTGGGTCCTGTGGCATACCCCAAACTCTGACAGGAGGGAGATTTTCATACACATTTTACTAATTTTCTTTTATCTTTGACACTTCTATTATAGAGAAAGGGCAAATAGCAATATTAAAATGTTTGCTTTAATTTCCTTTTAATGTGCATGAATTTTGTGCACTGGGCCATTAGTACATGCATAACTGTGATGAAGTTTAATTTATGAATTCATGCAGTAAGAGATGAATCAATAACTGATAATAAAATAGAACAACTATAAAAATACTGCAGTAAAAGCTTTTGCATAACTTTTAGATACTTTATTGTGCTATTAAGTTAGATATTTTATTTCTAACTTAAAGGAAGAACTTTATAGCTTCTCTTAGGCACATCTGAATTGCAAAGAGTACTACTGAATTGCAAAGAGCATTGGGGCCATTTTTAAGTAAAACAAGTGATACTTGAACACAAGCTCTGTGATACCTCTATAGTTGATCTGATAACTGAGATGCTGCTAACAGGCAGGTAGGGTATCCACCGTGGTTATACTGGACAAAGGGATGATTCACGATCTGGATGGGATGGCATGAGATATCATTACACCACCTAGAGAACGACATCTAATTTAAAACTTATGAATTGTTTATTTCTAGAATTTTCTGCTTTGTATTTTTGGTCCTTGGTTGACCATTGTGTCACTGAAGCTATAATAAGAGGAAGACTACTGTATTCTCTTTGTCTGGACTTTGATCTTAGTGCCCTTTTGACTACTAATACATAGTTGTTAAAATCTCTTCTTAGACCACTAGTCTTTTAGATGAGGCACTAGCTCTGCTTCACCAACTTGAACTCAGCTTTGCTCATGGCTATACTATAAATTCCTTTTCATTAAACTTTAGTTTGTTCTGTAGTAAATACCTATATGCAGCCCTTTTCTATGAGAGCCTCTTTTTCTGGCAGTGTGATCCAGTACAGAAGAGCAAGCACTTTTTAGACATGAAAGAAAACCAGTGCTTTCTGCCTTCTTTCAAAAGTTGAGGAGGGTAAAAACAGGATTGGCTTCATAAAAAAACTGAAGGGATAAAATGTCCCTAATGAATGGTAGCTTTATATTCTCAGGAAGGTAAAACTTGAAATAATTTCTTAATCAGTTTTAATAACCACATATAGTACTTTGTGTTAAAAAAGGAGAAGAGAATGGAATGGAAAATGTAAAATAGCACTGTGATATATGTAAATGAAACAATGAGAATGAATTGCCTCGAGATTTCTTTTTGTCTTTTTTAAAATTCCATTTTGTCCTGATACCGGCAAAAGGAGTGCCTTTTTCCCCCTATTTTCCTGTCTACCTCTGAAACACAGATACTGAAGTTTTATTAATGATTTTTATTATCTTGACCCAACAAGCTAATTTTTAGAAATTCTATTTTGAGATTTAAGGAATGTATATGGGTAGGGTATTTGAGGAATAAAGATAAAAAGGCCAATTTTAAAATTAAATAAATGGCTAGTCCAATAAATTCAAAGTGTTTTCTTAAGACACTTAAACATCTAAAATGTATTAATTTTATGGAAGAAAAGGTATAAGAGCAGTTCTCACCCAGTTATTTTAAATAATGTAGAATTCATGTCCTAATGTGTTGGGCAATACTTTTTCTGACATGGTTGAAAGAGGTGTCCTCAGGCATTGATGTCATAAAAAAAATTAAGAACTTTAATAATTGTGAAAATTCTAGGTCTCTGCTAAGAATTACTTATCTCCTTTAAAATAAAATGGGCTGTGACAATAGATGCTTTTTCCTTGTAAATTTTGTATTCATGAAATACATTAAAGATTAACAACATGCATTTTAAAAAGAAATAATAAAATGAATAGCTATACACTAATCTAAAATTCTCAGTACCTTTTTAAAAAATATACTTTGAAAATCTATTTGTCTTCATAAAGAGTTAAAAGTACTTATTTCTGTGTTAAATAATAAGCTTCTGGAAATCAGTAAGAGAACAGTGTAGTACAGCGCATGTTAATAGTTTATATAAGAGCATAATTAGGTATAAAATATAGAAAGTTGATAACCTTATGCATAATTATAATGCCATTTGAAATTATACTCAATTTTCACCTATCAGTTTGGAAGAGTTCCAGAAGTTTTGTTAAATAACTGTTAGTGAGATTATTTGAAATAAGCACAATCACATCTTGTTGGTGTAGACCTGTACATTTTAAGTTTCCTGTATTTCTCTTCATGATTGCATCTTCATCCCTTCTCCCAGAAGTTATTACTGTCCTGAATGTTGTGTTAGCTATTCCTTTATTTTTTTTCAGTCATTCAACAGGTATTGATGAGCCAGATGCTAGAGTTATGTATGTATCTGTAATGGGTGTTTTAACCTTTATGTAAATCGAATCGTACTGACTATAATTTTCTATAACTTGCTTTCTTTTTCAGTTTAATGTTTTTATGATTCAGCCATATTCATGCATACATGTAAATGTAGTTTGTTTCATTGTTGTGTTGTATTCATATATATATATGCTGTAATTTATTCATTCTATTGTAGATACTTAGTCTTCCCTTCACCTCCTTCACCTCCTCACAACTTTTTGGCTACTCAAAAAAATGCAGCCATGAACATTCTTATGCATGTTTCCTATAGAGTTTTTAATAGTATTGTTGGGTTGTAGAGGCGTTTACATCCTTTACTTTATTAAGTAATGCCATAGTATTTTACAAAATAGCTGAACTAAAATACATTGTCACAAGTAATATAGTTTACATTTTTCTCTTTTTCATCACTTAATATTGTCAGACTTATAAAATTATGCCCATTATTTTTAGTATGAAACAGTTTCTAGTTGTACTTTTAATTTGCATTTTCCTAGTTGCTAATAAGATTGAGCATCTTTTCATATTTTTATTGGCCATGTTTTTCTGTGAAATTGCTGTGGATATTTTTTGCTCATTTTCACTTGGAATATTTGTTTCTTATTGATTTGTAGGAGTTCTTAACTTTTGTCTATTTTGTATTGTGAATGCCTTCTCCTACTCTGTAGCTTTTCTTTTTGTTTATTGATATCTTTTAATGGATAGAGTTGATACTTTTATTATAGTTAAATTTAAAAACCTTTCATGGTTAGTGCACATTATGTCTTGTTAATAAATCCTACCCTACCGCAGTTCAGGGATTATATTACTTTCTAAAAGTTACTTTTTTCATTCATTTGGGTTCTTATTTATTTTATTTAATTTTATATTTATTTTTGAGAGAAAGGGAGAGTAAGAGGGAGAGAGTGATAGAAACATCAGTGATGAGAGAGAATCATTGATCGGCTCCTGCACACCCCCACTCTGAGAATGGAGCCCACAACCCTGGGCATGTGCCCTGATGAGGAATTGAACTGTGACTTCCTGGTTCATAGGTGGATGTTCAACCACTGAGACACACCAGCCGGGTTGGAATTGTTTTTTAATATGGTATGAGGGTTCTAATTTGGGGAGGGCTCTAATGTTTTTTTTCCTATGAATAACTGATTGTCTCAGTACCATATAGTGAAGAGTTTCCCCATTTCTTACTGATTAGCAAAGTAACCTCTCATATATCAGTTGTGTTTAGGTCTATTTCTAGATCTCCTGTATATCCAGTAGTCAATTTGTCTAACCCTATACTAATGACTAAATCGTCATTATTGTTATGGCTTTATATTAAGACTTGATATCTTGTTTGTGAATTCCCCTTACATTTTTATTTTGTATTGTCTTGGCAGTTTGGTTATCTTGGATCTTCCTCATACATAAGAAACAACTTATCTTTCATAAAAGCTATTGTGACTTTGGAATTGCATTGAATGTCTGAATCAATTTGGGAAGAATTTACATCCTAATTATCCATGAATTTGTGCATTCTCTACATTTATTTAGGTCTTATTGTCTTTGAATAAAATTTTATAACTTTCTGCACACTGGTCAAGCACATCTTTCGTTGGTTGATTCTAGGTACTTTGTAAGTTTTTTTCCAATTATAAACCATGTCTTTATTTTAAAAGTTGTATTTCTGGCTTATTTACTTTTGTGGTACACAGATACAATATTTTGAAAAATCAATTTTATAGTAAGCCTTTTTGGTTATATTCTTATTCTTTCTAAAAACTTGTTTCCAAGTTCTTTTGGGTTTTGTATGCAGGTAATAATTTAATCTCCTAATAGCGATAGTTTTGTTTTTTCCTTTTAAGTTATTATATATGCATATATTTAATAAATACTAGAGGCCTGGTGCACGAAATTTGTGCATGGAAGGTGTGTGTCCCTCAGCCCAGCCTGCACCCTCTCCAATCTGGGCCCCCTCAAGGGATGTCTGATTGCCCGTTTAGGCCCGTTCCCGGTAGAATTGGGCCTAAATGGTCAGTCAGACATCCTTCTCACAATCCAGGACTGCTGGTTCCCAACTACTTGCCTGCTTGCCTTTCTGATTGCCCCTCACTGCTTCTGCCTGCCAGCCTGATCACCCCCTAACCACTCCCCTACTAGCCTGATTGATGCCTAACTGCTCCCCTGCCAACCTGTTTGCCCCTAATTGCCCTCCCCTGGAGGCCTGGTCACCCCTGACAGCCCTCCCATACAGGCCTGGTCCTCCCCCAACTGCTCTTTCCTGCAGGCCTGGGTCCCCCACAACTGCTGTTCCCTGCAGGCCCAGTTACCCCCAACTTCCCTCCTCTGCCAGCCTGGTCAACCCTAACTGCCTTCCCTGCAGGCTTGATCATCCCCAACTGCCCTCCCTTGAAGGCCTGGTCCTTCCCAGCTGCCCTCCCCTGCTGGCTATCTTGTGGTGGTCATATTGTGTCCACATGGGGGCAGCCATCTTTACCACATTGGGACAGCCATCTTGTGTGTTGGAGTGATGGTCAATTTGCATATTACTCTTTTGTTAGATAGGATAGAGGTCTGGTAGGGGCCGACTGGTAGCTCTGAAGGGTGTTCTGAATCAGGGTGGGTGCTCCCTTGGGGTGTGGGGCGGCCTGGACGAGGGGTCTGTGGTGGTTTGCAGGCCGGCCATGCCCCTTGGTGACCCAAGTGGAGGCCTTGGTATCTGGGGTTTATCTTCTAAAATTGAAATTTTGTAGCCTAGTGTGGAGCCAAGCCTCCTGTTTGCTCTGTGGCCTCAGCCATTTTTGTTGGGATTTATTTATCTTACATAATTGAAACTTTGTAGCCTTGAGTGTAGGTCTAGGCCAGCCAGGGTGGCTGGGAAGCTTGGCATCCTCCATTGCCGGGGAAACTCAAGCCTCCTGCTTGCTGCAGCTCTGTGACTGTAGCCATCTTGGTTGGGTTAATTTGCATACTCATTCCTGATGGGCTGGTGGGCATGGCTTGCTGGTGTAGCAGAGGTATGGTCAGTTTGCATATTATTCTTATTAGATAGGATAATATATAATATAGATATACTATATAAATATATATAGTAACTTTTTTCTTATTTTAATGTACTAACTAAGGTGTTTAGTACAGTATTGAGTAGAAGCATTAAATTGGGCATGTTTCTATTCCAAAATTTAAAGAAAATGGTTTTAATATTTTTCCATTAAAAATATTTGCTCTGGCCCTACTGGTTTGGCTCAGTGGATAAAGCATCAGCCTGGGGCCTAAGGGTCTCAGGTTACATTCCAGTTAAGGGCATGTACCTTGGTTGCAGGCTCCTCCCTTGCCCCTGGGCCCTGGTTAGGGCTTGTGCAGGAGGCAACCAGCCATGTGTTTCTCTCACATCGATATTTCTCTTTGTCTTTCTATCTCTTCCACACTCTCTAAAAATCAATGGAGGATTGAAAAACAAAATAGAAAAGAATATTTACTCTATTTTTGATAAAAAAAAATTTCAGTTTCAGAATTTTTTTTTATTTCTACTTTGCTAATCCTTGTTCAAGTGCTGAATTTTATGAAATGTTTTACTTCATCTATTGAGATGATTATATTATTATTCTCATTTAATAGGATTTGCAGTTAAAAGAACTATTGAGGTTTTTTAATTGTTAATGAGTAAATTTTGTTGGACTGTATCTGTTCTATTTGAATTGGTCATCTTTTTAAGTTTTCAAACTTACTTGCAATAAAATGTTCATAATATTTTCTTGGTATAGTTTTAGAATGTCCTATTTATACCTTTATTACCCCCTCTTCATTTTTAAGATTAATTATTTGCCTTTTATTTTTCTGAGAATCTCCTCAGGGGCTTATCAATTATGTGTTATTTTCCAATTACTCATTATTGGCTTTTATTATTTTTAAAAAATTAATCTTTATTGTTGAGATTTTACAGAGATCCCTTTTCTCCTTCCCCATACCTCCCTTTACCCCACCTCAGACCCTCACCACCCTCCTGTCTGTGTCCATAGGTAATGCATACATGCATATAAGATCTTTGTCTAATCTCTTCCCACACACCCCCATACCCTCTTCCCTATGAGAATCATCATTCTGTTCCATTTCTGTGCCCCTGATTCTATTTCATTCACCAGTTTATTCTGTTCACCAGATTTTTTTGTTTGATTCTTATATGCAATTGTTGATAGATATGTATTTGTTTCACTTTGTAGTTTATATTTTTTATCTTTACCTGTTTCTTCTTCCTCTTCTTAAAGAATACCCTTCAGCATTTCATATAATACTGGTTTAGAAGTGATGAACTCCTTTAGCTTTTTCTTATTTGTGAAGCTCTTTATCTGATCTTCAATTCTAAATGATAGCTTTGTTGGGTAGAGTAATCTTGGTTGTAGATTCTTGCTAGTCATCATATTGAATATTTCTTGCCACTACCTTCTGGCCTACATAGTTTCTGTTGAGAAATCAACTGACAGCACTCATTTGTAGGTAACTAATTGCTTTTCTCTTGCTTCCTTTAAAATGCTCTCTTTGTCTTTTGCCCTTGGCATTTTAATTTTGATGTGTCTTGGTGTAGTCCTCTTTGGATTCCTCTTGTTTGGGATTCTTTGTGCTTGCTGGACTTGTGAGTCTTATTTCTTTCACCAGATAAGGTAAGTTTTCTGTCATTATTTCTTCAAATAGGTTTTCATTATCTTGCTCTCTCTCTTCTTTGGCACTCCCATAATTCTGATGTTGGTGTGCTTGCTGTTGTCCCAGAGGCTCCTTACACTCTCTTCATATTTTTAGATTTTTTTTTTTGGTCTTCTGATTGGGTGTTTTTTGCTTCTTCATATTTCAAATCATTGATTTGATTCTTGGAATACTCTAGTCTACTGTTGAATTCCTGTATATTGATTTCAGTCAGTGTACGCTTAATTTCTGACTGGCCCTTTTCCATTTTTTTGGCATTCTCACTAAGATCCTTGAAGTCTTACTAAGTCACTTGGAGGATTCTAAAAAATTCCTGAGTAACCTTATAACCATGGTTTTGAACTCTATATCCAGTAGTTTACTTTCTTTCATTTCCTCTATTTATGACATGTTTCGTTGTCTCTGCATTTTGGCTGCTTGCCTGTGTTTGTTTTTATGTATTGGGTAGAGCTGCTAAATCTCCTTGAATTGATAGAGTGGCCTTGTGTGCTAGGTGTCCTGTAGGGCCCAGTGGCTCAGCCTCCCCAATAACCTAAGATGGACACTCTTGGGGCACCCCTTTGTGTGCTCTGTGCACAGTCTTGTTGTAGTAGAGCCTTGATTGCTGTTGGTGTGACTGGGAGGAATTGACTTCCAGGCCAATTGGCTATGGGGACCAGCTACAACTACAGTAGGAGAGCTGCTGTGCAGGAGATACCCTATGGAGAAAGACTTGCTTCAGTGGGGCTTTGATGCTCACTGAGTTTTCCTCTTGAGTGTTTCACTTATGGATGTGAAGAGTTGTAATATGGTATGGTCTAACAGTGACCACTGTTACACTGGCTCTTGGATCTCTAGGGAGGTGCAAAGTCAGTCACTGGCTGGGGCCACCCAGCAGGAGCTACAGAGAGATCTTCTGATTCCTTCTCTTTGTATGGGGTTTGGAAGTGCCCGGAGGAGGCCCAGCTATGAAGCAAGGCAGGCTGGTGCTGGTGCTGGGCTTTGGGCCTTCTTTTGGAAGCTTTGGAGCTCTCTGACCCAGCTCAGCTTGTTTGATAGGTTTTTAGCCTGAGAAAGGACAGGCCATTCATATGCAAAAGCAGTAGTCCACAGCTTGGGTGGGGTTGTAAATTGGATGGGGTGGGGTCTGAGGATGAAGCAAAGAGAAATGGCTGTCAGTCAGCCCTGGGAACACCTCCCTCTGTGAAAGAAAGCCAACCCTGAGTTCATACCCTGATGCCAGACAGTCCAGTTTGTCCTCATAAGTGTCTGGGTCCCCCAGAGCCTCGCTTGGCACTAGAGCTCCGAGGAAGTGGGAGCTTGTAAATTCAGTTCATGGTATTGGCCTTTTAAGAGGAGCAGCTGGGTCTCCAGCAGCCTGTGTGTAACTCAGCCCCAATTGACACTGCTTTTTAGAGCCCATAGGGACTTCTCTTCCCTGTGACCCTGGACTGAATTTAGGGACTTCTCTTCCTGTGACCCTGGACTGAGTGTCTGATATGGGGCTGGGACTCCTGACTCCTCTGGGTGGTCTCTGCAGAGGCAATCTCCCTGTCCATTAAAAAAGCAGCACACATGGGTGCCAGACCAGCCCTTCTGTGCCTCTGCACTTCCTATCAGTCTCAGTATGCTTTCTTCTTTACTTTTCTAGTTGTAGTACTTCATTCAGCCAGCTTTCCAGTGGTTCTGGATGATGGTGGTTGTCTATTTTAATTATAATTTTGATGTGGTTGTGGGAGGCAGCGTAAAGGCATTTGCCTACAACGCTATCTTGGTTTTCCTTTGGGCTTTTATTTTTAAAAAAGTAGTTTATTTCTGCTTTTTTTTTGTTTTGTATGAATTTATTATATAATTTTTTCTTGTTTTTCAGTTGGATATATAGTTTATTCAGGTTTATATTTAGTACTGTTTTACCTAATTTTTAAAATGTAAGTTATCATATCTTTAACTTTCAGTTGTTTAAGTTATTCATTTATGTGTGACTTTTAATTTAGCTTTTTTGTCGTTAGCTTTAAGCCTAATTGCATTACAGGCAGTTAAGGTAGCCTGAACCAGTTTTTTGACTCTTTTTTTTTTTTTTAAATATGGAACACTTAACGAATTAGTGTGTCATCCTTGTGCAGGGGCCATGCTAATCATCTCTGTATCATTCCAGTTTTAGTATATGTGCTGTCGAAGTGAGCACAGTGCTTTGACGTTTGTTGATTGTTGCTTTATGGCTAGTATGTGATCAATTTTTGTAGATAATTCACTGTATTTGAAAAAAATATTTCTCTCACTCTTGGGTAGAGGTCTAAGTATTTTCCCATTAGATCAAATTTGTTAGTTGTATGATGTGGTTTTCTATATTTTCAGAAAATTTTGGCAGTTTTCCTTTGTAATAATGAAGATATTTATACTAAAGTTTCCATTAAAATATGAATTTGTTCATTTCCCTATGTAATTCAGTCTAGCTTTTGCTTTGTATCCTTTGAGGTTATTTTTATTAAGTGTACCAACTATATGTATATATTGCTATATATTGCTCTACTTTCTGATGAATTAATTTAATTTAATTTTATTTTATTGATTTAATAAATCTTTATTGTTCAGATTATTACAATTGTTCCACCCCCCACCCCCACATAGTTTCCTCCACCCGGTTCCCACCGCCCCCTCTGCCCTGACTTCCTCCCCCATTGTCCTCATCCACTGGTGTATGATTTTTATCCAGTCTCTCCCTGCACCCCTTTCATCCCTTTCCCCCTGAGAATTGTCATTCCACTCCCTTTTCATGCCCCTGATTCTATTATATTCACCCATTAATTCTGTTCATCAGATTTTTAATTCACTTGATTTTTAGATTCACTTGTTGATAGATATGTTTTTGTTGTTCATAATTTTTATCTTTACGTTTTTATTCTTCTTTCTCTTCTTAAAGAGTACCTTTCAGCATTTCATATAATACTGGTTTGGTGTTGATGAACTCCTTCAGCTTTTTCTTATCTGCGAAGTTCTTTTATCTGCCCTTCAATTCTGAATGATAGCTTCCTGGTTGTAATATTGCTATTCATCACTTGAATATTTCTTGCCTCTCCCGTCTGGCTTGCATAGTTTCTGTTGAGAAATCAGCCAACAATCCTATGGGTGCTCCCTTGTAGGTAATTAACTGATTTTTTCTTGCTGCTTTTAATATTCTCTCTTTGTCTTTTGCTCTTGGTATTTTAATTATGATGTGTCTTGGTGTGGTCCTCTTTGGATTCCTTTAATTTGGGGTTCTGTGCGCTTCCTGCATTTGTAAGTCTATTTCTTTCACCAGATGTGGGAAGTTTTCAGTCATTATTTCTTCAAATAGGTTTTCAATATCTTGCTCTCTCTCTTCTTCTGGCACCCCCATAATTCTGATGTTGGTATGCTTGAAGTTGTTCCAGAGGCTCCTTACACTATCTTCACATTTTTGGATTCTTTTTTATTTTGATTTTCCAGTTGAGTTTTTTCTGCTTCTTTGTATGTCAAATATTTGAGTTGATTCTTGCATTCCTCTAGTCTGCTGTTAGGTCTCTGTATAATATTTTTTATTTCAGTCAGTGTATGTTTAATTTCTAATTAGTCCTTTTTCATATCCTCGAGGGTCTCATTAAATTTATTGACCTTTTCTAGGAAATTCTTGAAAAACCTTATAACTGTGGTTTTGAACTCTATATCCAGTAGTTTGCTTTCTTCCATTTCTTTCGTTTGTGATCTGTTCCTTTGTCTCCGCTTTTTCGCTGCTTCTGTGAATTGGTAGAGTAGCTTTGTGTGCTAGGTGTCCTATAGGGCCCAGTGGCTCCACCTCCCAGTTACCTGAGGTGGACTCTCTTGGTGCACCCCTTTATGGACTGTGTGTATAGTCTCTTTGTAGTTAAGTCTTGACTGTTGGTATCACTGGGTGGAATTGACCTCCTAGCCAATTGGTTGTGAGGATCTGTTGTATCTACGCTGGGAGAACTTCTGTGCTGGAATCAGCCTTATGATACAAGACTTGCAAAATTGCAAAAGCCTCTGTGCTGGGCTTGGATGGGTCGGAGTCTCAGGGCTGAGCAGACAGCCTTGGCTTCCCATCAGCTCTCCCCTATGAGGCCCCTGGGTCTGTGTCCCTCAATAATCGCTGCAGCCCTCTCTCTGAGTTCTTGTGCATGCCTTCAGATCCCTGCATTTTGCAGTTTCCATTTGCTCTGGGGACCCATATGAATCTAGGTCCCAGGGTCTCTCCTGAAACTGGAGTTCAGCAGAGTTGGGAGGTTCTGTCTTCCGCCTAGAGAAAGCCAGCAGCACAATCAGCAGTCAGTCCTCTCTGCATGCACTGGTGCGCGTGCCTCCAGACCTCTGCCTTTTGCGGCTTCCCTAAATTTCTGTGCACTCTTCCCTTTTCATGACAGTTCATTCTCTCCTGTATTAGTCTCAACCGGAAGGGGGGTTCAGTGAAGTCGGGAATTTCCATCCCCCACCCTCTAGCAGAAGCCAGTCAGGCACCTTGCTGCCGATCCTCTTCATGCGCGTTTCTCCATACTTAAGCTTTTTGCAGCTTTTCTGAGTTTCTGTGAGTCCCTCTCTTTCCTTCTAGTTATAGAATTTCCACTCAGCCAGCTTTCCTGTGGTTCTGGATGATGTTCATTCTGTCTTTTAGCTGCAGTTTTGAAATTGTGTGAGGCAGCAGTTTAGGTGTTCATCTATGTTGCCATCTTGGTTTCTCCTGAGGTGTTTAATTTTTTTATTGTTTTTGTAGTTGATACATAGTTTTATGCCACTAAAACTAGATGCTTGAGATGATTTCTGTCTTCTTGAATTTTAAGAGATTTTGCCTGTTTCCCAATATATAGTTTACCTTTGAAAATGACCAGTGTGCTCTTGAGAAGAATGTATATTCTGTGACTTTAAGGTGAAATGTTCTAAGATGTCAATTAAGTCCATCTGATCTATTGTGTCATTTAGGATTGATGTTTCTTTGCTGATTTTTTTATTTAGAGGATTTGTCCAGTAGTGTTAGTGGGTATTAAAATCCCTCCTATGACTTTATTGCGGTCAATCTCTCCCTTGATATCCTCCAGAAGTTTTTTTATGTATTTGGTTGCTCTTGTGTTGAGTGCGTATATGTTTATCAAAGTTATATCTTCTTGTTGGATTGCTCCCTTTAGTATTATGAAGTAGCCTTCTTTATGTCTTATTATGTCCTTTACTTTGAGGTCTAATTTGACCGATATATGTATTGCTTCCCCAGCTTTTTTTTTTCATTTTCATTTTCACCTGTAATAACCTTTTTCCATCCCTTCACCATCAGTCTGTATGAGTCGTTTTTTCTGAAGTGGGTTTCCTGTAGACAGTAGACATATGGGTCATGTTTTCTTACCCACTTAGCTACCTTATGTCTTTTGATTGGGGCATTTAATCTATTTTCATTTAAAGTTATTATTGATATGTACTTGTTTGTTGCTTATTCGCTTTCTAGTTCTTCTTTTTACAGAAGACCCTTTTGCATTTCTTGCATTGCTGGATTGGTGGTGATAAACTCCCTTAGTCCTTTTTTGTCTGGGAAGCTCCTGATTTCCCCCTCAATTTTGATTGATAGTCTTTCTGGGTAAAGAATTCTTGGAAATAGACCCTTCCTTTGTATGACTTTGTATATTTCATTCCATTCCCTTCTACCCTGATGTTTTTCGGTTGAGAAAAAAGTCACTAGTCTGATGGGGGTTCCTTTGTAGGTAACTTTCTGTGTCTGGCCGCTGTTAAGATTCTCACTTTGTCATTGGTGTTTGCCAATTTAATTATAATGTGCCTTGGTCTTTTGGAATTCATTTTACTTCAGACTCTGTGAGCTTCTTGGATTTGTATGTTTTTTTTCTTCCCTATATCAGGGAAGTTTTCTGTCATTATTTCTTCAAACAGGTTTTCTATTCCTTGCTCAGTTTCCTCTTCTTCTGGAATGCTTATTATGAGGATGTTATTTTATTTCATGTTGTCCCAAAGTTCCCTTAGGGTCTCCTCCTTTTTTTTTTTTCTGAGTTGCTGCTCTTCTTGGGTATTTTTTCCTACCTTGTCTTCTAAATCACTAATGTGGTCCTCCACTTCTTCTAGTCTCCTGTTGATGCTTTCTGTTGTGTTCTTTATTACAGCGATGTCATTTTTCATTTCTTCTTGGTTCTTCTTCATGTTCTCTTAGTTCTTACACATATTGTTGAATTTGTCTTCAACCTTTTCAGCAACCTTATGACCATTTCTCTGAATTTTTTCTCTAATATTGCTTACTTGCATTTCATTTGCTTTTTTGGGGGGTGATGCCTATTTTTCTTGTTTTAATATATATTTTATTGATTTTTTTTTACAGAGAGGAAGGGAGAGGGATAGAGAGTTAGAAACATCGATGAGAGAGAAAGATCAATCAGCTACATTCTGCACACTCCCACCTGGGGTTGTGCCTGCAACCAAGGTACATGCCCTTGACTGGAATCGACCCTGGGACCCTTGAGTCCGCAGGCCAATGCTCTATTCACTGCACCAAACCTGTTAGGGCGATGCCTTCTTTTCTTTTATATGTGAACTATTTCTTTGTCTCCCCATGATCTCTTCTCTCTGGGTGTCTGGTTATGTAGCTCACTCTCTCCTGCATTGACTTAAAGGGACAAAATACAGCAAAACAAGGTACAATGCACAAGACACTGAACACAAATGTATTCACGATAATAATAACCCCAAATAAAGGTGACCACCGGAGAAAAAAGAATTAGGGGATAAATAATATAGAGTTCAGTAATGATATTGAGGAAAGGTAAAAAACCAAGAGAGAAAAAAAAAAGAATAAAATAAAAAAAGGAAAAAACTATTTATATAGGGAAATCACTCAATAGAACAGCTAATCCGAAAAAATGCAAACAACTAACACCTAGAGATTAATGCAAACTACAAACAACAACTAATAAGAAACAGAGGAAAAACAGAAGGAAAAAAGAAAAGGAACAATCACAAAAAAACAACAACAATCTAATTAACAATCAAACAAAAAACAGGAAGACTGAGAGAAGGGCAAAAACAAACAAGGTAAAACAAAAAACATTGAAACAAAACATCAAACAAATAAAACAATAAAGCAACAGCAAACAACAAAAAAAAAGGAAAGAGAAAAAGTTCCATAGTGAAGAGAAGAGAGAAGTATATATGGATTTGGAGCAGGGTGTATCAAAAATTAGATATATAAGTAGGATGAATTTTTAACAGGCTAAAAAGAATGAATAGGGAAAATCTAAAGCAGGAATAGGGTAAGAGAAACTGGACAACAAAAGGGGAAAAGTGAGGAAGAGAGTGTTGGCATAAAGCTAAAGTTGAGATAGAGTAAAATGATATTAAAGAAAAAATGAAAATAGAATGTAAAACATTAATTCCAAAATAAAATAAAGTGAAATGAAACTTTTAAAAAAGGTAAAATTATATATATATATATATATATATATATATATATACACACACACACACACACACACACACATATACATATATAAAAGCCCAGCGAGTGGAATGGCAGAATGACCAGAACGACTAGTGGCTATGACTCACACTGCAGCAGCCAATGGGCCTGATCTGGGCCCCTGTTCCAGGCCTCCCTTTCCCTGTCCCTCTGGCCAGCCCAGCCCAGCCCCAGATTGCCCCCCAACACCCTGATAAGGCATGGGACCTCTGGCCAACTGCCCACAGCCCCTCCCCCTCCTGGCCTGGCCCAATCTGGGCGGGCCGGCCAGACTTCACCCTTGCACCAATTCGTGCACTGAGCCTCTAGTAGTAGTAATAATACTGATTAAAAATAGAAATATAATAATTTAAAAAGTAAAATCAAGTGAGAAAAAAATTAGTTTCTTAAGTAAAAGATAAAAACAAAGATGTGCAGTAGTGAAGGTCATTCACTTCCTCTACTGTTTTGTTTGGCATGCCTGTTTTCTGTCAGGTAATCAGGACAGTATTGAAGTTCTGTACCTTTCACTGCTCCTCTGTGCCATAAATCACAATCCTGTTTTCAAGCAGTCAGTATTTCTTTGTTTCTCAGTCTGCCTTTAGTTGTATTTACACAAAAGTCAATTTGTGGCAGTGTTTCTGTATTGATATAGGGGGCTATAAGTCCTTTCTATCCAGTATTTAGATTTTGTTTTCCCTGCCACACTTAATATGGTTGTGGGGAATGGACTGCCCCAGAGCTGATTTTCTGTTTGTTTCTCCCAGCTCTGATCCCCAGGTTCTACAAAAACAACTTTCCCTTGCAGTCTCTGAGAGTGTTTTTAATTGGGTGATCTTATTTACTGGGCTTAGTAATCAAAAGCAAGGATTTAAAGAAAAAAAAGAACCAGAATAAGTGCATGAACTCGTGAATCTTTCGCCCGGGCACTGTGTGCGATTCTGCACACCTCTCTATGCACCTCTTTTTCCCCTGGCACAGCGCAGTTGGAATACTGGTAAAACTTCAGGCTGCCTTTTTGTGCCCAGCCCAGTAATGGACTCCTGGCACAGTGCAGTCAGTATACTGGTAAAACTTCAGGCTGCCTTTTTGTGCCCAGTCCAGCTGTTGGTTGATTTCTAGAGTTTCCTTCTTCCAGCAGCCCTGTGGGGACCCTCTTCCACATTGTGCACCATGCTGCCCCCAACAACCACAGATTTTGTGGGGCACAGACTTCCTCTGGACTTTTAGATCCCGCTGCACGCGTTTCTCCAGCCTGGATCACAGATCTCACCTTTCTCTGGATGAAATCTGACATTTCCATGGGAAGGTGTAGAACTTGTCTGAGTCTGTGTATTCATGTTGCTTGAGATCCCGTGTTTGCTAGGTTCACAGCTGGTCCCTGAGTGTTGTCATTGTAGGGTCCTGGTAGGTATCTGATTCTTCCTGGTTGAAAGTAAGGCCAAGCTTACCTTCACAGCCACTCTCCCCTTCAAGATGGTCTCTGTGGCAGAACCAGTCTCTCCAGGAGAGATTTTAGCAGCAGTGGAGGCTGCCCAGTCAGGGGAGCCCAGTCCGGCAGTCCCCAACAGTCCCTTGGAATATAGCTGTCCCTCACTCACAAATAGACACTCCCGTATGTCCACACACTCTACTTTCATTCTCTCACTCAACACTATTTTGCAACCTGTCTTCTTGTCGGCCTCTATAGTTTTGGTGAGAAATCTGCTATTAATCTTATTGAGGTTCTGTACATGATGAGTCACCACTTTCCCATTGCTTTGAAGGTTCTCTTTTTGTTGCTGATGTCCCACAGTTTTATTACAGTTTGTCTAGGAGTGGATCTCTTTCAATTTAACTTACTTGGAGTTTGTTCACCTTTTTGGATGTATATAATGTTTTCATCATTTGAGATGCTTTTGGCCACTATTTACTCAAAAAATGTTTTTTCTGTACTTTTCTTACTTCCTCTCTGGGACTCCCATTAGATTTATATTGGTACATTTGATATATATATTTCTTAAGTTAAATCTTTATTATTCAGATTATTACATTTGTTCTCTTTTTTTCCCCTCCATAGCTCCCCTCCACCCGGCTTCCACTCCTCCCTCTATCCTTACTTACCCCACATTGACCTCATCCATAGGTGTATGATTTTTGCCAGTCTCTCCCTGCACCCCTCTCCCATTGAGAATTATAGTCCACTCCCTTTCTGTGCTCCTGATTCTATTATATTCACCAGTTTATTCTGTTTGTTGATCAAATTTTTATTTCACTTAATTTTTTAGATTAACTTGTTGATAGATATGTATTTGTTGGTCATAATATTTTATCTTTTACCTTTTTCTTCTTCTTCCTCTTCTTAAAGAGTACTTTTCAGCATTTCATATAATACTGGTTTGGTGTTGATGAACTTTTTCAGCTTTTTCTTATTTGTGAAGCTCTTTATATGCCCTTCAATTCTGAATGATAGCTTTGCTGGATAGAGTATTCTTGGTTGTAGGTTCTTGCTGTTCATCACTTTGAATATTTCTTGCCACCCCTTTCTGGCCCGCATCGTTTCTGTTGAGAAATCAGCTGACAATTGTCTGGGTGCTCCCTTGTAGGTAATTAACTGTTTTTTTCATGCTGCTTTAATATTCTCTTTTTGTCTTTTGCTCTTGGTATTTTAATTATGATGTGTCTTGTTGTGATCCTCTTTGGATTCCTTTTATTTGGGGTTCTGTGTGCTTCCTGGAATTATAAGTCTATTTCTTTCACCAGATGTGGGAAGTTTTCAGTCATTATTTCTTCAAATAGGTTTTCAGTATCTTGCTCTCTCTTTTTCTGGCACTTCCATAATTCTGATGTTGGTATGCTTGAAGCTGACCCAGAGGCTTCTTACGTTATCTCTACATTTTTGGATTCTTTTTTCTTCTTGCTTTTCCAATTGAATCTTTTCTGATTCTTTATATATCAAATTTTTGACTTGATTTTTGCCTTCCTCTAGTCTGCTGTTAGGTCTCTGTATAATATTTTTTATTTCATTCAGTGTATGTTTAATTTCTAGTTGGTTCTTTTTCATCTCTAGTTGGTCCTTTTTAATCTCCTGTTTGGTCTCGCTAAATTTATCTGCCTTTTCTAGGAAATTCTTGAAAAACCTTATAACCGTGCTTTTGAACTCTATATTCATTTGTTTTCCTCCATTTCTTTTGTTTGTGATCTCTTCCTTTGTCTCCGCATTTTCACTATGCTAGGAGAACTTCTGTGTTGCAATCAGCCTTATGATACAAGACTTGCAAAACTGCAAAAGCTGCCGAAACTGATTTGGCTCAGGGGATAGAGCGTTGGCCTGGGGACTGAAAGGTCCCAGGTTCGATTCCGGTCAAGAGCATGTATCCTAGTTGTGGGCACATCTTCAGTAGGGGGTGTGCAGGAGGCGGCTGATCGATGTCTCTCGGTCATCAATGTTTCTAACTGTCCCTCTCCCTTCCTCTCTGTAAAAAATAAATAAAATATATTAATAAAAAAACACAAAAACTGCAAAAACCTCTGTTGAACTTGGGAAGGGTAGTGTCTCAAGGCTTAATGACTGCCTTGCCTTCCAGGCCGCCTCGCCCTATGCAGCCCCTGGGTCTCACGTGTCTCTGGGTCTGGGTAATCGCTGGAGCAGTCTCTGTGCTCATGCGCAGTGCCTCTAGATCGCTGCCTTTCCGGCTCCATTGCACTCCAGGACCGTATGAGTCTGGCTCCCCAGGGTCTCACCTGAAACTGGGGTATAGTGGAGTTAGAAGCGGCACAGTTGGGAGGCTCTGTCTCCTGCCCACTAGTGAAAGCCAGCGGGCACAATCAGCAGTCTGTCTTCTGCGCACCACCAGACCTCTGCCCCCTCGCAGCTCCCCTAAATTTCCGTGCACTTCTCCCTTTTCACAGTCCAAATTCCCCCCGTATGAGTTTCAGTCAGATCTGGGTTTCAGTGCCATGGGATAAGGGGTTCAGTGCAGTCTCTCATCTCCCTCCTGCCAGAGGCAGCCAGCCAGGTACTCCAGCACCCGCTCTCTCCACAGGCGCATCTCTGTACTTCAAGCTTTTTGCAGCTCCTCTGGGTCTCCGTGAGCCCCTCTCTTTCCTTCTAGTTGTAGAATTTCCACTCAGCCAGCTTTCCTTTGGTTCTGGATGATGTCCATTCTGTCTTTTAGTTGTAGTGTTGAAATTGTGTGAGGCAGCAGTTTAGGTGCTCGCTTATGCTGTCATCTTGGATTCTTCTGGTACATTTGATGTTTTCTGATAGATCTCTGAGCTCTGTTCTTTTTTCTTCATGTTCCTCAGACTGTATAACATATTAAAGTTCATAGATTTTTTTTTTTTACCTAATACTGTTCGTGAGCCCTTCTATTACACTTTTTAATGTTATATATTTTATTATTTTAGTTTCAATTTTTAATATTCTCTATTTGGTGAGACATTTCAGACTTCTAATTTTTAGTCATAATTTTCTGCAGCTCTTTGAACACATTAAAATGGTGGATTTAAAAAATCATTTTTAGTAAGTCCTTGCTAAGGTTTTTATTTTCCTTGGGGACAATTTACATTGATTGCTCTTTTCTTCTGTGAATGGGACATACTCTCTTGCTTCTTTCCATACTTTCTAATTTTTTTTGTTATGAAGTGGACATTTTAGGTAATATGGCAACTCTGAAATCAGAATCTCTTTCCTTCCCAGGGTTGTTTGTTCCTATTTTCTTGTTTGTCACTTTAGTGATCTTTTAACTAATTCTTTGAAGTCCATATTCTTTATCATGTATCATCACTGAAGTGTATTCAGTTTTTGGTGATTAGAGATTTCCTTGAATACCTGAAACCAATAAATCTCTTCTGTCTTGGCCTAGTGGCTCTGTGTGTGTTTTGGGACACGCTTTCAGTACTCAGCCAGGAAGCTTATAACTCTGCCTTAGCCTTCACTTTATACTTTTGCATAACTAGAAGGTCAGACAGAAGTGAGAGCTTAGGCTGTTTTTAGTTGTTTTCTAAGCTTGAGCCTAGTGCACCTTCTAGGCTCCTCAAAATATGTCAGTGCTTTTCAAGACTCCTATTGACATCTTACGGGTAGTCCCAAACTTCTTCATCTATTGTTTGCATTAGTTGTTTCCATGACCTCAGGCAGCCACAAAATTAAAACATTTTCTAGTAATGATTTCTCAAACATGCTCCCAAAACCTTTATCACCCCTTCAGGTAGAAGTCTTTTTTAGCACTAGGCAAGAGTCAGGGAACCACCACTTAGGTCAGATAATGGTTGGTTAGGGGGAATGAGGCTTTGAAAAGCTCCAATTCAGTTGTGGTTGCTCTGGTGGTTGCCAAGCTGCCCTGGCAATGTAGGGACCAAGAGAAGTTAAAACTCCACAAATTGCTGTTCTTATCCATATTGTGTCTCTTCTCCTAAATAAATGCTTACTGGATTATCATTTGGTTAATTTCCAGAGTTCCAAAGTGGTTAATTGTGGTTTTTATTAGTATTATTTTGTTATAACCAAAAAGTATGCTTTGTATTATTTTATTTATTTTAAATACCCTATAGCTTGTTTATGGCTTAAAATATGGCCTCTTAGAGGCGAATGTTCATGTGCATCTGAAAAGAATGCATACTTTTCTGTTTTTTTGAGTAGATAATGGGCAAAGTATGGGGTCTTCTTCCCCATTGGGTTCTGGTGGGAGTGGAGTTTTTACAATATCCTGAGAAAAATAATTTTCTGAGACTTGCATGGGAGAATGAGTGATTTTTATTTTTGTGGAATTAAATCCCTGTGTTTCCTTCCAAAGTCCCATTTTCCTTTGCCCATTAGAAGCAAAGCCAGTATCCATAGATTCCTTTCCATCTTGGAGCTGTGTGCAGCTCAGCATCAGGCTAGTTGTAGTCATTAGTTCATCGCATGTGGGCAAATGCTCAGGAGCAAAGTGAAAGAGCCCCACAAACCTGAAGTCAAGCACAACATGTCAAAAGCACAAGAGGGTGAATTTCTTTGTTCATGAAGTTAAGTATCCCAAATCTTCATGCCTTGCAGTGGCTGTGTCCATTCTGGCCAACTACCTCTGTTCCCAGGTGTGATTGACAGACAAGTATCTTCCCTGTCACTCAACTTTACTGGGCATCTTCCCTTTGTCCAGTCCACTTCCCCCAATGTTTTGCAGGAAACATGTCTATAGTGTCTGGCCTTGCCTTTGCTCCTTTTTTCTTATTAATAATTAATTACAGCTGTATTCATATCAAGTTGGTTGACAGTGTTTTCCTAATCTTCTTCCTCTTTACTAATTTCCTGTTTACTTTTTTGTCAGTAACTGGTAGAGGAATGCTAAAGTCTCAAATACTGTCATGCAACCTTTGGAAATACTATTCTCTATATTCTAGCTTCCACTGTTGCTAATGAATTTTGTTGCCATTCTCATATGTTCTTCTTTTGAAGTAATTGGTCCTTTTTCCCTATTTGGTGGTAAAGTCTTCTGCTTGCTATTGACATTCTTTATTTTATAGTAAGATATAAAATGAAATCCTTTCATAAACTTTGTATACATTTGTGCTTCATGTATCAGTTTATTCTTTTTTTAAATAAGCTTTTGAAAGTTTGTAGCGCTCTACTCCCAAATATTGCCTCTTTTCTCTCTAAACTCTCTTTCTGGCTAGGAGTTAGGCTGTGTTTACTATTTATTATAGTAGCCATATGTTGTAATCACAGTTTTCCTCCAGTGTCCTTGCTTTTATCCTCTGTTGTCTTTGGGTTTTCCCAGAGACTATTTAAATAGGGTCCAAGGCTTGCAGTTACTTGAGACAGAGTCCTTTAGGTTTATGATTAGGTCTGTTTCTTAGCGAGCCTGAGCTGGTTTTACCTTCACTCACATTAGACTTCAGGTACCAGGAGTATGGGGTATTTCTCTTACTCCAGGTTGGTTACGTTTTGGTAAAGTCCTAATTAATCATATTTTGGTAAATTATTTTCCTTGTAGGTAGGACTTGTTAAAGAGACATTACATTCTCC
The DNA here is from genome assembly GCA_011751065.1 of Lasiurus cinereus. Classification (NCBI taxonomy): domain Eukaryota; kingdom Metazoa; phylum Chordata; class Mammalia; order Chiroptera; family Vespertilionidae; genus Lasiurus; species Lasiurus cinereus. Next base: position 43,324,664 of record JAAGEH010002528.1, on the reverse strand, counting down.
CTTCCACTGCAAGAAGAGGCAACATTTTTCTTCAGCCTTTTAAAAATATATATATTTTTATTGATTTCAGAGAGTAAGGGAGAAGGAGAGAGAGAGAGAGAGAAACATCAATAATAATAGAGAATCATTTATTGGCTGCCTGCATGCCTCCTACTGGAAATCGAGCCTGCATCGAAACACTGGCTAGCTCAAGATAACAGCATTTTTGTCATCCCAGAACAGTTCCTTTTCCTACTTTCAAAGATTTTGGCTTTTGAAACTAGTAAAACTAATTAGCTAATTTTACACTTCCACTAGCAATTTATGAGAGTTCTAAGTATTCCACATTTCTTTCTAACACTTTGGTGGTTAATATTTTTTAATTTTAGCCAAATTGGTGGATAGGTGCTGCATTGAAGATTTTGTTTAATAGTGAGAACCTTTATTTCTGGAGTTTCTATGTTTTTTGTTTTTCAAATCTGTTTACAAGGCTGCTCTTGCATGCTTACTTGACAAATATCTCTATTTCTTAAGAGAATATAGAGACTATTAACAATAGCTTGTTTTTTGGTATTTGATAAACCTGATATCCCTGATCAGTATCATAAAAAATTACTTCTCTCTCACAATTTACTAACTCATCTTGGTAATAATTTTCTTTTTCACATGAGATGTCTTTTTTCATATATAATATAAATATTCCAACTAGGATGACCTTCCCTCTTTTTTTTTTTAATCCTTAGCTGAGGATATTTTTCCATGGATTTTTAGAGAGAGAGTAGAAGTAGAAGGGAGAGACAGAGAGAAACACCAATGTGAGAGAGACACATCCATTGGTTGCCTCCAGGGAAGAGAGCCTGCAACTGAGGTACATGCACTTGACCAGAATCGAACCCGTAACCCTTCAGTCTGCAGGCCCCGATGCTCTATCCACTCAGCCAAACCAGCTAGGGCCTCCCTCTTTTTCATATCACTCATTCTTTCTCATACCAGGCTTTTTTGTTTCTCAGTTAAAATACTGTCTTCAAAGATAAAGTTAGAACCTATAAGGGTTACTTCAAGTGCCAAGTTGGATATTACTTCAGAATTTACTAAGATTAATATTTATATGCTATGTGTCTATACATGTGATTTTGACAAACATAAATTACAGGGATATAGTATAAATAGTGAAATATGGAAAGAAATAACTTGAACTTTTTCTTCTTGAATATCTTAAAGTATTTCTTTAAATTCACATTTCTTTACATTTATGTTTAGATTAAATATAGTAAATTTCACTATAAAAATAATTTTTATTATGTGCATTTGTCTGGTCTTACTGTTATACATCTTACAGATTGTATTTTTGTCTTCTGCTTTAGGCAATCCTTTATCACAGGATATTCTCAATTTGTACCAGGACCCAGATGGAACCCGAAAGCTACTGAACTTCATGCTTGACAATCTTGCAGGTAACTGTTAATGACAAAGCAGTAAACTCTACAGATATTACCATTGACTAATATGTCACATATTGCTTAAGAGCATCAGACCATTTTTTTAAAAAAATTCTCACTTGAGGATATGTTTTTATTGATTTATGGAAAAGGAGGGGGGAAGAGAGAGAGAAACATTAATGTGAGAGAGAAACATCGATTGGTTGCTTCTCCAACTGGAGATCTGACTTGCAACCAGGGTCTGTGCCCTGACCAGGAATTGAACCTGCAACTTTTCAGGACAACACTCCAACCAACAGAGCCTTCAGGGCACAGGACAAAGCTCCAACCAACTGAGCTATACCAGCCAGGGCACATCTGATCATTTTTTTTAATAGGCCCTTATAAGTTTGAAATGCCTGCCAATAGTGAATCCCAGGGTAATAGGATGTTCTTTCCTTATGCTGATTGGTTTCTGTTTACCAAACAATTTGTAAGGAGCTGTAGTTACATTATCATTTTTAATCTTTCTAAGAACCTAGGAGGTAAGAATTTTAATTGGCTTTATAGGCAAATTCTAAGATTCAAAGAATAAAGCAACTTACCCAAGTAAACACAGCTAGCTAATGACAGAGCCATGAACCCAAGATTGTCTTGCTCTTAATCACAAAGATACATAGTTACCAGTTTGAATTTGATGCAGATTATGTAAAACTAACACATTGTGTACATTTTTCATGAATGAGATATCACTGGTTTGATTCTCTACACATTTGTGAAAATTTTACTAGCAGGATTTTAATTAAGAACAACAGATTTATCCGACTAATATAGTTGTATTTCAAATGGAAGTTTTTTTTATAAGAAGGCTATTAAGTATTTGACTTTTTTTTTTAATATGTTTTTATTGATTTCAGAGAGGAAGGAAGAGAGAGAGAGACAGAAACATCCACGATGAGAGAGTATCATGGATTGGTTGCCTTCTGCAAGTCCCACAACTCGGTCCTGTGCCCTTGACCAGAATCAAACCTAGAACCTTCAGTCCACAGGCCGATGCTCCATCGACTCAGCCAAACCAGCTAGGGCTTGACTATTTTTTTTGCTTAAGACTCAAAATATGGGTAAAAGTATAGAAATGCTATTAAATTTAGATTTTTATTAAATAATGCTTTTCTAAAATATAGAATCCTGAAATAGCTAGAGAAATCTAGATTTCAGCAAAGAGGCCATTATCACAATATTTGGCTATACTTTTGGAAATTCTCTTCATGATAGAGGACACTTACATACAAAATTTTTTAAAATAGTAAGATTTACAATAAGGTAAAACCAGATTAATATCTAAATAACTAGAGGCCCAGTGCATGAAATTCATGTACTTGGCGGAAAGGTCCCCTCAGCCTGGCCTGTGCCCTCTCACAGTCCAGGGATATCTGACTGACAGATAATCCTTAGCGCTGCTGTGGAGGCGGGAGGGACTCCTGCCACCTCAGCTGCACTCACCAGCCATGAGCCTAACTTCTGGCTGAGTGATGCTCCCCTGTAGGAGCACACTGACCACAAGAGGGCACCTCTGTGTTGAGCGTCTGCCTCCTGATAGTGTGTATCATAGTGGCCGGTCGTACCACCGTTTGATCAATTTGTATATTAGCCTTTTATTATATAGGATGCTTGGCTATAACGATTAAAAGTTTTGATAGGAAAGAGATAAACTTATTAGAGAGGTATTTTTAGTAAAAATTTAAGAGTATTTGGCTGTATACTTATTATGTGTATCCTATTTTCTTCTTGCTTTAAAATTAAATATCTCATGTCTATGACTCAGCAATAGGGAATGTGTGTGGTTTGTGGGTATAATTTTATATGTTTTAGATCTAAGCTATTTGTTGGTCTATATCAGTGGTCAGCAAACTCATTGGTCAACAGAGCCAAATATCAATAGTACAACGATTGAAATTTCTTTTGAGAGCCAGATTTTTTAAACACAAACTTTTTCTAATGCCACTTCTTCAAAATAGACTTGCCCAGGCTGTGATATTTTGTGGAAGAGCCACACTCAAGGGACCAAAGCATTATTTAGATTTTAATTGGCTTTATAGGCAAATTCTAAGATTCAAAGAATAAAGCAAGTTACCCAAGTAAACACAGCTAGCTAATGACAGAGCCATGAACCCAAGATTGTCTTGCTCTTAATCACAAAGATACATAGTTACCAGTTTGAATTTGATGCAGATTATGTAAAACTAACACATTGTGGGACCAAATTTGTGCACAAGGGACCAAATTTGTGCATGGGACGGGATGTCCCTCAGCCCAGCCTGCACTCTCTCCAAAGAGGCGCACGTGGCTCATGAGCCGCAGTTTGTCGACCACTGGTCTATATGTTGCAGATACCTTCTCCCATGGTGTTATTTGCTTTTTCAATCTCTCAATTTATCTCTTGATGAACAGAAAAAAATTTATAGCATACTTAAATTTGTTGATCTTTTCTATTAAGGTACTGCTTTTGTGCCCTTTTAAATAACTTTTTTTCTGCCTCAGGTTCATGAATGTATTTCCCCAAGTTATTATCCAAAAACTACATTTTAGGAGCTATAATATTTCTGGTATTGAAGTTTGTATAATACATGAGTCAATTTTTATAACTTTTTCTTATGTAAATTAAATTGACCCTGAGATATTTATTGAAAAAACTGACCTTTCATTACTGTTTTTAGTGCTATTTTTGTCATATACCATTAATGTATGTATGAGTGTGTTTTTAGATTTTGTATTCTCTTCCATTAGCTCTTGTGACAGTGTCTTAATGGTAAAACATCTTAAGATCTAGTAGAGTAAGTCTTTCCCCTTGATTTGATTCTAGTCTTGGCTAGTTTTGCCCCATGCTTCTTTTACCTTGATTTTTCATTAAAATATTTAGAAATGGCTTTTCAAATTTCTCCTCTCCCCAAAATGTAAGGATTTTTATTGGGAACTAGAGGCTCAGTGCACAAAATTTGTGCATGGGACGGGATGTCTCTCAGCCCAGCCTGCACTCTCTCCAACCTGGGATCCCTCTCACAATCCAGGACTGCTGGCTTCCAACTTCTCGCCTTCCTGATTACCCCTGTTTCTGCCTGCTAGCCTGATCACCCCCTAACCACTCCCTTGCCAGCTTGATTGATGTCTAACTGCTCCTCTGCCAGCCTGTTTGCCCCTCACTGCCCTCTTCCACAGGCCTGGTCACTCTTAACTGCCCTCCTCTGTAGACCTGGTCACCCCTAACTGCCCTTAACCGCAGCCCTGGGTCCTTCCAACTGCCCTTCCATGCAGGCCTGGTCACCCCCAACTTCCCTCCTCTGCTGGCCTGGTCACCCCTAACTGCCCTCCCCTGCAGGCTTGATCGCCCCCAGCTGCCCTCCCCTGCTGGCCTGATTGCCCACAACTTCCCTCCCTTGCAGACCTGGTCCCTCCCAACTGTCCTCCCCTGCTGGCCATCTGGTGGTGGCCATCTTGTATCCACAAGGGGGCAAGATCTTTGACCACATGGGGACAGCCATGTGGTGTGTTGGAGTGATGGTCAATCTGCATATTACTCTTTTATTAGTTAGGATAGAGGCCTGGTGCATGGGTCAGGGTGGGGGTTCCCTTGAGGTGTGGGGTGATCTGGGCGAGGGGCCTGTGTTGGTTTGCAGGCCAGTCACACCCCCCAGTGACCCATGTGGAGGCCCTGGTATCTGGGATTTATTTATCTTCTGCAATTGAAACTTCGTAGCCTAGAGCAGAGCCCAGCCTCCTGCTCACTCCATGGTGGCAGCCATTTCTGTTGAGATTTATTTATCTTCTATAATTAAAACTTTGTAGCCTTGAGTGGAGGACTGGGCCTGTTAAGGCAGGTGGAAAGCTTGGCTTCCTCCATCTCCAGGAGCAACTCATGCCTACTGCTCTCTCCAGCTTTGTGGCTGCTGCCATTTTTGTGGAGTTTATCTTCTATCATTGAAACTTTGTAGCATCGTGTGGAGACCTGGGCAGACAAAGGCAGGCAGAAAGCTTGGCTTCCTCCATTGCTAGGGAAACCTAAGCCTCCCTCCTGCTTTCCTTGGCTGCAGCCATCTTGGTTGGGTTTGTTTGCATATTTGCTCCTGATTGGCTGTTGGGCGTGATTGGTGGGCATGGCTAGTGAGTGTAGCAGAGGTACAATCAATTTGCATATTACTCTTTTATTAGATAGGAATATATTGAATTTATAGATTGCTTTGGAAAGAATTGGCATTTTTACCACACTGGGTCTCCTAGCCATCCAGAATATTCTTTATTTATAATGCCTTCTCTAATTTCTCTCAACATTGAGTTTAGATTTTTGTTCAGTAGTCTTGGGTATTTTTATTACATTATTGTAGATACTGACTTTTTGATGCTCGTATGAATAGGTCCTTTTGAAATAGATCTTAATGATTATTGCTGACAAAGAAATACAGTTGAGTTTTGTGTATTGATATTTAGCCACCTTGCTGAGCACTTTCTAAATGCCATTGGTAAGGACAAATTCAGCACTTTGCTAAACTCTTTAATCCTAATTTATTTTTCTTTTAGTTTATACAATAGTACCATTCACGAGTAATGACACTTTTTATTACTCTTCTAATTCTTATGTCTTTTATTTCTTTTTCTTGCCTCATTGCACTTGTTTACCACCACCAATAAAAATGCTAATGAAAAGTGATAATGAGCATTCATGTATAATTTAATAATTTATTAACTTTTAATAAATCATGACTATGATTTTCATTGTAGTTTTCATATACATAACTTTCCTCAGGTAAAGACATTTTCTATTTCTAGTTTCCTAGGAGAGTGTTTTATTTTTTAATATGAATAAACACTGAATTTTATCAAATGCTTTTTCTCTATTGAGATGGGCATATAACTTTGATTCTTTGTTAATTTGGCAAATGCATTGCTTGTTTTTCATGTTATACCACCTTTGTACTTTTGAAATATACACAAGTACTTTATAATATATTATCATTGTTATATATCCCTATATTCAGTTTATTAATACTTTACTTAGGATGTTTTGCATATGGGTTTGAGTGAAATTGGCCAGTAATTTTCTTTGGTAACCTTGTCAAGTTTTTTCATAAAGATTATTTGGCTTTATAAAATTTATTAAGAGGGATTGTCTCATTTTCTATTATTTGGAAGAATTTATGTATGGTGAGTGTTCTTTCTTTCTTAAATGTTTTGTAGAATACGTCTAATTCAGGTCTTTCTTTGTAGGAAGTTTTTAATTACTGATTTAATTTCTTTAATAACTATACTACTGCTCTGATTCTCCATTTCTCTTTTTATCAATTTCTGAAAGTTATATTTTTTGGTAATTTTTCCATTTTATCTAAATCTTCCTATTTATGGATATGAAGTTCAGGATAGCTTTTGTTAAATACATATTTTATTGATTTTTTACAAAGAGGAATAGAGAATTAGAAACATCAAAGAGAGAGAAACATTAATCAGCTGCCCGAAACCGAGGTTACTTGCCCTTGACCTTCAGTCTGCAGGCCTATGCTCTATCCACTGAGCCAAACCAGTTAGGGCCAGAATATCTCTTTATGATACTTTCATATATAATATGAAATAATAAGTTTTCATATATAATTATTTTTTTTCTATTCCAGATATTAGTTACTTGTGTTGCCTCTCTTTACTTCATGCATAGTCTTGCATGGAGATTTATCAATACTTCCTTTGGAAAAAGACCAACAATTTTTGGCTTTGTTAATTCTGTTATTTATTTATTTTTTTTTAGTATCAGAATTTTCTTTATCTTTATTTCTTCTTTTTGCTTTCTTTGGGTTCCATTTGCTGTTCTTTTTTAAACTTTCTAATACCTAAATCATTAATTTTAGACTTTTACATCGTAAAGGAGTTATTTATAAATATCTCTCTAAACATGGCTTTTAGCTCCATCCTGCAAGTTTTAATTTGTGTTATTTTCATTATCATTTAGTTCAGCATATTTTCTAATAGCTTTCATCATTTCTTCTTTGACTGGTGAATCATTAGAAGTTTCTTTATTTCCAGGGAAATTGTTCTAGTTTTCTTTGTCATTGATTTCTAGTTTAATTCCATTGTGGTCAGAGAACATACATTGAGTGGTTATAATTTAAATTTTAAAAATATATTATTACCCAGCACATACTTAATTTTCATAAACATTAAGTGTGCACTTAAAAAGAATGTACATTCTACAGTGGTTTGATACTGCATTCTTTACATATTAGTTTGTTAATTGCTTGAATGCATTATAAATACTAAATGATTTGTTTTTATTCATTATTGAGAGAGCTATGTTAAAATATCTCCCTTTTATTGTAGATTTGATTATTATTGTAGCTCTTACAACCTTTCACTTATATATATTGAGGGTATATTTTCATGTGTTTCATCTTTCTGGTTATTGGAAACTTTCACCATTATGTTCTTCTTACTTTGAGTTCCAATTTCTTTGTTAAAGTACTTATTTTGTTTGTTAATATGTTTTCTGAGCCCATTAAATTGCCTGTCTGTATTTTCTTGCATCTTGTTGAGTGTTTTCAGAACTGCAATCTTGAATTCTCTGTCATTTCAGTTACATATTACCATGTCCTTCGAGGTGTTTACTGGAGATTTGTTTCCTTTTTGAGCTGCCTTGTTACCTTGGTTATTCATGGTATTTGATGGACTCCTTCTCTGTCTGGGTATCTATGGATGAGTGGCAGTTCTCTAGTAGATTGAAAGGAAGGCTTTCTATTTTCCAAGAGGCTGCACTGAATCACAAAGTTTTTGTGTGTTTGTTTTTGCTCTCTTGTACTTCTTTGGTTTTTCAGGTTCTACAGAGTGGTGAAAAATGTCCTGTGCTTGATGGGAAGGTGGGTGCCCCTTCTGTGATCTTGTCGCCCCAGTCCCAAGGGACCAACGGTTGCAGGGGAATGTGGTGGTTATTGTGACTCCAAAACCATGAAATCCCAGTTTAATTCCCTGTACCCAGATGCTGCGGTCTAGCAATGAGTGGGGTTAGGATGGGCTGGGGAAAAGCCATCTTTTTTTGTTGCTTTGCATCCATTGCCAATGGCAAACAGTGGACTAGTGGACCTTCGCACATCTCCCCCAAGTTCCCACCCAAATCTGGGAGTAGTCACAGAGAGCACCTGTTGCTCAGGGAAAAAATGATTCTGTGGTTCCAGTTCTCAGGTTTGTAGATAATGTGCTCTGCAACTTAACATGAAGGGTGAAGGAAGGCAAGCTCTGGGAGGTAAAGGGGTGACCAGACTCCATGGCTTTCTCTGTCTGGAATGCCAGTTGCCAGACAGTTGAGACCACATCTCTGTGCTTAGTCCCTGTCCAGAGGGCTCAGCTGTAGCTTGTACCATCCTCTCCTATAGGAATGCTCACTAAATCTTTTTACTTCTCTCTGCTGAAGTGAGTGTTGGCCACACCTGATTACTCACCTCTCAGGGCTGACCCCTGTTGTGAGTTCCTGGCTGTCTCAGTGGCTTCTCTTAGGTTTTCTTCCTCAAGTCTCTATGGTTTGCTGCCACTTGCCCATCTTTAGTAGCTTCAGTGCATGCATCTCTGAGATGTGTTTATGCATTGAGCAGGGACCCTTTGTTGAATTATAGCTGTTCAAATGGTTAAAACATTAAGAAGAAAGACAAAGGGGATGTCTCACAATGTTATTATTTTGGCATCACTCCTCTTTTGGTGAGAATTTGCACTATTTTTTTGTTCTTTTATTTTTAACCTTCTATGCTTAGTCCCTGCTTGCTTTGACTTTATTTTGCTCTCTTTCTTATTCAAAGTAAAAACTTTGAATGTAAGCATGCAGTCTTATCAATTTACCTTGAAGATCTATTTTAATTGCATTCCACACTGTGTGTGTGTGTGTGTGTGTGTGTGTGTGTGTGTAAATGTTGTCTATTTTATTATGAATAGTGCTACTTAGGAGAACTGGAAGCTCAAACTCCCAGATGAACGGCATGTAGGTTACAGAATATATAGGGAAAAACTGCAAGACACCTATGAATTTGGGGGTTTGGGGTCCTGTTGGGAGCTTGGTTGGAAGTGAGATAAGATTGATGAACCATTTTTTCAGGTATTGAGCTCACTCTACCTTAGGGCTTAGGAATTGAAACATAACTTAGATCAAAATGTTATCTTTAGCTTGCCAGAGGTCTGGACTATGTGAACATTAGTCAGGTTTGGTCTACTGTCTTTTGCTGCCTAGCACATTGCTGTTTATCTGGGGGAAAGGCTAAATCTCTAAGGGGCATTTATATATAGAAAGAGATGATTTCTAGAGTTAGGATTTACTAAGTTTAAAGCCCTAGGTTTCGGGTGGAATAGTATAGTTTGGGATTAATCTTGGATTTTGATATCTTCACTTGATCTTTCCTATTGAAGGAGAATGATCTGCTTCTTGATATCCTCTAGTCACCCAACAAATATAGTAGTACACATCAGTGGATACCCTAGCAATATAATCTACATTTGATGGACAACGTTTTCCTTATTTCTTTTTTTTTCTTTAATAAATTTTTATTCAGATTATTACAATTGTTCCTCTTTTTACCCCCATAACTCCCCTCCACCCGGTTCACACCCCACCCTCTGCCCTTACAACCCCCCTCATCCATAGGTGTATAATTTTTGTACAGTCTTTTCATGCACCCCCCTCACCTCTTTCCTCCTGAGAATTGTCAGTCCACTTCTTTTCTATGCCACTGATTCTATTATACTCACCAGTTTATTCTGTTCATCAGATTTTTAATTCACTTGATTTTTAGATTCACTTGTTGATAGATAAGTATTTGTTGTTCGTAATTTTTATCTTTACCATTTTCTTCTTCTTCCTCTTCTAAAAGAGTACCTTTCAGCATTTCATATAGTACTGGTTTGGTGTTGATGAACTCCTTTAGCTTTTTCTTATCTGTGAAGCTCTTTATCTGTCCTTCAATTCTGAATGATAGCTTTGCTGGGTAGAGTAATCTTGGTTGTAGGTTCTTGCTATTCATCACTTTGAATATTTCTTGCCACTCCCATCTGGCCTGCATGCTTTCTGTTGAGAAATCAGCTGACAATCCTGTAAGTGCTTCCTTATAAGTAATTAACTGTTTTTCTCTTGCTGCTCTTAATATTCTCTCTTTGTCTTTTGCTCTTGGAATTGTTTATGTATGTATTTATTTATTTATTTGGCCTAATAAATCTTTATTGTTCAGATTATTACATTTTTTCCTATTTCTCCCCCACCACTCATAGCTCCCCTCCACCCGGCTTCCACCCCTCCTTCTGCCCTTACCTTTCCCCACATTGTCCTCATCCATAGGTATATGATTTTTGTCCAGTCTCTCCCTGCACCTCCCCCCATCCTTTTTCCCCCTGAGAATTGTCAGTCCACTCCTTTTCTATGCCCCTGATTCTGTTATATTCACCAGTTTATTCTGTTCATCAGATTTATAAATCACTTGATTTTTAGATTCACTTTTGATAGATATGTATTTGTTGTTCATAATTTTTATATCTACCTTTTTCTTCTTCCTCTTCTTCTTAAAGAATACCTTTCAGCATTTTATATAGTACTGGTTTGGTGTTGATGAACTCCTTTAGCTTTTCTTATCTGTGAAGCTCTTTATCTGCTCTTCAATTCTGAATGATAGCTTTGCTGGGTAGAGTAATTTGGTTGTAGGTTCTTGCTATTCATCACTTTAAATATTTTTTGCCACTCCCATCTGGCCTGTATAGTTTCTGTTGAGAAATCAGCCAACAATCCTATGGGTGCTCCCTTGTAGGTAATTAACTGTTTTTTTCTTGCTGCTTTTAATATTCTCTCTTTGTCTTTTGCTCTTTGCATTTTAGTTATGATGTGTCTTGGTGTGGTTCTCTTTGGATTCCTTTTATTTGGGGTTCTGTGCGTTTCCTAGACTTGTAAGTCTATTTCTTTCATCAGGTGTGGGAAGTTTTTAGTCATTATTTCTTCAAATAGGTTTTCAGTATCTTGCTCTCTCTCTTCTTCTGGCACCCCCGTAATTCTGATGTTGGTATGCTTGAAGTTGTTCCAGAGGCTTCTTACACTATCTTCACATTTTTGGATTCTTTTTTATTTTGATTTTCCAGTTGAGTTTTTTCTGCTTCTTTGTATTTCAAATATTTGAGTTGATTCTTGCATTCCTCTAGTCTGCTGTTAGGTCTCTGTATAATATTTTTTATTTCCGTCAGTGTGTGCTTAATTTCTAGTTGGTCTTTTTTCATCTCCTCTTAAATCTTGCTAAATTTATTGGCCTTTTCTAGGAAATTGTTGAAAAACCTTATAACCGTGGTTTTGAACTCTATATCCAGTAGTTTGCTTTCCTCCATTTCTTTCGTTTGTGATCTTTTCCTTTGTCTCCCCATTTTTGCTTCTTCCCTGAATTGGTAGTGTAGCTTTGTGTGCTAGGTGTCCTATAGGGCCCAGTAGCTCCACCACCCCAGTTACTGAGGTGGACTCTCTTGGTGCACCCCTTTGTGGGCTGTGTTACAGTCCTGTTGTAGTTAAGCTTTGATTGTTGTTGGTATCACTGGGAGGAATTGACCTCCAAGCCAGTTGGTTGTGAGGATCAGCTGTGTCTCCCCCCTGGGAGAAATTCTGTGCTGGAGACACCCTTATGAGACAAGACTTGCAAAAGCCTCTCTGCTCAGCTTGGATGGGTTGGGTTCTCAGGGTGGAGCAGACAGAAATGGCTGCCCGTCAGCCCTGCCTAAGAGGTCCCTGGGTCTCAGTGTCTGGTGGTAATCACTGCAAACACCTCTGAGATAAAGCCTCCCTCAAGTTTTCACCTGCTGTCAGACAGTCCAGTTTCTCCCGAATGAGTATGGGTCCTCAGAGTCTGGCCTGCAAGTGGAGTGCAGAGCAGTCAGGGGCTTTTGTCTCCCTGCCAGTTGACAAAGCCAGCCTTGTATTCAGTTGCCAGCCTCTTTGCACTCGTGCGCGTCCCGGTACCTCTGCCTTCCCCAGTTCTTCTGAGTCTCAGTGTGCTTTTCTCTTTTCTTCTAGTTGTAGAATTTCCACTCAGCCAGCCTTCTTGTGGTTCTGGATCATGTAATTCTGTCTTTTAGTTGTAGTTTTGAAATTGTTGTGCGAGGCAGCAGTTTAGGTGTTTACCTGTGCCACACCATCTTGATTTCTCCCTTGCATTCCACAAATTTGGTATGTCATCTTTTTTATTTCAGTCTGTTTAATGTATTTTTTTTAATTTGAGACTTTAATTCGTGGATTATAGATGTGTTGTTTTATTTCCTGTTGTCTTTTTTTTTTAATTTTATTTTGGTTTGGTACCAGTTAGAAAACATATTCTATGTTATTTTAGTATTTTAAAAATTTGCTGAGACTTGTATTTTGAAGCTGTGTTTTTTGGTAGATACATATTTAGGATTGCTACATCTTCTTGGTGTCTTGCCCATCTATCATTATGTAGGGACTTTCTTTCTTCCTAGTATTTTCTTGGCTCTTACATATATTTTATCTGATTTTTTGTTTAACGTAAGTATGGTTTTTTCCCATCCTTTTACTTTCAGCTTTCCTATGTTACTGTATTTGAAGTGAGTTTCTTGTTGACACTGTACAGTTGAATCATATGTCATTTTTTAAAATCTATTCCAAGATTCCACTCTTATACTTTGTGTTTTGAAACCATTTACACTTAAATATGTAAACCAAATTATAAATATGTAGAACTTAAGTCTACCATTTTATTACTTGTTTTCTTTGTCCTTTTGTTTTCCAATGGGTTACTTAAACATATTTCAGGATTACATCTCGTTTTATTTTTGCTTTGTTGAGTATATTCTCTTGATAGTTTTCTTAGTGATTACTCTAGATATCACAATATCCAGACTTAGCACAGTCTACAGATAGTGGTGTTTTAGCACTTAAATGAGTTGATGATGCCTTACTTCCATTCATGTCTCTTCCGCCTCCCCACTTTTAAATATAATGGTTCTCCAGTGTTTTCTCTGCTTATACTGAGAGAGCCACACAGATGTTGTAAATTTTGCTTCAACTATCAATTATGGTTTAAGAAGCTGGTATGGAGAAGGATAACCTATTATATTTACCCCTAATTTTTTACTCATTTCTTGTTTTTTTTTCTGTTTTCTTTTTGATGGTCCAATTCTTTTGTTATTATTTTCTTTCTGTTAAGAAAGCTTCCTTTAGTCATTCTTCAAGGACAGGTGTGCTAGAAACAAAGTCTCTTAGTTTTCCTTTGATAACATCTTTATTTCCTCTTGATTTCTTAAGGATAATTTCATGTAATACAGAATTCACAGATGCTTCTTTTCTTTCCGCACTTGAAAAATGTGCCATTTTCTCTGGCCACCAGGTTTTCAGAAAAGAAACTCATTGTTTCTTTATAAGTAATGTGTCATTTCTCTTTGATATTTTTGAGTCTTTGTCTTTAGTTTTCATCATTTTAATTATAATGTGTCTTGGGGTGGATTTGTTTGGGTTTATTCCACTTAAAGTTTGTTTACCTATTGAATTTGTAGCTATATATCATTTACTAAATTTGGGAATTTTTAGTCAGTATCTCTTAAGAATACTGCTGAAATGTATGTCCTTTCTCTCGTTTTTCTGCACAATGATGATATGAATTTTAGAGCTTTTGTGATAGTCCCACACGTCCCTCCTCCCTCTTGCCCCAGTTTATTTTCTTTTTATTCATATTGAACAAATTCTGTTGATTAAGTCACATTTTATCTTTTTAAATCTTTATTATTGTGCCTTTCCTGTGAGTTTTTTTAATTTATTGTATTTTTCAGTGCAATAATTTCAATTTGGTTCTATTTATTTAATTTCACTTTGAAAGACACTTTAATTTTTAGGGGAACAGAAGTAAAGCACGACATACAAGGGTATTTACCCTTGGAAGGGTCGTGAATTGGAGACATAACATATGGGGTGTGACATTTCTCCTTCTGGGCAAATGTGGTGTTTGATTTTGGCCATGGTGAAAACACCCCTGCCCATCCAGGTGACTGCTCTGACCACCCAAGACATGATTGTACAAAAACTCAGGTTTTGGCCTTCGCCACCGTGTCTGGTCGCTCGCCTCGCGCTCGCGCTCCCTGCCAGCTGCCTGCTAGCCTCGCCCAGCTGGTTCTCGCTCCCGCCGGTTCTCGCTCCCGCCGCAGCCTGCTGAGCTCGCCCCCTCCCACCCGCAGACATGTCCGAGGTCAAGAGCGGCGGCCCCGAGTATGCCTTCTTTTTCGCGGTCATGGGCGCCTCGGCCGCCATGATCTTCAGCGCCTTGGGTGCTGCCTATGGTACTGCCAAGAGTGGCACCGGCATCGCGGCCATGTCTGTCATGCGACCAGAGCTGATCATGAAGTCCATCATCCCAGTGGTCATGGCTGGCATCATTGCCATCTATGGCCTGGTGGTGGCAGTCCTTATTGCCAACTCCCTGAATGAAGGCATCAGTCTCTACAGGAGCTTCCTCCAACTGGGCGCTGGCCTGAGTGTGGGCCTCAGTGGGCTGGCAGCTGGCTTTGCCATTGGCATTGTGGGTGACGCCGGCGTGCGGGGCACTGCCCAGCAGCCCCGATTATTCGTGGGCATGATCTTGATTCTCATTTTCGCCGAGGTGCTGGGTCTCTATGGTCTCATCGTCGCCCTCATCCTCTCCACAAAGTAGCTCCTCTCTAAGCCCACCAGCCACAGGATATGATGTAAAGACCACCCCCTCCTCATTCCAGAATGAACAGCCTGATACACATGCACAGGGCAGCTGCCCCCCTCTACTCCCAAGTAGTTGGTCTTGTAAATGCGCAGTGTCCTAGTGCCCATTGTCTGTTGCCCCCATCCACCCCATGCCGTGGACATCTGGGCCCACTTATCATCACCCATCCAGGTCCCCTGACCAGTGAGGATGGTGGCTTCTAGCCACCTCCACCCATTTACCTGCCCTAGAGTGCTCTGTGTATAGGGATGAATTTGAGTTGTCGTTTTCACTGGATGTTTATTTATAAAGATTTGACCTGTTCGCACGTCTGTGGAGCAGCACTGTAGTCTCCCAACTATAATAATCTTTAGAGTGTCGCTTTGTGGGGTTACCGTGTGCCCTGAGATTTTTTTGTATGGAACCACTGTCCTCCAGCCCTAGCTGCGGGGCCATGAGCTGGGCCTCCCAGGCCCAGAGCTGTGTCCAATAAAATTCTCGGATGTGACTGGGAAAAAAAAAAAAAAACTCAGGTTTTAGTGAGTAAGGCCGATGTCCTGGATGTCCAGGCTTCGGACCAAAGCATTGTTTCTTTTATAATTAACACTTAAAATTCTCCTGGTTCCATGGACCTCATGTCCAAGATCAAGGTGTCAAAGGCTCAGGAAAGAATCTGTTGCAGGCTTTGCTCTGAGCTTCTCGGAAACATTCCAAATTCTTATTCTTAATGCATTGCCCCTGTCGTCAGATAGCTTCTGAGAACCCAATTTGGTCTTTCAAAAAAAAAAAAAAGTCAAAATGTCATTTATGCTTCTTTGCTGTGATTTTCTGCTTTTTTTTCATTTATTTCAAGAGAATTTATCATTTTCTGAAACAGATTTATGTTGGCTGCTATAAAATCTGTCAGATAATTTCAACATCTGAATGATCTATGTTGGCATTTGTTGGAGTCTTTTTTTATGTATGTTTTTCCTGGTGTTTGTTATGACCAGTGATTTTTCAGTTGTACCCTGGATATTTGGAATATTATATTAGGAGACTCTTGATTTTTAAAAAAATCAATTTTAGCAGACAGTTGCCCAGTTTAGTTTTATTTATTTTTATCTATTTATTTTTATTTTATTTTAATCTTTATTGTTGAAAGTATTGCATAGGTCCTTCCTTTCCCCGCATTAACCTCTTCCAGTTCTCTCCCACACTCCCCACTCCACCCCTAGTTTAATTTTAGCATGTAGGTTCTGTCAGCCCTTCCAAACTCAGGTGACACCCTAATGTGGACAGGCCATGCCCAGTGCTGCTGAGTTCTCTCTCTTGAGCTCTGCTAGAGTTATTGTCATCAGCAACATTATTTCACCCAATTGCTGAAGAAGAAAGGAATAGAGAGGAACTATAAAAATAGCTGGTAAACAATTAAGAAATTGCAATAAATACATCTCTATACAAAAATGAGAGTGAAGAAAGTTTGAATACTGCCTGGATATTTGATGATTTTTAGAAAGCACTGTTAATTTGTTTTTAGATGTGATAATATTGTCATCAGTAACTTTTAAAGATAAATACTAAAACATTTATTGAAGACATGAAATATCTGGGATCAGCTTTAAATAATCTATGTGTAGGGAATAGATTGAAGTATAGATGAATCAAGATTGTTCAAGGGTTTATTGAAGCTGGATAATGGATATTAGGGATTTAGTACATGATGCTCTCTATATATCTTTGTATATGTTAGAAAATTTCCATACTAAAAAGTGGAATTAACAAACAAGACCAAAGACTTCATAATGCAAAGAAACCCAAAAACCCACAAATAGATTTTTTAAGTATATGTCACTCTTGAATATATTCTCATTAGTTAAAAAATGTTAAAATTCCTGTTTCTTTTACTACTATCTTTAATTCTAGTTCTATCCTTGTAAATCAGGGGTGGGAAACGTTCAGCTGTGGGCCACATAAGGCCCAAGGAATCATTTGGTCTGGCCCTCCCAAGGTATTAGTAATGAATTAAATGTTTGACTAAATATAGGCTAATTTTTAAGTTGATAATTTTGTATGGCCCGTGAATGATTTTATAAATATCTAGATGGCCCTTGGCAGAAAAAAAGATTTCCTACCACTTATGTAAATAAACATATTTCTAAGTTGAATGTGTATTTTTGTAGACATTAATATCCAAAAATTACACCAGTAGAAATTTTATAGTATTACTCTTTAAGCATGCTTTAAAAACTTTTTCTAATAAATTAAATCATATCTATGTTTTTCTCCTTTTTTGTACTCAACAGTATTTTTAAAAATATATATCTTTATTGATTTCAGAGAGGAGAGGGAGAGAGAGAGAGAGAAACATGAATGATGAGAGAGAATCATTGATCAACTGGTTCTTGCACATCCCCTTTTGGGGACCACGCCTGCAACCTGTGCATGTGCTCTGGCTGGAAATCTGTGGCCTCCTCATTCATAGCACTGAGTTACACTAACCAGGCTCATCAGTATTTTTATATATCTTTTCACTTTAGTATACATGTATCTAATCATTTTATTTCTTTAAATGAACTCAAGCGGCTTTGAGTTTTATGGTTATTAGCCACTTACCATTGTTTAAGATATTATAAACAATGATATAATGAAGATCTACTTGAATACTGCTTTAAGCAGATAGGACTGATCCTAGGAAATAGAATTTTTGTCACAGGGACATGGATGTTTTAAGTTTTAAAACATGATTCACTTAATCCTCCCAGATAGCTATACCAGTTTTTATTCCTATCAGTTGTACATGTAATTATGTATTTCACCATATGTCATCACCCATGGATATTAATAAAATTAAATGTTTTTTTTTTAACCTGGATAAAAACATGTTATCTTTTTCTGCTTTCTAATTACTAGAGATACAGTCTTTTCCTGTGTTTTTAGATCTTCCGATCTTTTTAGTGAATACTATGCATTTTATTTACAGTGAGGTAGCAGTTAAGAATATTATTTTAAGCTTTGGGAAGCACCAAAATGTTGACATCACCTTACTTGTTTTATTTTGAGAATTTTCTTGATTTATACATTTTTAACTACTTGTTAAGCATCTCAGTAGCTAGAAAGTGTCATGTGTACCTTCATTGTATTTGTATAGTAGGATTTCATTTTTGAGATAGTTGCCATGATTTTGACATGGCAGTCCTAGCAGGCATGATTATTTTTCACATTTCAGTGTGTTGAACTAGCTGAATGGTTTGCTTGTATTGTATAATAAAAGCATAGTATGCAAATTGTCCCCTCTACCAGGAATTCTTCGGGAGTTTGACCAGGGAGTGGGGCTGATTGGGGGAAGTAAGGAAGGCCCTGGCCAGAGGCAGCGGCAGGTGGCCAGGAGAAGGGAGGAAGGTCCCACTAGGGACCCTACCAGTGCACAAGTTTTGTGCACTGGGCCTCTAGTCATAACATTCATCCCTTTCCTGGCACTATATGGCATATACGAAGTAATGTTCATTCCATTTTTTGAAAAGTGTAGATGCTAAAACAGGCATCTTTTAGATAAACTTTTGACACAAGAAATGGTTAATAAACTGATATTTTTAAGGTCTTTGGTATTTGCATGAAAATTTTTGTGGCTGGATGAAGATGGTGTATATTTGTTTTAAAAGAATACATTTCTCAGCCACTACAAACCCTGCACAAATAACTTGCATCAAATTGTGTAATTGAAAATGTTTTTAAAAAGGAGAAAGGGAGGGGGTAGTTAAATCTTAACTTAGTGCCCAGCTGGTGTGGCTCACTGGTTGAGCATCAATCTATGAACCAAGTGGATATGGTTCAATTCCCCATCACGGCACATGCCTGAGTTGTGGGCTCGATTCCTGGTGAGGAGAATGCAAAGAGGCAGCTGGTTAGTGATTCTCTCTCATCATTAATGTTTCTCTCACTCTCCCTTACTCTGAAATCAACAAGAATATTTAAAAAAAAAATTTAACTTAGTGAATTGTTTTTCATCTGATTGTTGGGTAGTATTTAGTTCCATGGTATTGATAACAATATCTGAGCAATTATCGTTTAACCAATGCCTTTCTTTTTTCTGTACAACCTAGTTCTAATTTCTTGCTTTTTGAAAGAAAGATTCATTTTGAAAGAAAGATTTAAATTAGGAAATGAAAGCCCTATTAGAAAATGTATTAATTTTTATTATACATTCATATGTGTTTTTTTCTATTTTAAAGAGATTTGAATATTTTAATTCATTAATATGTTGGAACTCTACATAGCTTTGATTTCCCTGCAGAGAACAAGTCTGAGTCAAAGTGCAATCCTATATAATAAAAGAGTAATATGCAAATTGACCCTAATAGTGGAAAGATCCATTGCTACAACATGCACTGACCACCAGGAGGCAGATGCTCAACACAGGAGCTGCCCCCTGGTGGTCAGTGTGCTCCCAAAGGGGGAGCTCCACTCAGCCACAAGCTGTGCTAATAGCTGCAAGCTCAGCCATGGTGGCAGGAGACTCTCCCACCTCCTTGGCAGCACTGAGGATATCTGACTGACAGTTTAGGCCCAATCCCCCAGGGAGTGTGCCTAAGCCAGTAGATGGACGTCCCGAGAGGGGTCCCAGACTACAAGAGGGCACAGGCCAGGCTGAGGGACCCTCCCCACCCTGAATGCATGAATTTTCAGGCACCGGGCCTCTAGTTAAGAATAAGAACCTGGTTAAAGTTTTAAATAGGTACTTTTCATAAATACTATGTAAGTGGAAATGCCACTGAGTTCCCTAGTATTTTTTTGTATATTAGTTATGTGTTTTCTGCATAGCTTTTTTAAAACTTCCTTTGGCTTCTAAATTTTTAATATATTTCAGTATATTTTTAAGTAAGCTTTTGGTTCATTATAGCTGAAGAGAAGAAAAGTTGATTTGACACTCTAATGCAGATGATACTGATTTAGGAATATATGAAATTAGCTTGTGTTAATCTTTTTTTTTCTTTTCAGTTCATCCAGAGCAGCTTCCTCCGAGGCCATGGATTACATTAAAAGAACGAGACCAAATTCTGCCATCAGGTAAATAGTTTTTATTCTTCCTTGACTTTTTCCAGAAATACTTGAAATGCCATTTGGGCAGTATGATAAGATGAACAGGCCTTTATTTTATACTAGGTGAGTATAAAAATACTGATAGATAGACTTAAAAATCACACTAAAGCTTATGTACAAGAAGCTTTCTCTTAGTTTTAAAGTGATTCCTTGTACTACAGCCTTCAATTGGCATCTTCATAGCATATTGGGAGACATAGAAAAATGAGTAATAATGAATTTCTTCTGAAAAATTTAAACCTACTTAGGTACTTAATCTTTCTTGAACCAGGTAGACATAAGAGTTGTGAAAGAATAATTTAGATTGAGTTATTTTTGGTATATTAGAAATAAAATACGATATGAAGCCTGTGGTGTGGAAATGGTATAGTGTGATCATTTAAGCAATTTAAGGATATGGGTTAGCACTTTTTGTATGCATTAATGTAAAAAATATAAACCCTTGTCTCTGTGGAGACAAATATTGATTTGACATCTTTATAGGGCTCTTTACTTCTTATTAGACATTTTATGAACGGCAATTCTACTTAAAATAAGTTGTGAATTGGTATTTCTCCTAATGCCTTCTTTTTAATTACAAGAATAGTGGTTTTTATGGTATCTAATTTCATTATAAAATTAAATAAAAATTTTACTGTTTTAATCTGGAAATTAAAACAAGCACTGAATACTCATGCTTAAATAATTTGTAATAGGCAAATCATAGTTTATCGTGTACTTTTTAAGCCCTTCTGTTTGTGAGGGTTTTTTTTTTGTTGTTGTTACTAAATAAGAGGATTCAGAAAAAATCATTTGCTTTGGTATTGGGAAACGTGGACAGTATAACATCTTGCATTTTAATTATGCTGAGAAATACCATATACAATTCATTTCTATCTTTCGGAAGTAATAATGTTGAAAACAGCACAGAATAGAGCCACAGTATCAGCCTGTCCCAAGAGGAATTGTGTCAGTGTTATCACGAATAACATTTCTATTATCAGGATACACATTGATGATTTGAAAAAAAGAATACCTAAGGTTTTCTACAAACCTTAAGTTAGGCAGATTTATTTTATGGTTAGCCTCCCCCAATGTGCAATTAATTTGTTCCTTTCTGGTATTAAAAACACTATTTTCTAGTTATTCAAAGCAATCCCTTTTCAAGTATAAGTGAATATAATCTTCAGGAAAACATTTTCTAATATGCATATCTACATTCCATTAGAAAACGGACAACAGAAAGAAGTTTTCACTAATTGTTGAACTCTCAGAGTAATGTACTTTTGGGTTTTCCTTATTGAAAACTGGTATGAATTTTTTTTTTTTAGGTCTATGCTTCCCTGAATAGAATCTGAGTGCTAAAGAAGATACTAAAAATGCCTTTTACTTTTGTTGCATAGGGAGATGTGTATAATAACAAATGATGCTTAAGTGTTTTATAGCCAAAAAAATTATAAACATTAAACTATCATAAGAATAATTACCAAATAGTGAAAAGGTAGCAGTATACAAAATTGCCACCAGTCGAGATCCCCAGGGGAGGATTGAATTAAGTTTTTCTTAATTCTCTTACCATCATTTGAATCTGAATCAATTTCAATCAAGTATTACTTTATCACTTGGGTTTCTCACCTTGTATTTAAATACTAGAAGCCTAGTGCACAAAATTCATGCACACAGGGGTGGGTGATGTCCCTCAGCCTAGCCTGTGCCCTCTCACAGTCTGGGACCCCTGGGGGGATGTCCGCTGAGGTGTCCTTAGTTCTGCTGTGGAGCCTCTCTCGCCACCCTACTGCACTCACCAGCCATGAACCCGGCTTTTGGCTGAGTGGCGCTCCACCTGTGGGAGTGCACTGATGTCCTGCGGGCAGGCCCTGCATTGAGCATCTGCCCCCTGATGGTCAGTGCACATCATAGTGACCAGTTGTTATGCTGCTCAATCTATTTGCATATTAGCCTTTTATTATATAGGATGTGATTCTCAACCATATCTGCCCATTCTAATCACCTGGGATACATTTTATAAATATAAATACCCTGACCCTAATAAACAGACTTAATTTGTTTGGAGTAGGGCCATGGGCATCAGCTGTTTGTTTTTAAAGCACTTCAGACTGATTCTAATGGGAAGCTAGGATAAAGAATTACTGGTAAAAATCAGGGCTTTTCAAACTGTGCATGTCATATGAAGCACCTGAACATTTTGTTAAATTGCAGGTTCTGATTCAATAGGTTTTTGTGGAACTAAAGATTTTACATTTCTGAGGTAGCTGATGCCTTTTTCTTAGAGCACACTTTTGAGTTTCTAATTTCATTATAAAAACCATCTTCCCTCAACTATTATTTTGCTCACAGTCCTTTCATAGTTCAAGGGCATTCTAAAATGAGAATTTAATTTCCAGCAGTGAACATTTCACTTGGCAAAAAGGATTCTCTTACAACTACATTTTGTTAGTGCATATTCTTCTGGCTCAGAGCAGTGAGAGCAGTAAGAGGCCCATTGAAGTATTAAGTATGGATATTTTATAAAAATTAATGCCTTTTAATGAGAACAAAACTAAAATTTACATTTGTTTCATTTATATAGAGAAGCTTTACTCAATAATTTATATGCAAAAATCATTCTTATTTAAAAATTTAATTTATATTAAAATAAATTTTCTAAAAATTTCAAATATGAACTGTTAGTCTAATTCTAGTAAAGTTGCTTTGGTGTGATGGACTTCAGTGAAGCTTTAGTAGATAATATTTAATGTGTTCTTGCCCAAGGCATTTCATAATGATGATATTTTGAGTATGTTTGTGTGTCCTGTGTGCTTGTGCACATGATAACTACTTTAGAAAAAGTTGCCTAATTTTCTCCCTTTTGTCTGTTGTTTTTTCTCTCTCACTTCTTAGCATCATTCACGGTTATGTGTTACAATGTGTTATGTGATAAATACGCCACCCGGCAGCTATATGGCTATTGCCCATCCTGGGCATTAAACTGGGAATACAGGAAAAAGGGAATTATGGAAGAAATTGTTAACTGTGACGCAGATATCATTAGTCTTCAGGTAACACAATAGAAATTGAATTGTCTTTAAGTTAAAGGTGAACTTAAAAATGAAAGATCTTACTTTTGGGAGAGATCCTGTTATCAGAGCAAAATTCAAAGGGAATTGTTTTCTGTCCTTAAAGAAAATGGACAATTTAAAAAAAAATCTAAGACATTTCCACAGTGAAACTATTTTGCTAAATACAGCCATCCATTTATACTTATTTACTATCTTAAGTGAAAATTATCTCTTGCATTATTCATGTTAACAATCATCTCATCCATAAATTAGTGGTATTGCCAAAAGAGAAAACTGCAGAAGGTTGTCTTTTAGGAATATAAACTCAACTCTTAATTTTAAAAGAATATTGCTTGCCTACTATTATTCCTTGATAATAAACATTTTAAGCATTTAAAAATATTGTATTATAACCCTGGCTGGTTTTGCTAAGTGGTTAGAGCATTGGCCTGAGGACCAAGGGGGCATGGGTTTGATTCCTGGTCAAGGGACATACTTGGGTTGCAAGATCCTTGTCCCACAAGAGGGAGGCAACCAACCCACGGTGTGCTCTCTCACATCAAAGTTTCTCTCACTCTCTCTCCCCCTCCCACCTTCTCTTCCACTCTCTAAAAATCAATGGAAAAAAATATCCTCAGGTGAGGATTAACAACAGCAAAAATTATTTTACCATCAATCATGCAATTTTGTCTTATTTTAAACACAACCTCTGAAATTTAGATTCTTCCATTTTATAACACTTTAGTATTATAAATTTAACTGGAGAAGCACCTTTCCATTGAAATAAACATTTTATTGCTTTTTTCCCCAATACTTAGCTAATGATTAGCCAAGAAAGTTTTTAGGTAAATTTCAGTAAAATTTTTTTTTTAGCAGCTTTCAAAGAATATTAAGTACTTTAAAGGTGTCTTAAAATGTAAAATATTATAGTTTAATACCTTCTTTTCAAGATAGCCTGAGAAGAAATTATGTTGTCCATGGTTTATATGACTTCCTGGGAAATAATAAGAAATAAATATCTCCAAAAATTATATTTTCTTCCTGTCACTGAGAACTGACACAGATTTGGGGGGAGTAGGAGGCAAACAGAATTAGTCGTCTTATTATTATTATTATTATTATTATTATTACTTAATTGTCTCCATTTTTTATATGTAGTAAAAATAGCCTCATACTCGTCTATATATAGTTTAGTTTGAAGGATAAAAATACTATAATAAAGTTTTCATTCCAGTTGTATCAGAAACAAAAATTTAAAAAATTAAAACCATTGTTCTGAAATATGTTCTGGGGAGTACATATGGCTGAATATTTTAATTAACAATTTTTCAAATGTAATTTTGGCACAACTATATGCCAAAACACTTCTTATTTTAAAAGTACTACTACTTTATAAAGTGTTAATACTAGAGAAGTTGAAAATGTTGAAAAAATATAAAGAATGATGGAAGAAAACACGTAATTTCATATCCCATAGATAGTTGCTGTGTTAAGACTTCTGAAGTGTTTCTTGTATACATTTTTAATTCACTTATTTATTTGTAGATATATTTTAAAAATATCACACTTACTGACATATTTTCTTTTTTATTTATTGCTCTTAATGCACTTTATATTACTATAACTCTTCAGAATTATTTACATAAATATATATTGATTTATCATTGTCCCTACTGTTGGACATTTAGGCATGTTATAAAATTATGTTGTTATGAGCATTATCATTCATAAATCATTATCTTCAGACTTGATTTTTTCACTTGGAAGGATTTGTTCAAAACATCTTGTGAATAAAAATAAAATAATTTAACCCAATAATTACTAAATTAACAGGGACCATTGGAATCAGGTACCAAAAAATTCCTTACAGTACAATTTTTTATTGATAGATCTTAAGCTTCTTACTCTTGGGTATTCATGCTTTTCACCACAGTTGAGAAAGCTTAAAAGAAGTTTTTTAAATTACTTTTTTACATATAAAATTTATTCTTTCCTACCACTTAATCTATGATATGATCAACTTTCTTTGTTTAATTACCATTTTTGAGGAAGTGAAAAATAATGGGATGAATTCTGTTAAGAGGCTTGGGACCCACTAGCTGTGTGAGCATGAGAAAATCATATAACATTTGGTTCTTTCAAAAGGTTTAAAAAGCTGCCATTGTCAAATGGCAGCTGTTAGAAATAAGGTAAGATAGATAATATTTGTTATGTGAATTAATTTAGTCACATTTTACTCATAATGCTGAACATTTTTATATCTTTATCAGAGTTTTCCTGTCATGTTGATGATAACTTTTCTTTCATCTCAGGAAGTGGAAACAGAGCAATACTTCACTCTCTTTCTGCCAGCATTGAAGGAGCGTGGATATGATGGATTTTTTTCTCCAAAGTCACGTGCCAAAATCATGTCTGAGCAGGAGAGAAAGCATGTGGACGGTTGTGCAGTATTCTTCAAAACAGAAAAGTGAGTTAAGGAAAGAAAGCATAATAGTGTAACTTATTCCTTTAATTATGGCACATTTGAAATTGTTTTTGTTTTGACCCTATAAAATAAATAAAAAGCTAGAAAGCAAGTGATATAAAAATTAAATTGCAAGTAAATTCATATACTTGAATATAGTGTTATAATCATATTTCCAATTATATTTTCATGAAGTAAAATATTAGTTTTGGTGTCAAAAAAGTAGTAGCTTTTAAGATTAGAAATAAGTTTTTATTTCCTTCTGTGATTTAAAAAAAATATTTGGCCTTTTTCAGAATCATTCATTTTATGAACCTTTTCATCATTTAAAAAAATATATATATTTTATTGATTTTTTACAGAGAGGAAGGGAGAGGGACAGAGTTAGAAACATCGATGAGAGAGAATCGATCAGCCGCCTCTTGCACGCCTCCTACTGGGGATGTGCCCGCAATCAAGGTACATGCCCTTGACTGGAATCGAACCTGGGACCTTTCAGTCCGCAGACCGACACTCTATCCACTGAGCCAAACCGGTTTCGGCTCATCATTTTTTTTTTTTAGTTAACATTTTATACATTTATTTAACCAATTATTCACTAAATGATTACTGAACATTTGTTTTGTGACAAGTACAGTGGTAATCACAAATAGACAGTTACTAAGCACACTCAAGAGCTCTACTCTAGTAGGAAAAGGTAAGCATGTAAGAAAATCACAATAGCTCTGCTGGTTTGGCTCAGTGGATGAAGCATCAGCCTGTGACTGAAGGGTCCCTGGTTTGATTCTGGTCAAGGGCATGTACTTCGGTTGTAGGCTCCTCCCTATCCCAGTTGAAGCTCATGTTGGAGACAACTGATTGATGTGTTTCTCTCACATTGATGTTTCTCTTTGTCTTTCCTTCTCTTTTCCACTCTAAAAATATCAACAAAAAAAATATCTTTGGGTAAGGATTAACAAAAAAATTTACAATAACAATTAAAGAAAATCACAGCATATTATATATACATATGATAGAAAAAATATGCATTAAGATAAGGCAAGGCAGAAGCACAGAGCTTATGGAGGTGGGGAGTTAAAGAATTAATTAGGACAGGATAGTGGAAAGTAGTCATTATCAGACATAAAGAAAACATCAGTTGTGTTTTTGGGGGAGAGGGCTGTTAATATAGCTGGTTACTGTACAGTCATAATGAGAATATTATGAATCTGCTTATTAAAATACATAAATGATCTTGTAGGAGCATCTGTGCTTTAATATTCTTGAGTTTAATCTGGAAAACTGTATTCATGCTTACTTCAGAGGTAGTTAAAATAATTAAATGAGGTAATGAATGGGTCGATCCTTTGAAACTATTAAGTGTTCTGGACATATTTTTATTATCATATTTTCCTGTTTCTTTAGTCCTTTGTAATATTATTATTTCTCTATTACTGGTATTACTGGGTTTATTATGTTTTGTGCATTTGATTTAGAATTGTATTTCTACTTGAG
Organism: Lasiurus cinereus; assembly: GCA_011751065.1. Classification (NCBI taxonomy): domain Eukaryota; kingdom Metazoa; phylum Chordata; class Mammalia; order Chiroptera; family Vespertilionidae; genus Lasiurus; species Lasiurus cinereus. Next base: position 43,297,480 of record JAAGEH010002528.1, on the reverse strand, counting down.
GGTGAGGAGCTCTAATATGGTAAGAAAGTGTCTCTTGAGTATTGACTGCGTAACTATATGGTTAGAGGCAGATCCTTGGTTATCATGAGGAAAAGAGAGTATTTTGCCTCATAAAGGCTGCCAATTTTAAAGTGGGAAATTAGAAAGGACCATCAATATAAGACTGAAATATGTGCAGTCTGCTTGAGATTGAATCTCATGGATAATAATTTGGATTTGCTATATTAGAGAATCTACTTAAAGAATAAGTATTTACATGCTTATGACTATATTCCTGTTTAATACCTATTATACCAAAGTTGGTTAAATATTTTTTATTAATGTAGGCGTATTACCAGAATGTTATTTTAAGTAAATGAATTAAGTGAATTTGAAAGACATTAGGACTATTTTTCATTAATTTGAACATACTTTCCTGTCTTTTCTGTGAATTTTTAATAGATGTATTCTCATTTTACTTAATAATAGATGTATTCTCATTTTATACAGCCCTATAATATTTGAGGTCAGAATATATGAAATTCTTTTAGGTGATTTATTTATTTATAATTTGTTTTATTGATTTTTAGAGAGAGAGGAAGGGAGAGGGAGAGATAGAAACACTGATAAGTGAGAAATATCTTCAGTTGGCTGCCTCCTGCATACCCCTTCCTGGGGATTGAGCCAACAAGCTAGGCATGTGCCCTGACCAGGAATCAAACCAGTGACTTCTTGGTTCATGGGTCAACACTCAACCACTGATCCACACCAGCCAGGCTAGGTGATTATTTTAAAACAAATTTTAGAATAACTACAATAATTACTTTTATAATGTTTACATTTAGGCCTTTTATTAATGTGGATTATCTTATTTAATTTTTAAATAAACCCTCAGAGGTAGGAATAGAGGGAGTTACCTATTTAACAAAAATTTTCTTTATTGATTAAGGTATTATATATGTGATCCAGAGATGCATCGATCAGACTGTCAAACCTCAGAGGGAAGGTAGGGGGAGGGTGGGGATAAGGAGTAGAGATGAACCAAAGGACTTGTATGCATGCATATAAGCCTAATCCAGTGGTCAGCAAACTCATTAGTCAACAGAGCCAAATATCAACAGTACAACGATTGAAATTTCTTTTGAGAGCCAAATTTTTTAAACTTAAACTTCTAACGCCACTTCTTCACAATAGACTCGCCCAGGCCGTGGTATTTTGTGGAAGAGCCATACTTAAGGGGCCAAAGAGCTGCATGTGGCTCGTGAGCTGCGGTTTGCCGACCACTGACTGGCCTAATCAATGGACTTAGACAACAGGGGAGAGAGGGCATGAGTGTGAGGGTGGAGAGTGTTGAGGGTGTTGTTTGGTAGTTCCCCATTTTTAAAAAGTTATGAGGTATCTCACATCTGTCAGAATGGTTGTCATCAGCAAATCAACAAATGACAACTGCTGGCGAAGATGTAGAGGAAAAGGAACCCTCAGTGCACTGGTGGTGGGAATGCAGACTGGTGCATCTTCTGTGCAAAACAGTATGGAGTTTCTTCAAAAAATTAAAAATGAAACTCCCATTTGACCCAGTAATTCCACTTCTAGGAATATATCCCAAGAAACCAGAAACACCAATCAGAAAGGACATATGCACCCCTATGTTCATAGCAGCACGGTTTACAACAGCTAAGACTTGGAAACAGCCTAAGTGCCCATCAGCAGATGAGTGGATTAAAAAACTGTAGTACATCTACACAATGAAATACCATACTGCTGTAAAAAAGAAGGAACTCTTGTCATTTGCAACAGTATGGATGGACCTGGAAAGCATTATGCTGAGCGAAACAAGCTAGTTGGAGAAAGATAAATATCACACCATCTCACTCATTTGCGGAATATAATGAGCAACATAATAAATTGTTAAACAAAAATCAAGCCACAGTCATAGAAGCATGGAACAGATCGTCCAACCTAAGAGGGAAAGCAAGAGAGGTGGGTGGGTGGTAAGATCAACCAAAGGACTTGTATGCATGCATATGAGCATAGCCAATGGACAGACAGCAGCGGTATGAAGGCATGTGCCAGGGTAGTGGTGGGCAAACTGTGGCTTGCAAGCCACATGCAGCTCTTTGGCCCCTTAGTGTGGCTCTTCCACAAAATGCCACGGCCTGGGAGAGTCTATTTTGAAGAAGTGGCATTAGAAGAAATTTAAGTTTAAAAAATTTGGCTCTCAAAAGAAATTTCAATCGTACTATTGATATTTGGCTCTGTTGACTAATGAGTTTGCTGACCATTGGCATAGCGAAAGCTAGGGCACAGATTAACAATATTCAGGAAATTAGAACACAATAAAATATTCCTTTAATATAATATTCATTATAGTTTAATTTAATCTTTGGGGATTCAGAAGTTAAAGACTTGGTAGTACTTATTGGTCATTATTATAAACATGTTTTTTTTGTGTGTGTGTTTTTTTTGTCGTTGCATAGAGATACCAGAAAATAAGTTTGGATTGATAGCATGCTTTTGCTTTGTCCTTTACCTCTATAAGTATCATCTTCAGTCTAAAGTGTTTTATAATGTGTATGTGCACGCCTGTCTATACACACATGTATATATTTGTGTGTATGTATATGTATGGAGACACTGTTATTGTAGATTAGATACCTGGTGCACGAATTTGTGAATGGATGCGTCCATCGGCCTAGCTAGTGATCAAGGCCTATCAGGGGGCTGGCTGGCTGGCTGGCTGGCTGGCTGGGGGAGGAACCATGGGAAGTTGGCTGTGGGAGCTCACTGACCACCAGGGGGCAGCTCCTGTGTTGAGCATCTTCCCCCTCGTGGTGAGTGCACATCATAACAACTGGTCAGCTGGTTGTTCTGGTTGTTTGGTCTTAACAGTCACTTAGACTTTTATATCTTTTATCTATATTATAAAAGGCCCGTGGCTGTAATGCTGTAACACCATAATGACCAGTCACCAGGAGGTGAATTGAGCACCTCTCAATCCCTCTCCTCTGGCCTGTGAGCAATGGCTCCTGGGGCAGGTAGAGGGCGGAGCAGCAAGCTTCAAGCCGCAGAGGGCTACGAGCAGTGGAAAGCTATGAGTGGCGGAGGGCGGGGTGTGAGCTACCACTGGCAGAGAGCTATAAGTGGCAGAGGGCAGGGCAGCAAGCTACAAGTGGTGGAGAGCCACGAGCAGCAGAGGGCAGGGCACGAGCTATGAGTAGCGATGGGCGCAGTGGCCAGTTGAGACAAGCGGAAGTGAGCTACACTAGGCCTCCAGTATATATGTAAAATGCTAATATGCAAAGTAATCACCTTGGGAATTCGATCAGGAAATCAAGAGTTTGATTGCTTGCTCACTCACTATGACTGTGCTGACCATCAGGGGGTAGCATGGAACAAAGTAAGGCCCTGGCTGGCGGCCAGATGGCCCCCGATTGGCCCTGATCACTGGCCAGGCCTAAGGACCCTACCCATGCATGAATTTTGTGCACTGGACCTCTGCTATATAGATAAGTTTTGTCCTATAGACTTAACATTTAGTAGAAACGGGATCTTGCATCCAGATACACAGTTTGCAGAAATCCTAAGTGGACTTCTTACTGTCCCTGAGGTTAGCAGTCTGATCTGATCCTGCTTTGTTTAAAATCAAAGAGAGAGGGAAAGAAGAGAATAGCAGTTTTAGGACATTGAAAAGGCAGCCTCTTCCAATAGGACTGGGAACTACTCGGTCATGGTGCTTAGTTTTGCTGTATTGCTTCTACTTTCTAACTTGCTTCCAGTATCAGAGGTACCAAATAAGGCCAGGTCTTTGCTTTTCCTTCCTACATCATTATAGGTAGTTTTGTGCTTGAAAAGAGGGCATTCAGAGGTTATAGTTATTATATCATCCCAAAATGATCTGTTGTGATGATCCCTGTCTCACTGGTTTCTCAGTTATTAATTTCCTCTGTTTTATGTAGTGGTTGAATTTAGAATTTGTCTATGTAATTTTTTAAAACAGATTGTGATTTCTGGTTTCTAATATTAATTTTACCATTAACTTAATCTTGGACATAAAATTATTGCTTTGTACCTCAGTTTTGTGACCTCTCCATTAGGGATAATATAGGGTGTCCCCCAAAATACGTATATACACTTTGAATAATTATTAATGCCAATGAGTTAAATCTGAAAAAAAGAAACATCCATTGAGCTGTCAGAAAAAAAAGTGTGTTTACATTTTCTTGGGACACCCTATTATAATGATTTCACCTAACTTTAGAGGTTTCTTTTTGGGCTAAAATCAAGAAAGTGAAAGTGCTTTCAGTGGTTAAGAGTTGTATAAATATAGGTAGTCTGGTGTACACCGACTTATCTTCCCCATTTATCCAGTTTCTAATCTTATCTTTTCTAGTACATTATTTTTTGGCACTCCATGATTACTTAAGGAACCTAAGAACACATTTTATAGCATTTTATAGTACTGAATATACAATAAAAACTTCCATTTGGTTTAGTTTTAAGATTGCTGGGATATGACCCAGAAAGTGTTATAGTTAACTTTTGTTTGGTTAGCTTTGCTTGAGTATGTACTACATTGTTTCTTTTAGCTCATAATGAATTCAGGGAGAGAATATTACTTGTCTTTTTTTTTCTTAATTATAGATGACATATAATATTATATTAGTTTCAGGTGTACAAGATAGTGATTCAGCATTTGTATACTTGCAAAGTGATCACCACAGTAAATGTAGTAACAGCCTGTCTCCATACATAGTTATTACAATATTATTGACTGTATTACCTATGTTGTGCATTACATTCCTGTGACTTATAATTGGAAATTTGTACTTCTTGTTTCCCTTTGCCTTTTTCACCCTGCCCCCACCTCTGTCCTCTCTGGCAATAATAAGTTTGTTCTCTGTGTCTAGAGTTTGTTTGGATTCCACATATAAGTAAAATTATACAGTATTATTTTGCTTGCTCATAGTTGGTGTTCACTGTCCTCTCTCCAGCATTAATTTAATCATATCACATCTCATAAAATTGCTTTCATATCACAAGATAGTAATATATTGAGTTACTTCTTTCTTCTGTTTGAAGGACTGTTTTGGACATGTTCTTCTGATTTTAGAAACATTCAAACTAATAATTTTTTTCAAATCATATAAGAATGGTGGGTCTCTTTTTTTTTGTCATATTAATCTTCATTATGTTTTCTCTTTCTTATATCTATTTGACCATCAGTGAAATATGGTTTTTAAAGGGTAAATGTACAGAAGAATTCTTAGATTAAAATACAATAGCCTTAGGCATAATACTTGTAGTCTCTGTGTACTTGCTACAGAACAGGAATAATAAAATGAATTGAATTAAAAAGGCAAGTTTTAAGATTTTACATATTACCAAGATTTGGTGAGTACAAAGTAAGTATAAACCAGTATGTCTCATTTAAAGAAACAAACATCTAATAAAAGGAATGGAGGAAGACCTCTGTATGTCAACATATCACCTGTATGGAAATCTGTTAGAAAATAGAAGCAGAGTGGACATTTGGTTGTGTGTACGGGGGAAAGTATTAAGTAGTATTGTTAAGGTAGTATAGGTCGAATATGGATAATTATTTCTTAGGCTATTGTAGACTCTGTTTTTCTGAACTCTTCTATACGTTCATTCCAGCTTTCTAGTAAAAGCCAGATGGAAAAATAGGCTTCTCCTTAGCTAAGATAAAATTGTGTCACTACATCTTCTTCACAAATCTCTCGAAGTGCTAAGAATAAACCTGCAAAAAAAAAATGTTAGGAAGATATTACTTCGTTCTTTTCTATTAACTTGCTGACTCAGTTAACTTTCTGTAGCAGCTTAAAGAAATGGGGAAGGGTAATTTTCTCACACAAGAAGTCCAGAAATGGCAGTGCAGAACTGACTTAGCAGCTTCCCCATCTATAGTGATTGGGCTTTTGTGCTCCTGCTTCTCACCACATGGATAAAGTTATAAAGGGACTAAGGGATTAACATGCCATTACTACGTAGTGCTTCCAAAAAAGTTTTTATGGTGAGTAATCAGACTTCTTACAACTCATTGGCCAGACCTGTATTACATGGCCCCTTCCTGCTAGAAAATGATTAAGGAGACAGTGAATGGTGCCTGTATCTTGTGCTCTCTTACCATGGCAGTCCAAGTACATAATATAATAATAATGTATTGTACCTTGTAGATTTACATTGGTGCAAAAGCATACAGTGGAATTTAATCAAGTGGCAATGGCTAATTCAGATGGATCCGAAGCTATGCTGAACAGAGTGATGACAAAAGATAATATTGGTGTTGCTGTGGTATTAGAGGTCCACAAAGAATTATTTGGAGCAGGTGAGTACAGTTTAAAATATTCTTACTAAAAATAAATACCATCTCAAGTTTTTCCATCTCAGACAAGTGCAGAAAATCTTGCTATTTATTGCAGTTATTTTCTTGTCTTTTGTGGAAAGTTGAGAGAGATTGGCAGGAAAATAGCACTAACTGTGTAAAGCACCATATATTTCTTAGGATATTAAGGTAATCTTTAAAAAGGAGATAATATGCCATTAATTCCCAAAGTTATTTGAAATAGGAAATGTTTTAGATAGGCTGAATTTGGATATTCTGATGAGTTGGTTATCTTCTTAGTCATATTTTTACCTCCTTGAGAAGAAAAGCTTTTGTCTTTAAGGTTAATTACTTGACACATTTTCTCTAATTTCTTTGTTATCTCTCAGTTGTCAGGGTTAGGGCTGGATCTTTAATCTATCTGTTTCTTTTGATTTGTATTTTAGATTTTTTATAGCTTTTATTAAAGTCAGAAACTCATTTATATACTTTGCATATCCAGACCTCCCTCTCCCCCTGCTTTCTACTGACAGCCTTTGAGCATTTCATTGTTTATTTAAATATATTTTAGGCAAAAGTAAGAAGAATCTCTAAGAACACATCAGGGCTTTTATTTATATACTAGAGGCTCAGGGCACAAAATTCATGTATGGGGGTAAGGGCAGGTGTGTGTGTGTGTGTGTGTGTGTGTGTGTGTGTGTGTCCCTCAGCCCAGCCTGCACCCTCTCCAATCTGGGATCCCTCTCACAATCCAGGACTGCTGGTTCCCAGCCGCTTGCTGCCTGCCTGCTTGATTGCCCCTAACCACTTCTGCCTGCCAGCCTGATCAC
>JAAGEH010002528.1:43236532-43285328 GCA_011751065.1 Lasiurus cinereus | reverse complement strand
CTTTATATTTCAAATTTTTGACTTGATCCTTGCCTTTCTCTAGTCTGCTGTTAGGACTCTGTATAATAGTTTTGATTTCAGTCAGTGTATGTTTAATTTCTAGTTGGTCCTTTATCATCTTTAGTTGGACCTTTTTCATCTCCTCTTGGGTCTCACTAAATTTATCCATCTTTTCTAGCATATTCTTGAAAAACCTTATAGGTGTGGTTTTGAACTCTATATCCAGTCGTTTTTTTTCCTCCATTTCTTTTGCTTGTAATCCCTTCCCTTGTCTGGGCATTTTCACTATGCCGTGGAAACTTCTGTGCTGGATTCAGCCGCAGAAGCCTCTGTTGAGCTTGGGAGGGGTGGAGTCTCAGGGCTTAAGGGACCGCCTTGCCTTCCAGTCAGCCCTGCCCTCCACGGCCTCTGAGTCTCACGTGACTGGGTAATGGCTGGAGCGGTCCTTGTGCACGCCAGCTGTGCCTCTAACCGCTGTCTTTCCGGCTCCCCTGAGCACTAGGACCACAGGAGTCTAGGTCTCCAGGGTTTCGCCCGAAACAGGGGCTTAGTGGAGTCAGAAGTGGCGCAGTTGGGAGGGTCTGTCTCCCACCCACTTGCGAAAGCCAGCGGCACAATCAGCAATCTGTCCTCCGCGTGGTGCTGTGCGGGACCAGACCTCCGATCCTTTGTGACTACCCTAAATTTCCGTGCACTTCTCCCTTTTCACAGTCCAAACTCCTCCCGTGTGAGTTTCGGCTGGATCTGGGGTTTAGTGTCGTAGGATAAGGGGTTCAATGCCGTTGGGAGTGTCTGTTTCCCTCCCGCCAGAGAAAGCCATCCAGGTACTCCGGCACCCGCTCTCTCCTCGCGCGCGTCTCCGTACCTCTGCTTTTTGCAGCTCCTCTGGGTCTCCGTGAGCCCCTCTCTTTTCCTCTAGTTGTAGAACTTCCACTCAGCCAGCTTTCCTGTGGTTCTGGATGATGTCCGTTCTGTCTTTTAGTTGTAGTTTTGAAATTGTCGTGCGTGGCAGCAGTGTAGGTGTTTACCTATGCCGCCATCTTGGGTTCTCCCCTGAAAATTCACTTTCTCATTTTATTTTGTATAGGTTAATATAATGTTACTGCTTTTTTATTGCTGACCTATTTATCACTGATGCACTCAAAAAAAATGCAAGGTAAATAGCAGAAAGAATTTAAATTAAGGTTTAGATAACTCAAATAACTGAAAACCTGCCTCAATAGGTTATACAGTGGTACCTCGAGATACGAGTTTAATTTGTTCCGTAACCTTGAGGCGTGGGAAACTATGAGACGCTCGAGTCTCGGTAAACTGGTGGATCATGTGCAGCCGGCCGATCCGCGTGATTACTCCTATCTCAAATGTTGCTCGTATTTCAAAGCAAAAATCGCTCGCTCCACAACTTGTATTTCAAAAATCTCGTATGTTAGGGCACTCGTATCTCGAGGTACCACTGTATTGATATTTAAATGATAGAGATATTTAAAGTGCTTCTTTACACTAAGAAGTCATCAAATCAAGGTATTATAATCAAATATTGGTTAGTTCCAATTTAGGCATAGAGAGCAGGAGTCATCAAGCATTCTGTAAAGGTCCAGAGAGATAGTATTTTAGGTCCTAGGGCCACATGTCTCTAGCGCAGTCTTTAAAAAAAAATTGTTTTTTTAGAACTCTTTTATAAAGTAAAAGCAGTCTTTGCTTATACAGGCTGTACAACAAAAACAGGTGGTGGGCCATATTTAGCCCATGAGCTGCAGTTTGTCAACCCTGATCTAGAAAAGTAATTCCTATGTTGGAATTACTAGAATCTCAGCACTTTAGCTTATGAGAACTACTTTATGAGATAAAGGGGAATATATAAATTAATGGAAAAGAGTAAAGAAGTGGCTATGGATTTGGGGAGAGAACCTTAAGATACTGCCTTTTTGATACATAAAGCATAGCTTTATCTTCCTTTTTATAATGTTTAAATTTAGGTATGAAGCCTATTCATGCTGCAGACAAACAGCTGCTTATAGTGGCAAATGCCCACATGCATTGGGACCCAGAGTATTCTGATGTGAAACTCATCCAGACCATGATGTTTGTCTCAGAGGTTAAAAACATTCTGGAGAAAGCCTCTAGTAGGCCTGGCAGCCCAACAGCAGATCCTAATTCCATCCCGCTGGTGCTATGTGCAGATCTGAACTCATTGCCAGATTCAGGTATTTATAACATCATTTCCTATTGCTTTCAGTTTTGCTTTTACTTCTACTTGAAAGGCCAGTTAGCTCTTAACTTTTGAGAAGAGAATTTCTCTTCTAAGTTAGGGAGTGTATCAGTAAGAATCCTGTGGATGGGACATGGGGTAAGTGATATTGTTTCTTTATTCTACTAGGTGTTGTGGAATATTTAAGCAACGGAGGAGTAGCTGACAACCATAAAGACTTCAAGGAACTAAGGTACAATGAGTGTCTTATGAACTTCAGCTGCAATGGAAAGAATGGAAGCTCAGAAGGGAGAATCACACATGGCTTCCAATTGAAGAGCGCCTATGAAAATAACTTGATGCCTTACACCAATTACACCTTTGATTTCAAAGTGAGTGGTTGCTCTGGGCTGCTGTAGAAGTTATTTTAAATATAAACATGACAGGAAAGGTTTATATTGTGCTTAATTGCATAATCTTCAGGAATTTTTAGATTCTCAGAATATCTTGGCTGAGTATGCACCTAATGTAAAAGAGGTTTGTTAGGTTTTGTGATTGTTATTCTTGACTTGCGAGTTCTTTTTAAATCCTTATTTGTTCAAATTTCAAATAATATTTGGTAACAGAAAAAACTACTAAAATGCTTACCAGGCATTGGAAGCACTTACGTTTATTAATATAATTAAATTTCACCTGTGCATACCATCCCTAACTTTCAGTAGTGACCCACATAATATGCAATCTGATTTAGCTAAATTCACCATGAGTGAATTTATTAGCATTCTCTTAAAATTTTATTAGTACTTTTCATTGAAATCTTATTTATATTTAAGTATTTAGGTTTCTTTAAGCTACGTTTGTACTTATGTAGTCACACTAAAATATTCTCAGGCAGAGAAATAGGAAAGATATTTCTATAGAGGATCTATTATGCAAGACCAATTGTTCTTTAGAAATATATTGACTGTAGTGGTTTTCTATAGTAAATCCTTCTCCCTTCACTGATTTTCTGATCACTCTTTCTGCCTATAGCTCCTTTATTTGTACCTCTGTTTGATTTTCCGGCATTTCAGGCATCTATCATAAAATCTTATGCTGTCCTGAAAAACACAGATGTTAGAAAGTGGTTTGATGTAAGAAGCCTAGCGGGAATTTAATAAAATACTAAAACAAGTTTATGAAATGGGCACTTAAATCTCCAATAACCTTTTTCCATTTTCAGTGCTTGTTACCCCTTTCTAAGAAACAAGTAGTAGGAAAACAAAAGGAAATTAACGTACTGATGTTATTAGTCTGCTTTTGTAATCATGAAGTGGAAAAAAGTGTTTAGAAGTTGAATCTAATTTTTAGTATTTTTGCTCTTAGAGTAGATGATAATATCCAATAATGGTTGGTTTTGTTCAAATCACTCATATGCAGTGATGTTCTAGTAAATATTTAATAGCTAGTTTTTGGGGGAAATGAAGCCCCAATCTGTAGTGTTTGCTGATTTCTGTGGTATAAGTACTCCCTCTGTAGTAGATTTCAAACTTTCAATATACTACCATTGATTACAGAGTTGGGGTGAAGTGCTAAGAAAGCAGATACTAGCCAACTCTTACACACTGTTACTCTTGTGTAAGTTTGAAGGAAAACCTTCAGATTTAATGATACATAATTTACTATAGGTTAGTTCCTATTTTTGTGACTGTAGTGATATATACTAAACACACATACACAGACACAGAGTGTGTTACATCTCTGCCAGCACAGTCCCAGTAAACCTAAAATAAAGTTCCCCAAAGTAAGTGCTACTAATTCTATAACTTTTATGGATGTTTTGGTATTTGTTTAGGTAAAAAGACCAAATCATTTCTATCTCCTCTAGGCTTCCATAAAGGTTACTTTTTCATAAAGTTTAAATTAGAGAAACAAAATTTGATGTATTACACATCTTCCTCAGTCATCTGAATTATTTTTAAATCCTTTGTTGATGTTTTTCAAAAGATCTTACATATGTTTTAAATAAAAAGTGTTATTGAACTATTTACATTGCCCAAATAAGTATAGTTCAAGAACCAAGAGAGTGTTTGCCGAGACCAGTTTGGCTCAGTGGATAGAGCATCGGCCTGCGAACTGAAAGGTCCCAGGTTCGATTCCGGTCGGGGCATGTACCTTGCTTGCGGGCACATCTCCACTGCGGGGCGTGCAGGAGGTGGCTGATCGATGTCTCTCTCTCATCGATGTTTCTGACTTTCTATCCCTCTCCCTTCCTCTCTGTAAAAAGTCAATAAAATATATTAAAAAAAAAAAAGAACCAAGAGAGTGTTTGATGTTTGGATATGTAGGATAGGATGAGAAAGAAGGAGAGCTATAAAAATCTGTGGGAAAGAGGAAATAATTAGTTCTATATCAATATTGAAAGCAATTAGTAAAAACAGGTAGGTAATGGCAAATATTAAAATGACCTGTGATTAGCATTAAATACAGACCCAAATGAGGTATCCAATCATTGCAGCAGTGGAGTGTTAAGTTTTAATTACTTGATTTAACATTTGTTTACTTTCTCAGTTCTTGAATAAGTTAGAAATGTAGAAAAGTTGTACTTAGAACTCAGATTCATTTAATCTAGAACTGATTTGAAAAGGGTAAACAGGAGTATTACTTTTAGACCAAGCATTTTAGTGAGTTTGGGCTGCTATAACAGAAAACCATAGACTTTATGGCTTACACAAAGACAAATTTATTTCTCACAGTTTTGGAAGTTGAAAGTATAATATCAGAGTGCCAGTATGGTCAGGTTCTGATAAAGACCCTTTTCTGAATTGCAGATAACTCCATCTTATGTCCTCTCATGGCGGAGAGGGCAAGAATGTTCTCTGGGGTCTCTTATAGAGCACTAACGCCATTCATGAGGATTACATCTTTATGATCTAATCACCTCCTAAAACCATCACATCAGGCATTAGGATTTCAACATATGAACTTTGGGGTTACCCAGTCATTTAGTCCAAAAGTTGAATAAACAACTTCACTCAAAATTGCTGCTGCTGTTCCTCTCCACCCTAAATCTAAGGGCATGCCTAAACTGTTTAATAAAAAGATAGTTTCCTATATCAAGTGTTAAATTATTAAATATCCTATCTAATGAAAGAGTAATATGCAAGTTGACCATACCTCCGGTACACCCACAAGCCATACCCACCAGCCAATCAGAGTGAGTATGCAAATTAACCCAACCAAGATGGCTACGGCCAGAGAAAGAGCAGGAGGGAGGCTTGGGTTGCCCCTGGCGATGGAGGAAGCCAAGCTCTCTGGAAACCCAAGCCCACACAGGCCTCCTCTTAAGGCAACAAAGTTTCAATGGCTGTGCAAGTAGAAGGCTTGGCTCCACTTCAGGCTACAAAGTTTTAATTGTAGAAGATAAATAAATCCCAGATACCAGGGCCTCTGCTTGGGTTGCCAGGGGGCGTGGCTGGCCTGCAAACCACCACAGGCCCCTCACCCAGGCCCAACCCATGCCCCAAGAGAACACCCACCCTGATCCAGGACACCCTTTAGGACAAAGCAGCTGACCCCCCTCACCCCCCCGCCCCTTTCCCTGTGCACCAGGCCTCTATCCTATCTAATAAAAGAGTAATATGCAGATTGACCATCAACTTCAACACACAAGATGACTGCCCCAATGTGGACAAAAGATGGCCAACAAGGGAGGGCAGTTAGGAGTGACCAGGCCTGCAAGGGAGGGTAGTTGGGGATGATCAAGCCTGCAGGAGAGGGTTGTTAGAGGCAAACAGGCTGACAGGGGAGCAGTTAGGCATCAATCAGGCTGGCAGGGGAGTGATTAGGGGGTGATCAGGCTGGCAGGCAGAAGCGCTTAGGAACAGTCAGAAAGGCAGGCAGGTGAGCAGTTGGGAGCCAGCAGTCCTGGATTGTGAGAGGGATGTCTGACTGCCCATTTGGACAGTTTGTAAACGGGCAGTCAGACATCCCTCAAGGGGTCCCAGATTGGAGAGGGAGCAGGCTGAAGGACAAACCCTCCACCCCCCCTTGCACGAATTTTGTGCACTGGGCCTCTAGTCTATACTAATAAAAGGGTAATATGCTAATTTGGATGCCTTCCAGACATCTGTCCTGACAAAGCCAGGCCCAGGAGAAGCTGCCCATGGTCCTGGGAGAAGCCACCCGCGGTCCTTGGTGCCTGTGGCTGCGGCGCTGTGGCTGACCCAGGCAAAGCCTCCCGCAGTCCCGGGTACCTGAGGCTGACCCCAGCTGAGCCACTGGGGGTCCTGAAACCTCTGGGGCTCCTAGGTGCCTGCGGCCAGCCCAGGCCAAGCCACTGGTGTTCCCTGAGCCACCTGGGATCCCGGGTGCCTGCAGCCAGCCTGGGCTGAGCCGCCAGGACCCAGGAGCTGCCGGAGATCCTGGGTGATTCGGATGGCCAGAGGAAGAGAAACGCAGGTCCCACGTGCCTACAGCCGGTCACAGGGAGAGAATCCCTAGTCTCGGGTTTGGGGGCCGAGGCAAAGGTGGTTAGGCAGGTTAGGGGAACAGCTGGGGCAATCAGGCTGGCCAGGGAGCAGTTAGGGGTGATCAGGCTGGCAGGCAGAGGAGTTAGGGGCGATCAGGAAGGCAGGCCAAATGATTAGGTGTGATCAGGCAGGCAGGTGAGCATTTAGGAGCCAGCCTTCCCAGATTGAGAGAGGGATCTCCGACTGCTGGTGCAGGATTGGGCCTAAATCTGGCAGTCAGACATCCCCTGAGGTGTCCTGGATTAGAGAGGGTGCAGACCCTACTGAGGGGACCAACCCCCCTCCCTTTGTGCACAAATTTCATGCACCAGGCCTCTAGTATGGTATATAATTTTCTTTTGTTTTTTTTTTAATTTTTTAAAATTGTTTTATTAATTTTTATTAATTTTTTATACATATCTTCCCATTGCCCCCCCTCCCTCCCAGGCATACCCCGACCCCCCAGTGTCTGTGATCATTGGTTATGCTTATATGCATGCATATAAGTCCTTTGAGCACTTATCTACCTTACCTAACTTTAATCTTTCTGCTGTAATTTCACAGTGTTTGATGCTTTATGATTTTTGTCCTCCTGAGAATTATCAGTCTTCTCCCTTTCTGTGCTCCTGATTCTATTATATTCACAAGTTTATTCTGTTGATCAAATTTTTAATTCACTTAATTTTTAGATTCACTTGTTGATAGATATGTATTTGTTGTTCATAATTTTTTGTCTTTTACCTTTTTCTTCTTCCTCTTCTAAAAGAGTACCTTTCAGCATTTCACATAATCCTGGTTTGGAGTTGATGAACTCCTTTAGCTTTTTCTTCTCTGTGAAGGTCTTTATCTGCCCTTCAATTCTGAATGATAGCTTTGCTGGATAGATTATTCTTGGTTGTAGGTTCTTGCTGTTCATCACGTTGAATATTTCTTGCCACTCCCGTCTGGCCTGCATCGTTTCTGTTGAGAAATCAGCTGACAGTCATATGGGTGCTCCCTTGTAGGTAATGAACTGTTTTTCTCTTGCTGCTTTTAATATTCTCTCTTTGTCTTTTGCTCTTGGTATTTTAATTATGATGTGTCTTGGTGTGGTCCTCTTTGGATTCCTTTTATTTGGGGTTCTGTGTGCTTCCTGGACTTGTAAGTCTATTTCTTTTACCAGATGTGGGAAGTTTTCAGTCAATATTTCCTTAAATAGGTTTTCAGTATCTTGCTCTCTCTCTTCTTCTGGCACCCCCACAATTCTGATGTTGGTACGCTTGAAGCTGTCCCAGAGGCTCCTTACATTATCTTCACATTTTTGGATTCTTTTCTCTTCTTGCTTTTCCAGTTGAATGTTTTCTGCTTCTTTATATTTCAAATTTTTGACTTGATCCTTGCCTTTCTCTAGTCTGTTGTTAGGACTCTGTATAATAGTTTTGATTTCAGTCAGTGTATGTTTAATTTCTAGTTGGTCTTTTTTCATCTCTAGTTGGACCTTTTCCATCTCTAGTTGAATCTTTTGCATCTCTAGTTGGTCCTTTTTCATCTCCTCTTGGGTCTCACTAAATTTATCCATCTTTTCTAGCATATTCTTGAAAAACCTTATAAGCGTGGTTTTGAACTCTATATCCAGTCGTTTTTTTTTCCTCCATTTCTTTTGTTTGTAATCCCTTCCCTGGTCTCAGCATTTTCACTATGCCGGGGAAACTTTTATGTTGAATTCAGCCTTATGATACCAGAAGCAAAGCCGCAGAAGCCTCTGTTGAGCTTGGGAGGGGTGGAGTCTCAGGGCTTCAGGGACTGCCTTGCCTTCCAGTCGGCCCCGCCCTCCACGGCCTGTGAGCCTCACGTGACTGGGTAATTGCTGGAGCGGTCCTTGTGCGCCCGCCCACAGTGCCTCTAACCGCTGCCTTTCCGGCTTCCCTGCGCACCAGGACCACACGAGTCTAGGTCTCAGGGTTTCGCCCCAAACAGGGGCTTAGTGGACTCAGAAGTGGCACAGCTGGGAGGGTCTGTCTCCCGCCCTCTCGCGAAAGCCAGCGGCACAATCAGCAATCTGTCCTGCGCGCAGTGCTGTGCACGCCACCAGGCCTTTGATCTTTTGCGACTCCCCTAAATTTCCGTGCACTTCTCCCTTTTCACAGTCCAAACTCCCCCCGTATGAGTTTCGGCTGGATCAGGGATTTTGTGTCGTAGGATAAGGAGTTCAATGCCTTTGAGAGTCTCTGTTTCCCTCCCGCCAGAGAAAGCCAGCCAGGTTCTCCGGCACCCGCTCTCTCAGCGCGCGCGTCTCCTTACCTCAGCTTTTTGCAGCTCCTCTGGGTCTCCGTGAGCCCCTCTCTTTCCGTCTAGCTGTAGAACTTCCACTCAGCCAGCTTTCCTGTGGTTCTGGATGATGTCCGTTCTGTCTTTTAGTTGTAGTTTTGAAATTGTTGTGTGAGGCAGCAGTGTAGGTGTTTACCTATGCCGCCATCTTGGATTCCTCCTATAATTTTCTCACTTTTTTTTTTTTTTGCAAAACATTGCTTAGCATAATTTTAGTTCATAAGCTTTTTATTGTTTTTACTTTTCTCTCTAATACAACTCTACAGACACAATATAGTGTTTATTAATATAAAGTTACTTTTCCATAGTATAATCTTTTGTAAAAAATAAATAGTTTGAATCAAAAAAGGTTAAGAATAATTAGTCTATAACCTCCTTTGTGAATATGATACAACGGATAAATGTATGTGCATATGTACAAATATTTGGACAGTTTCACGAACTTGACCTTGCTAAGTGTTTTGATTTGAGCTTTTAATCTGATTTTTCAAACTAAGAGAATAGTTACAAATGATGCCTCCAATTAAATACATCTTATGTCATCTTGGGTGGTGGGCACACAGTACAATATACAGATCTTTTAACATAGAAATATACACCTAAAACCTATATGATCCTATTAACCAGTGTTGACCCAGTAAATTTCATAAAAACATTAAGTAATTTGGGGGGAAAATTCACCTTTCTGTAGTGTCTACCATTTTTCTCTGAGTTTGCAAAGGATTCTAACTAGCAGCTGAAGTGCATAATAACAATCTAATTGAGCCTTATTTTACCCTTGTCAAAACAACCAGATGTACAGGTATTTGGCTTTTGAAAATTATGGATTATTCTTGTATAAAGCTTTTCTTTTTTCTAATCATATGTTTTTCTCCTTTTTTCCCCCCCAATTCCCTATCTCTTTTCAGGGCGTAATTGACTACATTTTCTATTCCAAGACTCATATGAACGTGCTTGGTGTCCTGGGGCCTTTAGATCCTCAATGGCTGGTTGAGAACAACATCACTGGGTGTCCACACCCACACATCCCTTCAGACCACTTCTCACTGTTAACACAACTTGAACTCCACCCTCCACTCCTGCCTCTTGTCAATGGTGTTCACTTGCCTAATCGGAGGTAGTGGAGTACTGCCCCGCAAAGACGGGGATCTATTGCTATGGACCTGTACAGTTGTAAATCAAAGTATATAGGAGTGAAGTATGGCCATCCTTAAGCTGCTTCTTCAGGTTCCTTTCATTATGTGTTTGCTATAAGATTTTGTACATTTTTGTGCATATTGGCATCATTTGGCACTAGAGCTGGAACCAAAGTATTACTCTTTCCAAATTTTTAATTTATAACATGTTTTTAAAATCGACCTTCTTCATACTATATTAAGTCAATATTCGTAATTGATAAATCACCAATTTGAGGCCCAACAACAGTATATTTGTTTTTCCAAAACAAATATTTTCCTTTAAATGGTTTCAAATGAGCCAACCATTTTTGTAAAAGGCAAATTTTAAAAACGATGTAAGATTTTAAACTTAATGGTATGCCTTGCAGGGAAAACTTTCTTGAATTTCTGTTTTCCATTATAACAAACTGATTTTTGGCTCCCAAAGTCATTTGTACATTAACAAAGCATTTACATTTACTAGATCTGTACATAAACTATGATATAGCCTATAGCCATAAGAAAAATTGAAGATGGTTGCACAATATGCTTTCAAAATCAAATAGTTAACTGCACATGACAGTTCGTTGGACAAACATTTTTTAGTTTGTTTCACTCTGAATTTTGTTCCCCTTTTAGTTATAGACATTGGAAGTATTAATTTTAAGCCAGACTCTCCAGATTACTTACAGGGAAACAGCAGGTAATTTTTACTGCCACACATTTTGAAAATAGAAATTTTGGTATATTTAGGAAGCCCACAAAATTAGTGTCTAGTATTTTTCATTATTCTCATATACCTTTTTCTGCCTGGTTGTGTTGGGAAAAAATATGTATTATATGATATATGTCATTTTTGCTGGTATAGTCAAATGTTTAAAAAATAACTACTGAATGAAATGGCCCTGATCAAAGTTTTAGAAGATGAAAGCTGTCCAAATATTTAATGTGTTTCCCAAAGTAGGTCAAGTGGCTATTGGTTTTGGCTTTGGGGGGCAACAATAAAAGAATTTGGGAGAGAAACAGGGAGTAGTTGAGAACCTTGGATCATTTTTCCTGACTCTAGTTGCCAAATGGCCATTACATGCTTTAAGTCTTTGTTTCTATTGTCTGTCAGGGTTGAATTAAGAAGCTACTGGTTTATTCCCAACTCTTGATGTTCTTTAGATATGTTGGAATCTTTTTTTTTTTTCTTTTGCCCATGAGGGGCCAGTTGAAAATCTATGACTCGAGGCAGTGAAGATAATATCATTTTCTGGGGGGGAAATTGGTTGGCTACTTGATGTTAATTATGGCACAGTAACAGGAAAAGGTTGTGTCTGTGTTTTTAAGTTTTTCTTTATTCTGCTTTTTTGCTGCTATAAAAGTTTTCTGAATTTATATTTTAAACTTTTCATGCACTTTACTGTTTCTAGTCTCAAAATGTGATATTTTTAATAAACAAGAAATTTTCCATTATGTGAATGAAATTTTAAAATAAAATAGCCTATATTTGTGTCTCACTAATATATAAAGTACAAGTCAAATTTAAATTATTTAATTAGTTTTAAATGTATACAATTAGTCTCCTCTTTCAAACCTGACATCTTAGGCTGTTTTATTAGTCTTAAATGATGCTTTTCCTTTGGTTATTTCATACTAATTTCTTCCATAGTAAATCAGGCTATAGAATATAATATTTCCCTGAAGGGTAATTTTAATGGGATGAGGGTGGTGGGATGATGTGATACCACATATGGGATTGCATCAGAAGGTTTCTGTAAAGCCTAAACTCCCTTTTAAAAGTGCCTAGTGATGAGGCATTGTTTGTCATCTATTAAAATTGGAATGTCATTGTAGTTGAGTGAAGTTTGATGTAAATAAAATATTCTTTTAAAAATGTTAAAATATCAGAAGAAAAAAACACACAAAGAGACAACCCTTAAGATGACAGATTTTCCTCAATGTGCAGGTATCCCTTCTTATATACCTCAAGCATTCAACATCTAGCCATGCAAATTGATTACCTGAAGTATAGTACTGGAAAGTAGAATAGCATGAAAAACTTAATTTTGTGGACATTACCTTTTTTTGTAATCAGCTACTGTATGTGTTATTTTAAACCTTTTGTTTTGGGTGGTTTTCTGCTCTGGAGGTATATGCACTAACAAAACATTTTCCTCCTTTCATATATGCATGTTAATTAGCAATGTGAGCAATATTTCCTACCATACTTCACTCCCAATATTTTTTGAGATGTTTGTATAAAATGGAATTTAAAGTTCACTTATGATTGTATATGAACCACAGAGGAGCCCATTTATTAATAAAAACTTTTTTAATAGTTAAATGTAGAGGGAAAATAAAATTTGGGAAACATTGTAAACAGCTTAAGTTTATTTTGTGTATGATCGAGGCACTCTGTTGCAGGAAGGTGTGTAATTGGGTTCTCTCTGCTTCCAAATGCACTCTTTCAGACCATTCATTATCCTGTGTATTTTTAATGTGGTTTTAATAAATGTTGGTAGTAGCTTTGTTGAAGTAGGTAATTGTGTTATGTTTTGGGTGGCACACTTACTTGGGGCATGGTGACCCAAATTTCATGTGCACGGTTTCCCTTCGGCCCACTGCCCAACCTTCACGTACCCTTCACCCTCTGTTACCTTTGTAAAAGGAGTGGTATCTGTTTGAGCTGCCAATTCAGATGATCAGAAATGCTGCTCTCCTCAGTATTGTCTTGTTAAAACCCATGCCATTTGGAACTTTGGCAGTGACAAGCCAAAAAAGGAAGAGGTGAATGATATATGGTATATATTCAGTGAGAATAAAATATTTATGCTCATATGCTTTCTAGTTCTTAGAATAAGTTAATAAGCTTTATGTCATTGGGCTGCTGCATATTTTAACTGAAGAAAAAGGAAAATTTGGGCATTTTTAGATTGTGCTAATGTGTTTTTTTAACTGTTAAATATGATTTCTGGTATTTATCTAAGAACTGGAGCGTTCTTTACATTTATTAAAACAGTGTTGTTTGAGGAAAGGAAAACTGCACTGTTTGCCATTACAGCAGCCATGCAAGTGCATGTGAAGTCACCCATTTTCTCAGGCATCAGTATCCGCCTCATAGCTTTACACATCGTGATGGGGAATATCGCAGCATCCTCAGGACTGACATCTGGGAAAGGCTCAAGTCCCTTACTGCTCCTTGCTTGTTGACTTTGTTTTAAAATATTGTGCCTGGTGTCAACTTTTAAGCAACAGCACTGCCTAAAAGCAAGCAGAGAACAGAATCCCAGCACCATTCTATAGGCAACTTTTTAGAATTCAGATATAGTAAATCTGTTCAAGATTTATGATGTTTTATGTAAAAAATTTTTGTACAATGTAGCTGAATGTTTTTGTTTTTCATTTCCTTGATGTAAGGCGTGTGAACGATTGTTTGAATATCACATGTTAAAGTCAGGTATGGCACAATGGGTTCTGAGACCAGCTTTCCCCCTCCCATTTGCCTTGTTCCAAACTCTTTGTTTTCAAATTACTCTTCTGGTATTCATAGGCAAATATTTAATTTTGCTAATAAGCATCCTGTGTGAGTGTATTAAAGAAGCCACTGTGTTTTAGTGTTGTAGTTTGCAGAAATATAAAGCTTCATTTCTAATTTGTCCCTTTTCTTTGGTGTCTTAAAGTTATATATTAAATGCCAGAGAAGCAAGGAGAAAGTTGAACGATATCTGAGGCTTATATCATTTGATTCCATGATGGGTTATATTAGAATTGAGGATGTGGCACATTAAAACTGGAACATGGGCAAATGGATTGTGATCCATTTAAAAGTTGTACCTCCTAAGTATAGTCAAATGGGTGAAAATTTAAGTTCATTGAATTTCTAAGAGTTTCTAAAAATCACTAATGCCATCTATACTTTCGAATCAAATAGCAGGGCATAGAGAAAGCACAAGAAAAATATAGGTCAAATGTGTTCGATACAACCAGAGACATGGTTCATCATTTCTAAATTTAAGTGTAGATGCTCTAGCAATAAAAATCAACTGTGTCCCAATATTTACTTGTTCCTAAGGTCTTATATTCTGAGTTTCTGAGGGATTTTAATAGCTTTGTAAAGTACATTGACTAATTAGTAGCTTCAGTCCCAGAAAACATCATCAGTTTCTGATACCTTTGGCAGGCCATGAAAATAATGGTTTATAGCAAGCAAAGACTACAGCACATTTTCAAAATAGCATTCATCCATGATTATATTTTGACAGAAATGTGAATTTTCACATTTGTAAGGCAGTCTCTTTCCCACCTACCCTCTTCTTAAAAAAAAAAATCACCTTTCTAAATGTGTGTAAAAAGATTTGTTTAACCCTTCTGAATTGTATCATTTTTATAGGACCCTGAATTATAGGTAGACAAATTAATTAGGGAAATTAGAATATTTTTCTAAGCCAGGAACTTCAACTAAAGTTTTGAAATTGAAACACAGAAGAGAAATTTTATACTATGGTTGCTTTGAATGATTTAAAATTTTTAATAGCATCATGGTCACCAATTTGAATTCAAGCATAAGTAAATTAGTACATCTATACCTTGGCTTATTTACCAAAGTTGTACTCTGTTTAAGAACAGGATGCCAAGTGCATCTTTCATTTTACAGACTATGTAAATCTTTATTGAGTAAATGCCACTTAAAGCTTAAGGATAAAGAGAAAACTCTTATACCTATACTGCAGAGTGTTCTGAATAAGATCCACTGAAAGGGGAGAAAATTTTAAACATTTCTTTTTAAGAAGGTGGTAAGGGGGTGCATGCATGTTTCTTGTTTTAACCAAATACCCTCCTTATGTAAATTTCTTAAATCACAGGTCCTACAGCCAGAAATAGGGAGACACCAGGAAAAGCAAGCTTTATTAATCTAGTTTTTTTTTTTTTTGCATAAGTTTGGTTAGACTTGGGTTATTCTTGGAACCAAAGGAAAACAAGCATGTTGAGGTTTTATTCAACAAAGATTATGCTATTGAAGCAATGGAAGTTTTTAAGTAAAATAGTGTTTACTTTCAAAGCATATGAAATAAGGACATTTCTGCCTATTAAATGTTAATTTTTATGGAACATAAATATAAATTCAGCATTATATTGAAATTAAGTTGTGTCATCAGAAGTAAATCATATTATGAAAAGGATATGCGAATGCCAAGTGATATGAATTCTTTTGGCATTGGTACATTCAGCTTTCAGAAACTTTCAGAAGACATAGTTTAGTTATTTTTTTATACCGATCTCCCCAAATTTAGATAATTTCCCTGTTGGTATGTCTGTTACTTTTAACTCTGAAGCATAAAAAGTGGTCCTTTCTTGCTCATTTCAGTTTTGTGTTAATTCCTCATTACTGGTATATGACTGTTTCTTTCAAGCTATCAATGGTTATATGTACATTAGTTTAATTAGTTATCTTAGCTCACACGATAGGCTCAGCATTGATGTGTCAAATAATGGCTTTGCTTCTTACTGAATAAGCTTAGTTTCCTGCTACTTGTTTCAGTCTTGATGCAGTAAGTGATACAATAGTTTGGGTGTGTATGCAGAAACTGTACTGTCCTTTCTCTGCTTAACTTGCTAAAAATATATTCCCTTACCTGTGAAATTCCTGAGCGGTGCTCTGCCAACTTTTGGAGGAGGCTTTGGATGGCTGTGATGCTGCACACTGGATCTGAAATTGTTGTGGCAAATTTCTTAAACACCAGCAGCACTGAGAAGTGCACTATGGGCATTCGTACAGTTGTCCAAATGCAAGCAATTCTTTCATCTAGGAGAAGCAAAGGAATAGAGTTTATTGGAGCACTTGGAATATTTTGAGGAAGATGAACATTTCAACTTTGCTTTTATCTCTAATTGGGTGGTATGAATGGAGTCTGTTCGTTTGTTTTAAGACAAAGAGTGTATATGTACCTTTTCTCTGAAAGGACCAGGCATTGGTCACATTCACCATGGATTAATTTGTATTTTCTATTGTGATTTCTTTTGACTATAAAACAAGTGCCAACTCATTGTCCATGAGATGACCTCTTTGACTCAGTTTACCATTTGAATTGGGAAGGGTTCGTTTATTTTCAGTACTTGGCATTAAATTGATTGTTTTGCATACATTTGAGTCATTCTGTGGCCTATAAAGTGTTTTTGTAACTAAATTAATAGTTGAAAGCAAAGCACATGAGTTTAAAACTGAGCAGGTTGTTTTGGTATTTCCCCCCTTGAATACTTGGTAGTTTCTATTGATATTATTCCAGAACAAATCTGTTTTTACATTGCATATTTATTTTATTTTTGTTCTAAAAAAAAAGTCTAGCATTAAATTAATTTGTTATTGTATTCTAATCAGTTTAAAATCTAAGATTTTCCTTTCTTAAAATTAGATTTAATGAAGTGCCATGTAATTGTAGCTTACTAGTGTTTAATGTTTAATAGATTGGTTCTGTAGTATTTTAATCATTTAACACTGTCATCCCTGGAGAAAGTGGTTCTACTCTTATTGAACACATTCTCCTTGACAAAATCACCAGCTGATTTATTTTTCTATTTATTACAATTAAACAGTTGAGGTCTGAATCTTGACCAAGCTGCTCAGCTGAAATGTTTTTCACAAT
Source organism: Lasiurus cinereus (assembly GCA_011751065.1). Lineage (NCBI taxonomy): Eukaryota > Metazoa > Chordata > Mammalia > Chiroptera > Vespertilionidae > Lasiurus > Lasiurus cinereus. Next base: position 43,268,560 of record JAAGEH010002528.1, on the reverse strand, counting down.
AGACACTGTACAAAATGTGTGTGCAAAAGGACACAGTTGGGTGGTAGTATTTTTTCATTAATGTGAACATTGACTAAACAAAGCAGTCCTGCCTTTTAAATCCGTGGCAGCTCAGAAGGGAGGTGCTTAAGAACCTTAACTATTATGTCAGATGACAAAATACTTTTTTCCATTTTGGAGATTGGGTACTGCTCACACATGATGTATAGGGCTAAATATATGCTTGTTTCCTTGCACCTATGTACTTCCCTTCTCTCCCTCAGTTTTCTTTCCCTGTAGGCAATAAATGGCCATTTTGCAACTGCATATTTTTGTCTTGTTTTTTTACAATTTATGTGTACAGTGTAAATGTCTGCATTCAGGTCAGTGCATCTCTTACAAAGTGAATTAGGGAGAGCCAAGGTAATTCAGGCAAAAAATACAAATTCCTGATACATTTTTTCTGGTGGAAACTACATTGCTACTCAAGCATTACTTTGTTTAGAATAGATTCAGAAGTTATTCATAGTTATGAGACTTATTTGGCTGAAGAAATCTGAGTAAAAGGGCATGTGCCACATCTGAGTGGGGCTTTAAGAGCCAGTGTGCAATTTGCCATATTCCCTTTCCTTGCCATGGTGATCATACAAACGTAGAGATCAAACCGCTCATCCTAGATCCTTTAGTGACTGATGAGCAAAGCTCCTACATAGGACATGTAGTATGAGAGAAAAACAACTGTTAAATCACAGTGTCTGAATACAATGGTTTGTTATTAAGGTATACAGTAATCTACCCCATCCTGACTGCTAGGTACCCTCAGACAGATCTGCTGAGTAACCAACATTCACAGTGGACCTGCCAAGACTTAGAGTAAGTTCATTCGACAAAAAATATCTACTATATACAAGGTGTTTGGGGAGATACAAGATGGACAGGCTCCCTCTCCAAGAATTCACATTCCAAACCTATTTCTGACACAGGAGAAAATATATGAAGTGTTTAAGTCAGAGTAAAGATTACCTTAAACCTTGGAATGTTAGGAGGGGGAAGGGTACCGTAAAGTAATTAGAAATTCTGAAAACTATGTTTAGGGACATCTAGTTGAAAAATGATTTTAAGATAGAATGTGATGAAGACCAGATTATTCTTGAAGAGAATGAAACAACTGTGTAGCTTCATAGGTTCTTAGAGAAGATAATGGCAGCTTATTTTGGAAGAGATTACTAACATTGGCAAATCTCTAGCTGAACGCTTAGTGCCTGCAGATTTGTTTTTTCTACTGAGGTTTCAATGTGAGCCTGTCATAGACCCAAGGGACCCTCTCTTTAGAGAGACCTTGATGTCCAGCCTTGAAGTTCTCCAAAAGTAGAATCACTCCCCGCTTAAGTGGATCTTGAAGGAACCAAGTTTTAGGATACTGCCTTATAAAGAAGAGACTCCTAAGATAAGACAGTTATGACATTCATCAAATGTCCTTGCATTTCACCATGTGACCTTGGACAAAATGCATCCTCATTGGTAAAATGGATATAAGAAACCAAATCTCATGAAATGGTTCTCTCATAGAACTGACACCAAGGGTTTGAATGCAGGTAGTTTATTTGGAGACATGATTCCATGAAAGCAGAGTAGGGTGGTAGAAAGAATAAAATTGGGAAGGAGAGAAGACCAAGTCAAGGGAACATGATTGAGCTGGTTATTCTGTGAGAAACCAGGCTACAGAGTTGACACCGACCCTCTGAGGAGCAGATAGAATGTTTTCATGAAGGATGGGAAATAATTTATTGGTAGGCTCTATCTCCCATGAGGGAACAGTTACCCCATGTGTGCTAATTCCTTTTCCTATCCAGATTTGTATATTGAATTCATTGCAGGCATCTCATACAATAATAGTGGGGAAATGAGGTGGTGAGGTGGAGAAAGCAAGCATTAGGTGTGGCTGAGGCAAAGTGCTATTAAGTTATACTTGTGTGCAACTGGTTGCCAAGGCAGTGGTGAGAGTAAGAAAGGGAGTTGAGAATTCATGGGAGGCAGCACAGAAGAGTTACACACAAGTGTATCCACTTGAACCACTGAGATTGTTTTGGACACACTGTGAAATGCACTCCATCACAGCTTTCTATATCATGACAGGCTGTAATCTCAACAAATTATAGAGGAGTGGTGGAACAAGGTACACTCCACTGTTGCAGCTGGTTCTGAAGCTATGATTGATACTTGTCACCTTGCCCTTTTCATTATGCATTTCAAATCTTAGCGTTGCACCAGCACATCAGTGAGTCTAGGTTGCTTCCCTAAGAAAAGGTGAAACAGACCTTCACGCCAACAAAAATGATATGCTTCTTGAGCCATGGTTACTGAATTTGCCCACTTATCTTTGGGCATGGAAGAACAAAGAATTGCCTAATGAATCTCTTGGATTCCAGATATGCTTCTTCTTGCCTCCTGTTGTGTAATTGCAACCCTCCCTTCTCATGCCAGTATAATGAATTTGCTTGTTCACCAGCATTGTGAGCCCCAAATGGGGCAGCCTACACCCAATGCCTGCGTAATGTGTGGGTATAAAGGGTCTGTCTGTCCACTTCAGTAACTCTGGAGGGCCATCCCATCTTCAGAGTTCCTCAAGATGCCTTTTTTGAAACTGCATTGTAATCCACCTACTTCCTTAGTTCAGTTCTGATTACTTTTACAGGGTTGATTCTGAAAGCACCCACTAATACCAATCTCCATCTAGAGTATGCTTCCCAAAGAACAAAACTTACCACACCGTTTCAAGGAGGTTATCAGGACTGCCTCCAGGACTCCTTGCTAAGACTTTAAATCTTGAATCACTAGAGTGCTACTATGTCAATAAGTTGTTCTTTATACAGGTTTATTCAGGTCTTCCTGGTCCAATACTTTCCAAATCCACTTTTACATGCTTCTTCAGTTTCTGGTCACAATGTTAGTCCAGATCTTAGACTTCATTGTGAGTGAGAGTTATTTCCTTCTGGTCTAGGAGCTCTATTCCTCTGCTCAGGCTATGGCGTACTGTCATTGTAGCTACTAGTATTGATCCTGAGTTCAAAAAAGAAGAGGCACGGGTGGCTCTTAAGAAGAATGAGCATAAACAATCAAAAAAAAAAACACTTAGAGACTAAATAGCATACTATTACAATGCCTGGGTTACCAGAGAGATCAAAGAAATAAATAACAACAAACAATGAAAACACAACAATCCAAAATCTATGGGACACAGGGAAAGCAGTCTTGAGAGGGAAGTTCATACCTCTACAAGCCTATAGCAAAACAAACAACACACACACACACACACACACACACACACACACACAAAGGAAAGAAACTGGTAACTGACTAGGTAACTACAACTCAAGAGTTAGAAAGAGAACAACCCTACAACTCAAGAGTTAGAGAACAACCCTATAACTCAAGAGATAGAGAGCAACAAGAAAAGCTCAGTGTAAGCAGAAGGAAGAAAATAATAAAGATCAGAGAGGAGATAAACGATATTGAGGCAAAACAAAAAAAACAAAAGATCAACAAAATCAAGAGCTGGTTCTTTGAAAGGATAAATTAGATTAATGAACCTCTAGCCAGGCTCACTAAAAAGCAAAGAGAGAGGACCCAAATAAAATCAGAAATGAAAGAGGAGAAATAACAGACCCCACAGAAATACAAAGGATTGTTAAAAAATACTATAAACAAGTCTATTCCAACAAACTAGACAACTTGGAGGAAAGGGATATATCCCTAGAAAAAAACATCCATCCAAAACTCAGGAAGAATCTAAAAATCTCATCAGGCCAATAACTATGAAAGAAATTGAAGCAGTCATCAAAAAGTTTCCAGCAAACAAAAGCCCAAGCCCAGACGGCTTCACAGAAGAGTTATGCCAAACATTCAAGAAAGAACTAAAACTTATCCTCCTCAATGCAAAAAAGCATTTAACAAAATTGAACACCCTTTTGTGATAAAAACTCTCAGCAAGGTGGGAATAGAAGGATCATACCTCAACATAATAAAACCCATACATGACAAATCCACAGCCAACATCATACTCAATGGGCAAAAACTAAAACTATTTCCCTTAAGAACAGGAACAAGACAGGAATGGCCACTCTCACCACTCCTATTCAACATAGTGCTGGAAGTACTTGCCATTGCGATCAGATAAGAAAAAGAAATAAAAGGCATCCAAATTGGAAAAGGAGAAGTAAAACTGGCCTTTTGTGCAGATAAAATGATACTTTACATAGAAAACCTAAAGACCCCATCAACAAATTATTAGACTTGATAAATAAATTCAGTAATGTAGCAGGATACAAAATTAACGCCAAGAAATCTATAGCATTTCTATACACCAACAATGAACTTACAGAAAGAGAGACTAAAAAAGCAATCCCATTTACCATCACACCAAAAAAAATTAAGATACCTAGGAATAAACTGAAGAAGTAAAAGACCTACATGACACTGAAAAAAGAGAGGAGCACACAAACAGATGAAAGAGCATACCATGTTCATGGATTGGTAGAATCAACATCATTAAAATGTCCATACTATTCAAAGCAATCTATAAATTCAATGCAATCCCCATTAAAATACCAATGGTGGGAGAGAAACCAAGATGGTGGCATAGGTGAACACTTAAACTGCTGCCTCACACAACAATTTCAAAACTACAACTAAAAGACAGAACAGACATCATCCAGAACCACAGGAAAGCTGGCTGAGTGGAAATTCTACAACTAGAAGGAAAGAGAGGGGCTCACAGAGACTCAGAGGAGCTGCAAAAAGCTGAGGTAGGGAGACACGCACATGGAGAGAATGGGTAGTGGAGTACCTGGCTGGATTCCTCTTGTGAGAGGGAGAGAGAAACTCCCAACTGCACTGAACCTCAAATCCGACTGCATTGAACCTCAAATCCGACTGCATTGAACCTCAGCTCCGGACGAGACTCATACAGGGGGATTCTGGACTGTCATGAAAAGAGAGGAGTGCATGGAAATTTAAGGGAGCCATGAAAAGGCAGAGGTTTGGAGGCATGCTCATGACTGTGTGCAGAGAGGATGGACTACTGATTGTACTGCTGGCTTTCTCTAGCAGGAGGGATACAGAACCTCCCAACTGTGCTGAAATCCACTTTCAACTGCACTGAATTCCAGTTTTGGGCAAGACCCTGGGGACACAGACTCATATATGGGTCCCCAGAGTGTACAGAAACTCGGGGGAGCTGGAAAGGCAGAGGTGTAGAGGTGCGTGAGGGCAAGATTATTCAGAGAGGGCTGCAGCAATTAGCGAAGGAAACTCAGACCCAGGGGCCACATAGGACAGGGCTGACTGGAAGCCAAGGCTGTATCTGCTCAGCCCTGAGACTCCACCCCATCCAAGCTGAACAGAGAGGCTTTTGCAATTTTGCAAGTCTTGTATCATAAGGCTGACTCCAACACAGAAGTTCTCTCGGCATAGCAAAAATGCAGAGACAAAGGAACAGATCACAAAAAGAACTGGAGGAAAACAAATGACTGGATATAGAGTTCAAAACCACAGTTATAAGGTTTTTCAAGAATTTCCTAGAAAAGATGGATAAATTTAGTGAGACCCAAGAGGAGATGAAAAAGGACCAACTAGAAATTAAACATACACTGACTGAAATAAAAAATATTATACCTAACAGCACACTAGAGGAATGCAAGAATCAAGTCAAAGATTTGAAACACAAAGAACCAGGAAATATTCCACTGGAAAATCAAAAAAGAAAAAAAAAAAAGTGAAGATAGTGTAAGGAGCCTCTGGGACAACTTCAAGTGTACCAACCTCAGAATTATGGGGGTGCCAGAAGAAGAGAGAGAACAAGATACCGAAAACCTATATGAAGAAATAATGACGAAAACTTCCCCCACCTGGTGAGAGAAATAGACTTACAAGTCCAGGAAGCGCACAGAACCACAAACAAAAGGAATCCAAAGAGGACCACACCAAGACATAACATAATTTAATTATCAAGAGCAAAAGGCAAAGAGAGAAGACTAAAAGCAGCAAGAGAAAAACAATTAATTACCTATAAGGGAGCACCTATATGATTGTCAGCTGATTTCTCAACAGAAACTATGCAGGACACATGGGAGTGGCAAGAAATATTCAAAGTGATGAATAGCAAGAACCTACAACCAAGATTACTCCAATCAGCAAAGCTATCATTAAGAATTGAAAGTCAGGAGGAGAAAATGGCGGCGGAGTAGACTGACGCGTCTGGAGCTTTGTCGCTGGGCAGAGGGAAAGAGAGCTGCTGAGAGTTGCATTGGGAGTGTTTGTTGGAAAGCTAGGAGTCAGTTGTCCTCCAGGGGAAGGCGGGGAACTGCTGGAAGGGGCTCTCCCGGCCAGGCAGCCCCACTACCATGGGGTTTTTGTCCACCGGAGCCACCAGCACGAACGCGGAGCCCGAGCCATCTTGCAGTGGGAGGTGGATGTCTGCGGCGGTATGAAGCCTTTGGCTGGGCACCCATCGAGCAGCCAGGGACCCGGGGACCCAAAACTCCGCTCTCCAATCGGTGTAGACACGCGGCGGAATCAGAGATCCACAGAGCACACGGAAAGGTCAGATTGCGCCTGACTTAAGGGGGAGGTGGATGTCTGCCGAGGTCTGAAAGCTGCGGCTGACGGAGGCACCCACAGAGCAGCCAGGACCCAGAGAGCGGCTTCCCAGGCAGCACAGACGCGCAAGCGGAGGATTCAGAGATCTACACGGAGCGGAAGGGTCAGATTTCACCTGGGCCAGGGTGAGGTCTCCTACCCCCGCAGGGCAGAAACGCGCACACTGGGAGCCGGGCTGCAGGAAAGCTGCCTCTGGAGAGGTCCGCAGAGGTGGTCAGGGCGTGATCCCTGAGTGTGAAGGCAAACCCTCTGAGCTGTTGACAGAGGAGAGCTCCGGAAAACGACTCTTTTTTTTTTTTCTTCTGGGGCAGAGGGACAGCCTGGGAGTTATTGCAGTGTCCAGGCTGCAAAACCCCCACAAACTGGTTTTGGGAACCACAGAGTAACAGGATCTGAGCACAGCCTAGAGAGGTCCTGTGCTTTGTCTCAGAGATCAATTCAGAAACACTGCCACCCAATGGATGACACACAAATTGACTCTCGCATAACCACAAGAGAATAAAAAGATTAAAATACCAAGAGGGTAACACAGGGAACTGCAATACCTCCCCTACTGGGAAACAGGAGTGCCAAGCAGAATAATAGTGGAAGTGATGGACCATTCTATTTTTCTTCTTTTTTTTTAATTTTTCCTTTTTTCTTTTTTTAAATTTTTAATTCTTTATTTTTCATTTTCACATATTTTAATTAAAAGAATATTTTTTTTCTTTCTGCCTCAATTGATTTTACCTTTATAATTATTACATTTTTGTTTTAAACTAGTATTATTAATTACTACTAGTACTTTACCGTTTTGGGGGAAAAAAAGTGTCATTTTGTTTTCTCTTTATTTTATTTCGGGATTAGAGTTCTACATTCTATTTTCATCTTCCCTTTAGCATAATTTTACTCCAACTCAACTCCACCTTTATGCCAACACTTTCCTCCTAACTTTCCCCATTTTGCTGTCTTGTTTCTCTTTCCCTTTTCCAACTTTAGATTCTCCCTATTTTTCTCTTTACCTGGTTAAAATTTCACCCCATTTATATATCTAATTTCAAATCCCCTACTACAAGTCCACACAAACCTCTCCCCTCTTGTCTTCACTAGCCAAAAAGTTGTTTTTTCTCTAAGTCCTTCTGTTGCTATTTGCCTGAAAAGTGATTGTATCGATTTTTTGAAAATTTTTTTTGAGATTGTTTTAGTTTATTCTACTTGTTTTATTTTGATTTTTGCTTGCTTTGTTTTCTACCTCTCTTTTCCCTCATCTCCCTCGATACCAGTTGCTATTTGCAATTTGCCTTAATCTCTAGGTACTGGTTGCTGGCCTTTATTGGGATTAGTGACTGTTCTATTGGAGTTGTCTCCTGACATCTATATTTTGTTCCTCTTTTCTCTCTTATACACTTTCTTTTCTCTATGACTTTTTTCTCTTCCTCTTTCCTTCTACTTTTTCTCCTTTTTATTTTCTTATTTTATTTGATTTTATTGTTCATTTATTTATCTTTTTTTTTCTCACTCTCCCAATTTGATTTTGGCACTTCTTTCTTTTCTTTTTTCCTCATTTTCCTCTTCTTCTTTCTCTATTTATCCCTAATTTGTCCTTCATTGGTGGTCACCTTATTTGTGATTATTAACATCTTGAATACATTTCAACTTAGTGCCTTGTGGGCTGTACCTGGTCGTGTTGTAGTTTGTGCCTTTCAATCAACGTAGGAGAGAGGACTACATAACCAGACACCCAGAGAAGAAAGACCATGGTCAGAAAAAGAAACAGCCCACAAAAGACAGAAAGGCAGGTTTCACCAGAAAAGGAAGTAAACGAAATAGAACCACAAATAAGCCTACCAGAGAAAGAGTTCAGAGAAATTATCATAATGTGGTTGAAAAGAATGGAAGACAAATTTGACAATATGAGTAAGAGCAAAGAGGAAATGAAGAAGAACCTAGAGGAGGTGAAGAAGCATCAAGAAGAAATGCAGAAGAACCTAGAGGAGGTGCAGAATAAACAAGAAGAAATGAAAAATGACATCACTGCTATAAAAAACTCAATAGAAAGCATCAAAAGAAGACTAGAAGAAGCAGAGGACCGCATCAGTGAGCTAGAAGACACGGTAGGAAAAAATACCCAAGTACAGCAGCTTCTAGGAAAAAAAGTTAAAAAGCAAGAGGAGAGTCTAAGGGAACTTTGGGATAACATGAAACAAAATAACATCCGCATAATTGGGGTTCCAGAAAGAGTGGAAACTGAACAAGGATTAGAGAACGTGTTTGAAGAAATAATGACAGAAAATTTCCCCAATATAGAAAAGAAAAAACCCACACAAATCCAAGAAGCTCACAGAGTCCCAAGCAAAATGAACCCCAACAAACCGACACCGAGGCACATTATAATTAAATTGGCAAACACCGACGACAAAGTAAGAATCTTAAAAGCAGCCAGAGAGAAACAGAAAGTTACCTACAAAGGAACCCCCATAAGACTAGCTACTGACTTCTCAACAGAAACTCGTCAGGCCAGAAGGGAATGGAATGAAATATACAAAGTCATGCAAAGGAAGGGTCTGAATCCAAGAATACTGTACCCTGCAAGACTCTCAATCAAAATTGAAGGTGAAATCAAAAGTTTCACAGACAAAAAAGGACTAAGGGAATATATTACCACCAAACCAGCAATGCAAGAAATGTTAAAAGGTCTGCTGTAATAAAAAGAAAGAGGAAAGGAAGAAGGAACTCGGGGATAAGGACTAAAAATGGCAACAGATAAGTACTTATCAATAATAACTTTAAATGTAAATGGATTAAATGCTCCAATCAAAAGACATAGGGTAACTGATTGGATAAGAAAACATGATCCATATATCTGCTGTCTGCAAGAAACCCACCTTAGGAAAAGAGATGCACACAGATTGAGGGTGAAGGGATGGAAGATGGTATTTCAGGCAAATGGAAATGAAAAAAAAGCTGGGGTTGCAATACTTATATCTAACAAATTAGATCTTAAAGTGAAGGACATAACAAGAGATAAAGAAGGCCACTTCATAATACTAAAGGGAACAATCCAACAAGAAGAAATAACTCTGGTAAACATATATGCACCCAATATAGGAGCACCTAAATACATAAAAAAACTCTTGGAGGATATTAAGGGAGAGATTGAGAGCAATACAATCATAGTAGGAGACTTTAATACCCCACTGTCACCATTGGACAAATCCTCTAAACAAAAAATCAGCGAAGAAACATCAATCCTAAATGACTCACTAGACCAGATGGAATTAATTGACATCTTCAGAACATTTCACCCCAAAGCCACAGAATATACATTCTTCTCCAGTGCACATGGGTCATTTTCAAAGATAGATCATATGTTGGGTCATAAGAAAAGTCTCTTCAAATTCAAGAAGATAGAAATCATATCAAGCACTTTCTCAGACCACATTGGCATAAAACTGGAAATCAACTATAGTAAAAACAATAGAAAGAAATCAAACACATGGAGACTACACATCATGCTATTAAACAATGACTGGGTAACCAGAGAGATCAAGGAAGAAATAAAAAACATCATGGCAACAAATGACAATGACAACACAACAATCCAAAATTTGTGGGACACAGTGAAAGCAGTCTTGAGAGGGAAGTTCATAGCCCTACAAGCCTACTGCAAAAAACAGGAAACAATGGTAATAAATTACCTAAACCTACAACTCAAAGAGCTAGAACGAGAGCAACAAGAAAAACCCAGTGTACGCAGAAGGAAGGAAATAGTGAAGATCAGAGTGGAGATAAACAACTTGGAGACCAAAGAAACAATTCAAAAGATCAACAAAACAAAGAGCTGGTTCTTTGAAAGGATAAACAAGATTGATGGACCCCTAGCCAGGCTCACCAAGAAGCAAAGAGAGAAGACCCAAATAAACAAAATCAGAAATGAAAGAGGAGAAATAACAACAGACCCTGTGGAAATACAAAGGATTGTTAACAAATACTATGAACAACTCTATTCCAACAAATTGGACAACCTGCAAGAAATGGACATTTTCCTAGAAAAATATAACCTTCCAAAACTCAATGAGGAGGAAGCCAAACATCTCAATAGTTCAATAACTATGGAAGAAATTGAAGCAGTAATCAAAAAGCTTCCAGCAAATAAAAGCCCGGATCCAGATGGCTACACAGGAGAGTTTTACCAAACATTCAAGGAAGAATTAAAACCTATCCTCCTCAGACTATTCAAAAACATTCAAGAAGAAGGAATACTACCAAACACCTTCTATGAAGCCAGCATCACCCTAATACCAAAACCAGATAAAGACAACACAATGAAAGAGAATTATAGGCCAATATCTCTCAGGAACATAGATGCCAAAATCCTCAACAAAATTCTAGCAAACCGGATCCAGCAGTACATCAGAAAGATCATACACCATGACCAAGCAGGATTCATCCCAGGAATGCAGGGATGGTTCAATATCCGCAAATCAATAAATAAATTGAGAGATAAAAATCACATAGTCATATCAATTGATGCAGAAAAAGCATTTGACAAAATCCAACACCATTTCTTGATAAAAACTCTTAGCAAAGTGGGAATAGAAGGATCATACCTCAACATCATAAAAGCAATATATGATAAACCCACAGCTAACATCATACTCAATGGGCAAAAACTAAAACCATTTCCCCTAAGAACAGGAACAAGACATGGATGCCCACTCTCACCTCTCCTGTTCAACATAGTACTGGAAGTATTAGCCATTGCAATTAGACAACAAGAAGAAATAAAAGGCATCCAAATTGGATAAGAAGAAGTAAAGCTGTCCTTATTTGCAGATGACATGATATTGTACATAAAAAACCCAAAGGACTCCATTCCAAAACTAATTGACTTAATTAATGAATTCGGCAATGTAACAGGATACAAAATTAATGCTAAGAAGTCTGTGGCATTTCTATACACTAACAGTGAAATTATAGAAAGAGAATCTAAAAAAGCAATCCCATTTACCATCGCACCAAAAAAATTAAGATACCTAGGAATAAACCTAACTAAAGAGGTAAAAGACCTTTATGCAGAAAACTACAGGACACTGAAAAAAGAGATAGAGGAAGACGTTAACAGATGGAAGAGCATACCATGCGCATGAATTGGGAGAATCAACATCATTAAAATGTCCATACTACTCAAAGCAATCTACAGATTTAACGCACTACCCATTAAAATACCAACGACATATTTCACAGACCTACAAAGAATTCTTCATAGATTCATCTGGAACAAAAAAAGACCACGGATAGCTACAGCAATTCTGAGAAAAAAGAATAAAGTAGGTGGGATCTCAATACCAGACTTCAAGCTATATACTACAAAGCAACTGTTCTCAAAACAGCCTGGTACTGGCACAAGAACAGACATATAGATCAATGGAATAGAATAGAGAACCCAGATATCCACCCAAACCACTATGCTCAATTAATATTTGACAAAGGAGGCATGAACATTCAATGGAACCAAGATAGCCTCTTCAATAAATGGTGTTGGGAAAATTGGACAGATACATGCAAAAAATTGAAACTGGACCACCAACTTACACCAAATACAAAAATAAACTCAAAATGGATACAGGACTTAAACATTAGAAGGGAAACCATAAAAATACTAGAGGAATCCACAGGCAGCACAATCTCAGATATATGCCGAAAGAACTTCTTCACTGATACTGCTCCAAAGGCAATGGAAGCTAAAGAAAAAATAAACAAATGGGACTACATCATAATAAAAAGCTTTTGCACAGCAAAAGAAACCATCAACAAAACAAGAAAGATCAATGCATGGGAGAACATATTTGCAAATGCTATCACTGATAAAGGTTTAATCTCCAAAATCTACAGCCAACTTATACAACTTAATAAAAGGAAGATGAAGGATCCAATAAAAAAAATGGGCAATGGACCTAAATAGAACCTTTTCAAAAGACGACAGAAGGAAGGCCAAGAGACACATGAAAACATGTTCAAAGTCATTAATCATCCGAGAGATGCAAATCAAAACGACAATGCGATACCATCTTACACCTGTCAGAATGGCAATCATCAACAAATCAACAAACGACAAGTGTTGGCGAGGATGCGGAGAAAAAGGAACCCTTGTGCACTGTTGGTGGGAATGCAGACTGGTGCAGCCACTGTGGAGAACAGTATGGAGTTTCCTCAAAAAACTAAAAATGGATCTCCCATTTGACCCTGTAATACCACTCTTAGGAATTTATCCTAAGAAATTACAAACACCAATCAGAAAGGATTTATGCACGCCTATGTTCATAGCAGCACAATTTACAATAGCCACAATTTGGAAACAGCCTAGGTGCCCGTCAGCAGATGAGTGGATCAGAAAACTGTGGTACATCTACACAATGGAATTCTATGCTGCCATTAAAAAGAAGGAATTCTTACCATTTGCAGCAACCTGGTTGGAACTGGAGAGCCTTATGCTTAGTGAAATAAGCCAGTCAATGAAGGAGAAGCATCACATGATCGCACTCATTGGGGGATAATAAAGAACATTATAAACTGATGAACAAAAGGATAGATACAGAGACAGTAAAGCTTCAAACAGACTGTGAAATTACAGCAGGAAGATTAAAGTTAGGTGAGGTAGATAAGAGATCAATCAAAGGACTTGTATGCATGCATATAAGCATAACCAATGAACATAGACACTGGGGGGTTGGGGTATGCCTGGGAGGGAGGGGGGGCAATGGGGAGATATATAAAAAATTAATAAAATAAAAAAAATAATTGAAAGTCAGATAAAGAGCTTCACAGATTAGAAAAAGCTAAAGAAATTCATCACCGCCAAACCAGTATTATATGAAATGCTGCAGGGTATTCTTTAAGAAGAGGAAGAAGCAGCAAAAGGTAAAGACAAAAACTGTGAATAACAAAGTCACAACAAATACATATCTATCAACAAGTGAATCTAAAAATCAAGTGAACTAAAAATCTGATGAACAGAATAAACTGGTGAATATAATAGAATCAGGGGCATAGAAAGGGAGTGGATTGACAATTCTCAGAGGGAGGGGGTGAGGAGGATGCAGGGAGAGACTGGAAAAAAATCATACAGCTATGGATGAGGACAATGTGGGGGGAGGTAAGCGCAGAAGGAGGGATGGGAGTTGGGTGGAGAGGAGTTATAGGGGGAAAAAGAGGAACAATAAAGATTTATTAAAGAAAAAAATAATAATACCAATGGCATATTTTACAGACCTAGAAAGAACTTTCCAAAAATTCATCTGGAATAAAAAAACGTGAATAGCTGCAGCAATCCTGAGAAAGAACAACAAAGTTGGTGATCTCAATACCAGATTTCAAGCTATATTACAAAGCCACTGTTCTTAAAACAGCCTGGTACTGGCACAAAAACAGACATATAGATCAATGGAATAGAATAGAGAACCAAGAAATTGGCACAAGTCACTATGCTCAATTCATATTTGACAAAGGAGGCATGAACCTACAATGGAGTAAATACAGTTTCTTCTACAAATGGTGTTGGGAAAATTGGACAGATACATGCAAAAAAATGAAACTAGACCATCAACTTATACCATACACAAAATAAACTCAAATTGGATAAAGGATTTAAATATAAGATGGGAAACCATAAAAATACTAGAGGAATCCACAGGCAGCAAAATCTCAGACATATGCTGTAGTAACTTCTTCACGAATACTACTCTTAGGGCAATGGAAACTAAAAAGAAAATAAACAAATGGGACTACTTCAAAATAAAAGGCTTTTGCACAGCAAAAGAAACCATACATAAAACAACACGAAAACCCACTGCATGGGAGAACATATTTGCTAACGATATCAATGATAAGAGTTGAATCTCCAGCATTTACAGAGAACTCATACAACTTTACAAAAAGAAGATAAACAATCCAATAAAAAAATGGGCAACTGATCTAAATAGGCAATTTTCCAAAGAAGACAGAAGGAAGGCCAGGAGACACATGAAAACCTGCTCATAGTCACTAATTATCCAAGAGATGCAAATCAAAACAAGAATGTGGTACTACCTCAAACCTGTTAGAATGGCTATCATCAACAAATAAACAAACGACAAATGTTGGCAAGGTTGTGGAGAAAAAGGAACCCTTGTGCACTGCTGATGGTAATGCAGACTGGTGCAGCCACTGTGGAGAACAGTATGGAGTTTCCTCTAAAAACTAAAAATGGAACTCCCACTTGATCCAGTGATCCCACTTCTAGGAATATATCCCATGAAACTAGAAACATGAATCAGAAAGGATAAATGCACTGCTATGTTCATAGCAGCACAATTTAAAATAGCTAAGATTTGGAAATAGCCTAAGTGCCTATCAGCAGATGAATGAATTAAAAAACTGGTACATCTACACAATGGAATACTATGCTGCGATAAAAATGAAGGAGCTCCTACCAGTTGCAACAACATGGATGGAGATGGAAAGCATTATGTTAAGTGAAATAAGCCAAACAGAGACAGATAAATATCACATGATCTTACTCATTTGTGGAATATAATGAATGACATAGACTGATGAATAGGAACAGATCCAGAGACTGAGAAACATCAATCAGAACATTAAACCTCAGTGAAGGTGGGGGTTGATGGGAGTAAGGGCGAGAGATCACATACATGCATATGAGCCTAATCAATGGACACAGACAGCAGGGGGGTGGAGGTATGAGTGAGGGTAGGGGGTAATAGGAGAATAAGGACACATGTAAAAAATAAAAATTAAAAAAATTATAAGGAAAAAAAATAAAATATTACATCTAATCCAAAAAAAATAAATAAGAAATAAGAAATAGAATTTATCCTCCTCAGACTATTCCAAAACATTCAAGAGGAAGTGTTTTTCCCAAGCTTATTCTATGAAGCCAGCATCACCCTAATACTGAAACCAGATCAAGACAACACAATATCCTTCATAAACATAGATGCTAAAATCCTCAACAAAATTCCGGCAAATTGGGATCCAGCAGTACATCAGAAAGATCATACAACATGACCAAGTAGAATTTATTACAGGAATGCAAAGATGGTACAGTAAACGTGATAAGCACATAAACTAATTGGTAAAAACCACATAGTCATATCAGTTGATACAGAAAAAGCATTTGACAAAATCCAACACCATTTCTTGATAAAAACTTTCAGCAAGGTGGGAATAGAAGGATCATACTTCAACATAATAAAAGCCATATATGACAAATGCACAGCCAACATCATACTCAATGGGCAAAAACTACAACCATTTCCCCTAAGAACAGAAACAAGACAAGGATGCCTACTCTCACCTCTCCTGTTCAACAGAATACTGGAAGTATTATCCATTGCAATTAGACAAGAAGAAGAAATAAAGGGCATCCAAATTGGAAAAGAAGTAAAACTGTCCTTATTTGCAGATGACTTGATACTGTACATAAAAAACCCTTAAGACTTCATAAAAAAATTGAATTAATAGATGAATTTGGCAATGTAGCAGAATACAAAATTAAGGCCAAGAAATCTATGGCATTTCTATACACCAAGAGTGAACTTACAGAAAGAGAGACTAAAAAAGCAATCCCATTTACCATCGCACCAAAAAAAAAAAAAATTAAGATACCTAGGAATGAACCTAATCAAGGAGATAAAAGATCTATATGTGGAAAACTACAGGACTCTGAAAAAAGAGATAGAGGAACACATAAACAGATGGAAGAACATACCATGTTCATGGATTGGTAGAATTAACATCATTAAAATGTCTGTACTACCCAAAGCAATCTATAGATTCAATGCACTCCCCATTAAAATACCAACAGCATATTTCACAGACCTAGAAAGAACTCTCCAAAACTTCATCTGGAATAAAAGAAGACCCTGAATAGCCTCAGCAATCCTGAGAAAGAAAAACAAAATAGGTGGGATCTCAATACCAGATTTCAAGCTGTATTACAAAGCCACTGTTCTTAAAACAGCCTGCTACTAGCACAAGAACAGATATATAGACCAGTGGAATAGAATAGAGAACCCAGATATTGACCCAAATCACTATGCTCAATTCATATTTGACAAAAAAAGGCATGAATATACACTGGAGTCAAAACAGTCTCTTCAATAAACGGTATTGGGAAAATTGGACAGATACATGCAAAAAAATGAAACTAGACCGTCAACTTATACCATACACAAAATAAACTCCAAATGGATAAAGGACTTAAACATAAGACGGGAAACCATGAAAATACTAGAGGAATCCACAGGCAGCAAAATCTCAGACATATGCCAAAGCAATTTCTTTGCCAATACTGCTCCTAGGGCAATGGCAGCTAAAGAGAAAATAAACAAATGGGACTACATCAAAATAAAAAGCTTTTTCACAGCAAAAGAAACCATCAACAAAACAAGAAAACCCACTGTATGAGAGAATATATTTGCAAACGTTATCACCAATAAAGGTTTAAATCCAACATTTACAAGGAACTCATACAACTTAATAAAAGAAAGATAAATGATCCAATAAAAAAAATGGGCAATGGACCTAAATAGAATCTTTTTGAAAGAAGACAGAAGGAAGGCCAAGAGACATATGAAAACATGGTCAAAGTCACTAATTATACGAGAGATGCAAATCAAAACGACAATGTGGTACCATTTCACACCTATCAGAATGGCTATCATCAACAAATCAACAAACTACAAGTGTTGGCGAGAATGCAGAGAAAAAGGAACCCTTGTGCACTCCTGGTGGGAATGCAGACTGCTGCAGCCATTGTGGAGAACAAACAGTATGGAGTTTCCTCCAAAAGTTAAAAATGGAATTCGCATTTGTCCCAGCCAGTAATCCCACTTATAGGAATATATCCCAAGAAACTAGAAACTCCAATCAGAAAGCATATATGCAACCCTATGTTCATAGCAGCACAATTACCATAGCTATGATTTGGAAACAGCCTAAATGCCTATCATCAGATGAGTGGATTAAAAACATGTGGTACATCTACACAATGGAATACTGTGCTCCTGTGAAAAAAAAAACACAAGGAATTCTTACCATTTACAGCAGCATGGATGGAACTGCAGAGCATTATGTTAAGTGAAATAAGTCAGGCAAGGAAAGAAAAATACCACATGATCTCATTTATGGAAAATAAAAAACATTATAACCTGATGAGTAAAATGAAGATACAGAGGTTGCAAAGCATCAAACTGACTGTCAAATTACAGTGGGAAGACGGGGGAGTGTTAGAAGGGGAGAGGGGAAGAGATCAACCGAAGGACTTGTAAGCATTCATATAATTACAACCAATGGACACAAGACAATGAGGGTGGGGGTACGATGAGGGCATGTGCCAGGGGTTAGGGGAGGCTGGGGGAAGGTCAGTGGGGCAGGGGAGGAGATATATGTACTAGTATTTGTAATACTATGAACAATAAAATAAAATTTACAAAAAGGAGAGAACAAGCATCATCTTTTGAGGCACCTGCTACAAGTGGGAACTTTGCAAGATAATTGGACAAAGAGAGATTTTTCCCTTTAGCAAGTGAGAGGACTCAGAGGGGATCCAGCTTTTCTGACTTTTCTACCAAATGTCCTCATCCCAGATTTTAGAGTCTCATTTTGAATTCACAACCTTAAAGACTATTTGTTGTGGTTCCGCCACTATTATGCAAATCCTGGGCCTGATCTTTAGCACTGTTTGTCCTATGGCTGCTGAAATAATGGTCATAACCCACTATAAAACAGATCATGTTTTGAATTGCAGTTGGTTAATCTGAGACTGTCATTTTCTTTTCTCAAGGTGTCTAAAGTCAGTTTTGAAAACAGACAACCCACAGTCCTTATCACTACTAGTGCACCATATTGTTTAAGTGCTACTGCTTCTCACATATGCTGAAGCATCCCTTCCACATGCACTTCGTATCTACCATGAGTAAAAGCACACTAGGCTCATCAACTAGCAATGGAGAAATGAGAGAGATCCAGTTCTAGAATCCATAGTTCTATTGATTTCAAAGAGGAAGGGAGATGGGGAGAGAGATTGAAACATCAATGATGAGAGAGAATCATTAATTGGCTGCCTCCTGCAAGCCCCTTACTGGGAATGGAGCCTATAACCCAGGCATGTTTCCTTGACCGGGAACCCAGGACCCTCCAATCCTCAGGCTGATGCTCTGTCCTCTGGGTCAAACCAGCTAGGGCTAGAATCCCATCTTGAGCATTTGCTTTCTTGAGCTATTTCTGGTAATGATAAGTGAAACCTAACCACAGCAATCTTTTATTATAGACAGGTCTCAACCTAATTCACATGAAAAGATCACACAACTCCATAAGTTGCACCATTCAATAGGCATTGACCTTTCACATGTTTCTTTCTATGCTTTACACAGTTTTAAATGTTTAGCATATACTTATGAAATATATACATATTTACAAGGAATTTATGTTACATGCCAAATATTGCATTTTTCTAGCCTCCACAATTTATAGTTTTATTGAGGATTCTTTGTATGTAATGAGTTGTTTCTCTGTTGCTGCTTTCAAGATTTTACCTTTGCCTTTTGAAAGTCTAATTATAATGTATTCCAGTCTGGACCTTTCTTGGGTGTTTATATCTTTCATCAAATTTGAGAAACTCTCTCTCCTCTTTCTCTCTTCTTCTCTATTTAAGATTCCCACAACACATATGTTAATCCACAGGTCCCTTAGACTCAGTCAATTTTTCTTTCTGCTCCTCAACTTCATAATATCCACTGTCCTGTTTTTTTTAAATTAAATCTTTATTATTCAGATTATTACATTTGTTTATCTTTTTTTCCCATCCATAGCACCCCTCCACCCAGCTCCCACCCTTTCCTCCCTCTTATTGACCTCATCATAGGTGTATGATTTTTGTCCAGTCCCTCCCTGTATACACCTCACCCCTTTCCCCCTGAGAATTATCAATCCACTCCCTTTCTGTGCTCCTGATTCTAGTATATTCACCAGTTTATTCTGTTTATCAAATTTTTAATTCACTTAATTTTTAGATTCACTTGTTGATAGATATGTATTTGTTGTTCAAAATTTTTTGGCTTTTACCTTTTTCTTCTTCCTCCTCTAAAAGAGTACCTTTCAGCATTTCATATAATACTGGTTTGGAGTTGATGAACTCCTTTAGCTTTTTCTTCTCTGTGAAGGTCTTTATCTGCCCTTCAATTCTGAATGATAGCTTTGCTGGATAGATTATTCTTGGTTGTAGGTTCTTGCTATTCATCACGTTGAATATTTCTTGCCACTCCCGTCTGGCCTGCATCATTGCTGTTGAGAAATCAGCTGACAGTCGTATGGGTGCTCCCTTGTAGGTAATGAACTGTTTTTCTCTTGCTGCTTTTAATATTCTCTCTTTGTCTTTTGCTCTTGGTATTTTAATTATGATGTGTCTTGGTGTGGTCCTCTTTGGGTTCCTTTTATATGGGGTTCTGTGTGCTTCCTAGACTTGTAAGTCTATTTCTTTCACCAGATGTGGGAAGTTTTCAGTCATTATTTCTTTAAATAGGTTTTCAGTATCTTGCTCTCTCTCTTCTGGCACTCCCACAATTCTGATGTTGGTACGCTTGAAGCTGTCCCAGAGGCTCCTTACATTATCTTCACATTTTTGGATTCTTTTCTCTTCTTGCTTTTCCAGTTGAGTGTTTTTTGCTTCTTTATATTTCAAATTTTTGACTTGATTCTTGCCTTTCTCTAGTCTGCTGTTAGGACTCTGTATAATATTTTTTATTTCAGTCAGTGTATGTTTAATTTCTAGATGGACCTTTTCCATCTCTAGTTGGTCCTTTTCCATCTCTAGTTGGATCTTTTGCATCTCTAGTTGGTCCTTTCTCATCTCCTCTTGGCTCTCGCTAACTTTATCCAACTTCTCTAGCATATTCTTGAAAAACCTTATAAGTGTGGTTTTGAACTCTATATCCAGTCGTTTTTTTTTTCCTCCATTTCTTTTGTTTGTGATCTCTTCCCTTGTCTTGGCATTTTCACTATGCCGGGGAAACTTCTGTGTTGAATTCAGCCTTATGATACCAGACTTGCAAAACCGAAGAAGCCTCTGTTGAGCTTGGGATGGGTGGAGTCTCAGGGCTTAAGGGACCGCCTTGCCTTCCAGTTGGCCCCGCCCTCCACGGCCCCTGAGTCTCACGTGACTGGGTAATCGCTGGAGCGCACCTTGTGCGTCGCCTGCAGTGCCTCTAACCATTGCCTTTCCAGCTCCCCTGAGCACTAGGACCACACGAGTCTAGATCTCCAGGGTTTCACCTGAAACAGGGGCTTAGTGGAGTCAGAAGTGGCATAGTTGGGAGGGTCTGTCTCCCGCCCACTCACGAAAGCCAGCGGCACAATCAGCAATCTGTCCTCTGTGCAGTGCCGTGTGCGCCACCACCAGACCTCTGATCTTTTGCGACTCCCCTAAATTTCCATGCACTTCTCCCTTTTCACAGTCCAAACTCCCCCTGTATGAGTTTTGGCTGGATCTGGGGTTTAGTGTCGTAAGATAAGGGGTTCAATGCCATTGGGAGTCTCCATTTCCCTCCCGCCAGAGAAAGCCAGCTAGGTACTCCGGCACCCACTCTCTCAGCGCGCGCATCTCCGTACCTCAGCTTTTTGCAGCCCTCTGGGTTTCTGTGAGCCCCTCTCTTTCCTTCTAGCTGTAGAACTTCCACTCAGCCAGCTTTCCTGTGGTTCTGGATGATGTCCGTTCTGTCTTTTAGTTGTAGTTTTGAAATTGTTGTGCGAGGCGGCAGTGTAGGTGTTTACCTATGCCACCATCTTGGATTCTCCTCCACTGTCCTGTTTTTAAGTTTACTAATTCTTTCTTCTGCTGGTTCAAATCTGCCTTTGAATTCTCTAGTTAATTTTTCATTTCAGTTATTGAGCTTTTCAGCTCCAGAAATTTTATTGTTGGTTTTCTATTTATTGAAATAACTATGTTGCTCTTACATAATTTTCTTTACTTTTCCACATATTCTTTGAGGTTTTTTTTTTATCAGCTTTATGAGGGTTATTTTAAAGTCCTTGTCTAGTTGATCTGTCAAGCCTTTTTCAAGGACAGTTTCTATTGATTTATGTTTTTTACTTTGAATGAGACATTTTTTTTCTATTTCTTTGTGTAGCTTGTTATATTTTGTTGAAGGAGTATATGTAAATATAAATAATATAAAAATAATAGTATGACAACTCTGAAAATGAGATTCTATCTTTTCTACTGGGTTTGCTGGATTTTTTTGTTTTGTTTTATTTGTTTGTTTGTTTGTTTGTTTGTTTGTTTGTTGTTTTTAATATTGTTGGATATCTCTGTGCCAAGAATCAGCCTGAAGTGTAAACTTTAGTCTTCTTAGGTCTTGTCTGAACCTGCACCTTGCCCTGGGAATGATGGTCACTCTAATTTTACCTGTAAGTGCAGTTGCTTTTCAGTGTTCTAGTCTTTAATGTCTGGCTCCCATGAAGCAAGGGGTAGGGAGACTGGTCCTTTAAATTCTCTTTCAGTCAAGGGGGTAAGGACTTGAAACAATAAAGGGAGGTGTAGCAGCATTGGCTGCCTGTTTCTTTGTCCACATCTTTTGTTATCAGAAGCAGAAATCAGCAACCAAAGCATTGATTGGGGGGACGGGATCCTTTTTGCTCACTCTGGCTCTAGCCAGCTGTGTTCAGGCTGCTCCAGGAACAGGTGCACAGTTGCCTCCCATGTGGCTGGGAGTGGAGTAGGTTCTACTATGCTAAGAGCTGACATTGAATAAAACTAATCACAATTTACCTTCTTATCCTCCTTCTATAAGTTACAAGTCTTTAATAGACTCCAGAGTTCTAAAGTAGCTACATTAAACAAATCCTGCCAGTACAATTGTTGTCTATGCTGGGAGACAGATTCCTGGATCTTTCTATTGTGCTATCTTCCCAGAATTCCCTCCACTTCTAACTATTTTAAACTTCAATTACAACCACAACCTAATACTGTTATATAACAGCATTATATGCTCTGTCAACCCCGCATTTCTCTGTCACCCCTGGATCTTCAAGGTGAGGATATGGTTGGGAGTGGCTAAGCAGTTTGCACATTATGTATCCACTCCAAATTCCCATCTCTAGAATTCTCCAGACTTCTTTGCCTATGCTGTGCTACCCAGTATGTTAACAACTAGTCTCACGGAGCACTTGAAATGATAATTTTTTAAAAAGATATATATTCTATCTAATAAATAGGGAATTTGCTAATTGACCATCATGTCCTTACAAAGATGGTAGTGCCCACAGCCAATAAGGAGGAAATATTCTAATTAACAGCCACACCCTCAAAGATGGCATTGCCCAGTCTCTCAGCCCGGCCGGGGTGGTAGGCGCATGGCACAGCCAGGTCCATCCCCTGGTGGGTCCAGCCACTTTGTGCATGTGCCTCTGAAGTTCCCCAGTCCCTTCAGCCTTCCAGCTACCCAGAGCAGGCCTGAGGCACAGGCAAGCCTCAATGTCAGCTAACCAGCTGCCCAGGGCTGCCTGAGGCACAGGTAACCAGAGCTGATCGAGGCTTGTGCTGCCAGCACTGGCAGCTGAGGAGTCCCCTTCTCAAGTATGTGAATTTTCATGTACCAGGTCTCATGTGTGTGTGTGTGTGTGTGTGTGTGTGTGTGTGTGTGTGTGTGTGATAGAATTATGAAAACTCCTTTGGTGTATTTGCTTTCTCTTATTGGAATAAGTCCTGCACTTTTCCATCTGTGCTCTGTTGAGACATAACTCTTAATATAAGATCAGAGACTATGATGACTGGTTAGAATGAATTTTGTAGAGCATAATCATCCTCTTCTCAGGCAACTGCCAGAAGTAAGTAAAGTCATGTAAAAGTTTTTATACAAGTAAAGGTTGGTTGCCTCAGTTGGTATGTTAAATTGACAAGAGAACTACTTCTGCTAGCTAAGAAGGTGCAGGGAATTGTAAATTCTGAGCTCACAGCCTCATCTCTGTCTGCCTAAATGTCACCATCCAAAGTGCCAGTGAAATGCTGTTTCCATCCAGGCCCTTATATTAGCAAAAACAAACAAACAAAAACAAAAAGCAAAACTTAACTGGACTACCCATTTAACCAATGTTACATCTTTGTAACCTACGTTAGTAAGCCTTTGGCCTGATTCTCAGCCATGTCTGCTCTGTGGCTACAGGGCTATAGAATATGGATGCATAGCTTAAGGTTTTGTGTTAGCACTTCAAGGACTTAGGTTTATTCTTTTCTTTGTGTACACTGTTCAGGGCATTTAGAAGCATCCATATCATGTAATAATTCTTGTTACTCATAATTGTTAACTTAATCGTCAAATGCATCAGTTACTTGACCAAAGCCTCTGTCTACACTCTGTACCATAACTCAAGAAATTATAGCTTATGGTTTAAGGAATTATCATGCCACAACTTGCCAATGTTCATTTCTGTCTTATAAGGAAGTCTTCACTGCATTCATGGTCAAACAGATAGCAATCCAATCCCAGAGTTCCATGTTGAATATCAGTTTCCTATGACTATTCCTGAAAGGAAGAGCTGTATCAGTAAGAAGCCATTCAGAAAAATAGAAACCACTCTGGGAAAGCCAAAGAATTTAGTGCAAGGCATTGGGTGTACAGGTAATGGAAGAACTGGGGAGCCAAATAAGAAGATATTGAGGTAATCCTGAAATTAGGAAAAGCAGCAGGAAGCAGCCACCACCATTTGGGCAGATAAAGTATAGGGAAGGTAGAGTGTTAGCAGTGCTCAGAAGTGAAGCCATCTTATAGGAGCTACAGCCTCTGAGGGGCCATCTTGTGAGATCTGAAATCCATAGGAATGGTTATCCCCTGGGAACTGTGCATGAAGGAAACACAGCCACTGCCAGAAATGCCTCCAACGCAGAGAAAGGGCAAAATGTCCTGGCTTCTTCTCTTCTTCCACTTCCAAGTCATCCAGCAACACTTTCCACTTGCTAAAACTACTCAGAAGCACTTGTCCAGGAACCCTGGGAAATGTAGACCCCGAGGTATAGGCAGAACTAAAGAAGGATGGCAATAAATCTGAAAGCAATTAGGCAAATGAACAGCACAAGAAGCACCCTTTCTTGGTGTTTTGGGTGGGTTCATAGAGATGATATGATACAGCCCTTGCTTTAGAAAAACGTGCAAATATAGTAACAGCATGAATGTCAGACAAATTGCACATAATCCTAGCATTGTTTCCTGGTAGGGCTACCTACATAATTTTTAGAAAAAAGTCATCATAGATATTATGAGAGGTGTGAAATTACTTAAAGTAGTCTGCATTTAAATATTCTACCTACCTTTCTTATTCTGACTACTTTATTCAAAACTTACCTGTTAATTGAGAAAATAAGAAAACTCAAAGAACAACATATACCTTCCCTCCTATAAATGTGGTCTTAATCAGTAATTTGTAGCTATGTAGGTCAAGATGAATTTTCCAAACTCAATAGACCACAAATGTTGTGTGGAATTGAGGTACTAAACATATAGATAGGAAATAGTATGCAGAATCCTACTTGGAGATGTTTATTTCTGTGTAAACTTTAAACTTCAGTTTTAGTATTTCCATATCTATAAAATAATCTATGGGGTGAGGGGATGGGAACCTCCCTTTGTCTGTTTAAGAGTCATGTTCTAA
This sequence comes from Lasiurus cinereus, assembly GCA_011751065.1. Taxonomy (NCBI): domain Eukaryota; kingdom Metazoa; phylum Chordata; class Mammalia; order Chiroptera; family Vespertilionidae; genus Lasiurus; species Lasiurus cinereus. The sequence goes on along the minus strand of JAAGEH010002528.1, from coordinate 43,243,243 downwards.
GCAGCAAATATGCTTGCCCAAATTTTTGCCCTTCATAGCTTTTGAATTGTACCTACTAAAAATCAGATAAATTTGGACCATTTACATTCTGCATCAAGCTGTCAGGAAAAGAAAAAAAAATTTTAAGGACTTTATGTGTTGAATATGTGACTTGACTCTATCCTGTGATCAGGAAGTTAGATTTGGGCAATGATCCACGGAACATCTACCATTCTTTCCTCCGTGGGAGGAGGGAAGATTTGCTAGAGAGGCTGACAGCAGCATGAGAATGTGCTACTTCTTTTAACCCTCCCGTCCAGATTGGGTTTCTCCTCAACACAACTGGCCAAGCAGTTGTTTCTGAAGTGTCTTGGGTGCTGTCCACATGACGGGGTTCTCAGGTTTACGTGGTAATGCCTTCCATGAGGACTAAGGGGATATGTCGCTAATCACCATGAACATCTGACTTGACAAACACGCCAGTTACAAACCACGTGACACTAAACACTGGATCCAATGTGGGAAAGGCAAACTATCAATTTCTCTTCTATCCTGATGCAGGCCACCTCACAGGTATACTTTTGAGGGAAAGAGGAAAGGCATCGAAGCATTCGAAAAAAATGCATAGGTAAGTTAGGGAGGTGAGAGGATCCGGCAATCAGGTTCTTTCTGCAACTGTTTATTTTTGGAGGGGAGCAGTTTTTTCCATCTTTGCACAGTGTCCTCAATAAATGTTTATTAAATGAAATCCATTAAAGAAGGTTTAGGATATGACAGCACTTTTAATGTTTAAAAATTGTTATGTGGGAGAGGAATTCACTACTGAGTCTTTCTTTAACCCTTTGTGCTTTGCTTCCCTCCCTGAAAGACACACAGAGTAATCAAGTGTGGGGATTCATGACAATGGAAAAGTTATCTAGGAATTGACTGGAACGTATACCACTCCTCTGTACACTTCCTCCTCAAATACCATGCCGCAGTGGACTCGCCCGGTCATGGGCTTCGACTGACCCTCTTTTCCTTCGCTGTTACGTACAGAGGTGTGCTCCCCTGGCCTGATGGCATGCCGAGTACAGATGGAATGGCTGGCAATGGCTTTGTCTGTCAGGACCGAATGGTGTTTTAACCACCTGTCATCTAACTGCGTATTAAAGCGGCTCCTTCGTGTAAATGCCATTTGTCTGTCCATGGAAATGCTCAGCTGTCTAGAGGGACAAGTGTTAAGTCAGATGGGCTCTCTGTCTCTCGTCCTGTCCTGAAAATGAACACCAGGGTGGGAAAGAAATCCTTTCAGGATATATGCCAAAGGCCAGAGCGTGCCTTAAGTTACAGTTTTTAAAATCAAGTCTATTTATTTGTCCATTTGCCGGAATTAGGCAATTACTGTACAAAATGCAGATCTTGCCTGTCTGAAACAGCAGAGATGCGACCGGGACCTAATGGAGCTGGGCACTCTGGGCAGCCAGCTTTTCTCTGGTGACGCGGCCTGTGTCTTTTCACAGGTGCAAGGGCAAGAGTCTTGGTGAGAAGATGAAATGGGAAAAGTGTTTGTTCTGCCTCTCTGTTTCTCTCCTCTGTGACTCTGAGCAGGGCCAAGAAGAGGGCCTGGAATGACTTTGGGACGAAAGAGATGAAAGGAGAGAAGTGAAAGGGTTGCGTTTTGATGGGGGTGGTGTTGGAGAGCTGGTAGTAGAGAGAAGATTCCAAGAACTGGTGGAAGCAATGAAATGGTTCCTCCCACCTGTCAGCTGTGGGTTTATGCTGGTTAACATGCCGTTCCCACAGTACAACTATTGAACTTACGTTGATTTGTTATTACTGTGATATGTAAAAGTACTTTTTAAACTAATAGCACTTTTCTTTTTATGTTTTTAAGAATACATGCAAGCCAAAGTGATTGGATGAAAACATAGCAAATGATTACTACTTTTTAATTCATTTTTATATCCTCCCTTTTCCCACTTAACTTTGTTACTTAAGCATTTATCCAGATTAATAAGTATACTTCAGAACCACAGAATATTACAAAACCACTCAGAAGGTTTTGGTTTTGCTATCATAGGGCTGAATTTTGTATTAATGAGTATATAAATTGCTTCTAATATTTTGCTGTTATATGTCATTGAAATTAACATACATGTACTATTTTCCCCCCCTTTTCAACATCTAAACTCACTTCATTGACACTTAGAATGAGGGCAGTTACAGAGGAGCCTGAACACATTATGTGGCTTAGACCCAGAGGTGGGTTTCTAATCCACCTCCACTATTAACACCCAGGGAGCCCTGGGTTAAACTCCCAGATGGCCCTGCAGCTCATGATGCTGCCGATTGAGCATCCCAGGAATTTACAGACTCGCTTAAACAGGGTTAATGTGAGGCCTCTGGAAAGACAGCTTGTCTGCAGTAGCATTAAAAGTCAGAAGGTTAACCACATTTCCCTGAAAACAGAGGACACACCAGAGTTAGAATCAGCGAAAGCCATTTAGGGAAGGGAGAAAGCAGAAAGGTTTTATTTAAGGGAGCCATTGAATGAGAGAGTCGATGGTATTAAAGTAAAATATAGTAGCTACCAAAGATGGAGGAGTGGAATGGGGAAATGAAGGAAGACAGAGACAAGGATGGCAGAACACTGCCCCTGCAGCAGCCTCCACTCTCAGGACGCGGAGAGGGACCATGCCTCCAGCCCAATTCCCAAATCAGACGTTCATTGTCCTATGTTTTGCCAGTATGTGGATGTAAGTTAGGAGAGCTTCAGTCTTTCCAGGCTAGCAGACATTTAACAGGCACATTCAGCTGTCAGAGGATACGGAGGGATGTCACTGACTTGGACGAAGATACTAATGTCTTTGAGTTTAAATCTCCAGGACAGCGGATGACATCTGTTACGGTTCAATTCTGCACATTTGTTGATGATTTTGACCAGTGATAGATGCTGTGTGGGATTGAAATTTTTAAAAAATAGTCTCAGCTTTCAGGTAGCTGATTATGTAATTTAAGATGTAGGGATAGTGGGCAGAGGAATTAGACGCACCAGTGACTGTAATACAAAGTAACCGAGGAAACTGTTGCAGGGAAAGTGGTAGAAGGTTCAGAAGTAAGAGAGAGACAAGGATCGGTAGGAAGACAGTGACTTTTTTAAAAAAGATGTGGGAAAATATTAGCAAAGAGGTCAGAGTACATTGCAAATGGAGTAAGTCCACCTATCTTCACCTTCAGTTTCCGGCATAAAATAGTGTGCCCTAAACCTGTTTTGACTATTTGAGGACCCGCTGTTTATATGGCCTGCAGAATCAGAAAAGGAAAGACGGTGGGCGTTAATGCTAGACGGACTGGGCTTCAAATTCCAATCTGCTTCCTAGCTGTGTGTCCTTGAATGAGCTACTTGATTTCTCTGATGACTTTTCTTACCTATAAAAGTGGAAAAATATAAGAATGGACCTCACAAAGTTGTAAGAATTAACTAGGAAAGTGTGTGAATATGCTTGCTTGGCAAGGGCTGGGGTTCGTTTTCCTTGCCTCACCTCTTGTCAGACACGCTGGTCCTGACCAAGTGTGTGCAGCCGCTCGCTGGCTCCTTGGTAACACCAGAGGGCGATATCGTCCCATTCTTACATCAAGGGCTTCCAGGAGTGTGAGCCTCCTGTGCAGACAGACCTTTTCTAAATGCCTTCCTGGTGAAGGAAGTGGAAACTCCTGTGTTCCAGAACACGGAAAGGGCAGTAAGAGATAAACCGTGAAACTGCTTCCGAGCAGCTGCTGTGTCCCTCTATGGACAACAGCTGTGTATGAAGATGCCATTGGAAGGCACCAGTCCAGCCATCTATTTCTGCCAGTTGGTACTAATATAGCAACAAAACCTTAGATTGGGCATCTCAATGACCTGCTTGATTACTGCTAGAAACCACTGTGCCTATGGGATGCCTCTGAAAAGGCTGCTGGAACGTGTTTGTTAGACTCAGAACTATGGTGACCACGGGTTCCAGTTTACCTGGGACAGTCCTGATTTATGCCTGGTTCAGTTACTAATAGAGTCCCTTTTACTCTTAGTGTCCTGGTTTGAAGGATATGTGACATGGCCATCCTATTCAGAACATCAGGAGGGTCACTCATGGGTCTGAACTAGCAGGAGTCCTTGGATCTGGTGAAGATCATGCATGGGCTTTGGAGTCAGAAAGTGACAGCCGTGTAAGGGTTAACATCCCTGCTTTGTCTGTGTGTCATTGACAAGTTATTTAACCGTTAGAAGCCTAATTTTCCTGGTATAGATTAGAGATAATAACAGTTAATCCCCCTAAAATGATGATCAGAATCTCTGGCACATAGCAACATATGGTAGCTATCCTCGTTACTATGTTTTAAATTTACTGTAGGATTCAGGCTGTTGCCTTATATTGTTATATTGGTTGAAGAAGAGGTGAAGAAATTGAGCACCAAAGTAAAAATGAATCACTCAAAGTCATAAGACAGTTGTTGAGTTGCTCAGAGCAAAAATTAGCACCCATTTCTCAGAACTCCCCGAGGGGTACAACAAGGTTGTGGCTCTTTCTGTGGACATCATTCAAAGTTAAAGATGAGAACCCATTTATGCCCTATAGGCTTTAGTAAGTACCAGACCCAACATTATTCTAGAGTTTAGAGGATAATAGGTATCCTCTAAACTCTAGAATGCCTATTACCATTCATTGCAAAATGTTTCAAACATATGAATAAGAATAGAGAATCTTATCATGAGCACCAGTGTATGAACCTTCATCAAATCCTAACATTATGCTATACTTGCTCAAGTCCTTTTTTCAAAGAAATGAAATGTCATAAATGAAGACCTCCAGTGCACCCCTCCGTTATTTATATAAGCCTTTTCTTATTTATTACACAGTATTATTTAACAGGTTTTTTATTCAAATGGTATCATACATATCCCTTTGCAGCATTTTTTGTTTTTGTTTGCTCACTGTTTTTGAAATTTATCCATGGCAATAAATACTGGATGGCATGGCAGTATACGAATTTTCCACAATTCATTTCTCCATCTTCCTCATATTAAACATTTATGAAGTTGGTTCTAGTTTTCACATGTGTTTCTCTAGGGATTATAGCCAGAACTGTATATCAGGGTCTTAGAATATGAGTATCTTCAACTTTATTCAATGTTGATAACTATTACCAAAAGTTTTTCCAAGTGGTTGTTTTAATTTCCATTGTATTTAAATTTTTCCCATCTGAAAATATATTATTTATTTTTTAAAAGGCATATTTATTTCAGTGACCAAGTAACTGAAAAATCACTCTAGTTATAACATAAACACTTTAAGAAGTGAAGAACTGAATACAGTATTTACTGGATGCCTACTATGTGCCAGGCTCTAATTCCATGACCTATCAGTCACCAAATCCTCTTAATTCCACCTCAAAAACATCCTTTAAATTCATCTCTTCCACAATTTCTTTAAGAAGTTTTTATAAAAGCACAGATAACACCAGTTGATCTCCTTGCTTCTAGACTTTGCCCTCACCAATCCATCCTTTGCAGTTATCGGAAGTATTTTCCTAAAAACACAATTGGAATCTTGTCACTCACTTCTGTGGAAATTTTCTAGAATTTTTTTATTGACTAGAAGATAAATTTCCAACTTTTCAGATGGGGTCAGAAATTGAAATACTTGCGAACCTTTGGACCTTCCTTGCCTCACCTCCTTCCTATTCCCTCACCCTGTATTCTCCTGCCACACCAGATAGACTAGTTCTCCAAATAATTCGTATATTTTTCAAACTGGGGAAAGTCATGGGTGTTTGAATGTCCTTTCTATCATCCTTGCCTCAGGCAGATTGATCACAGGTGATTTGTATTCTGCAGCAGTTTGGGGAGGAATGTTGGAGGTGGCTTGCTTCAGAAAGGAAGGATAAGTGGAATGAGTCAGCTATATGCCATGAGTAGGCAGAGCATATAATATAACTTAGCCTATATATAACATATAACAACCTGGGAGATTTTTTAATTTTGGTAAAACAGTTGATGTAACAGTCCGGCCGGCTTGGCTCAGTGGTTGAACGTCGACCTACTAAGAGGTCATGGTTCAATTCCTGGTCAGGTTGTGGGCTCGATCCTTAGTAGGGGGCATGCAGGAGCCAGCCGGTCTATGATTCTCTCTCATCATGGATGTTTCTATCTCTCTCTCCCCTTCCCTTCCTTTCTGAAATCAACAAAAAATATATTTAAAAACAATAAAAAAATATACAGAACATAAAATTTACTCTCAACCATTTTAAGTGTACAGTACAATGGTGTTAACTCTGGGTACATTGTTGTGCAACAGAATTAGAACTTTCTTCTTGCAAAACTCTATACTCACTGAACTGTTGTCTCACAAAACTCTATACCCTTTTCCCCTCCTGCTAGCCCTGGGAAACCACAATTCTATTTTTTGTTTCTAGAAGTTTGACTACTTTATATACCTCATAGGAAATTATGATGTAACATTTGTTGTTTTGTGACTGGCTTATTTTACATAGCATAATGCCCTCAAGGGTCATCCATATTGTCACCAATGGCAGAATTTCCTTATTATTTAATGATAGATAATATTTATTGTATGTATATATATGCCACACTTAATTTAATCATTCTTCCTTTAATAGACATTTAAGTTGCTTTCATCTCTTTATTTTGTGAATAACGCTGTAATGAATATGTGTGTACAAATATCTCTTTTTTGTTCTTTTGGATATGTA
>JAAGEH010002528.1:43167711-43226532 GCA_011751065.1 Lasiurus cinereus | reverse complement strand
AACCCATACGACTGTCAGCTGATTTCTCAACAGAAACGATGCAGGCCAGACGGGTGTGGCAAAAAATATTCAACGTGATGAACAGCAAGAATCTACAACCAAGAATAATCTATCCAGCAAAGCTATCATTCAGAATTGAAGGGCAGATAAAGAGCTTCACAGAGAAGAAAAAGCTAAAGGAGTTCATCAACTCCAAACCAGTACTATATGAAATGCTGAAAGGTACTCTTTTAGAAGAGGAAGAAGAAAAAGGTAAAAGACAAAAAATTATGAACAACAAATACATATCTGTCAACAAGTGAATCTAAAAATTAAGTGAATTAAAAATTTGATCAACAGAATAAACTGGTGAATATAATAGAATCAGGAGCACAGAAAGGGAGTAGACTGATAATTCTCAGGAGGACAAAAATCATAAAGCATCAAACACTGTGAAATTACAGCAGAAAGATTAAAGTTAGGTGAGGTAGATAAGTGATCAATCAAAGGACTTGTATGCATGCATATAAGCATAACCAATGATCACAGACACTGGGGGGTCGGGGTATGCCTGGGAGGGCGGGGGGGCAATGGCGAGATATGTATAAAAATTAATTAAAATTAATTAAAAAAAAGAGAGAGCAGAATTGGAAACATTTACTAGAAAAATAAAATAGTTTTATGCTTCTACCCAAGTTGTTGAGACAGCTCAGTCAAGTAGCTTGCATAATCTTACATGGATTATGTGGTTAATGTCATCCTGCCCCAACAGGACAGGGCCTGTTCAGCATAGGCCTGGCATATGGCAGATGCTGTTATATTTTGGTTTTCTAACGATGAAATTGCAAACACTCCTAATGATAATTAAATTCTATCTGAAGGCAATAATCTGTGAAAGTATAATATCATACTATTCAATTTGCAGCATTTTTTGAAAAAAAAAACTAGTTTTGCATTCTAGAATCAAGTAACTAAAGTAAAAGTTAGAGGGATTCTACTTTTTAATTGAAAACTGGTATTAGGCAGTCTATAACTTGAACTCATTACCTAAATTGAGAAAAAAATGAAACAGAAAAAATGTGGATAGCATATTAAACAAACACTTTATTTTATGTGTACAAGCTTCTTACCTATTTAGTTCACTTTGCAAAGGGGAGCATATTGGATTTTTAAGAATTGCTTATTGCTATTTAGAGTTTCAACTTCGTGTTATTTTTATTACATTGAGAAAGCCTCTCCCCGCCCCCCCCCCAAAAAAAGAATTTGAGATTAATAGCATAAGTAACAGTAGGTTTCAGCCAGTACCAAAATGGGCAACAAATTGGACTATGATGAAGCTGTTACCTGTTCAAGTTCAGTGTGACCTAGGGACACACCCATTTTTTTAATTTTTTTTTTTTTGGCAAGGAGAGGGGTATATTATGCAAGCTATTTTGGACATTAGATTACTCAGACACTAACAAAAACTTATCCTACAATGATTTTATTTGCAAAGTAATTCTATGGCATGAACTCAAGGATTAATCACAGCAAAGTTTATAATAAGCCCTTTATATTCATTTTCTTTAACAATTTATTATTAGGGGCCTAGACTAGGAAAAAAAACCCACAATATTTCTCTCTCTCTCTCTCTCTCTCTCTCTCTCTCTCTCTCTCTCTCTCGTTTTTGTTAATCCTCACCTGGAGATATTTTCCCATTGATTTTTAGAAAGAGTGGACCAGAGTGGGAAAGACAGAGAGAAGCATTGATGTTAGGGAAACACATCGATTGGTTGCCTCCTGCATGAGCCCCAATCAGGGCCTGGCTGAGGGGGAGCCTGCGACCAAGGATGTGCCCTTGACCAGAATTGAATCCGGGACTCTTTGGTCTGCAGGCTGAGGTTGTATTCACTGAGCCAAAACAGCTAGGGTCTTTTAAAAAATTTTTAATAATATTTTTGCTTTAGAATAATATGGGTATAGAGATTTTCCATATATTCCACACCCAGTCTTATTATTAACATCTTACATTAGTATGACACATCTACTATAAGTAGTGAACCAATATTGATGCATATTATTAGCTTATATCCAAAATTTACTCATATTTACACTTTTACCTAATGTCCTTTAGTTTTTACTTAATTTTTAAATTTTTCTTTATCTTTGATAACCTTGACAATTATGAGAGTATTCATCAGGTGTTTTGTAGAATGTCCCACATTTGGGATTTTTATGATTTTTTAATTTTTTATCATGACTATGCCAGAGTTATGTGTTTTGGGCACAAAGGCCACAGAGATAAAGGGCCACTCTTATTACATCATATCAAGGTCACACACCATCAATATGACTTATCTCTGTTGATGCTGACTGGACCATCTGCTTGATGATAGTGTTTTCAGGTTTCTTTACCCTAACATTACTTTTTCTCTCCATTTCCATACTGTATTTTTTGAAAGGAAGTCAGGTAGGAGACTTGCTTTTATTGAGATATAATTGACATATATTAGTGTCAGGTATACAACACAGTGATTTGATATTTAAGTATATTATGAAATGCTCACTGCAATAAATCTAGTTAATATCCATCACCATACATATTCTCAATTTTTTCCTTGTGATGAGACATTTTAAGACCTTCTTTCTTAACAACATTCAAATATGCAGTTCAGTATTATTAACTACTAGGGGCCCAGTGCACCAATTTGTGCACCTTGAAAGGAACTGTGGGTCGTAAGGCTGAGGTGGGCACGGGGCAGGTCTCAGTCCATCCTCCGCGCCTCCCACCCAGCCCCTCCTGCTGTGGCCCTGGTCCCCTGTCTGCCTGCAGCTCTGCTCCTGCCACAGCTCCCATGCAATGACAATGCGTGCCCTGCTTGCACCCGCTGATGGAGAGGAGCAATTGGAGCCAGTGCCAGCAGCAGGTGTGAGCAGGCCCAGTGCCATAAGTGGGTGTGATTGCCCCTCAGAAGCAGGGGGAGGTGGAGAAGACCTCAGGAGTGATCGAGGCCAGCAGCCACCACTCGCACCCACTTTTGGCGCTGAATGATTGGGCCCAGCACCAAGCACAGCAGCAGGTGCAAGCAGCGGCTCCAGCACTGGCAGCAAGTACAAATGGGGCCAGCACTGGCAGCAGGTGTGAGCGCCAGGTGGGACTCCAGCATGCAGGTGCAAAGAATTTTCAGTAACCACCAGAAGCTTGCCCTGATGACAGCGACTTGGAGCCCAGCCTTGGTCTGGCAACCCTGCACACCTGCTTCACCAATCTTGTTGTGACTAATGCCTGCCATGTTCCACACATGCCCCCTAGTGATCAGTGCCCGTCATAATGATCCGTCGTTTGGTTGTTCTGCCATTCGGTCTATTTGCATATTAGCCTTTTATTATATAGGATAGTCACCATGCTGTACATTACATTCCCATGGCTTACTTATTTTATAACTGGATGTTTGCACCTTTGACCTCTTTCACTGTTTTTGCCCTTTCCCTCTGGGATAGAATTTCTTAGCAAACATTAACTGAATTTATTAGGATGATATTGGTTCACAAAACCATATAAGTTTCAAGCATACAGCTCAGCAAAATATCATCTTCACAATGCATCGCACAGCCTTCACCTCACACAAAGTCTATTTCCATCCCTTCCCCAAACCCCCCTTTGCCCACCTCCACCTACTCCTTACTTCCCTTTCCCTCTAGCTATCACCACACTGTTGTCTGTGTCAATGTGATATATATACATAGGTTTTTGCTTAATCCCTTCACTTCTTTCACCCAGCCATCCAACCCCTCTGACAGCTGTCAGTCTATTCCATGTGTCCATGCTTCTGTTTCTATTTTGTTCATTAGATTCCACATATAGGGTGTCCCAAAAAATGTATACACATTTTGAATGATTATAAAGTCAGTGTTTATTAACCTACAGTTCATTTTCAAACTGATGACTGTTCTGGTACAGGCACTGCTGATAACTTGAAGCAATGGAATCACAAACATCAAGAATCATTTTGTTTGGTATTTATGTGCCCTCTATTCTTCAACTGTTACTGATTGGTTGATGGTTGCCAGGGGCAGAGAGACAATGAGTTGAAGATGCTGATGAGGCCACACTTTTCTGTCTTGTCTACAAGGATTCACAGACAAATCCTGGCTGAACCCTGTGTTACCTGGATCCTTGTACTCAAGTCGTGGACCATAAACCAATGTCATCATTCTCACCTGGGAGCTTGTTAAAAATGCAGAATCTCAGGCTTCTCCTAGAATGACTGAATCAGAATGTGCATTTTTACATGATTCCCAAGAGATCCACCTGCACATTAAATTCAGGAAGCATAGGTCCAGAGTGGGGTGGGCCATTAAAGTTTTATTGGAACACATTAAGTGCCTGTGCATTTATGTTTTGTCTATGACTGCTTTTGCACTACAGTGGCAGCTTGAAGAATTACAACAGAGACTGTAGAGACCATAAAGCCTTAAATCTTTATTGCCTATCTTTTTACACAAAAATTTGCCACACACACACATAGCACTATCTATAATGGACTTGCAAGGAGGGAGATTCCAATTTCATTCTATACCACTAACCCATTACCTGCTTTTAAAGAAGAGGCTAACAATTCATGACTTCTCATACACTGTATGGATTTCTTTGGAGAATTAGTGTGCTACATCTCCATGACAGAAAGTAAGGAGATGGTCTCCCCATCCCCACTCCCAAACGGAAGCCAAGTGAGGGAGACGTCAAAAGAATCACTTTGAGAGATGAATATATTCTCCCTGAAATTTGGATGACACAGGAACTGATTCCTGAGTTGTTCCTGGAAAAAAAAAGTCTATAAGAGACATTTGTTAGAGGGTGAGTGGTTAGAATAAGGAGAAAGGATCACAGTGGCAGTGAAATGGACCTGATATAGTTAGCAACTGTTCTCTCCCTTTCCGCTCCCCTTTCTCTTCTTCATTCTTCTTCATAGGTTTATTTTACCATAAAATTCACTCTTTAAAATAAAATGTATAATTCAATATATTACTATATTCATAGAACTGTATAACCATCACCAATATCTAATTGTGGAATATTTCATCTTCCCTAAAAGAGACCCTGTACTCATTAGCAGTACTACATACACACTTCTCCCACCTCAACAGTAGGCAACCACAAGTCTACTTTGTCTTTACAGATTTTCCTTTTGGGGCATCTCATATAACTAGAATTATATGATATTTTGTCCCTTTTTTGGCCTGGTTTCTTCTACTTAGCATAATATTTTCAAGGTTCATCTATGTTATAGCATAAATCAGTATGTCATTACTTTTTATTGCTGAATAATATTCCATTATATGAATATACTATATTTTATTTATTTGGTCATTAGTTGAGAGAGATTTGGGTTGTTCCCACTTTTCTGATAATATAAATAATGCTTGATTGAAAAAAATAATATATGAATGTCTGCATTACAAATTTTTGTTTCCATGTCTAATTTTGACTTCTTGGGAATATATACCTGGGAGTGGAATTGCTGAGTCTTACGTAACTCTTTGTTCATCCTTTCGAGGACTGCCAGACTTTCCAAAGGTGGTATTCCATTATATCCTCCTACCAACAATGAGAATGCAGGGTGTATGAGAGTTCTAGTTTCTCCATCTTGTTACTGTCCATGTTTTTCATTAATAGCTATCCTAGTGGGTATAGAATGATATATGATTTTGTTTTTAATTTTCATTACACTATTGATGTTGAGCATCTTTTCATGTGTTTATTGGCCATTTATATATTTTCTTGAAAGAAATTTGTTTAAATATTTTTGTCCACATTTTAAATTAAATCATATGTCTTTTTATTATTGAGTTATGGGTAGCTGATTGTGAGTTGTCTTAAAAGGTCTTTACCATACAGGCCTTCTGGGAAGAGTGAGAAGATCAAACCACTAGAGGCCACCAGAAAGCAGGGACTGAAAGCTAAGTCATGTATGGTTATTGGGAAGAGACATCACCCTTATTAAATAATGGTTGCTGGGTCTTCTGAAAACTAATGAAAGTACTAAAGAGAAAAAGAGCCAGAATATGGGCTTACAAGCCAGACATTTCAGTGGTATCAACGTCAGGAGATTTATCACCTTTTCCCTGAACATTACCTCACACTCCTCTCACCTTCCTAGCAGCCAGAATGAGTGGGTAATTAGGGACAGAAGGAAGTAACCTCAACTGTAGGGGAGAGGAAACACTTGAGTGGACTGAGACAGTGAAATTTTGATTTAAATTTAATTGAAAAATATTTTTATTACAATTTTGTTTTTACCAGTTTTGCTAAGAAGCAGCAACAGCAGCAGAGTTAAGAAAAATGAAGAAAAACACAAAAAGGAAACACACATAAAAGAAGGTGGTGCCTGCTTTTTCTTGATTGATACCAGGGGGCCATGCTTTCCGTAACCACTACCTTGTAGTTGCAGAAAGCCCTAGATGTAATGATAGTGTAATCATTTGAATTGTATGCATTATTATATCAAGGCATTAGAAGGCTTGCATGAATGTGTCTTTTGTGTTTAGGCATCCAATGCCACTCTTGCTGTGAAACTGAAGTGCATGTAGAAAAAACTGACACTATATGAAACTTTACAACACTTGTGACAACAGCTCAATTGAGCTTATGCACAGTGTAATATTTCTCCAGGCATCCTCCAACCTTCTCCACAGACAAAGCTTTCGTCCTCATTAGGTGTTAACCTCAGCCTAAACATCTGGGACTGTTCTATTAAATTGCTTCCAGGATGTTAGCCAGTTACTTCCAATTTCTATAACCTATTCTCTACTAATGTTTTTGAAAACAATTTCTACTTCATCCAGATTTCTTTTTGCAATGCTAATTAAAGTTTTTCTTACACACACACACACACACACACACAAAGTTTTATTAAATCAAAAATGAAGCTCTTTATTAATACCAGAGAGTAACAAAAAAAAAAATGGATGTGCCTAAAATTTATAAAAAGATGGGACCAACTGAGCTCAAGGGAGTCAAAGGCAATTGTGTGAAAATAAATATTGAGCTTGTTTATAATGTTACCCCCTCTGAGTCTAGCTTGTTTGATGGGCCGTTTATAAGAGCATCACCCCGTACAAACCTCTAAGGCATGACTGTGTGTGTGTGGTGGGACTGATTTAGGAAGTCAGAGAAGAGTAATGGTCTGAGAAGCTGGAAGGCCAGGATGTTGGCTGGACAGTCAACTTTTTTAAAAAAATATATTTTATTGATTTTTTACAGAGAGGAAGGAAGAGGGACAGAGAGTTAAAAACATTGATGAGAGAGATATCGATCAGCCGCCTCCTGCACGCCCCCCACTGGGGATGTGCCCGCAACCAAGATACATGCCCCTGACCGGAATTGAACCTGGGACCCCTCAGTCCTCAGGCCGATGCTCTATCCACTGAGCCAAACCAGTTTCGGCTGGACAGTCAACTTTGATGTTGTACTCCATCTAAAGGATAGTAGGGAATATGGGCAGAATGACATCAAGGAAGCTGAGGGATGTCTCTGGAGACTGACAGCTGACAGCCATAAGGATGTTGGGAGAATCCTGTATAAGCAGAGTAAGTAGAATTATTAATTGAATGTTTTGGAGCTATGGTCTGGAAACTTCAGTGAGGAGTATACCAACCACTTCTCTAGTCTTGGCTTTAGGTTGGGATGGGAGAAAGGAAGGCCACTGATTGAGAGACTTGAGAAGAAAGAGGAAGTATGTGAACAGTTAATGGGGTTTGGAAAGAAACCATGAAAGAAGCCAGCAAGGGTCATTGATGGGAAGAAGAAAGGATAAGGGACAAATTCAGGGTTGGAGATAAGCCTGAGGGGACAAGGGAAAGATCTGGAGAGGAACCTGCAGAGGTGTCAATAATTTTATGGACAAAAGAGATGGGGGAGGGAGTAAGCAGCCAAGGGAAGTGGGAACAATGAAACTATTGACAAAACTACTTGGTGCTAAATTTTTCTTTCTATATTTGATACATTGGTGTCACCTAACTTGTCATATGAATAACAACCCCATCAAGTTGCAAAACCTGAATATCAATGCTAAGAAGAACTTGGTGTTTCTCTGACCAGTGCCTTTTTCATTGTGAAATTCTTCAATTTGAAAAGGGGAATTTCCAGTGGAAATAATAGATTGTAAATTGTTTACTTAGTAAAACACCATCAGACTAAGCTAAAGACCTTGATACACAAGGATATGATAACAGAAGTTTACCTGCCAAGTGCTTTCATAATGAAATGGTAGGGAAATTTTTCCTGACTTGTAGAGCAAAAAAAAATGTTCTGAAAGATACTGTATTATATTTAAGGGATGAAAAAGTAGGAATAATGAAAAAGCCAATTAATGAATAAACTGGGTGGGAATTGGGCAAAAGACGAGTTGAAATAGCCTTAAGTTGGTTAGCCAAAGATTTATCCTTAATATTGGAACAAATAGAAGAAAAAAAAAACTTTTCAGGGCTGCTTTGCTTAGATTTATTGTCCTCATTTTCCATCTTTGGTGTATTTAATACTAAAAAGGGACAGAGAGAAAAAAGGGGAGAGGAGCGATAATTAAAGCACAGAAATATTTAGATGACATGTTATCAAATATACTAGAGGTCCAGTGCATGGGTCACTGCTGCCCTTCACTGAATCCAGGTCCATTATTGACTCCTTCATCTGTCACACTCCTCCCTTCTTCCCAGACCTGCATGAACCTATGCTCCTAACACTGCACACAGGATTTATGTGCCAATCAGCTCTCAAGTGTTGACATGAGTCCAGGGATTAGGTAGAGAACAAATTCAAGTGCTCAGATATGATTTCCTTTTCATGCTAACAACTATTGTTATTAAGCAAATTTGTATTTTTATTCTATTTTTCCTTAAAATGGGTTCTTTCCTAGAAGCTCCTTATTCAGCAGAGAGTCAACATATGTCTGAACAAGCCTGAGCACTGGTTTAGGCTTGGCTGGGACTATCCTGTTCTTTATCTCCACCCTACCCAATAAGTACACAAATTCTGGTATGTTGACAGCTTTCTGGAAAACATTTTAAGGAGACTTCTAATAAAATCACAATTTTATTCATTCTGTCAATTTTACTGGAAAAGCCCTGCTTTTTATTTCCATATACCTTCCTAATCATGTGTTTTGCTTTTTTCAATGAATATTATAGCATAATAATTGTTATGTTATTGCATGTTTTTAAAACAATACTACATAATACTTTGTCAAATAGTAATTGTAGCATACGGTCATTCTCTTGTTATGGGCCATTTGTATTGCTCTGTTGGTTGTGTGCTAGTCAGGATAAGCTAGGCTATGCTATTGTAACAAACAACTGCAACTTATAAATTGTTTAAGACACAGAGTTTATTTCTTGCTAATGTAAAATCATCTGTAGATCTAGATAGGTCTTTAGGGCATCTGTCCTCCAGGCAATGACTCATATATCTAGTCTGGTTTCATCCTGTGGTTGTCCTCTCTGAATAAAAAAGCTTCCGCTGCAATCACAGAGGTAGGGGAAAAAGGCTGGAGGGTTCATGTGGGCTTTCATTGCCATACCCTAGAAGTAACATACATTCACTTCCTTCACATTCTATTGGTCAGAACTAGTCACTTGGTCCTCTCTGACTAGAAGGGGACTGAGTACATAGCGAGCCAATAGATGAGAGGGTCAAGCATGGAATGAAGCAGTGGACCACGAGGCTGAGCATGGAGAGTGCTAATGGACTAATTGGGTAAATATCACTGTCTCTGCATGGGTTGTTTATATACAAGAACCCTGCCACTTTTTATAGACTTATATTTGCATTTATTTTTTTCTAACTTTATTGAGATATAATTAGCATAAAACATTATAGAAGTTTGTTTTTCTTTGTCAGACTTGTTTCACTTAGCATAATACCCTAAAGGTTCATTCATATTGTCAAAAATAGCAGAATTTCTTTCTTTACAGGGCCAAATAATATTTCATTATATATAGTATATAATATCTCACATGTTTTTAAACAATCATCTCTTGATGGACACATGGGTAGTTTCCATATCTTGGCTATTGTGAATAATACCACGATGAACCTGGCAGGACAGGTATCTCTTCAAGTTTCTGTTTTCATTTCCTTCAGATGTATATCCAGAAGTGGTATTGCTACATAGTGTGGTAGGTCTTTTTATTTATTCATTTATTTATTTTGAGAAACTTCATTATTTTCCATAGCAGGGGTACCAATTTACATTCCCACCAACAGTCTATAAGGGCTCCCTTTTCTCCTCATCTTCACCAACACTGGTGATCTTTTGTCTTTTTTGTAATAGCCATTCTAACATGTAAAAGTAATACCTCATTGTGGTTCTGATCTGCATTTCCCTGATGGTTAAAGATGTTGAGAACCTTTTCATGTATCTGTTGGCCATTTGTATATATATTATTATTTTTTTAATAATAAATTTTTATTGTTCAGATTATTACAGTTGTCACTCTTTCCCCCCCCATAGCTCCCCTCCACCCAGTTCCCACCCCACTCTCTGCCCTTACCGCCCCCCTCCCGCTATCTTCATCCATAGGTGTACAATTTTTGTCCAGTCTCATCCCATACCTCCCCATACCTCTTTCCCCCAAGAATTGTCAGCCCACTCCTTTTCTATGCCCCTGATCCTATTATATTCACCAGTTCATTCTGTTCATCAGACTTTTTATTCACTTGATTTTTATTCACTTGTTGGTAGATAGGTATTTGTTATGACTTAGTTATTCATAGTTTTTGTCTTTACCTTTTGCTGCTTCTTCCTCTTCTTAAAGAATACCCTTCAGCATTTCATATGATACTGATTTAGCGATGATGAATTTCTTTAGCTTTTTCTTATCTGTGAAGCTCTTTATCTGACTTTCAATTCTGAATGATAGCTGTGTTGGGTAATCTTGGTTGTAGGTTCTTGCTATTCATCACTTTGAATATTTCTTGCAACTCCCTTCTCACCTACATAGTTTCTGTTGAGAAATCAGCTGACAGTCCTATGGGTGCTCCCTTGTAGGTAACTAACTGTTATTCTCTTGCTGCTTTTAATATTCTCTTTGTCTTTTGCTCTTGGTATTTTAATTATAATGTGTCTTAGTGTTGTCCTCTTTGGATTCCTTTTGTTTGGGGTTCTGTGTGCTTCCTGGACTTACAAGTCTATTTCTTTTACCAGGTGGGGGAAGTTTTCTCTCATTATTTCTTCAAATAAGTTTTGAACATATTGTTCTCTCTCTTCTTCTGGCACCCCCATAATTTGGATGTTGGTACATTTGAAGTTGCCCAGAAGCTCCTTACACTATCTTTATATTTTTTGATTCTTTTTTCTTTTTTCTCTTCCATTTGCATGATTTTTGCTTCTTCATATTTCAAATCTTTGACTTGATTCTTGTGATCCTCTGGCCTGCTGTTGTATCTCTGTATATTATTCTTTATTTCAGACAGTGTATGCTTAATTTCTAGTTGGTCCTTTTTCATATCCTCAAGAGTCTCACTAAATTTATCGGCGGTTTCTAAAAAATTCTTGAAAAACCTTATATCTATGGTTTTGAACTCTATATCCAGTAGTTTGCTTTTCTCCATTTATTTCATTTATGACCTGTTTGTTTGTCTCGCATTTTGGTTGCTTCCCTGTGTTGATAGAGTGTCTTTGTGCTAGGTGTCCTATAGGGCCCAGTGGCTCAGCCTCCCTAATTACCTGCAGTGGACACTCTTGGTGCACCCCTTTGTGGGCTGTGTGTACCAGTCTTGATGTATTTTAGCCTTGATTGTTGTTGGTATCACTGGGAGGAATTGACCTCCAGGACAATTGACAGTGAGGATCAGTTGTATCTATGATGGGAGAATTTCTTTGCTGGAGACACCCTTATGGGGCAAGACTTGCTTCAGTGGGGCTTTGGTGCTCACTGATCTGCCCCCTGAGTGTGTCCCTTATGGATCTGAAGAATTGTAATCTGGATGGTTTTTCTCTGACCACTGGGTACATTGGCTCTTGGATCTCCAAGGAGAGAGGCTACCCAGTAAGAGCTATGGAGAGATCTGCAGATTCCTTCTCTTTGTGGTTTTGGAGGTGCCCAGAATGAGGCCCAGCTGTGAAGCAATGCAAGCTGCTATGGAGTCTTGGGTCTTCTTTTGGCAGCTCTGGGATTCTTTGACCCAACTATAGTAATTTAAGTTTCAGATTGCAAAGGACTGGGCCATTCATATGCAAAAGCCTCTACACCTGAATTGGTTGGGGCAGGGTCTCAGGGAATCACCAGGATGGAGCAAACAGCAATAGCTGACTGTCAGCCCTGCCTGGAAGAGGTCCTGTGTCTCTGTGTCCTGTGGCATCGTGCAGGAACAATGATTGCTGCAAGCAACTCTGAGAGAAAGCCACACTCAAGTTCCGCCTGCTGCCAGACAGCCCAGTTTTTCCCCCCCATATGAATCTGGGTCCCCAGAGTCCCACCTGGAACTGGAGTTCAAAGCAGTCAGGAGCTTGTGTCTTCCTCCCAATTGAAAATGACAACAGCATACCCAGTTGCCAGCCCTTTCCATGCTTGCCTCCGTACCTCTGCACTTCACTTCTGCACCTCCACTCCTCCTCCGAGTCTCAGAGTGCTTTTCTCTTCTCTTCTAGTTGTAGAATTTCCACTCAGCCAGCCTTCCCGTGGTTCTGGATGATACCCATTTTGTCTTTTAGTTGTAGTATTGAAGTGGTTGTGCGAGGCAGCAAGTTCAGATGTTTACCTATGCCATCATCTCGGTTTCTCCAATTTGTATATATTCTTTAGAAATATAGGTTTATTCAATTATCCTGCCCAGTTTTTAATCAGATTTTTTGTCCTATTTTGAGTTCTTTATATATTTTGGATATTTACCCCTTATCAGGTATGATTTGCAAATAATTTCTTCCATTCTCTAGGTTGCCTTTTTATATTGTTTGTTTCTTTTGATGTCCAGAAGCTTATTAGTTTGATGTACTTCTACTTGTTTAGTTTATCTTTGTTGCTTGTGCTTTTGTGTATCTAACCATTTTGACAACAATTTTAAGCAGCTGTTGAGATTCTAAAATAGTTTTTTAGGATCCAAGAAGAAAAGAAAACAACAATAACATAAGAAAACAAGATGCAATAAGGAGTATATATGTGAAGTTCTATAGAGTACTTAATCCTAAAGTGTTAATCCTTCTAAGATTTTATGAAACCCTATTTTTGGGAAAATTGAGATTAGGAATGATCTCAAATGCCTTATTTCCTTATATTCAGTTCTAATTGGGGTCATTATTTCCTTGTATGTATTAGATAAATAACCTTTTCCCACATAGTGATGATTAGTTGTGGTACTTTTTCTAAAGCTTCTTCTATTAGGCCAGGAAGAATAGAAGTGATTCCAAAGCAAGGAAACTGACCTTTTCTAATAATTGGTATTGTATGATGGAAAAGACTAACTGAAAGTTAAGAAAAAAAATATAAATTTTTTTCTCCCAAAAAGGAAAGCTTTGGGTTGTTTCATTTTGTTTAAACTTGAATCATTAGACACCTTTTCCTAAAGTGTCACAGTGTTTTGTGGAGAGTGTTAAGTACTTTTTATATTCATTCTCCCCTTACTATTAATAGAACCCCAACTTTTAGTTGATCTCCTAGCTGCTTAGTTAAAATACTCATTTGTAGCTAGGTGTAATCAAATGACTAAAGTCTGCCTTATGACATAAAAGTGGGGTTTCTGGTAAGTCTCCTGAAAGGTGCTCCAATGCATTTTTTTTTCTTCCTCCACCCAGTTGAAAGGAACATAGGCATATTGGCTAGATATCCATCCCCACATTAGATTATGAGAATGAGGGCAATGACTCCTTTGTTTATTCCATTTTCTCCTTTTTTGAGCAGAAGTAGCTATATCTATTGCCCTATATCTACATGACCATTGTTTTTTGGATGTATGTGAAAAAGGTAAGGATCTCTTTCTTTCACAGACTTACAGATTGAGAGGAACTGTATGTACTCAAAGAAGCTGAATTTCAGGAAGTCAACTCAAGGACTCTCTTCCACCCTGAGACCTTATTTAGATGAGAAGATTATGGATTTTTGACACTCATACTCTGCCCAGTTAGCTTTTCCCTTTTATAGTCTCATTTCCTTAAGCACTTGAGTGCCTACTGTTTTCCAGTCACTGAGTTACATGCTGGGTATTCAAAGTTAAATAAGACAGAGTTACTTATCTTAAGTCTGGTGGGAAAGCTCAAGATAACCATCACAGGGAAATAGGTACAACATAGTTATATACCCAGAATGCAATGGGAGTAGAATGAAAGCGTCTAAATCAAGAAAACCAGAAAAGGAATCCTGATAAGGTGATACCTGAGCCAACTCCTGAAGGACAGATAGAAGTTGCCATTCTTGTATTTCAGAAATGGTTGATTATTAGTAATTTATTATGATCCAACCTGATAGGTAGGTAAGGAATATTCTACACAGAGGCCTTTCAGTTGAATATGACAAATTGAACATACATAGATTTATCAGCAACAGGACTTTCTCCTACGACAAGTTAGTCATCTCTGCTTTTGTCCACTGTATAAGATACTGACTTGGTGGCTTGAGATATTTCCTACCCAGACTTTGGTAAAGATGTTGAGTGAAATGGCCAAGAGCCCTATGTGGGAGCGAGTCAGGGTGAGTTGCCCATATTTTTTAAAAATATATATATTTTATTGATTTTTTACAGAGAGGAAGGGAGAGCGATAGAAAGTCAGAAACATCGACGAGAGACATTGATCAGCCGCCTCCTGCATGCCCCCTATTGGAGATGTACCCGCAAGCAAGGTATATGCCCCCGACCGGAATCGACCTTTCAGTCGGCAGGCCAACACTCTATCCACTGAGCCAAACTGGTCTTGGCGAGTTGTCCATTTTTATTATCATCACTTTGATGTTGACAGGAGACAGTTGGGCACTTTCAATTTGTTCTGGGAGAAGGAAAAGTGGCCATCATGGGGAAGCTGATGAATAAGCCATTTCAAAAAATTCACTGAATTATCACATGCCATAGTCATCAGCCAGCTCCCCATATTTTCACCCTTAGTATGATTGTAGGGAAGCTGAAGGTGGATGAAATGCTAGTCATTGAGTTTCACCAGTTCTCAAGAATATGAATCACAAATGGATTTGTGCTAATAATATTGTGAGTGGTTTTATAATTTTTATTAAATACTTATTAAATTTTTAAATTAAATATTGATTCTTCATTCTTGGTGAGTTAACAGACCAAGGGGAGAAAAAGCTGTAATTGCCTTGGTTCTCTGGAAAGGAGGGGTTCCAGTGCCTTAATGGCTGAGCCCATAGATTTCAAGGTTGACGAGGTCTCTCTTTTTCTCACCCAACTCCTTTTTGTAAATTTTAACTTTACTTGGACACTGCTCAGTTCCAATGTTGTGATAGATATGCCTGAAGAACTGTCAACATTTGATTTGGCTTAAACATCCTTGGTTATCTTCTGGCCTGGAATTGGAAAGTCCTGGTTCTACCTGGCACTGGCCTCAGGCCACACAGGAAGTCAGAGAACAAGAAGGGCCTGGCTCAGGGAAGGGAATGGAGCTGTCCAGGCCTGCTCTGGGCCTCAGCTGACAATCACTGCCCTTCCTCCAGTCATGGCGGGGCTCACCCTCCAACAGA
Source organism: Lasiurus cinereus (assembly GCA_011751065.1). Taxonomy (NCBI): domain Eukaryota; kingdom Metazoa; phylum Chordata; class Mammalia; order Chiroptera; family Vespertilionidae; genus Lasiurus; species Lasiurus cinereus. Next base: position 43,210,896 of record JAAGEH010002528.1, on the reverse strand, counting down.
GATTGAAAATGTTAAAATTCCATTAAAACGACATTAAAGAAATTATTTCAAAGGCAAACATTTGAGAAGAAAAGGAAGCTGTATAACAATGGACAAGTGATAACTGACTTAATGGACCAGAGAAAGTAGAATCTTCTTTGAAAATCAAGGAAATCTTGAAAAGAGATTATTCATTCCATAAACCCCCATACAATAGATGTAAAAAAAAAAAAGACCTATAACAAGGCATATCATTATATTTCTGAAAGCTGAGTCAAATAGGAGACCTTTAAACTTTTCAGAAATAAAATAAGTGGGTCATCTCTAAAGCTAGGGACTTGGGACTATAATTAGCAAGATATTTTAATATCCGGTTGGCCCAGCTCCATGTCTACGAACCAAACCTTTGGCTAACTCTTGACTCCTGGTAACTCAGACCTCCATCTGGGTTTACAGCTCTCTGTTCTGAGTTTCCTGGTCTGTGTCACTGGCCTGCCTCAGGCGATTGTCCTGACTTGCTTTCTTGCCTTTCTACTCTCTGCTTCATTCAGCTCACCTCTCTGGATATGGCTTCCCATCCTCTTGGCTAAAGGTCTCCACTGGCCTGGAGTATTCATCTTCATTCCTTCAAGACTGTGTAGGCTACATGCTGCTCAAACTAGGAATATCAGACTCTTTTGTTAATATTTAAATTCTGTCTCACTGAACATTGCAGAAAAATTTCCCCATGTGTCACCATAATGCGCGCTCTCTCTCTCTCTCTCTCTCTTTCTCTCTCTCTCTCTCTCTCTCTCTTAAAAGAGGACTCTTTCAGGTCTTAAATAGCTATACCCAACTTCAAAATGCCATAAATATAATCAGTAGTTTTTGTAAAGGGTTTTACTCTAACTGAATATTTAAGAGTAAAATAAAATGTTTAAAGTGTATTACATAATTAGTCACATATTTATGCCATATCCACTTGTTATTCAATGAAGATATGGTTTGATTTCCAAATAACAAAATGTTGTGAATAGTATCAGGACAAATGGATACTGAATATCTGAGCTAATAATTTTAAAGGAAATTATCTCATAACTTTCTATTTTACTGTATTTAGTGTATTTCTTCAATCCAGGTGAAAGAGTACAAAATGATTTGTCTTTGCCACTCTTATAGCCAAGACAATAAACTATTCTTCCATGAAATCAGCATTATAGGTCCCATTTACAAATAAAGAGTCAGAGACAAAGGCTCCAAGTTTGGAGGGTTAAATCCAGGTTGAATGGCCCAGATGCAATGCTATTGTACGGCTACCAAATCAGAGTCATACAATCTCTGAGGACAACTGAAGAAATTCTCTTGAATTTTTAAACAGAAGAACCTGAAAAAACAACAACAAAACGAAACCTTTTATTCAGCTAAAATTATAAATCTCTTGTATGGCCCTGAATTGAATCAAGCCACTTCTAAGGAAGGCAGAGCAAAACACCACTTCCCTTTGTCCCTGGTCAACAAAGGTAAGTGTGGACTTGATGCCAGCCCTGCACAAGTAAAACCAGTGCAAGGAGATTCTGCTCACCAGTTGCAAAGCCTCAGCACAGGTAGGATGTCTCAATGGGAGCTAGAGGGGAGTGCTTCGTCAGGAACAATGGTATAAGACAGTAGCTCCAAATATTAAAGTGGATTCACTGGTAAGAGAGATATACAACTAGTATTTTAGTAATGACGATGAAAATATTTGTCTCCTTCTATGATTCTGAACATAAGAACCCTTACTAGAAATGAAAAGCAGGGGCATCTGTATTACTTTCAACAACAAAGACACATTTACAAGAAAAGAAAGGGGAAGCAATGTGGGTGGCAATTGGCTGGCATGGTTTGTACAGCACATAGTTTGGTATTCAGAGGCGGGCAAAAGTAGTTTCACGTGGAAATAATACAAAACTAAATAAATAAGTAAGCAAAAATAAATAAATAAATACAAGAATAAACGGTGTGTTTTGCATGTTCACAACTGCAAACCTACGTTTGCTGATCCGTGTGTGTGCATGCGTGTGAGTACATCCTAATATACAGTGGTACCTCGAGATACGAGTGCCCTAACATACGAGATTTTTGAGATACGAGCTGTCGAGCGAGCGATTTTTGCTTTGAAATACGAGCAACATTTGAGATAGGAGTAATCGCGCGGATCGGCAGGCTGCACACGACCCACCAGTTTACCGACACTTGAGCGTCTCATAGTTTCCCATGCCTCAAGGTTACGGAACGGTGCCACTGTATATAAAGAGCTAAGTGGCATCATGACCGAACGAGGGGCCAGTCACCATGAAGTGCATGGAGCAGCTCTCAATGCTCCCTCTTCCCCAGCCCTCAAGCTGCTCACCATGAAGGGGAGCTGGCGGCAGGGTGGGACTGGGCACTGTTGAGTGGCGGTGGCGGGCTGCTTCATGGGGTGGCCATGAGCTTAGCGGAGCAGTCACCCAAGAGGCAGGGAGTTTTGCAAAGCAGTCATGGGGCAGGGAGTTAAACGGAGCAGTTGTGGGGTTGAGGGAGCTCGGGGAACCGTTGGCGGGAAGGCGGGAGTTTTCTGGAGCATCCAGTGGTGAGCTTCACAGGGTGGCAGCAAGCTTCACGGAGCAGTTGAGGGGCAGGGGGGACCTCGGGAGCAGTCAAGGGCCCTGAGCAACACGGAGCTTCCCAGGTTGGGGAGCTTTATGTAGCATTGCAGGGCGGCAGGGACCATGCGACGGAGGCCGGGCTAGGCCTAGGGACCCTAACTGCGCCTGATTTCATGCACGCTGGGCCTCCAATTCATAAACCTATTAAGAAATTAGAAAATATAACCAAATAAATAAATATGTGCTTACTAATCATAATAGCTACTACAAAGGAAATGCACAGGGACAGGGCCTACTTGTGGCTCTGCAATGCACTCACTACCTGGGAGACTTGCCATTTCATTCCCAGCATCTCTACTCACACACACTTTCCTGTCTTCATGCCTTTGCTCAAGCTCTTTCCTCTACCTGAGAAGTTAGCTTCCCTTATATTTGCAAGTGCAAACACTTAATCTTCAAAGCCTAGCACACTTTCCTTTGTTGATTCAATAAGGGTCAAACCTTCCTCTCTTCGACCCTGCTGTTACAGCTCTTGTTACAGTTTGCTTGGTATTGTAGTTACTTCCCAGTGACATGATAAGTAACTTAAGAGCAGAGACTATGTTTTACTGATTTATATTTTCCTATAGTTCCATAAGTAGGAGCTCAATAATGCGTGGCTGGGATTTCCAAGACCATCAAATTAAGATGACACAACTATGAGTCATAACTATGAGTATGATTTGATCTTCTCTCTATTGCCCATGCACATGTTCTCAGCTGCCTCAGATAGGTGAGTGAGATTTGCAGCTGATTCTTCAAGTCAAATTTTAAGATGATATCAATATGGTATAGCAGAATATTAGAAATATATATTACTAGAGGTCCAGTGCATGAAATTTGTGCATGGGGGAGGGGGGGGTCCTTTACCCAGCCTGCTCCCTCTCCAATCTGGGACCCCTTGAGAGATGTCCAACTTCCTGTTTAGGCCCAATCCTGGATTGCTGGCTCCCACTTCTCACCTGCCTGCCTTTCTGATTGCCACTAACCGCTTCAGCCTACCAGCCTGATTACTCCCTAAACACTCCCCTACCAGCCTGATTGATGCCTAACTGCTCCCCTGCCAGCCTGTTTGCCTCTAACTGCCCTCCCCTGTGGGCCTGGTCACCCCTAACTGCCCTCCTCTTCAGGTGTTTCACATCTAACTGCCCTCCCTTGCAGGCCTGGGTACCCCTAACTGCCTTCCCCTGCAGGCTTGATCACCCCCAACTTCCCTCCCTTGCAGGCCTAGTCCCTGCCAACTGCCCTCCCCTGCTGTCCATCTTGTGGTGGCTATCTTGTGTCCACATGGGGGCAGGATCTTTTGACTATATAGGGCAGTCATCTTGTTTGTTGGAGTGATGATCAATCTGCATATTACTCTTTTATTAGATAGGATAGAGGCCTGGTGCACGGGTGGGGGCCAGCTGGTTTGCCCTGAAGAGTGTCTCAGATCAGGATGGGGGTTCTCTTGGAGCATGGGGTGGCCTGCGGGAGAGGCCTGTGGTGGTTTGCAGGCCAGCCATGCCCCCCAAGCAGAGGCCCTGAAATCTGGGATTTATTTATCTTCTACAATTGAAACGTTGTAGCCTGGAGTGGAGCACAGCTATTGAAACTTTGTTGCCTTAAGCAGAGGCCTGGGCCAGCCAGGGTTTGTGGGAAGCTTGGCTTCCTCCATCACCAAGGGTAACTCAAGCCTCGCTCTTGCTCTCTCCATGTCTGTAGCCATATTGGTTGGGTTAATTTGCATACTCGCTCTGATTGGCTGATGGGCATGGCTGGTGGGTTTGGCTTGTGGGTGTAGTGGAGGTATGGTCAGTTTGCATATTACTCTTTTATTAGATAGGATGTGAGCTGGAGCTAATTTTGATATTGCACACCTGGCCTAAGACATACATGCATTAACAACCAGCTGTCTGTAATGCAAATCATATCGTAGTGCTCACAGAACCTGTCTATAGTGGGAGATAGCAGACCCATGTTTTTGCACATCTCTCTCTTTTAATCACCACTTAGATCCTCTTGCTCTCAGCTGTCTCTGGTTCTAGTCTGTGTGGGCTCCCACTGACTTAACCTGGGAGCAACCTGACAGTGCCTCACTTCCTGCTTGCACCATGCCCCTCTTTCTTGCCTTCCACCCTTGAGTTACATGGCACAACTTTCACAACTAAGTGGCTAACATAAAGGAGGTGATGTAGGTCTATGAAAAACAGGTTCTTCTAATTTTCTCATCCAAATCCAAGAAGTGGATATTATTCTTTCCATTTTCAAGAAACAGAATTGGCAAAGGTAAGTCACTGGACCAAGTTCACATGGCTTTTAAAGAACAGAACTAGAATTTGATCTAGGTCTATTTCTTAGCTCATTATTACTTCCATACAGCTTGTTGTCTCTCAAATATTGATAAGATAAATAACTCAAATTGAATGAATGACTTTTTAAAAATTAGGATAAAGCAGTTATCCAATTTAATTAAATTCAAATTTTAAAAAAGCAAAAATATAGATGTGAACATGTATGTGTGTGTGTGTGTGTGTGTGTGTGTGTGTGTGTGCACATACACACCCGCCCAGGTGTGTTTCTTGCTCTGGCCACTTAAAAAGTCCAGGAGCTACAACCCTCAAATATCAATTTATACACCTATTTAAATACAAATACTTATTGATTACAGAGTGTGAAGATGTAACTTTACAATGATGAAGCCTGATAGGCACCACCTTAATCAGGCGATCAAAGTTAACCTCCCCAATAATGAAATAAAATTGTGTACTTGATAGGATGCAATAAGAAGAACAATGCATCTCTTGTGATATTCCTACAGAGGATGAGTTACCTGATTCTAATCACAGGAAGCATCAGCCACAGATGAAGGAACAGTCTCTAAGCCAGTGGTCGGCAAACTCATTAATCAACAGAGCAGCAAACCGCAGCTCGCAATCCGCATGTGGCTCTTGAACCGCAGTTTGCCAACCACTGCTCTAAGCTATTAGGCCTGTAATCTTTAAAAAATGTCATGATCAGGAAAATCCAGGAAAGACTAGGGAGCTACTCCAAACTGAAAGGGTAAAGAAACAAGGCAACAATATGAGATCCATTTGCTAAGAGGGTAAAACCTTAAGCATTCTCACCACATTAAAAAAAGAAAGAAAATGGTCAGAAAGTGAAGTGATAAACATGTTCATAGATGTGACTGTGCTGATTAGTATGTAATATATACCTACATCAAAACATCAAGTTGTATACCTTAAATATGTACAACTTTTATTTGTCAATTATTCCTTAGTAAAGCTAGAAAAAATAAAAAGAGCCAAAAGTTACCCAAAAGAAATAAAAAAATAATTGTGTAATAGGAGCAAGAATGGAAAAGTAAAAAGAAGTGAGCCAGGAAACATGAATTTCAGCCCTCGCTCTGCCAATAGCTACCTATGCAACCATAGGAAATCCTTTAAAGACGTAGATTCAGTCACACCAGATAGAGCCTGCAGATGGCCTTTTGTTCAACATGCTTGCTTGCTACTTAGGAAACTGGCACCTCAAGAGTTTCAGTTAAAGTTCGGCCAGCATGTGTAGCAAAGGGTGGTAGTGTCATTTTAAAATATTAGTGCCTAAGGTGACTAATATTAGGAGACAACGTTTGTGCCCTCAAACCTCTGCAACCACATTCAAGTCTTTCCCCCTTGACCTCCTTCTACTCTCAGACTTACTTAATTGTGCAATTCTGTACTGTAAGGAAAATTTTCTCCTAATCTTATCTGGAATTTTTTCCTAATTCAGACTTCTCTTTCATACTCTCATTGCCCAAAGTGTGTTATGTTGAATAAGACCCTTTCAGATACAGTAATATAAGTAGAATAACAAAAACTTATATAATTTCACTGTGGCCACACAGTTTGTAAATATATATAATATAGCATATGTATAAAAGAATTAAAATAAATTATATATTATATATAATTATACATATATTCATGTTCTTAGTCCTCATAACAACTTTATGAGGATAGTCCTATTATTATATGCATTTTATAGGTTAGAAAACTGAAGTATAAAGAAGTTCAAAGACTTGCCTAACATGGTTAGATGGTAAGTAGTCAGAGGTCTGGGGTCTTTCTTTTGGCTATGCCAAGGATAGTCTGTGTAAATTGTTCTTTTAGGCCTAGTTCTAATCTGTGAGATGGGATGCAGAGTAAATTTTATCAGTTCTTATCCTCATTGTAATGGGTGTATTCACTGTGGTATTCACTGTGGTATCATTCAGTATTGTCTCCAACTTTTTATCATTGAAACACAGTTGACATATACTATATAAGTTTCAGTTGTACACATAGTGATTCTATACTTACATATCTTATAAAGTGATCACCATGGTAAGTCTAGTAAGCATTTATCACCATACAAAGTTATTACAATATTGTTGACTATATTTCCCATGCTATATATTACATCTCTGTGACTTCTTTATTTTGTAACTGAAGTTTGTACTTTTTAATCCCCATTTCCTATTTTGCCCAGCCCCCTACAATCCTCCCCTCTGGGAGTCATCAGTTTGTTCTCTGTATCTATGAGTCTGTTTCAGTTTCATTTTATATGTCAGGTTCTACATATAAATGAAATCATAATTCTCCTTTCCCTGTATGACTCATTTTACTTAGCATAACTCCCTCTAAGTCCATCCATGTTGTTGCAGATGGCAAGATTTTATTTTTGTTATTTTTTAAAATATATTTTATTGATTTTTTACAGAGAGGAAGGGAGAAGGATAGAGAGTTAGAAACATTGATGAGAGAGAGACATTGATCAGCTGCCTTCTGTACTCCCCTACTGGGGATGTGCCCGCAACTAACGTACATGCCCTTGATCGGAATCGAACCTGGGACCTTTCAGTCTGCAGGCTGACGATCTATCTACTGAGCCAAACCGGATTTGGCAGATTTTATTTTTTAATAAAATAAAATCTTGCCAAATATACCCCCCCCACACACACGCATATTACATCTTTCTTTTTAAAAAATCGTTATTGTTCAGATTATTACAGACATTCCTCTTTTTCCCTCCATAGCTCCCCTCAACCGAGTTCCCACACCACCCCAGGCCCTCGCGCCCACACTGTCCTCGTCTATAGCTGTGAGCACTTTGTCCAATCTCTTCCTGCATCCTTCACTCCCCCTACCTCCTGAGAATTGTGAGTCCACTCCCTTTTCATGCCCCTGATTCTATTACATTCACCAGTTTGTTCTGTTCTTCAGATATTTTATTCATTTGATTTTTAGATTCACTTGTTGATAGATATGTATTTGTTGTTCATAATTTTTTATCTTTACCTTTTTCTTCTTCCTCTTCTTAAAGAATACCTTTCAGCATTTCATATAATACTGGTTTGGTGGTGATGAACTCCTTTAGCTTTTTCTTATCTGTGAAGCTCTTTATCTGACCTTCAATTCTAAATGATAGCCTTGCTGAGTAGAGTAATCTTGGTTGTAGGTTCTTGCTACTCATCACTTTGAATATTTCTTGCCACTCCCTTCTGGCCTGCATAGTTTCTGTTGAGAAATCAGCTAACAGTCATGGGTACTCCCTTGTAGGTAACTAACTGTTTTTCTCTTGCTGCTTTTAAGATTCTCTCTTTGTCTTTTGCCCTTGGCATTTTAATTATGATGCGTCTTGGTGTGGTCCTCTTTGGATTCCTCTTGTTTGGGGTCCTCAGTGTTACCTTGACTTGTAAGTCTATTTCTTTCACCAGGGAGGGGAAATTTTCTGTCATTATTTCTTCAAATAGGATTTCAATATCTTGTTCTCCCTCTTCTTTTTCAGATGTTGGTATGTTTGAAGTTGTCCCAGAGGATCCTTACACTATCTTCATATTTTTGGATTCTTTTTGCTCTTCTGGTTGGGTATTTTTTGCTTTCTCGTACTTCAAATCTTTGAATTGATTCTTGGGATCCTCTAGTCTACTATTGAATATCTGTATATATTATTCTTTATTTCAGTCAGTGTATGCTTAATTTCTGACTGATCCTTTTCCATTTTTGTGGCATTCTCACTAAGATACTTGAAGTCTCACTAAGTTCCTCAGAGGTTTCTAGAAGATTCTTGAGTAACCGTATAACTGTGGCTTTAATCTATTTCTTTCATTTGTGATATATTTCTTTGTCTCCACATTTTGGCTGCTTCCCTGTGTTTGTTTCTATGTGTTGGGTAGAGCTGTTAATTCTCTTTGAGTTGATAAGAGTGGCCTTGTGTAAAAAGTGTCCTATAGGGCCCAGTGGCTCAGTCTCCTCAGTCACCTGAGGTGGACACTTTTGATGCACCCCTTTGTGGGCAGTGTGCACACTCTTGTTGTAGTTAAACCTTGATTGCTGTTGGTATTACTGGGAGGAATTGACCTCCAGGCCAATTGACTATAAGGACCAGCTCTGTCTACAATGGAAGAGCTGCTGTGCAGGAGACATCCTTATGGGGAAGTACTTTCTTAAGTGAGGCTTTGGTGCTCACTGAGTCTGCCCCTTGAGTGTGTCACTTATATGAAGAGTTGTAATCTGGTATGGTCTCACACTGACCATTGGGTACACTGGCTCTTGGATATCCAAGAAGGTGCAAAGTCAATCACTGCCAGAGGGTGCCTAGCAGGAGCTAAAGAAAGATCTGCAGATTCCTCTTATATAGGGTTTGAAAATGCCCAGATAAGGCCCAGCTGTGTAGCAAGGCAGGCTGCTGCTTTGGGGCTCCCTAACCCAGTTGCTGCCTGTGTGATAGGTTTTAGGCTGAGAAAGGAAAAGCCATTCATATGCAAAAGATGCTGCACACAGCTTGGGTGGGATTGTAAATTGGGTGGGGTGGGGTCTCAGGAAATCACTAGGGCAGAGCAAACAGCAATGGCTTCCAGTCAGCCCTGTACCAGAGAGGGAAGAATCAATGACCCTTGTGAAAGAAAGCTGCCCTCGTGTTCCTGCCCTGATGCCAGACAGTCCAGTTTCTCCCCAAATGTGCCTGGGTCCCCCAGAGTCTCACACGGAACTGGAGTTCAGAGCAAGCAGGAGCTTGTATCTCTCTCCTGATTAAAAAAGCAGTGGGAAAAAAAAAGCAAAGCAGGGAACTCAACTGTCAGCCCATTCCACACCTCTGTACCTCCTACCAGTCTCAATGAGCTTTCTTCTTTACCTCTCTAATTGTAGAACTTCCACTCAGCCAGCTTTCCTGCAATTCTGAATGATAGTTGTTCTGTCTTTTAGTTGTAATTTTGATGTAGTTGTGAGAGGCTGCAAGTACAGGTGTATACCTATGCTGCCATCTTGGTTCTTCTAGTACAGTGGTTCTCAACCTTTCTAATGCCACAATCCTTAATACCGTTCCTCACATTGTGGTGACCCCCAACCACACAATTATTTTTGTTGCTACTTCATAACTGTTATTTTGCTACTGTTATGAATCATAATGTAAATATCTGTGTTTTCTGATGGTCTTAGGCGACGCTGCTAGTGGTTCTCATCCTGTGGGTCGCCACAACATAAAGAACTGTATTAAAGGGTCACAGCATTAGAAAGGTTGAGAACCACCGTGTTAGAGGAACCAAGATGGCAGGAGCTTGGTTCCTCACAACTACATCAAAATTACAATTAAATTAGAAAGGTTGAGAATCACTGCTCTAACATCTTTCTTATTCACTCATATATCAATGGATACTAGGTTGCTTTCATATCATATCTATCATAAATAGTGTTGGGATTAATATAGCAATGCATATATCTTTTCAAATTAGTGATTTTGTTTTCTTTAGATAAATAATGATTAGAGGAATTACTGGATTGTATAGTAGTTCTATTTTTAATTTTTTTGAGGAACCTTCATATTGTTTTCTAGAGTGGCTGTACCAATATACATGCCCACCAACAGTACATGAGGGTTCTCTTTCTACATATCCTCACCAATACTTGTTAGTTGTCTTTTTTATAACAGCACTTTGATAGGTGTAAAGTGATATCTCATTGTGGTTTTGATTTGTATATCCCTATGATTAGTGATGTTGAGCATCTTTTCACATACCTGTTGGCTATCTGCATGTCTTCTTTAGAAAAATGTTCTTTTTTTTTTAAATCAAATTTTAAAAGATACTAGTGGCCTGGAGCATGGATTCATGCACATTGAAATAAAATTAATTAGAAGGTGGTGGGTGGGACAGGACTGGGCAAGGCAGGCCAGACATGCCCTGGAGACAACCTCTCTCAGTCCCTCCCTGGCTGGCCGTACCTAGGGGGTGATGCTGGGGCTCATAGGGCATCTGCAGAGTGAGTGGGGTCCCATTGGCAGGTGGGGTCCCTCAGCCTGGCCTGTGGGGACCGGGCTGAAACTGGTGCTCCAACATCCCCAGAAGGGTTCTGGAGTATGAGAGGGCACTCTGCAAAGTTGCTGTCGCTCGGCAGCTCCTGTGTTGAGTGTCTTCCTCCTGGTGGTCAGTGTATGTCATACCTATTAGCCAGTTGGCCAGTTGGTTGATTGGATAGTCGCTTAGCCTTTTATATATATAGATGGTATTTAGCAGAATTGTTATGTCCTCCCTTAAGTGCTAAAAGTTATGTGTAGATTCTTTTAGGGTATTTTATATAGAAAAATCATACCATACAAAATACTGAGAATCATAATTCTTTCCATCTAAACTGTATCTGCATCTGTTTCTTCAATTACACTTTTACAGTGATGATCAGAACTCCAATTTTATCTTGTACTAAAGGCCTGATGCATGAAATTCACTGCAAGGGGCTCAGCCCTTATAGCTGTGGAGGCTTACCTTGTACCTCACAGCCCCAGATTCATCTGGAAGGTTATCCGGAAGAACATGCAGAAGGATGTTCAGAAGGATTTTTTGCTGTCTGGTCTAATTAGCATGTTATGCTTTTATTATAGCTTATTACTGATTTAAGAGAGGAAGGGAGAGGGAAAGAGAGCTAAAAACATCAATGATGAGAGAGAGTCATTGATTGGCTGCCTTCTGCACACCCCCTACTGGGGATAAAGCCCGAAACTCAGGCATGTGCCCTTGACCAGAATTGAACCAGGGACCTTTCAATCCACAGGCCAATGCTTTATCCACTGAACCAAACCAGCTAGGGGTGAAAAATGTCTATTCAGGTCCTCTTCCAATTTTATAATCAGATTGTTTGGTTATCTTTGCTATTGAGTTGTCTGAGCTCTTTATATATTTTGGATATTAATCCCTTATCAAATACATGATTTGCAAAATCTTGTGCCATTCTGCAAGTTATCTTTTTGTTTAGTTGATGGTTTCTTTCGCATGCAAAAGCTTTTTCACTTTGATGTAGTCCCATTTGTTTATTTTAGATTTCATTGCCCTTGCCAAGGAGGCAGATGCAAAAAAACGTTGCTAAGATTGATGTCAAAGAGTTTACTGCCTACATTGTTTTCTTGGTGTTTTATGGTTTTATCTATTACATTTAAGTCTTTAATCCATTTTGAGTTTATTGTATTTTAAGGCATAAGAAAGTGGTCTAGTTTCACTCTTTTGTATATAGCTGTCCAGTTTTTCTAACACCATTTATTGAAGAAACTTTTTTTCTCACATTGTATATTTTTGCTTCCTTTTTCATAGATTAATTGACCATCTAAAGTGGCGGTTTTTTTTCCTGCATTCTTTATTCTGCTCCATTGATCTATGTGTCTGCTTTTGTGCTAGTACCTGTTTTTATTATTATGGTTATGCAGAATAGTGTGAAATCAGGAAGCATGATCCCTCCAGCTTTATTCTTTTTATTCAAGATTCCTTTGACTATTTGTGGTTCCATGAAAACTTTAGGGTGAATTTTTTCTAGTTCTATGAAACCTGCCATTGGTATTTTGATAGAGATTGCATTGAATCTGTATATTGTTTTGGGTAGTGTTGACATTTTAACAATATTAATTATTCCAATACATGAGCATGGTATATATTTTCATTTATCTGTGTCATATTCAATTTTTTTCATTAAGTTTGTTATAGTTTTAAGTTGTTTTGGAGGCTCATCTCTCCTGTGCAAAATCTAAGGTTTGGAGTGCCTGATGTGGATCTTAAGTCCTTCAGTCCTCGGGGGAAAGTTCTGAACTTTTGAGAAGCCTCCTGACCATGAAACACTGCAACTGGGGTGGGTGGTTTCTTTTTCATAATGGGACTATCTCTTCCTCTCAGTGCTATCCTTTACACAGTGTTATCCTTCGTTGCGGGTACTCTGTTCATTCAGTTCCTAGGTACCCTTCAGAAGTAATTTTTCCATATGTAGGTGTAGATTTGTTGTGTGTGAGAAGAGGTGATTTCAGGTTCAATGATGCCGTTTTGAACTCCTTCCCCAATATTTTTTAAAATTAAGTTTTCTCAGAACTTCTCTCTTTTCTAAGAAGTGGGCAACCTGTGTACAAAAAATTACGAAGACACTTCAAACACTAGATTCTCAAACAAACTGAAAAACTAAATTAATTAATAATTTGTGTGTCTTTGTCTTTGTTTTCTCTTTCAAAATGAGGAGCAGGTGACAGAAAGAACATTATATGAGGACACATGAGCCATTTTTGGCCCTGGCTTCATTCTTGTATCTACTAGTTACATGACCTTGGTGAGGCTTTTAATCAGGTTGGATTACACTTTCCTCATCTGGACAATGAGATAATTTGGTTAGATGACCTCTGCTGTCCTAATTTTGAGAGTCTACAATTCCATCATGTTTTCTCCAACTCACTTACAATTATATACATTTCCATTTCTAGTGAGAAAAGTTAATAATGGGGAAGGTAACATTTCTCAGGATAATGTGAGCCCAAGGCCAAAAACACTACCTGTTTGAAGTCACACATTCCTGAGCACACTGTGGTATGTTGACTTTTATTTTTCTCCCCTTTACAGGTTCCAGTAAAAGATCCTTATCTTGAACAAACAATGCTAGCTGCTAATTTAGCTCATGTTGAAACTTAAAAGAAAATGTCCTGATTAGAGAGCTACTTTACCATCATTTCAATAATAGAGAACAATACTAGACTGTAATGCAAGTTCCTTCATGGCAAAGAGAAGGATTCCTGGTTGTTTGTTTGTTCTCCATAGGGAAATTAGAATCAATATTCATTGGCAGATAGATGTGGACTGTTAATAATTACTGCTGAACACTAACCAAATATGTGGCGGTCAAATCATAAGATTCACTGAGTAGCTTATTTTGTTTTGCTTCTCAAACAATAAACAGTTTAGAAATATGTTTTTCCAGCCAGCTCTCAAATGCAAGACCATTTTGTTCTTATTTCAATAACAACTTCTTAGGAAAAAGATACCACTTTTCCCTAGAGGCATACACACAAAAGTTGTAGAGTATAGTTGCCCTGAAAGTTCATTTAAATATCTCTTAGCACTTCAAGTAATAATTTTAACTATGCTCATGAAAAATTGGTTATGCCATCTTCCTTCAAAGGGAGAAAGGATGCAATGAGAAGCTCACGACTATGGTCATTTGTGCTGGGGATAATGCCTGCCAAATTGTCATTCAAGGCAAAGTTTGGGACATGTAAGAACTCGTGAATTAATGTTTCTAAGGGCCTTTCTTAAGAAATCTACTGGAAGGCAAACTTCAGCCAACTAAAAGATAGCTAGAGAAAGGACTGGCAAACATTTTTTTTTCCTGCTGCTAAGTAAAGTTTGTAAGGAAGTTTATACTGTTCTGTGCTGCATTGAAACAGTATAGGAAGTCTGTCTGCTGTCACACTGACAAAGATAGTGATAGTGTCCATGCTGCCACAATATTCCTGGTAGTTAATAGTGAAGTCCATTTTGACATAGGTCAAGAAAATAAAATCACAGAGGATAGGAAATAAGCAATGCAATTCATTGAACCCCTAATCTGGATAAATGTTTGACTGAAATGATTGAAAAATCTTTTCAGTGGTGATAGTTGATGATTTTATGACTTCTTGACATGGCATGAAATATTATGATATTTCATGGCTTTGGATTGACTGTCACTACTTTCTTCTCCAAAAAAAAATGTTTCCATGAACAATGAAGTTAATGATGACAAAGTGGCATTTTTCTTTTCTTTAATTTATCTTTATTATTGAATGTATTCCAGATGTTCCCCCCCCCCCCCTCATTAACTCCCTCCATCCCAGACCCTCTCTCCCTAGGCCTTCACTGCACTATTGCAAAGTGATATTTTTCAGGAGAAGATACTGAAATTTTTCTATCAGCCAAGCCCACCAGCCCATGAATTAGAATCACATTATAAAGGATGACTGAGCCTTGGAGAACTCCTAATCTGAGAATTCTGGGAGACGTCTTTGGAAGCCTTTCCAATGGTTTGGGTGAACTGGAGGGTAGGCCGTATGATTCATAACCTGAGAAAACCTTAGAAACAATTTATCTTACTTCTGTCATTTTACAGAAGAAATTCAGGGGATTGGACTAAAGTCCCAGAGGAAGCAATTTGTTGAGCTAGAACCATATGAGGTCCTGTTTTACCTTCTGTACCAAGGATTATTTCAAATCTCTGTTTTCCCCAAGTTCCTGAGCACACAAACTTCCCCTTCACTCTCAACAAAAGAATGGGCTTAAACAGGCTTCAATCTCACAGAGAAAATAGAAATCATACGACAAAAATTCTCTCAATTTCCTGCCACCAACTCTGAACTGACAGCCATCCTTCCTTTGTTGTCTCCTGCTAAAGCCAAGGAGGCCCTTCCAATCCCAGCCTAATATCTTTACCTGTGCTATGCCATCATTTTCTCCTCAAAACTGCCATGAATGAACTAGGGATGTTGATCAACTAATTATTCTTTTGTTCTGCTGTATCTCCAATCTGTCTCTCAGTAGGCACTTCCACACTCAAGAAAACTTCAACTTTATCTGTTATGTTTTATGCCTTTTAGTAAAAAGAAAAAAAAAGATTTGAAGTAAATATGACTAAATGTTCAGATGTATTGTTTCTGCTGATGAGTACTTGGGAAGTTATTTAATCTCTGTACCTTTTATGTCAACATTTTTTTTCCTTCAAAAAGCAAAAAAGATTGTGAACATTACTTGCTCAGGAGCAATCAGAGACCATAAGACTAGCATCTATCCACAGGGACTCCACACAGTCACTGCTTCCCTCTGATTTTCACACTCAAAGTGAAGGAAGTTTGGGGCCCTGCTGACGGAGGTTAAAAAAAAAGAGAAAGAAAGTTAATTGGAGAGAGTCTCCTGTTTACATTTGAATAGGGGACTTCCAAACTGAAAAAACTTATTTATACCAGTAGGTGCTACAAAATGTGAGCTGGAAGTGATCATTTGGAATTTTCAAAACCTTCTCTTCAGCAATGTTACTAAAACATTATCAATCACTATGAAAACAGGAAGAATGTCAAAGTTTATCCATTATTTTTTTAAAAATATATTTTATTGATTTTTTACAGATAGGAAGGGAGAGAGACAGAAAGTCAGAAACATCGATGAGAGAGAGACATCGATCAGCTGCCTCCTGCACGCCCCACAGTGGAGATGTGCCCACAACCAAGGTACATGCCCCCAACCAGAATAGAACCTGGGATCTTTCAGTCCACAGGCCGACGCTCTATCCACTGAGCCAAACTGGTATCGGCTAAGTTTATCCATTATTGATTCTCAAATATCTGTTGGCCTCTAGTATGCAAGATAAAATTGGTAAAGAGACGAGTCAATATTTTTTTTTGTTTACTGCTATTATATTATTTCTAATTTTATAAGGAAAATTGCAACTATTATAGAAAAAATCACAATTGCATTTCTAGATTCACGTGAGCCCTCATATTTTTACCCATTCTTCCCTCCTTCCTTCCTGTTGAATGGTGCCCCTTTTCCCTATCCAAGTCAATATTCTTGCCTGGACCTTCCCACTTCCCTCCTTTTTGGGACTGTATTCCATGTCTTGTCTCTTCTATCTTCTTTCTTCAACATTTGCCTCTCCATTAGGTCATCCCCATAATACTTAAATACGTTTCCATTATTCTCTCTTTAAAAGAAGTAACTTGTCGATTGAACTCACATTCATCTCCAGCTGATCCCCATCTCTTACCTTAACAACCAAACTTCTCAGAGAGAATTTCTTTTTTTTTAAATTAATTTTTTATACATATCTCCCCATTGCCCCCCCTCCCTCCCAGGTATACCCCAACCCCCCAGTGTCTATGTTCATTGGTTATGATTATATGCATAGATACAAGTCCTTTGATCTCTTATCTACCTCACCTAACTTTAATCTTCCTGCTGTAATTTTACAGTCTGTTTGAAGCTTTACTGTCTCTGTATCTATCCTTTTGTTCATCAGTTTATAATGTTCTTTATTATCCACAAATGAGTGAGTTCATGTGATGCTTCTCCTTCATTGACTGGCTTATTTCATTAAGCATAAGGCTCTCCAGTTCCAACCAGGTTGCTGCAAATGGTAAGAATTCCTTCTTTTTAATGGCAGCATAGAATTCCATTGTGTAGATGTACCACAGTTTTCTGATCCACTCATCTGCTGATGGGCACTTAGGCTGTTTCCAAATTGTACCTATTGTAAATTATGCTGCTATGAACATAGGGGTACATAAATCCTTTCTGATTGGTGTTTGTAATTTCTTAGGATAAATTCCTAAGAGTAGAATTACAGGGCCAAATGGGAGATCCATTTTTAGTTTTTTGAGGAAACTCCATACTGTTCTCCACAGTGGCTGCACCAGTCTGCATTCCCACCAACAGTGCACAAGGGTTCCTTTTTCTCCGCATCCTCGCCAACACTTGTCGTTTGTTGATTTGTTGATGATTGCCATTCTGACAGGTGTAAGATGGTATAACATTGTTGTTTTGATTTGCATCTCTCAGATGATTGATGACTTTGAACATGTTTTCATGTGTCTCTTAGCCTTCCTTCTGTCGTCTTTCGAAAAGGTTCTATTTAGGTCCGTTGCCCATTTTTTTATTGGATCATTTATCTTACTTTTAATAAGTTGTATAAGTTGGCTGTAGATTTTGGAGATTAAACCTTTACCAGTGATAACATTTGCAAATATGTTCTCCCATACAGTGATCTTTCTTGTTTTGTTGATGGTTTCTTTTGCTGTGCAAAAGCTTTTTATTTTGATGTAGTCCCATTTGTTTATTTTTTTCTTTAGCTTCCATTGCCTTTGGAGCAGTATCAGTAAAGAAGTTCTTTCGGCATATATCTGAGATTGTGCTGCCTGTGGATTCCTCTAGTATTTTTATGGTTTCCCTTCTAATGTTTAAGTCCTGTATCCATTTTGAGTTTATTTTTGTATTTGGTGCAAGTTGGTGGTCTAGTTTCATTTTTTTGCATGTATCTGTCCAATTTTCCCAACACCATTTATTGAAGAGGCTATCTTGGTTCCATTGAATGTTCATGCCTCCTTTGTCAAATACTAGTAGAGCATAGTGGTTTGGTTGGATATCTGGGTTCTCTATTCTATTCCATTGGTCTATATGTCCATTCTTGTGCCAGTACCAGGCTGTTTTGAGAACAGTTGCTTTGTAGTATAGCTTGAAATCTGGTATTGAGATCCCACCTACTTTATTCTTCTTTCTCAGAATTGCTGTAGCTATTCATGGTCTTTTTTTGTTCTAGATGAATCTATGAAGAATTCTTTCTAGGTCTGTGAAATATGTTGTTGGTATTTTAATGGGTAGTGCATTGGATCTGTAGATTGCTTTGGGTAGTATGGACATTTTAATGATGTTGATTCTCCCAATCCATGAGCATGGTATGCTTTTCTATCTGTTAACATCTTCCTCTATCTCTTTTTTCAGTGTCCTGTAGTTTTCTGCATATAGGTCTTTTACCTCTTTAGTTAGGTTTATTCCTAGGTATCTTAATTTTTTTGGTGCGATGGTAAATGGGATTGCTTTTTTAGTCTCTCTTTCTGTAATTTCACTATTAGTGTATAGAAATGCCACAGACTTCTTAGCATTAATTTTGTATCCTGCTACATTGCTGAATTCATTAATTAAGTCAATTAGTTTTGGAATGGAGTCCTTTGGGTTTTTTATGTACAATATCATGTCATCTGCAAATAAGGACAGCTTTACTTCTTCTTTTCCAATTTGGATGCCTTTTATTTCTTTTTCTTGTCTAATTGCAATGGCTAATACTTCCAGTACTATGTCGAATAGGAGAGGTGAGAGTGGCCATCCCTGTCTTGTTCCTGTTCTTAGGGGAAATGGTTTTAGTTTTTGCCCATTGAGTATGATGTTAGCTGCGTGTGGGTTTATCATATATGGCTTTTATGATGTTGAGGTATGCTCCTTCTATTCCCACTTTGCTGAGAGTTTTTATCAAGAAAGGGTGTTGGATTTTGTCAAATGCTTTTTCTGCATCAATTGATAAGACTATGTGATTTTTATCTCTCAATTTGTTTATGTGATGTATCACATTTATTGATTTGCGGATATTGTACCATCTCTGCATTCCTGGGATGAATCCTGCTTGGTCATGGTGTATGATCTTTCTGATGTACTGCTGGATCTGGTTTGCTAGAATTTTGTTGAGGATTTTGGCATCTATGTTCATGAGAGATATTGGCCTAAATTCTCTTTCATTGTGTTGTCTTTATCTGGTTTTGGTATTAGGGTGATGCTGGCTTCATAGAAGGTGTTTGGAAGTGTTCCTTCTTCTTGAATGTTTTTGAATAGTCTGAGGAGGATAGGTTTTAATTCTTCCTTGAATGTTTGGTAAAACTCTCCTGTGGAGCCATCTGGTTCCAGGCTTTTATTTGCTGGAAGCTTTTTGATAACTGCTTCAATTTCTTCCATAGTTATTGGACTATTGAGATGTTTGGCTTCCTCCTCATTGAGTTTTGGAAGGTTATATTTTTCTAGAAAAATGTCCATTTCTTGCAGGTTGTCCAATTTGTTGGAATAGAGTTGTTCATAGTATTTGTTAACAATCCTTTGTATTTCCACAGGGTCTGTTGTTATTTCTCCTCTTTCATTTCTGATTTTGTTTATTTGGGTCTTCTCTCTTTGCTTCTTGGTGAGCCTGGCTAGGGGTCCATCAATCTTGTTTATCCTTTCAAAGAACCAGCTCTTTGTTTTGTTGATCTTTTGAATTGTTTCTTTGGTCTCCAAGTTGTTTATCTCCTCTCTGATCTTCACTATTTCCTTCTTTCTGAGTACACTGGGCTTTTCTTGTTGCTCTCATTCTAGCTCTTTGAGTTGTAGGTTTAGGTAATTTATTACCATTGTTTCCTGTTTTTTGCAGTAGGCTTGTAGGGCTATGAACTTCCCTCTCAAGACTGCTTTCACTGTGTCCCATAAATTTTGTATTGTTGTGTTGTCATTGTCATTTGTTGCCATGATGTTTTTTATTTCTTCCTTGATCTCTCTGGTTACCCAGTCGTTGTTTAATAGCATGATGTGTAGTCTCCATGTGTTTGATTTCTTTCTATTGTTTTTACTATAGTTGATTTCTAGTTTTATGCCAATGTGGTCTGAGAAAGTGCTTGATATGATTTCTATCTTCTTGAATTTGAAGAGACTTTTCTTATGACCCAACATATGATCTATCTTTGAAAATGACCCATGTGCACTGGAGAAGAATGTATATTCTGTGGCTTTGGGGTGAAATGTTCTGAAGATGTCAATTAATTCCATCTGGTCTAGTGAGTCATTTAGGATTGATGTTTCTTTGCTGATTTTTTGTTTAGAGGATTTGTCCAGTGGTGACAGTGGGGTATTAAGGTCTCCTACTATGATTGTATTGCTCTCAATCTATCCCTTAATATCCTCCAAGAATTTTTTTATGTATTTAGGTGCTCCTATATTGGTTGCATATATGTTTAGCAGAGTTATTTCTTCTTGTTGGATTGTTCCCTTTAGTATTATGAAGTGGCCTTCTTTATCTCTTATTATGTCCTTCACTTTGACATCTAATTTGTCAGATATAAGTATTGCAACCCCAGCTTTTTTTTCATTTCCATTTGCCTGAAATACCATCTTCCATCCCTTCACCCTCAATCTGTGTGCATCTCTTTTCCTGAGGTGGGTTTCTTGCCAACAGCAGCTATATGGATCATGTTTTCTTATCCAATCGGTTACCCTATGTCTTTTGATTGGAGCATTTAATCCATTTACATTTAAAGTTATTATTGATAAGTACTTATCTGTTGCCATTTTTAGTCCTTACCCCTGATTTCCTTCTTCGCTTCCTCCTTCTTTTTATTACAGCAGACCCTTTAACATTTCTTGCATTGCTGGTTTGGTGGTAATATATTCCCTTAGACCTTTTTTGTCTGTGAAGCTTTTGATTTCACCTTCAATTTTGATTGAGAGTCTTGCAGGGTACAGTATTCTTGGGTTCAGACCCTTCTTTTGCATGACTTTGTATATTTCATTCCATTCCCTTCTGGCCTGATGAGTTTCTGTTGAGAAGTCAGTAGCTAGTCTTATGGGGGTTCCTTTGTAGGTAACTTTCTGTTTCTCTCTGGCTGCTTTTAAGATTCTTACTTTGTCATCGATGTTTGCCAATTTAACTATAATGTGCCTTGGTGTCGGTTTGTGGGGGTTCATTATGCTTGGGACTCTGTGAGCTTCTTGGGTTTGTGTGGGTTTTTTCTTTCCCATATTGGGGAAATTTTCTGTCATTATTTCTTCAAACACGTTCTCTAATCCTTGTTCAGTTTCCACTCTTTCTGGAACCCCAATTATGCAGATGTTGTTTTGTTTCATGTTATCCCAAAGTTCCCTTAGGCTCTCCTCTTGCTTTTTAACTTTTTTTTCTAGAAGCTGCTGTACTTGCGTATTTTTTCCTACCGTGTCTTCTAGCTTACTGATGTGGTCCTCTGCTTCTTCTAGTCTACTTTTGATGCTTTCTATTGAGTTCTTTATAGCAGTGATGTCATTTTTCATTTCTTCTTGATTATTCTGCACCTCCTCTAGGTTCTTCTGCATTTCTTCTTGCTGCTTCTTCATCTCCTCTTGGGTCTTCTTCATTTCCTCTTGGCTCTTACTCAGATTGTCAATTTTGTCTTCCATTCTTTTCATCCACCTTATGATCATTTCTCTGAACTCTTTCTCTGGCAGGCTTATTTCTGCTTCTATTTCGTTTACTTCCTTTTCTGGTGAAACCTGCCTTTCTGTCTTATGTGGGCTGTTTCTTTTTCTGCCCATGGTCTTTCTTCTCCGGGTGTCTGGTTATGTAGTTCTCTCTCCTTTCCGTGTGCCGTGTGGATCTCTGAATCCACTGCCCGCGTGTCTGCGCTGTTTGGAGAGCCATGTTCTGCGTCCCCGGCTATACGGTGGGTGCCTCCACCAGCCGAAGCTTTCAGACCTCCGCAGACATCCACTTCCCTCTTATCCCAGGCAAAATCTGACCTTTCCGTGTGCTCTGTGGATCTCTGATTACGCCGCGTGTCTGTGCCGATTGGAGAGCGGAGTTCTTGGTCCCCGGGTCCCCAGATGCTCGATGGGTGCCCCAGCCGCAGGCTTCAGACCACCACAGACATCCACCTCCCTCTGCAAGATCTCAGACAGAATTTCTTAAAAAAAAAAAATTCTACTCTCTCAATCTTCATTTCCTCAGTCCCCCTCATTCTTCAAGCCAGGCCATTATCATCTACTCATAATACTTTCTCTGCCTTCACCAAATTACACATCCCCTTTATGTCACCATTGACCTTTTTGTCTGTCTACTTGATGGAACAGGCATAAGTTTTTAGGGGAGTGCAGAAGGCAACTTTCCTCTCTGTTACCCTTTGTGCTTCTCAAGACTTGGACAAAATCTTGGGCAGATACCACAGCTTTTCTAGTTACTCTCAGGGATTAATAAAGAATTTAATTTTTTTAGAAGATTGAAATTTTGTATTAGACATGACTAGGATTAAATCTTTAATCCAAAATAAAAACTTCTGTCTAAATCAAGCCTCGTTTAAATTGGGATATCTGTAATAAGGAAGGTGGCATAGGTGGCTTTGCAGTATTTCTCTTCTAAAATTTGGTATCTACTTATAATGCTTTCTCTGCCTTCACCAGGATTGGTTCTCAAAAAATTCTTACCGGAGTCCCTAAAGATTATATATAAAAAGAAATCATATATAAAGAGGTTTTATAGATAGGTATAATACATTAAAAAATAGTTCAGAAACAGGTCTGAACAAATGGAACATACTCTTAAATTCCAAAGTTATAAAGAGATCAAGTAGAGTGGTTTTTGACTCAAAAAGGCATTTTAAAGATGCTAATAATAAACAGATTTCAAGTGACCTAATCAATTACCACTGAAACTGTCTCTTTGTTTCCATTTAGATACACTGTAGTTTGAAACTAAATTAAACTACTGTTCATTCTGGAGCCCTTTAGAAGCCTTCCCTGTTGATTTCACTAAAATCAGAACTCATGAAACTAATTTGGCTCCTAATAATATGATCCTTCATGATAATTAAAGGGTTGTCATATCCTTCATGACAACAATACTTCATGATGACTTTTAGAGGCATGTGACACTACTGAATTTTTCAGGTAAGTTTAAATACATTCATTCATTCACTTTAAAACTATTTTTTTGGGAAAGGGCAATGAACATTCATTAAGCACCCCTATCTGCTGAGTTATGTCAGCTGTTTTGCATTCCTTGACTCCTCTCAACCCGTGAAATAGGTATTACAATCTTCATTATATAAATGAGGAAATAACAGCTTAATAACATAGCTCAGATCATAGAGCTATTGCGTGGCAGAGCTGATATGTGAGGCCCAGTTTTTCTCTCTAGCACATCAATCACAGTGCCTGGCAGAGTGATTCCCAAACCTATGACATTCCACCATATCTAAGATAGCAAGACACTTCCTTCTGTCAAGACCTTTATCTCCCTTTCAAGACAGGAACCATGAATAGGTTGTAGGTTTATAAAATATGGTCAGGATGTGCTTCTCCTTCTATTATACCTACCCATACTCTCCCTGTGGTGTCTCATGGACTCCATACTGAAAATATATGATAACAAAGAATCATGAGATGTTTCTCTTCCTCATGGCCCCAACATATGATGCTTTATTCCAGCAATCATTTTGGGTTTGTTTCTATTATTATTCACTAGAAATTCATGCATGGGGGAGGGGGATGTCCCTCAGCATAGCTTGCACCCTCTCCAATCTAGAACCCATCAAAGGATATCTGACTGCCAGTTTAAGCCCAGGTCTAAATGGACAGTCAGACATCCCTCTCACAATTCAGGACTGCTGGCTCCCAACCACTCACCTGCCTGTCTGCCTGATTGCCCCCAACTACTTCTGCCAGCCAGCCTGATTAATCCCTAACCACTCCCCTGCCAGCCTGATCAACACCTAACTGCTCCCCTGCTGGCCTGATTGCCCCTAACTGTCCTTCCTACCAGCCTGGTCATCCCTAACAGCCCTTCCATGCTGGCCCAGTCATCTTCAACTGCCCTTCCCTGCAGGCCTGGTTGCTTCCAACTACCCTTCCCTACTTGCCCATTCAACCCCATCTGCCCTTCTCTGATGGCCTGGTTGCCCAACTGCCCTCCCTGCAGGTCTGCTCCCCCACAACTGCCCTCCCCTACAGGCCTGGTCCCCTTCAACATTCCTCCCCTCAGGCATGGTCACCCCCAATTGCCTTCCCTTGCTGGCTTGGTTCCCCAACTACCCTTCCCTGCTAGCCTGGTCACCACTAACTGCCCTCCCTTGCAGGCCTGATTGCCCCCAACTGGCCTCCCTTTCAGGTCTGGTCCCTCCCAACTGCCCTCCTCTGCTAGCCTGATTACCCACAACTGCCCTCCCCTGCCAGCCATCTTGTGGTGGTCAGCTTGTGTCCACCTGGGGGCAGCCATCTTGTGTGTTGGAGTGGGAGTCAATTTGTATATTACTCTTTTATTAGATAGGATAATTTATTTGTTTCTCTCTCAATGCCAATACATTACATTGCTCCACATGACCTCTGTTGCAGGTGATGTTAATGTTCTTCTTGTAACCCACACACCTACCCTGGGGACAGTTCCTCTTATAGGGTAATGGTGTCCTGATGATGTTCTCTAACTGCAGGAACTTTCTCAGCCCACACACGGAGCAGGAAGAAAGTACAGTGGTACCTCAAGATATGAGTGCCCTAACATACGAGATTTTTGAGATATGAGCAATTTTTGCTTTGAAATACGAGCAACATTTGAGATAGGAGTAATCACGCAGATCAGCCGGCTGCACACGACCCACCAGTTTACTGCGACTCGAGCGTCTCATAGTTTCCCATGCCTCAAGGTTACGGAACGAATTAAACTCATATCTCGAGGTACCACTGTACCAGAATGTTAAAACCCTCATAGTGATCCCTGGGCCAATGAAGGGTAGGAACTGGTATATAAATACTCTGATGCTATCATTCTTCAATGGCAAATTCTGAGACATGTTCAGCAGTGTTTGAGAGGGATTCTAGGGGGGCTGTGTCTCAATTTTCCTGGTGATAATGTGCTTGTCAAGGTAACTTTCTTCCCTGTTTGTTTCAGATAGGTATTCTCAGGAAGCTGACCCTTGGAGGTTAGTGTTCAGAAAAGTTACTGAAAGTGCTCTCAAGATTGATCTATGTAAAAGGAAAGGGAGGAGGGGAGGTTGGGCTGAGAGAGAAGTTGAACAGTACTTGGATCCACATGCTCCTAACACAGACCTCCGTGTTTCCTTCCTTCTAGTTTTTCTCCTTCCAGGCCTCTGAATAACCAGCTAAGCCAGTCACCAAGACTGCATGTCTTAGTTTAAGCTGTTATAACAAAACTAGAGGCCCAGTTCATGAATTCATGCATCAGTGGGGTCCCTTGGCCTGGCATGAGGGATTGGGCTGAAACCGGCTCTCCAATATCCCCCAAAGGGTCCTGGATTGTGAGACAGTGCAGACCAGGCTGAGGGACCTCACTGGTGCACAATGGGGGCTGGGGAGGGACCATAGGAGGGCTCCGGGATGTGTCTGGCCTGTTTCACTCAGTCCTGATCAGCCAGACTTCAACAGCAAGCTAACCTATCAGTTGGAGCATCTGTCCCCTGGTGGTCAGTGCATATCATTATGCATATTACACTTTGATTGGTTGAACAGATGACTGAATGACCAGACTCTTAGCATATGAGGATGTTATTATATGGGCTACTACAGATGGGTAGTTTAACAAATACTTATTTCTCACAGTTCTGGAGGCTAGAAGTTGAAAATCAAAGTGCTAACAGATTCAGTGTCTGGTGCAGACTCTCTACCTGGTTTGTAGATGTCTGTCTTTACATAACCTTTCTTGGTGTATGCATGTGGGGTTAAGGGAGTGGATGAGGATGGGTGAAGATGGATCTTCTAACTTCCTCTTTTTATTTTATTTTATTTTATTTTATTTTTGTTAATCCTCACCTGAGGATATTTTTCCATTGATTATTAGAGAGAATGAAAGAGAGGGAAGACACAAAGAGAAACATAGATTGGTTGCATTCGACACATGCCCCTACAGGGGCCAGGAATTGAGCCTGCAACCAAGGTATGTGTCCTTGACCAGAATTGAACCTAGAATCCTTCAGTCCACTGAGCCAAACTGGCCATTGCACTTCCTCTTTTAATAGGGGCATTAAACTAATCTCGTCAAGAAGGCCCCATCCTCATTGGGCATAGGGCTTTCTTCTTCATGCTGGGAAGCATATAACGCAATAATTGTTCCTTTACTTGGGAAGGGAAGTCGGGCATGTCCCAGACCAATGTATTCCTAAACATTTCATTGATATGGCTGACCCTGAGTCTTGATTAGGTGTTGTCTCATCTCTTTGAGGCACATGTGTTTTACTAAGGTCTTTGGCATACTTGCCACTTTGCTCATCTAGTCAGGTAGTGAGCCAGGGTGAGCATTCTAGAGGAATGTCAGATATATTATGACAGTGGACAAGAAAATAAACCTAGTTCGGGCAAGACTAGAAATATAGTATATTATAGTATGTTCCAAGCGAATGCAAACTATTTCTGATCTTCCTTTCTGACGGGAATAGAAAAGAAAATATTTACCAGGTTAATGACTGTATACCATGTGGCTGAGGACTTGTTAATCTGTTGTATCAGAGACACCACAGCTGGCCAATATACAATTAATGTAAATGTTTGGTTAGGCTTGTAATAGGATATTTTCAGGACCCATCTGGCTTTTGTAAGTTCAGACTGGGGAATTAAATGAAGGAATGATGGGACCATCACTGCTGCATCCTTTAAGTCTTTAAGAGTGATACTAATCTGTGCCATTTTCCCATTAAAGCTCTCATCCCACAGACCAAGAAACCAATGTGAGGATTCTGCCAGCTACCAAAGGTGTCCACTTTATGCATTTGGCAACTGGAAAAATACCTACTGGGTAGGTGTGTGGACTCAGTGAACTCAGTGTGAGGCAGGCCGTGGCCATGCTGTTTCACATGCCAGGGTGTCAGTGCAAGCTTACTCCCCATGTTTCCAAGATTCCTGAAATCTGTGTGTGTTGTTCTTTCCCAGTATATAGTTGCCATAGTAAATGGCCAGAGGTCTGTTTGGAGTTGTCTTAGGAGAACCATTTCTCATATGCACTTCCCATGACATTGTAGGGTCTTTTCTCAGGGGAACTGGTCTTTTTCAGCCAATGATTTATGGGGCCAAAAATAGGCTGAGGTCCAAAAACAGGGCAAGAGGTCATAACTCTTTATTTTGATGTCTGGCCTTAGCCTCCTGTCTGTCCATCTTGACTTTTGTGATCATATAGATTGAGTGACACCTTTGCTGGCAGCCCATCTCTCTTGCCCATGTGGATAAAATGTCCTATTAACCATCACCTTAGCTCCTATGATTCAGCCTCCTGGGTGCCATGCTATCCTTGCTCCTCATTGAGATAGCCGTGCCCTCCTGCCTCTGGTGGTTTAGTGCTCCACCTCAATTCTATTATTTATGGAACCTCTACCTTCATTTTTATCAAGTAGCCCAGTTCTTTGATGTCTTCCCTTCCAGGTGCCCTGACCTACAGAGGAGAGCATCTCAGGGATGGTTGAGGCCTTCTCATCTCAACACATCTCTTATTCTTGGTGAACTGAATATGCTCTGGGCCCTCCCACCAACCAGGGTTGTGTGACGGGTTTCCTGTGTTATAGTATATCCATTCTGCATGCCCACTTTTGGCCCCTTCTTTTACTGTCTGTCACAGAACATTTGGAGATTTCAGATCATTTAGGAGCCTGCAAAAGTGATGATCCAGACTAAGAACCATTCCAAGAATGTGATGCCTTGGGGTCTTTGCTATGTTGTTAAATCCTTTATCCCAAGAAAGTGTTCCCATCTTACTCTCTTTATTCCACTTTCTGCCCTACTAGCTCTTGATTTGGCACTCAGGGATTTCCATTCACATGGGCTCTCTCAGATCTTACTGGCATGTGCTAACTAGGTCCTTCAGGTCCTTCAGGTTGTAGTCTCTTCCCTTCCTGGCAGGCACAGCATTTGTTTTGTGAGCTTATTCTACTTCCTGGTCTGGTGGTAGGAGAATGCATGGCCGAGACAGAAGGAAGCACATGTTATCTTGCAAGGTTAGGGGGAACGTGGTGCCTTTAACAGGTTGTCCCTTCTGCAGTGGATTTTGAGGATTTAATATTTTCAAGTGCACCAACCTGGAAGTTTCCATCTCAGATTTTAGGATCCCATTATTGCAGACCTGGCATGTTGAGAGTTCAACCTTCTCTGGAGCTTTGCTGCTGTTAGGATTAAGTCCGGGTCCAGGTCCTCAGATTTCTTGGCTCTTTACCAGCAGAAGAGGAAAATCTCTTAATGTGCTTCAAAGAGGCCTTTTGGCTTTCACGTCTCACCTTTAATTGCTGATTAATCATTTTGGGCTTTCTATTATTTTTTAGTAAATCACCTAATGTCTCCAGCAATAGCCATCCAATTCCATTCATTTCTCAAATTCCTGATACATTGCACTTCCTAATGCATTTCCTTTGACCAGTTTGCCACCTGTTTCAGTTTACAACATGTAAAAGTTTTCCCATTTGCATGACTACCTTGTTCAGGGGCTGTGTGGGTTTCTACAATGTGGCCCTCATTGCCAGCTGGCCGGCATGGGGTTCAGCTCCAGAAACGCTTGTTGGCATCTGCTTTCTTAAACCCATCTTTGCAGTCAGGCTCCCTGGTAATCATATGAATAGGGAGAGAAGCAAGCAGCACATTTATTTGGAAGTCTTTTATTTTATTTTATTTTTTTAGTTTTAGTCAGTAGTTATTTTTTTTATTTCTTTCCAATTGGGAGTCTTTTAAAGATTAACATATGCAAAGGAGGAGAAGCAAGCAGGATTGAGCAGAAGGAGAAGCTGAACAAGAGGCAGTCGCAGAAATGTGTCAGTGATCCCACAGGAAGCTTTGAAGCTGGGATGACTACTCAGATTTAATGGGAATGGGGGAGATGGTGTTAGGATTTATATACTCTTGTATCAACTAGCCCTTGGACACAGGCTACTCCTAGGAGCATAACATGGGGTGAAGGAAGTTCCCAGAGTCTGTCAGCTGCTGTCAGCCGTACACCCAGCAACTAGGGAAATAAGAGCTTCAGTCCTGAAGGTTATTACTGGTGGCCCAGCATGGCCTCCACACGGTATCACTTTCCCAATCCTCACTGTGCTGCCTGGGATCACCTAGAACAGTGGCTGGAAAACTCATTAGTCAACAGAGCCAAATATCAACAGTCCGGTTGAAATTTATTTTGAAAGCCAAATTTTTCAAACTTAAACTTCTTCTAATGCCACTTCTTCAAAATAGACTTGTCCAGGCTGTGGTATTTTGTGGAAGAGCTGCATTCAAGGGGCCAAAGAGCTGCACATGGCTCTCGAGCCGCAGTTTGCTGATCAGGGACCTAGAATAAGGTACTTCCACCCAAGTCTTTGATCAGGGTCAGCTTCTGGTGAACCCCTGAACTCAGCCTCCCATGAGGATAAGCAATTTTTAGACAGATATTATAGTAGTAAATATAAGAATTACTAGTTATCACAGCAATAACTCACATTTGGAATATATTTTACAGGTAACAACTCGCAATTTCACTTTG
Organism: Lasiurus cinereus; assembly: GCA_011751065.1. Classification (NCBI taxonomy): domain Eukaryota; kingdom Metazoa; phylum Chordata; class Mammalia; order Chiroptera; family Vespertilionidae; genus Lasiurus; species Lasiurus cinereus. Next base: position 43,181,261 of record JAAGEH010002528.1, on the reverse strand, counting down.
TTCATCTCTAAGGTGAAGGGTGTTTGACTAATGACTACTAAGATAACTTCCAACTCTATCATGTTCTAGCATCGCCTTGTCTGCTCAACCTTCTATCACAGCAGAAGCCCCTGCCCTCATTGCTCTGGGGCACTCTGCCACACAGCCAAAGAAGGATGGGGTAGGAAATGTCTGCACAGATTAGCTTTGCTGTTTCATTTGTTTATAAGACCACCTATCTGTTAAAGCAGAGATACAGCAAAGAGCTGGGCCCCAAGCTCAAGAGGTTAAAAACTATGGTGCAAAGTCTTCTCTGTTCTACTGAGGCCCAAGGACTCTTGGGAAGAGGGAGAATGCCCTTATGTGTAGGATGCTGGTGACAAGCAAAAATGCTCCCACTAATGCCCAGTGACCGTGGTGTTTAGTGGCTAGGGGCTAAAGATGGAAGCATTGCCCTGTGCAGGAGGCACTCACCCCAGGAATGAAAATACCAACAACTCCTGTACAGAAGTATATATATCAACTGGTAGGGGAGGTTGTGTGAGAAGGAGAAGGACCAAATGATGATCCCATTACCGATTTCTATACACGTAGATTGGGCTTAGTTTGTTCACACTTAGTTCAGCACAAACATAGTGAAGACTTGGCCCTGGAATTCTCCCTAGAAACTTTCCCCACTCCATAAGCTTGTGCACAGCTATGAGTCAGTGGAGCAAGCTATGTTTCTTCTAATATTTCTTAAGGCAAAGGAAGCGCTCATCTGTAAAGGAGAAGAAGGCTTTGTTCAGTTCTCACTGCTTATTTATTCTGAGTTTAAAATTACAAAGCACATTAATTGGGGAGAATAGTAAATATTGATGGCAAGGCGGCAGATGTCACCAAAGTGAAAACAGAGAAGCCTCTTTATGCTGCTCAGGGTCCGAGAGAACATCCTTCTATGGGTTTAACTTATATTTTCAGATTTTATCAATCTGTAGCAGTTTTGTTTCAGGGAACATCATCCAACTAACAACAGATACCAGTCACATAAAAGAAGGGGCTGAGATGCAGCTCTAGTTATAGTGATGAATTTTTAGGAAAGCCAGAATCATAGTTTGGAGAAAGTCAAGTTGCTAAGACATCTTCTCAGTTTTTGAAATGCATATGGAGTGCACCACTAGGGTAGAACCTTAAGAAAAACCATGAGGATTTTTTCTTCATTAATTACAAAAAGTTATATTGGAATCAGAATGTTTAAATTGGTGTATGCTTTATAACTTGGTTTGATTTTGCATTCATGTAATATTTAATTAAGAAATAAAACAGCCGAAACCGGTTTGGCTTAGTGGATAGATCGTCGGCCTGCGGACTGAAGGGTCCCGGGTTCGATTCCGGTCAAGGGCATATATCCTGGTTGCGGACACATCCCCAGTAGGGGCGTGCAGAGGGCGGCTGATCAATGTCTCTCTCTCATCGATGTTTCTAACTCTCTATCCTTCTCCCTTTCTCTCTGTAAAAAAATCAATGAAATATATTTAAAAAAAGAAGAAGAAGAAAGAAATAAAACATATATTAAGGTCTAAATCCCTATACATTCATACTATCATCATCCAAGTTAGTGTCTGGAGGGGAATTTTAAGTATGGAAAGGAACATTAATAGTTTCTTGGGTCTAAAATTAAAGTGCATTTTTAAAGTTAAGTTTTCAATAGTATATTTTTTATCAAATTTAATCAATACATTTTATTCTAATACTTATATGAATATTAAAATTACTTTGATGTTTAAATTTAACTCCAATTCAACAACCTACACTTATCTTAAACAATTAGGCTCACTTATGAACTTGGTTCAATAAATTTCTTTAAAAAATTTTAGAATAAATATCTTACTGTAATATATCCCAGCTTTTTCTAGGCATTTCAAATGCTTGGCAAGACAAAATCACAACCTTAACAAGTCTTTCTGATGTCTACAGGAAAACTGTGTTAATCATATAAAATTATGAATTTTTGTATACCAAGTTTTCTTACTATAACTTGCTTAAAATTGATATAAAACAAACTTTTGGCTTAAAATCACAGATTTAAATTAGTTATACAATTCACACTGAAGTCATGATCTCCTGAGTGGCTAGATTCTTTTTTTAATTAATACATCCATGAGTTTGATTTATCCCATCATCTCTAAATGCAATTTTAAACCTTTCTGGCTTGTCAAACAAGGACACAGGCTACTTCCCCAAACAAGGAGAGATCATTCACATAGCCAGACAGTGCTGGAAATAAAGTGGATGGATCCCAGAAGTATTAAGGAGCTGGGGACAATTGTGCTTGGTGAATGATTTAAAGAGGAAAGTTAGGGAGGGAGAGGGTCAAAGATGACACTCAAGATAAATTTTCATGGATAATAGTGCCAAAATTTACTGGGATGTGGAGTATCAGATGGAGAAAGGATGTGGGAAGGTTAGCAGTATAAATTTTAGAGCTGAAGGATGCCTTAGCATTTGTCTAAATAACTCTTGTTTATAGGTAAGAAAGCTGATACTCAAAAAATCAAAGGATTAATTTTGTTTGTTTTGTTTTTGTGTTATATTTTTTTTGTTGCTAATCCTCACCCAAGGATATTTCTTTTATTGATTTTTTAGGGTAAGTGGAAGGGAGGAAGAGAGACCCAGAGAGAGAATATCCTTGTGTAAGAGACACATCGATTGGACAAATGATTACTGTTTTAGTAAGGAATCTTAAAAAAACAAAAACAAAAAAACTCCCACACAAATGGCACCTTTTTCAATGTGCATTGCAAAAGAGAGACACACACTTTTCTCCTAGATTTACTCCCTTTTAATATATCTGTCTCACCAGTGGACAGGATGAAGTAGGATCTACTAGAAATCACTCGTCTTGCTAGTATTAGAACAATAAAAAACAAAGCAAATAGAAACATTGCCTCCACTATTCCAAGCACAACCTAAGATGATACAAGATGAGGACTTTAAAACACACACACACACACACACACACACACACACACACACTGTGTTTATAAGTCCAGCAAGTACAGAGCATGCACAACAGCCAAGTTGTCATGTTGCCTTTGGTTGAGATGCCACACGCCGCCATCATTTTCTCAGGTTGGGTAAGTGGATGAATGCTAGATACCAAGATCATATTATGGCTTGTCCCAGGTTACAGAACACAGAGCAGCATTTCTGTTGTTAATGTATGTTGACTTTAGCATTGCCAAAAAGCCAACCTCAGCTTTTGGCCAAGTTTTTCCAAAAGTTGTATAAGCTTTTCCCTTTAAATTGGCTGGATGATTGTAATAGTCGTAGGCTCACATTAATGTTCCAGATTTGTTCTGGGAAACCCAGGAGTGCAAAGCAGAAGCACATGGACAATTGAGGGGGCCAAAAGAGAGTGAGGAGACCTCCTTAATTTTAATTCTTTGGAATTTTAACTTTTTTTTAGAAAAAAAAACCCACCTAGTTTTATTGTGGCAAAAGAGACATAGAGGGACCTTCAAGGTCCCTTCTAGACAGTAGGGTATAGAAATGGCCAGAGTATGTCCAGGAATCACAGACATTCGTAGAAAGTGGGGCCACCCTACCTGTCTGTCACACGGCAGTGCCACACTAGGTGGGCTTCTCCCATGAATCAATAGGTCATGCACACATTCAAGAATCTCTCCAAGAACTTAGAAAAAAAAAATCTCTCCTTAATCCTATAAGAATAGTTGGATAATAAAAAGGGGATATGAATAAGAAAATTTTTTTAAAATTTGATGTTATTAAGTCGGGGGCACGGGAGGGGGAACTCCAAAGACTTGAATCCAGATTAGAATAATTGTGGGACAGCGAATCCTGTTAACCTGTTTATGACCGCTTTGCAGTTGAGATTTTCAGATTCTCATTGGCTTTTGGAGATAACTTCTCATAGGAGGTTATCGGAAGTGGGAGAATGTGGAGAGGTGTTTTCCTTTTAAAAAATATAACGATGGGTTGGATATTTCCAAAGTTTTCGCATGTGCTTCTAGTCAGAGAGTCTATCAATTGCAATTCATGAGAGAACACACTACAATTTTCAAAACTGAATGTCAGGTAAAATTTCAAAGTGTACTCTGTCATTGTGGACACCATGATTGTCTATCAGGAAAATTGATATGATAGAAATAGAATGTGTATGGAATTATCTCCATAGCTATTAGATATCTAATAAATGGAATGCCTCCTGTATTGAAAGCAAGAGTCATTGTACTATTCTTTGCTTAACCTTATTTTTACTTTCAGGAGGTAGGAGGCCCGTAGGGCAGAACATGCAAATAAGGCAAATGAAAAGACACAATCTGGGGCCCATGATTCAGGCAAAGAAGCTGAGTGAACTAACCTGTCATTTGTGATAAAGTACTTTAGAAATGTTAATTCTGTCACTGAATAATGGGTCTCAGCTTGACTGAACTCTAGGCAATTATTTCACATCTAATTTGAGATGACGCATCAAAGAAAATCAAGCACACATTTATTTAGTTTGGTACCTGGCAGCAGATAATGAACTGGTATCTTTCTGCTCAGAACAATAAGTTTGAATCTATGTCAGGTGTAAACTGACATTTCTCTCTCTGGTTTTTCTTTTGGAGTCCATATTACGACTCACATGCTGGCTTTCCCCTCCATCTTCAATTATAGGGTTTGCTGTGTTATTATGTTTGATGAGTTTGTTGTCACATTCTTCCATCCACCACTGGATGCCAGTAGAGGACTGTGGCTTAAACTCTAGGGGTTGACTGACCATTTCTAAGCAATGAAATGGCATTAGAATTGGAAATACAATCCCAACTTCCTGAAATTTATAAATCCCAGAAATGACCGCAAGCTGCATGTACCTGATCTGAAAATGTTTTTATTTTTAGGTCTCTAGAGAGTAGATATTATTTTCATCTGAAAGTTTGGAATAATGAGACTCAGAGGATTTAATTATATTACAATTAATCATGCACAGAACCAAAGTTTTGATTCAAGGTTTTCTGACTTCCCCATCTTCTTATTCTTCTTAGTCTGATTGCAGATCTAGCTTGGGAGAAGTGTGGTGTATCCTTGGATTTTATGCATGCTGTCTTTTTGCAGGGAGAAATACAAAGGAAAGAGCTTCTTAGGGTTAATTGCATATAAATTATCTGGGCCTCTGATGACATGTAGGTTCTGATTCCAATTCTGAATTTCTAATCTGCTTTCAAATTATGCTGATTTTACTGGTTGAGGGGCCATACTTTGAGCGGCAATACCCTGGGGCCCTGAATTTGGACACTAACAGTAGGGAGTCATGGGATCCACCTGTCCACAGTTCATGATTATGCTCTTAAGGGTCTCACTCTGAATGGAGAAGAAAGCAAAGAGTTTGTGCTCAGCGTTAATGTCACTTTCCTCACTGTCCCAATTTTCCATGATATTTCTTGGGCTAGCCACCTGGAGGTGCTGATGAACCTCTATTTAAAAAGCTGAGCTCTGTGAGGTTATTGGAGTGTTCCCAGAGGTTCTCAGGCTGGCCTATAGATGGGTGGGGAGAGAAGTTGTTCACTAGTAGGTGAAAAACACGAAAGGACTCCAGACTAGAGGATGTGTCTGAGATAGAGCTGGATCCTCTGCTGGGAACCCTGCCCAGATATCAGCAGAAGGGATCAGGTCAAGGAGGCATTGATAGAGCAGTGGGCCTCTTCATTGTCCACTTTGAGGGAGAAAGATGTTAGTCCCAGTGTCTACTTAGTAGGAAGAGAGGGATAGATCAGGGATTTTTCCTGAGGCTTCTAGCTCCACTAAATTTAAGAATATAATAAAATATTTACTTATTTGATCTTCATATTTCAAATTAAGAGGCTGTCATCCAACTGATGAAAAAAAATGCTTGCAAATTCATCAAATTGATTGCCTATCATAGAAGTAAGCAAATTTTTTTCAATAATGGAACATATGACAAAAATACATGTGTGTAGACTTCAGTTGCTTTTATTGTAATGAACTGTAATTGGGACAGTCCTCTATTAAATCTGTAAAATAATTAATACAATTATTATATCTAGAGTCTGCCTACTAGGATTCAAATACCAGAACTGGCATTCATTAGCTGTGTGACTCTGAACTTTAGTTTTATCATCTGATCCCTTCTGGATAAGTCTGACTAATGAGAGGGTAGAGGATAGATTTCTTGCCCACACTCAGTTCTGGTTGTGGCTAATACCTCAATGGCTATGGTTCTTGTTATGCAATTTGGCTTCTAAACTGCAAGCTCTCCAAACAACTTAATTTCCATAACACCACCTCCTTGCCTTTCTCCTCAGGCATAGGAGTGGACACAAAATCCTGGGTGTCTCAACATTCCTTGTAGTTTCCTTTAACCCTGTTCACACCTCTGAAGTAACTCCCTTGCTGCATTCTCTTGAAATTGCCAATGAATGTTTTGTTTCCTAATGGGCCCCTAAAATTATACAGCATGTGAGAAGTTAATAAATTTTAATCATCTTAAATTCATGGTGAGAATGCATTCACAATAGATTTTGCTTGTCTCAGTAATATATGTTAGTGTCTTAATATCATGACATAATTTTAGTGGAATTTAACTCAAGATCTTAATATTATACAATTATATTAAATTTTAATGACAATTATCAATTAATTAAAATCTGCCAGCTTGTTCAAGTGCATGATTGTAGTGTGGATGAAAGGGGCCACATGCTGACTTAACAAGCTCAGGGGAGGCCTGCATGACAGCCTTGCAAACTCAGAGACCTAACGTAACCACAAAGGATGGTCTGAAATTAAACTTCAACTAAACGCAGTTATGGTGGGCAGTTACATCCTAGGCCAGTATTCTCCTGACAAAGATCAACTTAGATCTTTACTGAGTCCATTTGCCTTTTTGCCTCTAAGATAACATATCTGTGAGATGTCTGGGTAACTTGTAATTTCCCTTTTTCTGGAGCGCCTGGGGCACAACCAGATGTGGTGGGCACCAGGTCAGATACCACAAATTCCTTCATTATCATGATAATTGTTCCTGCACTCCCCTAAGTATGTGTCCATCATTTTACTTTTTATCCAATCCCAGGGGTTTCCCACTGCTTTGCTTTATCCTACTTCCTTAATCCATCACCAATGAATTTCATGTAACTCACCCATGTCCCTCCTTTGATCCCAATGTATAAATACAAATGTAACCCGCCATTCTTTGGAGCATTTCTCAATTCATTGATGTTCTGCTTCCCGGCATATGTCGACAGTTTGGCTCAAATAAACTCACAAAAATTCTTTACAGGTTTCATGGTTTTCTTTGTTAACAGTAGTTACAAACATGTGGTTAGGTTCTACTCTCTCCTGGTCATATGTTCTAGAGAATGTGGTTAAAAAAAAAGTTGTTTTGTACATACTCCAAACAAATTATGTATACTTTCTACAAGATGTTCTTCACTTTGCACAAGAGTTGCTTACTGCATGTCTGGGATGCTATGTGGGAGACAAAGCAATAAAAGTCTGACTCACTATCTCTAAGAAGTTTGCAATCTAGTTAGAGAAATAGGACAAACATGTGAAAAGTTTTTTCTTTTGCTGTCTTAAATGATAATTCATGAGACAGTTACAAGGCATTCATTCATGCATTTATTCAACAAGTATTTATTGAACTTCTACTATATACCAGGCCACATTGATGCTAAGGATACAAGAATAAACAAAACTATAGTTCTTGAGATAGCATTTATAGTTGAATGGGGCACAAATATTTGTTACATTTTCACACTAACAAGTGTATTTTAGACACTAAGGTAAGTTCTCAAGGGAATGAGACAGTTACATGAGAGAATATCACAAAAAGATCTGGCCTAGCCTAGATGAATATGGAAGGCTTTCCTGAGGAAGTGACCTTTGTGCTTGGAAAAGAAGCAGGAGTGACATATCACCTGATTTGCATTTTATAAGGGTCACCTTTGTTAGCTGCATTATGGATAGATATCAAGAGAATTCTGGAGACAGACAACTTTAAGCTATTTAATTAGGCCAGGTAAGAACTGATGGCATCTGGGTGTAGGGTGGCAGTAAAGATGGAGTGTGTGGATGGATTAGGGGGATATTTAGAAAAATGGCTCAACAGTATTTTGTTATGGAATGAATACAAAGCTGGTAGGGATAGAAAAAAAAAAAATCTTTGAACCGAGTCCTAGTTTTCCATCTTGCACAATTAGCATGTTGTGGAGCTTTCTTTCACTGAGGTAGGTTATGCTGGAATTGAAGCAGATTGGAATTGGATCATGAATTTTTGTCCTTGGTGTTGAATTTGAGGTGTCTTTGCCAAATCCAAAGTGGAGATAGAGCAGACACGTTGAATGGAATGGAATGGAATGGAATTCTGAGAACTGGGGATGAAAAGTTGGGAATACTCATTGCTTACATGGTAATGAAAGCTGTGGTCTTGAATGATATTTCTTGGGAAGAAAGTATATAATGATAAAAGAAATGCCAAATGGCCTCCTCTCACTCAACCAATGAGGGAAAGGTGAGCTTGAAAGTAAAACTGAGGAGTGGCCAGAAAGGTAAAAGAAGACCCAGGAGAAGTGTGACATTCTGAGTGCCAAGGAGAGAGACTGTGATTCTGCAGTCCTCCTTTCCTGCAAAGTATTATTCAGTTCCATAAGTTGAGCATGAAATACCCATCATTATACTTGGCAATTGTGCACGTTTATGATTGTCCCCAGTTCTTCACTGCTGTTAGTACCCACTCTCTTTGCCATGTAGTTATGCAGTTCCACTAGAGGTGAAATAAACTATTGGGTATGGCCCTATGACTTGCTTTGGCCAGTAAAATGTGAGTGGAAGTAATAAGTTGATAATGCCAAGCCTAGACCATTAGAGACATCTGATCCCTGTCCCAAATGAGACACATGGAGTAGACTTGATCCAAACAAATGACTTAAATTTAATCCCAAACTCATCCTTGTCAGCTGAACCTCAGTTGACCTGCAGACATGTAGTCAAGAAATAAATGTTTTTGCTCTAAGCCACTGAGCTACATGGCACGGTTGTGGAAATAGCTGACTGATATTGCTACATTGACCACTGGTGACCTTATTGACAGTTGTTTGGAACACTAATAGAGGTAGAATCTTTATTAATTTGGAGGGTGCTACAGAGTGAGAGAGCTCTGGGGAAATTACATTAAGTACAGAAAACTTAAGAGGTTTGGCTGTGATGGAGGGGAAGAAAGAGGAGATAAGAGCCAGAAGGGGACCAGGAAAAGGCTGTTTTGCTTTTTGTTTGATTGTTTGAGATGGGAGATAGTAGAATATGTTTAAGTGGTAGGAAGTTAAAAATAATTGGGAGGAAGTGTTGATTATAGAAAACAAAAGGAGAGTTGATAGTATGTCTCCTGAAATACTAAGAGGTGATGGTATTTAAATACAGGTAGAGGGATTGGCCTTGGAGGAATGAGGAGAAAGGGTACCAAGTTTAATGTAGCCAAAAAGGAGTTTTAGGTAGACTTGCAAATCTGGTGGGGAGAATTTGAGGATATCCCATCTAATTGCTTTAAGTGATTCACTACTTTTCATTGAAAGAGGAAGCAATATTGTCAGTTAAAGTTAGGCTACAAACCACATCTGACCACTTCCCAAATGATATGAATTATAAATAAGAATGCATTGCTTGTATTTCTCCTATAGATGAATGCTTTTCAAAAGCTATAGCTCATTGTTTGGTTTTAGGGAACTGTAAGATCTGAATGTAAACAACTATAGAACATTGCTGAGAGAAATTAGAGAAGTCTTACAGAACTGGAGAGATATATTGTACAGTGGTACCTCGAGATACGAGTGCCCTAACATATGAGATTTTTGAGATACGAGCCGTCGAGAGAGCAATTTTTGCTTTGAAATATGAGCAACATTTGAGATAGGAGTAATCGCGCAGATTGGCCGGCTGCACACGACCCACCAGTTTACCGCTACTCGAGCATTTCATAGTTTCCCACGCCTCAAGGTTATGGAACGAATTAAACTTGTATCTCGAGATACCACTGTATTCATGACTGGAAGATTCAGTATTATTAAGATGCCAATTTTTCCCAAATTGATCTATAGATTCAATACAACCCCAGTCAAAGTCATTTATTTTTATTTTTTCTCTCTCTTTATTGATTAAGGTATTACATACTTGTCCTTAACCCCCATGGCTCCCCCCCCCTCAGGCCCTTACTCCCCTGGTATCTGTCCATTGGTTATGCTTATATGCATGCATACAAGTCCTTTGGTTGATCTTTCCCTCTACCCCTACCCTCCCCATCTGATGGATGCTTATCTGTCTCTGGATCTGTTTTTGCTCATCAGTTTATGTTGTTCATTATACAGTGGTACCTCGAGATACGAGTGCCCTAACATACGAGATTTTTGAGATACGAGCTGTTGAGCGAGCGATTTTTGCTTTGAAATACGAGCAACAGTTGAGATAGGAGTAATCACGTGGATCAGCAGGCTGCACACGACCCACCAGTTTACCGCGACTTGAGCGTCTCATAGTTTCCCACACCTCAAGGTTACGGAACGAATTAAACTCATATCCCACGGTAAACTGGTGGGTCGAGGTACCACTGTATTCCACAAATGAGTGAGATCATGTGATATTCATCTTTCTCTGACTGGCATATGTCGCTTAGCATAATGTTCTCAAGTTCCATCAAAATAAAAAGCTTTTGTACAGCAAAAGAAACCATCAACAAAACAAGAAAGCCCACTGCATGGGAAAAAATATTTGTCAGTGTTATCACTGATAAGGGTTTAATCTCCAACATTTATAGGGAACTCATACAACTTAACAAAAAGAAGATAAACAACCCAACCAAAAAAATGGGCAACAGACCTAAAAAGATACTTTTCTGAAGAGGACATATAGAAGACCAAGAAACATGAAAACATGCTCAAAGTCAGTAATCATCCAAGAGATGCAAATCAAAAGGACAATGCAATAAATCTCACACCTGTCAGAATGACAATCATCAACAAATCAACAAATGACAAGTGCTGGCAAGGATACAGAGAAAAAGGAACTCTCGTGCACAGGCTGGTGCAGCCACTGTGGAGAACAGTAAGGAGTTTCCTCAAAAAACAAAAAATGGAACTCCCATTTGACCCAGTGATCCCAGTCCCAGGAATATATCCCAAGAAACTAGAAACACCAATCAGAAAGGATATATGCACCCCTATGTTATAGCAGCACAATTCACCATAGTTAAGATTTGGAAACAGTCTAAATGCCCATCAGCAGATGAGTGGATTAAAAATCTGTGGTACATATACATAGTGGAATACTATACTGAGGAAAAAAAGAAGGAATTCTTATCAAAATCCTTTTCTGAGAAAGTAGAAATTGATATAGTGACTCAAAAATTCATATGGAAAAGCGAAGAACTTAGGTACAAGACAATTTTGACAAATAACAAAGTTAGAAGACTCCTGCTGCGAGAGATGTATAGGGCAAAAAAGAAAAAAGCAGGGGGGGGGGGAGATGTATAGGGCATGATATGGGGGAGGAGAGCACATTGCTCCCATGTCTACTCCAGGTGTACCCTCCCAGCACCTCAATTGGTTCACCAGCCCAGAAGTTCTCCAAACCCAATTGTTTTGGAATTTTTAAAAGAGGTTCCATTATGTAGGAATGGTTATTACATCAATGGTGATTGAACTGCAGCCTCATTTGCCCTCCGTGGAGGTTCAGGAGTGGGGCTGAATATGGTTGGTTCCTCTGGAAACCAGATTCCATCCTGAAGCTTTCTAGGGTTATGCCAATAGTCACCTCACTAGCATAAACTTAGGTAAGGTTGAAAGGGACTCACTGTGAATAACAAAAAACACCCCTATGAGTCAGGAAATTCCAAAGGTTTTTGGAGCTCTATGCCTGGAACCAGGGACAAAGACCAAATACACACACACACACACACACACACACACACACACACACACACACATATATACATCTAGTATGCAGAGGTACCTCGAGATATGAATTTAATTCGTTCCTTAACCTTGAGGCGTGGGAAACTATGAGACGCTCAAGTCGTGGTAAACTGATGGGTCACGTGCAGCCAGCCGATCTGCGCGATTACTCCTATCTCAAATGTTGCTCATATTTCAAAGCAAAAATTGCTCTCTCGACGGCTCATATCTCAAAAATCTCGTATGTTAGGGCACTCGTATCTCAAGGTACCACTGTACCACAGTTCATTAAACACAGATTGTTGAGCCCAACCCCTGGTTTTCTGACTCAGTAGATCTGGGGAAGGGCAGAGAATGTCTATTTTAATAAGTTCCCAGATGCTGCTGCTGATGCTCATGGAGAATGTCCTTCTGTCCTTGAGGGTCCCATAGTATAATTTGTCTTTCAATTGTTACCCTTCTGACTCATAAACTTCCTTTCTTTCTGTTGACTAGCACATCCATTCTGTTCAAAAAGTATCCCAAACTTTACTTCAGAGCAAGAAAGCCCAGGATCTACTAGTATATCAATCCTCACATGGCACATCTTCGTGAAGGGAAGAATTGTAGAAAGGAAGGAAAACCCTGTTTTAGTTTTCCCTTCAATTCTATTTCATTTTGGATCTTAATTTATGTGTATATATCTGTATATATGTAGCCATGAATTTCCTAAAATCTGCCTTACGTTTTCACCATTCTCCCTATCTAGATCCAACCCACTCAGCTAACCTACAATCACTTTTCCTCAGTCACTCCATTAACTGCTCAGTAAGTCACCCTGCATCTAACTATGGGTTAAGATTTCTTTTCTAAGTCAGGCTGAATACCCCCAAATCTGCTGTGACTTTTGAAGAATGGGTGCATTTGTGGTAAGAAAAGCAAGTTTAGAAGTCCTCACTGGCCCTGCTATTTGTTTTTCACTCCACATTTGTCCTGTGCCTTCATGCTACCCTGACAGTTGTCTATTCCCCTGCACATTGAACTACACTCAATGGATGTCTCTACCCAGGAGAGCCTGAGTGTTCTCGAGCTCCCATCCCTCCCCTGGCTTTGAGTGGCCCTGAAAAGGAAGATGGGCCAAGGGGCTGAGGTAGGAAATACTTTTAGGGATAAGAAAAATTTAGGCAGTATAGTGTTATGATGAAAAGGATTCACTTAAGAATCAGGTGGCCCTGGGGTTGGAATTTGCTTTTGCCTCTTATTAGTTACTAGAGGCCCGATGCATGAAATTCATGCACTGGGGGTGGGAAGCCCTTCAGCCCAACCTGCCCCCTCTCACATACTGGGAGCCCTCAGGGATGTCCTACTAACAGCTGTTTCTGGGGGAGGGGGTCTAAGCCACAGTCTGGCCTCCCTTTGTGGAAGGCGATGGGACTGATCAGAGGAAGGCACCAGCTCCATCACCCCGCTGCTGCAGCCACTGCCAGCCACCACAACCACCAAGGTGTTTTCATCAACACGGACTCCAGTCCCTTCATCATGAAAAAGTGACAACTTTCTTTAGGCATTTTCAAGATGTGTTTTCCATAGAATATTACAGTTTTTTCTTTCTTTCTTTCTTTCTTTCTTTCTTTCTTTCTTTCTTTCTTT
>JAAGEH010002528.1:43128518-43167701 GCA_011751065.1 Lasiurus cinereus | reverse complement strand
TTTCTTTCTTTCTTTCTTTCTTTCTTTCTTTCTTTCTTTCTTTCTTTCTTTCTTTCTTTTTTTATCCTCACCTGAGGATATATTTCCATTGACTTTTAGAGAAAGTGAAAGACAGAAACATTAAAGTGAGAGGAACACTTTGGTTGCCTCCTGCATGAGCCCTGACCTGGCCTCAGCCAGGAAGGAGCCTGCAACCTAGGTACATGCCCTTGATCAGAATTGAACCCAGACCCAGCAGTCGGCAGGCCAAGGCATTATCCACTGAGCCAAACTGGCTAGGGAAGGATATGACATTTCTTAGCCTTCTAGCAGCAGAACTTCGTTTTTTTCTCCAGGAGTGTGTTGGAAAAACCCTAGATCACCTTTTTGGATTCTTATTACCCAAGTTACCAAGAATATTACCAGTGGCATACAGGAAGCTTAGCCAAAGAGCAGTCAGAAAAGGTGTTTCCTCTGTAGTTCACACTGATTGTCAATAGCCTCCAATTGCCAGCTCCGCCCTCTGCCCAGGCCAAAAGCCACTGGCCCAGGCTTTCAGCCTGGGCATGGGACCCCCAGATCCCTCCGATCACTGGCTCTACCCCTGCCCAGGCCTGCCCAGGCCTAAAGCCTCTGGCCGACGCTTTAGGCCTGGACAGGGGACCTCCAGCTTCCTCTGATCACCAGCTCTGCTCCTGCCCCCTCGGCTCTGATCACAGGCTTGGCCCTGCCCAGGAGCCCCCTGGCTCAGGCCCTTCCCAGGCTGCTCAGGGCCCACGTGGGGCCTATCTCAGTGACCTGGGTGCCAGGATGTTTCCAGGACCCAGGCGCTGAATGCTTATCTATGCATATTAACTGCCATCTTTGTTGGGTTAATTTGCATACTTACTCTGATTGGCTATGGGCGTAACAGAAGTACGATAAATTTACATGTTTGTCTATTAGGTAAGATGTGATTTGGATCAAGTGAATGTCTATTTACCTCCATTTCTGTTTCTGTGCAATGGAGCTCATGATAGCTATCTCATACAGATAATATAATAAATATAATATAATATAATATAATATAATATAACATAATATACAGATAATATAATATAATATAGAATAATATAGTAGTTTGAAACATAGATTCTGGTGCCAGACTGCCTGGGTTCAAGTTTTGGCTTGCTGTTGAGTAGCCATAAGGCCTATGAGTAAGTTACTTAACCTCTTTGTGTATCAGCTTCTACATCTGTAAAACCACAGTGATAACAGTACCACATACGAAATGATAGCATTTCTTGAATGAGGCTCCTGGGATTTGTCTACCTACTTTTCTCTAAGAAAACCAAAATCAGACTGAAGAATGAAATGATTCCTGATCCCTAAATATTGAAGCCTGAAAAATGCTAGAATGCAGGATTTTGTTGACATTTTACAATCCCTTTATGAGTGTGTGTTTGTGATAAAGAAACGTTGAATTGTAGACAACAGAAAATCTAATACAGGGTGGGGCAAAAGTAGGTTTACAGTTGTGAGTATGCAAAAACACAGTTATGCTTGTATTATTTACTAATTATTTTTATAATATTATCCATATGAACAACTGTAAATCTACTTTTGCCCCACCCTGTACTTACAGGTGCTTTTTACTTTCCCTACCCCAGAAAATTATTTAAATAAAAAGAGAAAAATGAAAGCAGGAGCCAGATATAACTTGAAACCTGGTTGTGCTGTGAGAAACCCCTCACTCCAAAAGAAGCGGGGAGAGAGAGGGGCACAAACCCAGAAGAACTCAGTGCAGCGGTGGGAGAGCTGGGCTGGAACCAGGGAAGAATGGAGGTGGCAGTTACAGCCACTTCTGTTTGTCACACACAATGCAAAACTTTTCCAAATGAAACATTGGAGACTTTAAGAGTCAATATTATGAGATAGTGAAAATGGGTTTTAGTAGGAGATTGGAAATTTCTGGAGGAAATTGAGTATAGCAAGGGAAAGAAACTCCCGTAGTCAAGCATTGTCCCGCTGTGTTAATCTCAGGAAAAACTTCACTCACACTTTGCCATGTAATTTAGATAATGTGTAAGAGGTAAGGAGCATGCAAAGAAAAATAAACATGATGAAATTCTACTGTTCCTGGTGATGATTCAGAGAGTCTCTAAATTTGAGGAAATGCTCTGTTAAGAATTAATTGCTAATAATTAAGTAAAATGTTTTGTTCAAGTTTATTGAATAGCATTAGACTAATAAGAAGCATTGTAGAATTGGATACCAGAGACCAACAACATTTCTGTGCAAAAGATGGGAGTAAAAACATCTGTCAAAGCAAGTGTATAAAAGAATACATCTGAATATCACCCTATAAAATGCCTTTCCAGAATATGCTATGAGTTTAGGAATGAGGATCTTTGAATGTTACTGGTTTTTATCTGTGACAGTAACTCCTATAAGAGAATGCTTTAAAAGTAGGAAAAAGACCCTATCCTCTTAATAGTGAACTTTTGAATGGAAGCTGTCTACTATGTGAACCCCTATCTCTTGTCAGGCTGGTTTTGCGGGTTTTCCCAGCAGCTTTTCAGTCTCTTATGGAAGCCTGCTTTTCCTTGGGTATAAAATGATTGAAAAGCACTCCCTCATTTCCTTTTTACTTCAAGCCGGATGTTCAGATTTGAGGCTTAAATTTCTACTCCTTTATTTTTCTAGGAAAATTTAACATCCAACAATAGGTATATTATTAAAAGACACTTAAATGGAACTTTCCTCCCTGACAAGAATGCAAACTCCAAGTATATAGGCTGGTTTATTCAAAAACTTCAAGTTTGCCATATCAGCCTCCAAATGGTGATTTTTACATGTATTTTCATGCTTGCTTGTATGGGAAAAGCTCTTTAAGAAATAAAGAAGATTCAACTGCTCATAAAACTGAACTCTGAGCAGGAATGAGGAGGGGTGCAGGTGTCCTTGCTGGGATATTGGCATCAGGCCTTCTGTGTCTACTATGTGGACCCGCTGTCTCTTGTCAGGTTGTTGGATCTAAAAGTTGAAGAAACAAAAACATAAACAAGACAGTCATGTTTAGAGAAAGACCACAAACTGTGGCTTTCTCCTGCAGATATCAAGCAAAGAATATTGTGGATACTGGCTTTCGGTTTAGTTTACTGAGCTGTTAGAATGAGTCACCCCAACCCTCTCTTATAAGTAATAATGAAGAATTGGCAATTGTTTTAGGGACTTCTCAGAAGTTTAAAATGGCACCCAATGCCTGGCTGGTTTAGTTTAGTGGTTGAGCATCCAACCCAGGTTCATGCCAGGAGGTCACGGTTTGATTCCTGGTCAGGTCACATTGCCAGGTTGTGGGCTCGATCCCCAGTGGAAGGTGAATAGGAGGCAGCTGATAAATGATTCGCTCTCAGCACTAATGTTTCTCTCTCTCTCTCTCTCTCTCTCTCCCTCTCCCTCCCCCTTCTTTCTGAAATCAATAAAGACATATTAAGGATTTTTTAATGGCACCCATTTTGACTACCCAGGAAAGGGAAAGCCTTCAGTGCAAATTAGGATCTGAAAACCCTTTATATACCTGACTTACCTTTGTACATTTATCAACAGACGTTGTGTCCACTCAGACTCAGGATTTAAGCATAGAACTGACTTATTCTTCAGCCAGACTCTGGGAGAAAAATAAACAAAAATAAAAGTAAAGTAGTGTTACATTTTAGTCAATCCTGCATGTAAGATTTGAATGTAAAAATAATTATTCTTAGAGGAAGCAAAATTAGAGGTAGGCCTCTGGAGTAGGTGATTTATAGCCTGAGGTCTGAGGAATAAGAACACCACCACTTGTAGAAGCCTATGTTTGAGCTGGCGAAACTGACTACAAAGCTGACAGAATTTCACAAGTCAGAGGTTAATGTTTTGTTGACAACTTTTATGTCAGTTGGAGAAACACCAAATAGCTGATTCCAAGGTTGGCTCACTCCTAAAGCTATATCCCAATATCTTTTAAATGTTTTTGGCCGTTGCACTTGGGAGAACAAAATAGACTATAAAGCAAATCGCTTGAGGACCTTTTATTTGAAAAAAATTCCACTAAAGTTTAATGTGAGAGAGGTTACATAATTGATTGCTCTGAACAATGTCTGCATTTTTTGGTTGAGCTACCAGGTAGTGAGGTGCTCACTGCTCTAAGAAATTAAGTGACAACTAAAGCAGCAACAATAATTAATAGCTGATCTTGAGCAAGCACTGACAATGTGCCAGGCATTATGCTCAGCAGGTAACGTAAAGTATCTCAATTAACCTAATGAAAGTCCTGTGCTGGAGGAACTATTATTTCCTTGCCTTCAGATGAGGAACTTGAAGCTTAGTGAGTTGTATGATATAGCTTTCCCAAAGATTGCACAATAAATACATAATAGAACAGGATTCGAATGAAGGTTATCTGACTCCAGAACCTACACTTGTCACCACACCTTTATATGGGCATAATCAGAATGGTAACCAAGTGGCAGACACACAGTTACATGTTTACTGCACTAGAAGAAGTGAGGTCTTCTAGGTGATAGCCAATTGAGAAAATCTACTTTTTATGAGTGTCACCAAACACAATACAATTTCTTGATGTGTCATTTATGTTAGCTATAAAATGACAAACAGCAGGGATCCATCTACCCAGCTTTGAATCTCCAGCCTTGTTAAGTGAATCATAAGAGGTCAGAGTTCATAGAACAACTGGATTCTTGGGCAGAGCCTTCCAATTTGGTTTCTGAGTTCATTATGGAAAACCAAATTTCCGGTCATCTGGACTCACAATATTTTGACCCCCTGAATGATCTGAGTTTCTCACAATAATCTGCATCTTTCATTTCTATAGCTGGTTATAGCTTAGTAATGCAGAATTTGGTGAAAAGATATGAAATTACATTTTCATCACTTCAGAACGATCGAAGTGAAAGCAGAGAAAATTATGGTGCATTACTTTCCCTGACTGTGAGGTGAGAGCCTTGACTCATGGCCAAGGAAATGGAGTAGAAAGAAAGAAGTCTCGTTTTTCTACCAAACAGAGGAGCTGCTCCCAGATAGGGCCTGGATAGACTTCACAGCTCTGAATTTGAAGACAATAATTGCGGTTTAGTTAGAACTTTCATTGGCAAATACCTTAGTGAAAGTATAATGCCCTTTTAGTAAAAAAGTTTATACCCATTTTTTATATTATGGTGTGCATTTTTATTTCTTCCAGTTGAATATAATTAGTCAGAGGTCCAAAGTATTGATATCAAAATGGGACCCCAAAAAAGTGAGCTGTTTATAAACATTTCAAAAGTCTAAAGAAGTCCAAAGAGGAGCTTCCAATGAAAACAAAGTTGTCAAAGCCCTAGAAAGACACTGTGCCTGATCATTTAAGGCATTGTAAGTGCTTGGTTCATTAAAGATAGATCCAGGAAGGCGAAACCAAAGTTCTAACTAGTGAACTGCAAAAAAGATCTAAAGCTCCATTTAAAATACTCAGGGTAAAATACAATATTTGTTGAGCCTCTACTACTCACCAGGTAAGGGATAAAGCATTGGGAATAGAGAAATGAATAATATCTGGTCCCTGTCTATAAAAAACTTCTTTTTTGGCAGGAGTGAAAGAAGGGGTACAAACTTGATTGTCTCAACACAATAAGGGTATAGTAATTGCAGCTAACAGTAACTGAACATTGACTACTGTGCCAAACACTGTGGCAGGGGCTTTATAGGCAGGGTGCAGTCTCATTTGATGTGATGTGGAAATGCTATGGTACAAGTAGCCACAGATTTCTCTGGAATTACAAAAAGAGAGGGTCACAGAAGCAACGGGTCATACCATTTCAATAAAAGAAAATATCTATTAAATTTTTGCAGCCTCTACTATTCCCTTAGCCTAACTCTTTATTCAGAGTGGGATCAAAATTGACAGAACAAAAAACTAAAGGACATTTCCATAGAACAGACCTTCAGACAAGGACTGTTGTGGAATCTTCTTTTCTTGCTCTTTGACTTGGTGGGAAACAAAGTTTCTGCATCTGCTGGCAATTTGAATGCGGTGGATTCAAGGAGTTTGGGAATGGGAAAAATGTGAGTAAGGTCCCTTTAGAATGGTGTGCCTAGGGCAGTTATTTAACCTCCCTGAGACTCAATTTCTGCATCTGGGAAGGAATGATAACAATAGGCATACCTTAGTAGGACTGACCGATAAAATGAATGAATGCATGCCAAGCACTTAGTTCAGGGCCTCTGCATGATAAACACTGAACTGATTTTCACTGTTTTATTATTCTTCTCATTATTAGTTTTTAAGACTTGTTAGTGACCCTCAAAGTTAATCACTTCGAGATTCTTGGATAAGAATACTATGTGGCCTATCATTTGCAACAAATGGAAGGACCTAGAGGGTATTATGCTAAGTAAAATAAGTCAGACAGAGAAAGGCAAATACCATATAATTTCACTTGTGTGTGAAATCTAAAAGACAAAGAAAAACCCTGAACAAACAAAACAGAAACAAACTCATTGATACAGAGGACACACTGATGGTTGTCAGAAGGGAGTGGGGCTTGGAGGACTGAGTGAAAAGGTTGAAGGGATTAAGAAGTACACATCAGCAGGTACAAAATAGTCATGGGGTGTGAAGTACAGCATAGGGAATATAGTCAATAATATTATAATAATTATAGTTGGTATCAGGTGGGTAACTAGACTTACCAGGGAGATCACTTTGTAAATTATATCTCACCATTATGCTGTATGCCTAAAACTAATATAATATTGAATGTAAGCTGTAATGGAAAAATAAAAAGTACTATGTAGAACATATGATCTGGTTTTCACTGGGAGACAGGAATCACATATATTTTTTTCTTATAACTTACATGACTTCCTTGCGTGGGCAATGATTCCCAGGCATAAAGGCTGCAACCCGGGCAATCATGTTGCGCCTGCTCAGGTATGAAACTGATTTGATGCATCTGCACTTGAAGGACGTGTTCCAGGCCTCCAGAACACCTGTGAACACAGAATCAGTTATTTTAACCCCTTTGGCATATAATTCATAACTAGAACTTTACTAATCATTCATAGAGTGCAATTGACTTAAAAAATGTCAAGTGGTGCTTCTACCTATGTGCCTTAAGGGTGTATATTTCTGCTTATCTTGATTTATTTTCAAACATTTCCTACCAAAATCTAAAAAATAAAATTATTTTATAGAAAACACAACACTACTGAAGTTTGTGACAGAGATATATTGGCACTCAGGTCATGGTCCAAATATAAAATTTGAGAACCACTATAGTTACAACTCAGTTATAATTAATGCAGTAGAAAATCAACTGATCTTCACTCCAAAGACATAGAAATGGAGCACAAAAACTCATCTCAGAACCCCTGAAGCAGTAATAAGCTCTCCCTCTTATCATACTCAATGCCACCACCTATCAACCTCTGTTTGAGGAAATACCGTGTGTGTGTATATATACAAATATATACACACACACACACATATATATGCATAATGGGACCAGAGAGCTTTGTCTGGAGCAATGGAGGAAAGAAATGAGGGTCTTGAATAATGAAAATAACATGTGTTGCAAAATAATAATTGAAAAAAATATTTCCTGCAATTTAAGGAAATTTGTTCTTTAAACCGTAGCCACATGAATCACTCTGACATGCATCCGATCCCTTCAGGGTATAAAAAGTTACCACTTTAGCTAGATATGTATCTATTTACACAAAAACCGCCTTCCTGTTCATTTTTTAATTTTTATTTTCTTTCCCAAATTTATTTATTAAGACCGTCTTCCCATTTAGACGTGGAAGTCTGCTTCTTTGCAGAAAGCTTGCACTTAAGTACTCCTGTGGTATTAATAATGGTTCATGTCAGTGCTAAACCTACAGAATTGCATCAGATATTCCCTGCAGGAGACCAACCAGTCCAGTCAATAATCTTTAAATCCCATCAAGGGTTTGGTCAGCAGGGGTGGCACTGACAGGCAGAGCAAAGGAGAGATACATGGAAAGAATTAGTGATAGCAGAGCTGCATCTGAAAAAGGCCAGGAATAGACAAACCAAGGATAAGTCAAAGGGACATTGGGCATCCATACCCCTCCTTCTATGGCTAACAATCATAACAATACAAAGGCTTCCAAGAGTTGAATTCTTAAGTACCTTACTTTTAGAAATCTAGCAACAGTGAGCAGTTTTTTTCCCCCTCAAGTCATATTTCCCCCCATTTTCTAATTGAAAAAAAAAAAAAGGAAATGTCTGAAGAGCATTTCTGTTCAAAAGACAGTGACAAGGTAAGTGAACATTCTCACCGTGGGCTGGAGAGAGGCTGCTGACCAGCAGCAAGAGAAGCAGGCATCCGGGGATGAACCTCATTCTGCCTGAAGGTGGAGTTCAGACTTCAGCTCTGAGTCTATGCTGTGGGTTCTCAGCACAGAGACTCCTATTTATTTACACCAGTGAGGGCCCTCCCACTGCCTTTGTCTCCTGTAGGTCAGCTGTATCATCAGTTTTTTTAAAAAACCCCAAATGTTGCTGAGATTGCTTTCTGTAACTTCTCTTGCAAATTTTATGCATTTGCTTCAAAGCACTATTAGTATAATAAAATGGTTCTTGAAAAGGTAGGTGGTGAGTGGCAAGGGTGCTGCAGGAATTTGGGGGTGGGGAGAGAGGGAAAAGATCAGCTTGGAGGCCCCAGGGCACTCTCTCTAGGATCGCTATCAGTGATCACGGCTGTGAGTGCTTTCCTTCCTGAAGGGCCAGCAGACTTCCTCAAAGACATTTGAATGTATGCTCCATGAAATTGGGGGCTCTGCCAGGCTCATCACTGCATCCCCAGCACCTGCAAGAGAGTCTATTGCCTTTGCTAGGTGGCCTGTAAATATTTGCAGATCTAATGAACATGTCCTAATATACAGATCCCTGTGCTGACGAGGTTATTGTTTTTCTACCAGACTTTCCTACCTCTTATTTTACTATCTGCAACATAAGATTACGTATGTCATCTAACTATTATGGAAATCCTGGAAGGGGGTGAGTACGTGTCCCTTCATTGGTGTGCTTGTGTCTTGATGAAGGAATGGAGGCAATGGCTTTGAGGAATTAAATCTTTCTGGCTGGGGGACACATTTATTGGGAGAACCAATTGTCAGTGGAAAGTGTCATTAGAATTTCATCAGATGCTCAACTCATATGTCAGTGTGTTTAACAAATCATATGTGCACTTTGGTTTTCCTCTGGCCAAATAACCCAGGGGAACAACCAACCCGCTGCCTTAAGTCACTTCCTAGGAGTGCTTTGATTTAAAAAAAAAAAAAAAGTATGTGGACAATGGCTGGTATGCCCTAGACTCTAGGGCCTAGAGGATCATTGTGCTTCCCTGGGAGTATACAAGTGTGCATATATGAAACAAGACCCATTGGGCCATGGAAAAATCAGAGGTTTGGTCTTCCTGATGTGGCTTTCTCGACAATTTGATTTTTGCTGCTCAATTTGTATTGTGGATGTTTAGCATCCTAGGTGTGTCAATTGTCACACAGGGATTATAGCAATGCCATACAACCTTCTTACCACAAACCATTCTCTGGCTGGCCTAATGACTGCAGGGACAGAGGACTCATCAGTCTTCAGGCAGTCTGCTCTATTGTTTGAGCAGGTCTAGTTATTAGAAAGCATCCTATCTAATGAAATGGTAATATGCAAATTAACTGTCACTCCATCACAAAGATGGTGGTACCCATAGCCACAAGATGGCAGTGCCCAGTCCTCTCAGCCCCTGCCGGAGTCCTCCAGTCCCGGGAGGGGTGGCCACTGAGGGTGGGCAGCGTGAGCAGCCTGGCGGAATGCTTGCTTTGTCCCTTTGGCGATGAGGCAAGCATTCTGCACCTGGCTATGGATGGGCCTCTGAGCCATGAAAAGCCTCTGGGAAGTGGGCATGGAATGGCCAGGCTCTGTGGAGAGCTACTGGCGCATGGATTCGTGCCCAGGGCTACTAGTGTGTGTGTGTGTGTGTGTGTGTGTGTGTGTTTCATATATATATGAAAGCTACTTTCCTGATAGTTCAATCACTTTGTCCTAATTAATTAACCCCTTATCATCATATGGCAACAATTCTAAATGCTCTTTCATTATATATTTGAAGACAGGGTATGTCAGATGTCACTTGGGTCCCACAGGAAGCAGATGCTGAGCACGGATGGTAGAGTAATGAAAGTTTTTGTTTTGTTTTTCAGAATAATTTCTGCAATAGATAAAAGGGACAAGGAGGAGGGAGTGGGCAAGGAGAGCCTCAGACTGCAATGTTGATCTGATAAAGTCTATGAGAACTCAGTGGGGTACTCCTGAGAGAAGACTGTATTAAAGGAGCCCATGATGGGCAGGGATGTCCAGTCCCTACTACCCCTGCCGTGCTCAGCCACTGGCTGGGGCCTCTTGAAACATCATGGTTTCTGATAGAACTACAAGGCAGATCCTGAGGGTGCTAACAGCTGGAGGCTGTCAGCTAACTGCACTTTTCACAGCTGGCCAGTGAGTTATTTCTTTGAGGGAGATCTGAGCAGTGAAACTCTGTGGTTGTAACGGGTTATAAACTCGAGGTTAAGAGCACAATCTATGAGGTCACCCGGTCAATGACTTTGGGCAGGTCACTTAATTTATCCATGGCTAATATTTACCAGTTTTCACATGGGAATCATATTCATTTTAATGGTTTGATTGGGGAATAACATTATTTGGTATATGTACAGTTCTCAGCAGAGTGCCTAGCACATAGAATGAATTCACTAGGTGCCTATATGTTCATCCATCCATCCATTATCGATGTCTCACTAGCTTCTATTCTAAAACCCACATGTACACACTTCAAAGATAAATAGCTCTGTGTTATAAGTGTTAACAGGTTTTTTTTAAACCTGTTTATGTTTTTCTTTGTTTCTCCTAAATCACAAATGCCCTTTCTTCTGCCTTCCCATACCTCTGTGACTCATAGACATATACACACACATTAACATATACACATACCCTGGCACACACACATCTGAGTACCATATGATCACAAGTATGGCTTTGCCAATACAAAGTAGAGGAAGCCAGTACCTTTTTTGCTTTATGCACTATTGTTCTACTAATGCATTCCTAGACTGAATAACTGTATTCTGGTCATTTATATTGAATTGATAGGCAACAAAATTTTCTATGTCTCTTTTGCAATTTGATCTTGAGACCCCATTTTAGGAGTTTTACATTTACCTCTATTACATATATTATATATCTGCTTGTTGGAGCAAAAATGAGTGATGCTGACAATAAAAGGAAGAGCGTAGGGGCAAAGGTACTTGAAAAATCTAGGAAATTCCATGATTGACTCTTATTGAAATAGGACTGCTGGGTCAAGGAGCTAATTCCAGAGCAATTCTAAAATTTTTATATTCTCCTTTTAATGCCCAGAGCTCTGGATTTAGCTTATACCAACCAAAGAGCCTTATACCTGCCTGCCCCAAGATGGAGCTGGAGGTTGCACAGCTCTCTGGTAACCAGATGATTCTAGAAGTTTCAAATATAACTCCACAATCTCATTTATATCAGGGGTATACATTTTTTAAAGTTTGGAAGACAAAAATAGAAATATTTTTAACCAATAGGTTTAGGGCCCAAATGAAAACATTTTGTTTTTAAATAGCTTTTAGGAATACTTTCATTTGCAAACATAAAAATATATAAGTTAACTTGTGTCAAACTGATTTTTATGATCAGATATATAAAAATTTAGGGAAAATTAGAAAATTAGAGGGAGGGCTTTTTTCCTGATTTCTTAATCAAACTAGATGTTCTCCCCCAGACCCAAGAAAAACTGAAAAGTTCTGAGGGCCTTAGAACTGAAATTGTGGTCCATACAAAAGCACACGCAGCTCCACCTGAGACCTTATTAAAAGGTAGTATCTCAGGTCCCTCATTTTAGTAATTTAAATGCACCTTGAAGTCTGAGAAGCACTGGTCTAGTGTCGCCTGAGCCACATGTGTATTTAAACTGTCTTCAGATAAATGTTTGCACAAGCCATCTCCTCAGAGTACGGCACACAGATTCCTTGGTGAAAGCGGACAGGCCGAATGTGCTGGCCGATAGCTAAATGCAGAGCAGTAACGACAACAAGGAAATTCTCAAGATATCAAAAAGTGAAATGTCCCTCTACTGGAGGGGTGGCTTCGCTGCTCCAACCACCTACCAATCTAGCTAGAGTTTAAAATAATGAAAGGGATAGAATTCTTATAATTGTATGGACCTGTAATAAAATAAGAAACAAGACAAATGCCACTGACCAAATTAAGTGCATCTTTTTCATCCCATTTGCAAAGCAACACAACTAGAAAACAGAAACGTATTCTATTCTATTAACAAATGTTTTGACCTGCTAAAAATCTGACACCTAGTTGCTTCCACATAACTTTCAGCACGACAGGAACGTATTGTAACCTGGCAGGTAAGAGCTTAGTCTGAAGTCAGACTATCTGGGAGTTTACTTGCTTTGTTATGTCCCCAGGGCTCCGTCCCTCCAGTCTCAATAGGGCTTCTGACAGTAATAGCTTCTTAGAGAGCTGTGCAGGGAACATAACGAAGCCAGGGAAGAGTTCTGCTCAGTGTTCGGGCAAAGAGAAAATATTCAATTTGGGTTAGACTTTTCACTTGTGTAAAAACACCAACAATTGTTATTTTATTTATTTTATTTTGTTGCAGTAAGAACACTTACCATGAGCTCTACCCTCTCACATTTTTAAGTGTACCATACAGATTGTCGGCCACAGGTACAGTGTTGTACCTGGAGTGCAAGACCTTAAGAAGCAACTTTGGCTTAGTTCGTGATGGCATCTCTTGGCACGAATCGAAATGTCACTGAGGTTCCCATCGGACATATATAAGTCCTTGAGTCTGAAAGTCCTCTGGTCAAACATCTGTTCCTCCGAAACTGCTCATTCACACTCTGTTTCTATCCACTTTCAATAGACATATGGGTCTGCTTTTCCTAGGAAGGTGACTGAGTAGGTTTGTGTCAGTTACAAGTGTACCGACGTCTTATTGCCATCATCTTCACATCCCCTGAATAGCTTACAGCAGCCTGTTGTTTGCCAGACAACGGTTTCAAGACCCAAGCACCTGTTTTTCAAAGGTAGTTAAATTTCAAGTTTTATTCAAGGTCAACTCAAACACAGAGGATCCCAGACAAACCTCAAGGGTGGCTATCTAAAATCCTTTTCTACTCATAGGATGGGGACCTGCCAGAAGGTGGCTAGGTGGCAGCATTATGCACGAAAACAGCCTGCAGAGAGGGAATGAATGTCCTCAGGTGAAGAAGGTCCTGCCATGCTGACAGGAGAGCTGAGTTGCATGTTATTTCAACATTCAGATCACTTATCTGATCTGGCTCATTGCTTTTTAAAAAAATGTGTGGTTGGAGACTTTTTGATTAGGTTGAAATGCTCATCAAGGAAGGGAGAAAAACCCCTAAAAATCTGAAGTAATCCAACAAATTCTGGTCCAGCTCCAACTTCTTGGCCCTGAGGTTGCAAAATCAGATTGTGTGTCATTCTCTGGCATGCGATCCTGTTAGGCCTCGTAGCAGCTGAGAGTAAACCTTCTGTGACTAGAAAGTTTTCTGAGAACAGGAAGACCACCACATACCAATGTCCAAGCGCTGGTCAAGTTTCCTAGCCTTTCAAAGCACAGCACAGTGAGAGTTAATGAAATAGTGAGCTTATTTCTCCTGTTTGGATTTCATCGTGTACAGATTATTTCACCAACTGCTTTTTTTCCCTTAGCACCTCTTCATGTCATGACCATGTGTGGAGTCCTGGATCTTAGAAATGAAAGTCGGTGGTTTCATTTTCCAGCAAGAGCAGCTCTATTTACTTTGGAAAGTTGTTGGCATATCCCTCTGTTCTCTTAATATCTGCTGATCCTTAGACCTCAGGAGCCCACAGGTACTTCTCTTGATCTCATTCTCCTTTGCTGGTGCCTCCTCTTTCTCTAACCCGACATTAAGCTCCTCTTCTTACTGTGCAAACACCCTAGGCAAGCATGCCTTTTCCCTGCTTCAAATTTAATGTACTTCCACTCACATTGCTATCTATCCAACAGCCTACTGGTCATTTCTTTATAGAGATCTCTTAGGTCCCTCCAGCCATTAAATTTAAAATTGAACTTAGTTTCTCTAAAATCTGTTCTTCTCGAATGTTCACAGTCTTATTAAAGGGTATCACATTCATCAAGTCACTCAGAAACTAGTGAGTCATCTTTAATTCCTTCATTTCACTAACCCCCACACTTATTTGGTCTCCAAGAACTGCTATTTATATCTGTTAAAGTGTCCTGGCTTTATTTACTTTTCTCCACTTTCATTGCCACCTCATATTCCAAGCGTTTTTGTTGAGGGATAATTGACATACAATATTATAATAGTTTCAGGTGTACAACAGTGATTAGAAAACTGTGAAGTGATCACCAAAATAAGTCCAGTTACCATGTGTTACCTTATAAAGTTAGCACATGCTGCACTTTACATACCATGACTTACTTTTTAAAACTGTACTTCTTAATCCCCTTTACCCATTTCAATACCCACCCAACTCCATATTCTTGGGCAACTACTAATCTCTTCTCTGTATCTATGAATCTAGGTTTTGTTTTGTTTTTTAGATTCCACAGATAAATGAAATCATGTAGTATTTGTCTTTCTGTGTCTTATTTCACTGAGCACAATTTCTGTTTCTTTATTCTCCTTTTTTTCTTTTGTGGTTTGATGACTTTCTTTAGTATTATGTTTAGATTCCTTTCTCATTTTTTCTATATATTTACTATAAGTTTTGTATCATGGTTGCCATGTGGTTCACATACATCACCCCATGTATAGAATATTCTATTTTAACTTGATAGCACCTTAAATTTGAACACATTTCAAAACTTAAAATTTTTACTCCCCCTTCCACATTTTATGTTTTTAAGATCAATTTTTATATCTTTTAATTTGATGTATCCCTTAACTAATTATTGTACTTACAGTTAATTTACTGATTTTGTAAGTGATTGATCCACAATTTTTGCTGTATATTTACATTTTCCAGTGAGATTTTTATTTTTAGTGCCCTTTATTTTCAGCTAAAAGAAGCCCCTTTAATATTTCTTAGAAGGCTGATTTAGTAGTGATTAATTCCTTTAACTTTTGCTTGTCTGAAACACTCTTTTCTCTCTCTTTTAAATCTAAATCTAAATTTGAATGATAACCTTGTTAGATAGAGTATTCTTGGTTGAAAATTTTTTCAGCACTTTGAATATTTCATGCCATTTTCTTCTGACATGTAAAATTTTTGCTGAGAAATCTGCTGATGGAAATCTAATACATAGAAACAAACACAGAGAGTTAAGCAAAATGGGGAAATAGAAGTGTCCTTTGTATGTAACAGTTTGTTTTTCTCTTGCTGCTTTTAAGGTTCTCTCTTTATCTTTAACTTTTGACTTTTTAATTATAATGTGTCTTGATGTAGCTATCTTTGGGTTCATCTTTTTTAGACTCTGTGATTTCTGTACCTGGCTGTCTATTCCCTTTCCAAGCTCAGGGAAGTTTTTAATCATTACTTCTTCAAATAAATTTTCTTTTTTCTCTCTTTTCTCTTGCTGGGACCCTTGTAATGGAAATGTTATTCCACTTGATGTTGTCCCAGAGGTCCCTTAAGTTCCTTCACTATTTTTTTTACCACTCTGGATGTTTTATTGCTTTATCTTCTAGTTTGCCAATTCATTCTTCTACTTCATCCAGTCTATAGTTAAAACCCCCTACCATATTTTTTTTCAGTTCAGTTATTGTAGTCTTCAACTTTGTTATTTCTGTTTTGTGCTTTCTTAAGTTTTTTCTTTGTCAAAGTATTCTCTGTGTTCATCCATATTTCTCCCAAGTTTGGTGATCATCTTTATGACTATTATTTTTAATTATTTATCAAGTAGATTACTTATCTTTGTATCATTAAGACTTTTTTCTTTTATTTCATTTGAAACATGTTTCTCTATTTCCTCATTCTGCTTGACTCTCTGTGTTTGTTTCTATGTATTAGGAGAACCAGCCACCTCTCTCAGTCTTGAAGGAGTTGTCTTGTGTAGGAATGATCCTTCTTGTTCAAGCTTGCCTTAGTTCTTGGTTGTCTCTTGAAACTTTGTGATTGTCTAAGTGGCCTAATTTATTCTTTTTTTTTTTTAACCTGAAAACGTGGCTGTTTATTCATGGCTTTGAAAGAAAACATCTTCGGAAGTATATTTTGAATAATTCTGATTGCTTTTAGGCATTGGATAGCAGCATCTCAACATTTAACATTTTCTAATTGGTTTTTTTCCCCTCTTATTTCAGAGAATTGAGGGTACAGTTGACATTTCAGTTATTACTGAAATAGGACCTTAAGAGCATTCATCTCAGGTAAAAACTGCTGTTTGACCTGGAAGGTCACATAAATCCATCCCACATTACAAAGGTTATTCTCCTGTGCCTGAGGACCAGAACCATAAAAGATTGATTCCTGTTGACTCAGTGGTTCCAGGAGTTGACGCTCCACATGCCAACGTCTAGCAGGGGGTGGTTGGGAGATAAGGAGTAGTCAACAGGAACAGTTGCAGTCCACTGAAACCCCCCTCTTCCCCCGCCGCGGCTGTTTGTGGATTTTAGAATTATGGGGGGGAAAATGTGGTTTGGATCTTCAAAAAGGACTGCATACCCCTGAGACAGCAAGGTCGTGAGTGTGTGGACTCCACCTGCGCATGGTGCCCTCGTGGCCATTGCTGGCCAGTTCCATAAATCCTTGCTTCCTTATTACTAACTTAGCAGCCTCCATGGCCATTTGTAACTGGTTGTGGAAGCGCAACACTTCAATTACAAATGGATTTCAAGCCATAACAAAGGATGCTTATAGGGAGAGGAATAGAGAGTTAGAAACATCAATAAGAGAGAGACATTGATCAGCTGCTTCCTGCATACCCTCTACTGGGGATGTGCCCGCAACCAAGGTACATGCCGTTGACTAGAATAGAACCTGGGACCCTTCAGTCTGTAGGCTGACACTCTATCCACTGAGCCAAACCAATCAGAGCAAGAATGTGCATATTTTTTAAGCTTAGAGTTGGGCAATATCCCACCTTCCTCCTAAACAAAATGCATTTACAGTGGAATCTCAATTTGTTGATGTATAATGAAGAAAATTTCCCCCCCCATAACTCCAACTGTACTATATAGATACTCTCTTCCCTGCTGTGTAAGGCATTTTCTCCAAATTCCATAATATCATTTGCCACGTTTTGTTACTTGAATAATCTTATGTTTGCTTATTGAAAAAAAATTTCCATAATTCAAAGCTCTTCTCCTTCCAGCCAATATAGATAAAAAATTTTACCAAAGTGGCGTGGAGTGGGTATGAGCAGCACAGTGTGGATTCCTATACCTCCCCTTCCCTCTTCCAGGGTATGCTACTGACCGGGAAGACAAATGGGGTGGGAGTTGAATGTTTATCTTTCATGACAAGGTGGCAGTCCCCACTGTGCCCATTGCTCATCACTGCTTTTCTGTTGGCATTATGGATGCCAGCTGCCTGGCAGGGCTGCATCTCTTAGGAGATCCTGAGGTAAGACTCTGAACTCACCTCCTTCCCTACTACACGATTACCTACATGTGGGAGCTGACTCTGGACCAGCTCCTTCAACAACCCCTCAGCCCCTACAACAGGGCACACTCCACAGCCACTTGTTGCTGGGATCACATCACCTCTTGCCAGCCCTTTGGAGGTGGAGTACTAATGAGAGAATGAAGCCTGGTCATCTCCTGCAGGGTTCACTAGACTCACAGAAAACAAAAGGGTTGTTGCATGCCAAATGGTGGGAAAACAGGCTTTCTTGCGGTACCTCCTCTCTCAGAATCCTACCTTCCTATTTTCTCTTCCTCCAAGCTCTAATTACATCAAGCACGCTTTCACTTCAATGGCTTGTCAAAGTTCAGAAGACAAAGAGAGGGAAGAGCTTCTCTTATATACCTGGAAATCTCCCAAAGCTCTCTCATCTCTCCTAGTCTCCCCCTTACATTGATTGGGAGTGAGGAGGGTGGGGAGCAGAAGAGAAGGGGACTTTTTTTGGTACCTTCTATGATAACCTTGGTGCTGTTGGTGCTATGGACACAGAATGTGACCATATAGCAAAGCCTGCAGGTTGCCCACCCAGTATCCATTCCTACACTTATACCTTTTGGACAGAACCCTATTTAATTTGAATATTCAACCCCTTTCACACAGCTATGTGCTTCAGATGAGGCTATTCTAAGACTCTTATGGGGAAATGTTACTATCTTAAGTCAATCATGACGATTCTGCTTTTCTAAGTTTGGGGTCTTGGGAAGACATTTAAAAAACTGTGTATTTTTATTGATTTTAGGTAGGAAGGGAGAGGGAAAGAGAGATGAGAAAGAATCATTGATCAGCTTCCTCCTGCCCACTCCCTACTGGTGATCGAGCCTGCACCCTGGGCTTGTGCCCTTCACTGGAATCGAGCCCAAGACCATTCAGTCCACAGACAAATGCTCTATCCACTGGCAAAACCAGCTAGGTCTGGAGGAGACTTTCTTTTTTATTGTCTAAAGTTTTACATACAGAAGAAACCAAGATGGCAGCATAGATAAACACCTGAAACTGCTGCCTTGCTCAACCATTTCAAAACTACAACTAAAAGAAAAACAGACATCATCCAGAACTACAAGAATGCTGGCTGAGTGGAAAGTCCACAACTAGAAGGGAAGAAATAGCACACTGAGACTCAGAGGAGTTGCAGAGGTAAAGTGTAAAGGTAAGGAGATGAGCGCTTGGAAAGAGCTGGCAACTAGTATGTGGCTGGCTTTTTCAATCCGCAGGAAGACACAAGTTCCTAATTGCTCTAAACTCCAGTTTTTAGGTGAGACTCAGGGAATCCAGACTCATATGGGGAGAAACTGGACTGTCTAGCATTGGGCAAAACTCGAGGGTGGCTTTCTCTCAGAAGTGCTTGCAGTGATTATCAAGGGACACTGAGACCCAGGGGCCTCTTAAGGCAGGGCTGACAGGAAGCCATTGCTTTTGTTCTACCTTGAGATTCCGTGCAGATGCATTTGTATATGAATGGCCTGGTCCTTTGAAATCTAAACTTACCTAACAAACTGCAGCTGAGTCAGAAAGACCCAAAACATCCAAAAGAAGGCCCAAGGCCCTACAGCAGCTTGCATTGCTTCACAGCTGGGCCTCATCTGGGTACCTCCAAACCCCAAACAAAGAAGAGGAATCTGAAGATCTCTCAATAGCTCCTGCTGGGTGGCAGAGACTAAATTAGCACCTCTTTGGAGATCCAAGAGCCAGTACCAGTGTTCTGAGTGGAACCATCCAGATTACAATGCCTCAAATCCATAAGGGACACATTCAGGGGGCAGAATCAGTGAGCACTAAAGCCCCAATGAAGCAAGTCTTGCTCCATAAGGGTGTCTCCAGCACAGATGTTCTCCCATCATACACACAGCTGATTCTCACAGCCAATTGGCCTGGAGGGCAATTCCTCCCAGTGATACCAACAACAATCAAGGCATAACTACAACAAGACTGTACACACAGTCCACAAAGGGGTGCACCAAGAATGTCCACCTCGGGTAACTGGGGAGGCTGAACCATTGGGCCCTATAGGTCACCTAGCACACAAAGCCACTCAATCAGCACAGGGAAGCAGCCAAAATGCAGAGACAAAGAAACAGGTTACAAATGACAGAAATGGAGGAAAGCAAATGACTAGATATAGAGTTCAAAACCATGGTTATAAGGTTTCTCAGGAATTTTCTAGAAAAGGCCAATAAATTTAGTGAGACCCTTGAGAATATGAAAAAGGACCAACTAGAAATTAAGCATACACTGACTGAAATAAAGAATAATATACAGAGATCCAACAGTAGACTAGAGGATCACAAGAATCAAGTAAAAGATTTGAAACACAAAGAAGCAAAAAAACATCCAACTGAGAAAGAAAAAAGAATAAAAAAATATGAAAATAGTGTGAGGAGCCTCTGGGATAACTTCAAGAGTACCAACATCAGAATTATGGAGGTTCCAGAAGATGAGAGAGAGCAAGATACTGAAAACCTATTTGAAGAAATAATGACAGAAAACTTCCTTGACCTGGTGAAAGAAATAGACTTACAAGTCCAGGAAGCACACAGGACCCCAAACAAAAGGAATCCAAAGAGGACCACACCAAGACACATCATAATCAAAATGCCAAGAGCAAAAGACAAAGAGAGAATATTAAAAGCAACAAGAGAAAAACAGTTAGTTACCTACAAGGGAGTTCCCATACGATTGTCAGCTGATTTCTCAACAGAAACGATGCATGCCAGACGGGAGTGGCAAGAAATATTCAAAATGATGAATAGCAAGAACTTACAACCAAGATTACTCTACCCAGCAAAGCTATCGTTCAGAATTGATGGGCAGATAAAGAAAGAGCTTCATAGATAAGAAAAAGCTAAAGGATTTCATCACCACCAAACCAGTATTATATGAAATGCTGAAAGGTATTCTTTAAGAAAAGGAAGAAGAAAAAAAAGGTAAAGATAAAAGTTATGAACAACAAATACATATCTATCAATAAGTGAATCTAAAAATCAAGTGAATAAAAATCTGATGAACAGCCAAGACCGGTTTGGCTCAGTGGATAGAGTGTCGGCCTGCGGACTGAAAGGTTCCAGGTTCAATTCCGGTCGGGGGCATGTACCTTGCTTGCCGGCACATCTCCAGTAGGGGGTATGCAGGAGGTGGCTGATCGATGTCTCTCTCTCATCGATGTTTCTGACTTTCTATCCCTCTCCCTTCCTTTCTGTGAAAAATCAATAAAAATATATTTTTTAAAAATCTGATGAACAGAACAAAGTGGTGAATATAATAGAATCAGAGGCATAGAAAGGGAGTGGACTGACAATCCTCAGGGGGAAAGGGGTGAGGAGGGTGAGGGAAGAGACTAGACAAAAATCATACACCTATGGATGAAGAGAGCGGTAGGGAGTAAGGGCATGGGTGGGTTGGGAACTGGGTGGAGGGGAGCTATGGGGGAGGAAAAAGAGGAACAACTGTAATAATCTGAAAAATAATGATTTATTTAAAAAAAAGAGGATTCTAATATAATGAACTAACTGTAAATAATAAAATGAAATAAAGTTTTACATATGTCTACTTTTTCCTCAATTGACCTCTCTCCCTGGCAATTTTCACCTCTGAGGACAAGCCCTCACTGCCCCAGTGTCTATGTGGGGAAGACAGCTTCCTCCTGTCTTAGGACATTGTCACCAGGCTGGATCCTCTCATGCACAAGATAGCTACAGCAATTCTAGAATTAACAAATGCAACCCATAGAAGAATTCTTCATCTAAAGAATGGAGATGGCCTAATTATTTGAGTAAATTTTTTTATTGTTTAAGACATTTTAGATGCATTTTTGGTTACTTAAGAAAACATCCCAATTGTTACCAAACAGACAAGGATTCTCCCATTTGAGCAGCAGAGCCAACACTGATCTCTATGTTTTACTGTGGAGAAATTAAAGCAGTTAAATATCAGAGAATCAAGCAAGGGGACTAGTGAGCCAGTACTTGAACTCTGAACTCCTTGGTGATTTTATTTTATTTATTTTATTTTTTAAATATATTTTTATTAATTTTTTACAGAGAGGAAGGGAGAGGGATAGAGAGTTAGAAACATCTATGAGAAACATTGATCAGCCGCCTCCTGCACACCCCCTACAGGGGATGTGCCCGCAACCCAGATACATGCCCTTGACCAGAACCGAACCTGGGACCTTTCAGTCCGTAGGCTGACGCTCTCTCCACTGAGCCAAACTGGTTTTGGCTCCTTGGTGATTTTAATTGGGGCTTTTAAAGGCAAAGATTGAGAGTTAGGTCATGGGTAAAGCTGAATGATTGGTTCTTATGCAAACTTCAGAGGTTTTCCTTAGTCTGATTAATTTAGTTCGTGACATCATCTTGTTTGGTGTCATTGTCACTGTAGTCAAGTGATCTAACCTGGTTGAAGAACCAAGATTCTGCAATACATCTCATAATTGTATTTCATTGTCTTATTTTCCCAGTGGCATCCACACTCTATTTAAATATTTTGGAAAAATTTTAGGTTTTTTTATTTAAAATTTTTTCTATTATAGCTGACATTCATATTTTATTAGTTTCAAGTATAGAGCATAGTGGTTACACATTTATATAACTTACAAAGTGATCCCACTGATAAGTCTAATATCCTCAACACATACATAGGTATTATAATATTATTGACTATATTCTCTGTGCTTTACTTTACATCCCCATAGCTATTTTGTAACTACCAATTTGTGCATCTTTATCCCTTCACCTTTTTCACCAAGCTTCCCAACCCCCCTCCCACCTGGCAACCATCAGTTTGTTCTCTGTATCTGTGAGATTATTTCTATTTTGTTTGTTCATTTATTTTGTTTTATAGATCCCACATGTTAGTGGAATCACATGGTTTACTTTAAGCAAAATGCAGAAACTGAACATCTTGTTATCATTGTTATTATTTAAGCTATCACTGTTTTGTACTTCACTAGCTACATTTTTCTATTATCTCAAGCAAAGTGTACTTTTAAATATTTTTCTTAGAACTTGCTTTACAGACAGGCCTCTAGGACATGACCAACATACTTTCTTAATCTTTGACTATAAGCTATGTGACAACCAAAGCAATTGAAACATTTAGGTAAAGCCTATGCCTATATTTCTAGTCTCTATGATCTAACACCTAAACATGTTGATTGTTAACTGCCAGTTTCAAAATGGCCACGTGTTCTTGGTGCTCTTGCTTGTTAGCTTTAGCCTTTTTTAAAACACGTTTTTATTCATTTCAAAGAAGAAGGGAGAGAGAGAGAAGAGATAGAAACATCAATGATGAGAGAGAATCATTGACTGTCTACCTCTTGCATTCCCTGCTACTAGGAATCAAGCCCAAGCCTGGGCATGTGCCCTGACCAGGAATCAAACCATGACCTCTTGGTTCATGAGTCAATGGTCAACCACTGAGCCACACCGGCCGGGCAGCTTTAGCTCTTAACACACACCAGAAAAAAATACCACTACATTTCCACATTACTTTCTGTCTGCCTCAGTGATATTCAAAGGAATTTTCTTTGTCCACAAAATGTAAGCCACAATGTTTTTAATATGACAAGGTCATGAAGGAGTAGCATGAGGATAGTTAATTTTCCACCCCTACCCAAGTTAAAAGATTATTTGGGACCATTAAGAGGGGGTTAGCATGTCAAGTTGAGGCATCGCTGTGTGATAACATCTCTGACTAGAAGCATGCTTTTTTTGGAGGCCAGGGGCTATTGTCTTAAGAAGTAGGACAAAAAAACTAAGGGAGAAAGAATCTGGGCCTCTGTGGACCTGAAGCTGGTTGTCTAAGAACTCACCCTTTTCCTCCTCTTTATAACTCACTCTGGTAGATGTTTGAGATACCCATACATAGCCCTTCGGGCTCAAAATCCAGTGTTCTGACCCTTAAGCTGAGCCTCCAGGCACTTACACCACCCCAGTTGTTGTCAGGAGGCAGATGTCACTTCTTAGGAAGAGTAGCCTTGCTGCTATGATATGGCTTTCACCATTACTTCCATGTCACCCAGGAGCAACGCTGACTTTGGCTGGTGCTCAGAGAGTGGCACAGGCCTTTTTTAAGCTCTCACCCAATCTCGAATTCAATCTCTGGGTTCGGGCCCCTGATAACTGTTAGGGGGACCCCTGTCCTCTCACTTCCAAGCAGCTCTCTGTGTTCCCACTTCTGAGCACTAGCCTTCCCTGCCCCTCTTTGGTTGGAGATAGATTTCCCCCCATACCCCCACATCCAGCAATGCCTCTTTCATATGCATTCCTTGGCAAAGAACACCCTTCGTCTTCAAACACGCCAATGTTTTCACTGGAGTCTTGGAGGTCTAGATGTGAAAGCTCACTGTACTTGAACTATTTCAACTCTGAGCTCCAAATTTTCTTATCTACAAAAAGGGAATAAAACTTGTCTATACAAGGACAATGTAAGACACTCATGTATGTAAATGTGCTTCAGAAAATATAAAATTATTTCAAAATTTAAGGTATTTTACTACCTCTTCATTGCTCATTTATGCACTTCCGTTAATGTAAATCCTGAGGTCAACTTCCTCAAAGCCACATGAACTTCTCAGCTTGTTTTTGATGGCAAGGCCACAAGGGAATGTCCACTCATTTATTGTGACAGCAACAATGACAAATTTCTGACTTTGGTTTGACTCCCAGCAGCGGGCACACACTGGAGATGATGTGAGGCAATGGTTATTGCTCCTTCTTCCTGTAAATTGAAGGTAATTCTATCTGCTCTTCCAAGGCTAGTTGGCTCTTAAAATGTTTAATTTATGTGAAAAAAAAAAACCACAGTTTTGTTAAAAAAAATAAATAAAAGAAACAGTTTTGTTTTATCTGCAAGTGATTCATAACAGCACATAATCAGGGAAATGGCGTGAGCATTCAGTTTCTAATCATCTCTACTGGTCAGGAATTTTTTACCTTGTTATTCTGGAAGAATGGATGCCTGGCCAAGGCACATGCGTAGGTTTGATCCCCAGTTAGAATACATACAGGAGGCAACCAATCAATGTTTCTCTCTCTCTCCCCATTCCTCTATCTAAATCAATAAAAATATGTTTTAAAGAAATATTTAAGTTGAAATCACAACCATGCCCACTTGAATATAAATTATTAATCTCTCTGGCTTGCTCCATCTTTAAAGTAGAGCTAAGCATACTGTAATGTACATTTAGCTGCCCAGCAATTCAAAATTTCTTGTTTTGGAAGAATCTCCTATTTTGTGAGTGTTGGGGAACAGTAAGATCTCACTTCCATTAATAACATCTGAAAAGGCCTCTGGCAGTCAGAGCATAAGACCCAGAATAGGAACCATAGTGTTCTCACCAAAATGTTAAATCTTGCACGGTGCAAAGTCTATGTTTTAATTAGACCGACACAGTGGCATGATCTGAGCATTGTTCCTGCTGCCCCATTCTCCATGGCTTCCCCCTGGGTTTGCAGCCTTCCTTTGGGTTTCCAATGTCCTTTCAATTATTTTTTTATAGGTAGCAGAAATTGTTTTTATTGCTGTTGCTTGTTTGTTTGTCACTGACTAGCCAGACCCTGTGAAGAGAGATACTATATCCTTTTTGTAGATAAGAAAATTAGAAGCTCAGAGTATAAGTGACCAGTTAAAATTGAATGAACTCTCAAATGTAGGTGTCCTGATTCCAAAAGCCATCATTCAGCAGATATTTGTTGTACACTGACTCTGTGCCAGGTGCTTGTACGCATGAGGGACACCATGGTGAATGACATGGATGGGAAGCCCATGCCGGGCTGTGCAAAGTGTGGCCTGCATCCTGTAGACATCAGGACTATTTGGAGCCTTTCACACATGTGGATTCTGAGGTCCAGCTTTCTGCATTTGAATTTCTGAGGGTCGGAGTAGGAAAGCTGCATGGTTAATAAGCCCCCCAGGTTCTAGAGATCTACTGCATAGTACAGTGATTATACTCAACAGTACTATATTATATATTTGAAAATTGCTAAGAAACTATATCTTAAGTGTTGTCACCATAAAAAAGAAGTGACAATTATATAATGTGACGGAATGTTAGCTAATGCTATGATGGAAATCATTCTGCAATGAATAAGAATACCAAATCAACACATAGTACACTTTAAACTCACTCAATGTTGTATGCCAATTATATCTCAAGTTTAAAAATCTCCACAGGTGATACTGTTTCTTTCTAAAGTTTGAGAACCATTCCTAGTATAGTGACACAAACCATAAATAGTAGAATATACACAGAACATAACATGAGACAGGTCGCCTTTCTGATGTATAACTTTGCAAGGCATGAAGAGTTTTAACATGCCAAAATCATGTCACAAAACAAAAATACTGGCCCTGTACTAGGGCTTAGAGAATAGAACTACACACATGTGGACAAAAACGGCCACATGCTAACTTGACAAGTTCAGCGGAAGTCTGCATAGCAGTCTTACAAACTCAGAGACCTAAAATAACTACAAAGGATGGTCTGAAATTAAACTTTAACTAAACGCAGTTATGGTGGGCAGTTACATCCTAGGCCGGCATCTTCACTGACAAGGTCAACTTTTACCTTAACTGAGCCTGTCTGTCTTTTTGCATCTATGATAACATATCCTTGAAATGTCTGGGTAACTTGTAACTTCCCTTTTGCTGGAGCCCCTGGGGCCCAACCAAATGTGGTGGGCATCAGGACAGATACCACAAATTCCTTCATTATCATGTTAATTGTTCCTGCACTCACCTAAGTATGTGTCCATCATT
This sequence comes from Lasiurus cinereus, assembly GCA_011751065.1. Lineage (NCBI taxonomy): Eukaryota > Metazoa > Chordata > Mammalia > Chiroptera > Vespertilionidae > Lasiurus > Lasiurus cinereus. The sequence goes on along the minus strand of JAAGEH010002528.1, from coordinate 43,141,255 downwards.
TTATTTTTTATCCAATCCCAGGGGTTTCCCACAGCTTTGCTTTATCCTACCCCCTTAATCTATCACCAATGAATTTCATGTAACCCACCTATGTCCCTCCTTTGATTGCAATGTATAAAAACAAATGTAACCCACCATTCTCCGGAGAATTATCTCAATTCCTTGAGGTTTTGCTTCCTGCAATATGTCGATAGTTCGGCTCAAATAAACTCACAAAAATTCTTTACAGGTTTCAATAGTTTTTTTACGTTAACACACATGCCAACCCCATGATAGAATTGATAAGTGGCATCTCTACAGGAGAGGGAATAATTCACAGGCTACTGGCATGCCCATAGAACTTATCTCAGCTGTTTGGTTTTAAACCCAGGAGCAGAAAAGGAAGGAATTGCAATATGTCTTGTATCCATGCAGAGTTAATTTTTTAGGCTTTTTAAAGTTAAGTTTATCATCAACATTGTGATACTGTGTTTTGCTTTATTAAATTATGATGCCATGTGCATTTTCATTTAAATACTTTACTTTAAAAAAAGGAATAATACTTGTTTTGGCTAAAATTAGTGAAAAGGTCAAACTTCCCATAAATTGCTTCTGTGAATCCCCCACAACCATCAGCTTCTTTGAAGTAGGATGGTGACTTGAATAAGCACTTTTGACCTTGGCCCACACATTGCTCAACTGGAAGAGAAAGTCTCCTCTTTACCTTTGAGTGCTTCTTTCTCCTAAGGAAACTGGTTTCTAAAGACAAAGAAGAGATATTTTTCTAAAATGACATTTCTGACATATGTGGTAAGTGGTTAACAACTCATATGTAAGTTTGGGAAGTCTTTCTCTTCTGAATTAAAAATATATCTTACCATCTCCTGGAGCCACTGAATGCAAAGTTCTCTGAATTGGAACTTCCCTGCAAACCCTGAGAGGCTGTGATCACACTTTAATAAAAACCGACTTCTCTATACTTCAATCATCAACAAACTTCACAGAGCTTTTGCATGGGCCATGAACTTTTGGGTTATGGGAGGTATGAGTGTGGGGAATGCATATGTAGGTGTTTAGGGGAATGAAAAAGCAAGAAAAAAGCAGTGTGACTCTTAGGATGAAGGCACAGGCAGTATGTCTGGGTATTGTCTATTAAACTGAATGAGCTTCTTAACTTCCTATGTCTAATTGACTAAAAAAAAAAAAGAAACATTAGACAGTTTGAGCCAATTGAATACATGAACACCTTTCAAAGTTTCTCCATGGCTCTAGAAAAGCAAGCCATCTTGAACAATCCCAGCTGTATGCTAAGCACTTGGTGCTTGGCCCTGGGGTCAGGAAACAGAACTTTCATGTAGCTTTCAACAATTTCCTCCACCCAGCCTATAATCAAAACAAGACCCTTGCAAGGACTTCTGTATATGTATACAATCTATAGTAATCTGCAGCCTTTGTAGCCACATGAGCCTGAAATAGAAACTTACTAGTAGACAGACTGAAAATAGAAGTGGCTCAGGGGAAATTGCGCCAACCATGAGGGGTAATTTTATTTCTGGTAGTCATAAAAGGAAGCCTTCTAACCTAGGCTTCCTCAGTTTGGTTTACCTTTATGACTTCACTGAGCGGTTTTAAGGGTCATGTGCCGTGATTGCTAAGGGGGTGTTCGGTTTTGTTTGTTTATCTATGTTTTCGATGGGGGTGGGAGGGGGAAGAGGGGAGTAGAGCCTATGAGGTTTAACCCAGTAAACAACTGAAGAAAGAGGATCCAGGAGAGCAGACTAAAAGAATAAAGACAGAGTCAGATCCTTGTTCAGGTTAGAATAATTCAGAGCTTTAAAAGACAGAATAGCCAGATAGATAGTTTTTGAGAGAAATTCCTCTAATGTTACATACACGTGACAAGGACAAGTAAGAAAAGATTATAGGTTTTAAAACAATTCTTCTGGTATGCTCTCTCAGCTGGCACCACCATTGTCAGTAATATATAAGGCTGGACAGTAATATATAAGGCTGGACATCTATAAGGTGGAACTAAGCTGACTGGAGTGTGAAGTACTAATGATCCTTTCCTATCAGAGCAGTGATTCTCAGAGGCAGGAAGCTGTGGTACTAGAATCCCTGAGGTTCAGGACCAATGTACTTCCCATTCTCCCAACCGTAGTGACCCACTCTTTTGAATTATAGTTCGTCATACACCTCCGGGGTGGGGTAGTGGTAAGAAACAGTAGAATAAATTATCTACCCAAATTCATAGTAACATTTGAATGCTCATTAGGACTTTTTCTATAAAGACTATAATGGTGGAAATAGGGAGAGATGGCCTCTTGGGAAATTAATGTAAGAGTCACAACATTTCATTGAAGACACATTTTTTTCTCTTTCCTGAATCTACCAAGGATAAAAAAGAGGATATCAAGATCATGCAAAGGAAGAAAGACAAAAATCCCCTTAGCCACCAATGCTGGGACCCTACATTGTTCTAAAGACTTTTAAGGAGCAGAGCTGGATTGAGAAGGTGGACACACGCATCTCATAAAAACAGCAGAAAAGGATGGGGAGGCGAAGAATGCTAGTGAGTTCATGCCAGTGTGAGGGTTGGCTTCTCCATCCAAGTCCATCACAAACAGGAGCGGAAGTTGTCCTTTGCTCCAGCTTGTCCACACACTGTTGTCATTCCTTTGCATGACCCTACTCCTCAGGCCAAATGGACTGGGCAGCTTCACGTTCATTACCCTTGCAATCAGTCACTTGGTGAGGACCATCTGAGAACTAAAAAGGCAGACCTAGACTTGAATCCTATCTCTACCTCTTATTAGTTTCATGGCCTTGGACGTGTCACTTGCTTCCTTTGAACTTTGGTTTCCTATTCTTTACAATAATAGTCATTGGAGAATTAAATGAGCAAGGAGGTGACATCTTTGACCCAGTGCTTGCTGCACAGGTCTGAGCCATTGTGAAGATTCTAATTAAGCAGATTACTTGTCTCCCTCCTTTGAGCCACTATCCTACCAAGTACCCACCTCTATGATTGCTTCCCTGAGGAACCCAACCACTTATTTTTATATAGTATCCTCAGTTAGACTCAAGTTCCTGCAGGAAGTGGTCAAACCTCACAGCTTTGTATTCCTCACACTGTAGCTAGTAAATGCTCAATGACAGTCTGTCAGATCCCTATGGTTCCCCAGCTGATTGAAGACATAAGCAAGTGAATGAAAGGGGTTGAGATATGAAACTGAAGGTCTTCAGTCACCCAGGGAATGTTCTAACATAACATCCTTTTCTTGTTTTGACTAGTTTAGCAAGTAAGACACAAGACTTACCGGATTTTATTCTGAATACTGTCGAGCAGCTTGTGAACAAAGGAAGCCTAGGCTGTATTCACTTGTAAAGGGCCAGGCAAGGAAGCCTCGATGGAGTTTCAGTATGAGGCTGCTGAGTTAGGAGTGACTAAGAAGAAGAAGCCCCATGCTGCCAAGACACAGTGTGGTTTTACATTGTCTGTCACTCACTGAGGAGGATGGAGCCCTCCAACTCTCACATTTTAGCACCACCTACTGCAGGTGAATTGCAGTTTGTATATTGGAACTGTGGGGTCAAACTTGTCTTCATTTTCACCCAGTTTTCAATAGCTGTCTCGATCTTTCCGTTCCTGGACTTTAACCCCTGCCATAAAATTTCTCATACTGCAATATTATCTCCCCAAATGCCCCTGATCAACAGCAGGCTTATAGGAAGGTCTAGGTCCTCTGTTTACAGATGGGAAAGTGAGTTGTTCTAGTGAAGCCAGGGAAAGAAGGCTGCTGGGTAATCTGTGCCAAAACCATTCTTTCCTCTCTGTCAGAGAGCCTGTCCTGCCTATGCAGGTCTGTGAGCCACTTTGTGCAGGTAATTGCTTGCATCTCTTGCCCTGGGCTTTTTCTCTTGCTTTATCTTGTGATCACAGGAAAATTTTCTTCTCTTTTTAAATTTAAATTTTATTTTCCTATTACAGTTGACATTTAATATTTTAATTGTTCCAGTTGTATAGCATAGTGGTTAGACATTTATGTAACTTATAAGGTGATCCCCCCAGTCAGTCTAGTACCCATTACATACCATGCATATTATTAACTACATTTCCTATGCTCCTATGATCTACTTTACATCCCCAGGACTATTTGTAACTACCATTTTGTACTTCTTAATCTCTTCACTTTTTCCACCTAGTTTCCCACTCTTCTCCCTCTCCTCTGGCAACCATCAGTCTATTCCATGTATCCATGCCTCTGGTTATATTTTGTTTGTCAGTCTACTTTATTCTTTAGATTCCACATACAAGTGAAATCATATAGTATTTGTCTTTCCCTCACTGACTTGACCCAAGGGAATTTTAAATCTCTGATACATAGTACCTCTTTGTTGAATTTTCTTATGTTCATATTCAGCTGACTCACCATGCTACACATTGTAAGCCATGCTTAAGTACCACAATACTTCATGATATTGAATGACAAGAGATGCTGCAACCTTAGCAAAGATGAAAAAAGAATCTTGCCAGTATCTTGCCTAATTTCATTACCTTTTAAAAATATATATTTTATTGATTTTTTTACAGAGAGGAAGGGAGAGGGATAGAGAGTTAGAAACATCGATGAGAGAGAAACATCGACCAGCTGCCTCCTGCACACCCCCCACCGGGGATGTGCCTGCAACCAGGGCACATGCTCTTACCAGAACCGAACTTGGGATCCTACAGTCTGCAAGCCGACACTCTATCCACTGAGCCAAACTGGTTTTGGCAAAATTTAATGATCTTGTTCCTTTAAAAGAATTTAATATATGTTTCCATTGTGTCATTTTGAGAGCAGAAGCCTAGCGCAGGACAACTCTCAGGAGGTGTTGGTGTTGGCCTAGGCCTCATGTCATCATATTAGACTTTCACTTTAACTACAAATGAGGTTATATTTACTGCCACAGAGATCCAGGAGTGAAAGGAGACTTTTTTTCATGCAACTATACAATTGTGTCATTATCATACTGCACAATCTGAGTTAATTTTTGTAACTTACTTTGTGAACAGCACAGTTACACAGTTATATTGATTAAGTTTATATGTTTTACAAGGTATTAATTTATTAAATGTAAACACATATACAATCTATTTTTATAACCATGTGTTAATAGTTTCTCTTTAAAATACTTGGGCTCAGGAGGAAAACTAAGATGGTGGCATAGGTAAATACCTAAACTGCTGCCTCGCATAACCATTTCAAAACTACAACTAAAAGACAAAACAGACATCATCCAAAACCACAGAAAGGCTGGATGAGCGGAAATTCTACAACTAGAAGGAAAGAGAAAAGCACACTGACACTCAGAGGAGTTGCAGGAAGCAGAGTTTCTGAGATGCGTGCAGAGAGGACTTGCAAGTGAGTACGCGGCTGGCTTTCTCAAGCAGGAGGGAGACAAAAGTTCCTGACTGTGCTGAACTCCAGTTCTGTACAAGACTCTGGGGACCCAGACTCATTCTGGGAAAAACTGGACTGGCTGGCAGCAGGTGGAACTCAAGGGCAGCTTTCTCTCAGAGCTGCTTGCAGTGATTACCATAGGACACTGAGACGCAGGAGCCTCCTTAGGGCAGGGCTGATGGAAAACCAATGCTGTCTGCTCCGCCCTGAGACTCTGCCCCATTCAAGCTGAGCACAGAGGCTTTTGCAAGTCTTGTCTCACAAGGATGTCTCCAGCACAGAAGTTCTCCCAGCGTAGACATAGCTGATCCTCATAGCCAATTGGCCTGGAGGTCAATTCCTCCAGTGATACTAACAACAATCAAGTTTAACAACAACAAGACTGTGCACAAAACTCACAGAGGGGTGCACCAAGAGTGTCCACCTCAGGTAACAAGGGAGGCTGAGACACTTGGCCTTATAGGACACCTAGCACACAAAGCCATTCTATCAACTCAGGGGAGCAGCCAAAATGCAGAGACAAAGAAACAGATCACAAATGAAAGAAATGGAGGAAAGCAAATGACTCAATATGGAGTTCAAAACCACAGTTATAAGGTTTTTCAAGAATTTCCTAGAAAAGATGGATAAATTTAGTGAAACCCTTGAGGATATAAAAAGGACCAACTAGGAATTAAACATACACTGACTGAAATAAAAAATATTATACAGAGATCTAACAGTACACTAGAGGATCACAAGAATTAAGTCAAAGATTTGAAATATAAAGAAACAAAAAGCACTCAACTGGAAAAGCAAAAAGCAAAAAGAATCCAAAAATGTGAAGATGGTGTAAAGAGCCTCTGGGACAACTTCAAGTGTACCAACATCCCAATTATGGGGGTGCCAGAAGAAGAGAGAGAACAAGATACTGAAAACCTATTTGAAGAAATAATGACTGAAAACTTCCCCTACTTGGTGAAAGAAATAGACTTACAAGTCCAGGAAGCACACAGAACCCCAAACAAAGGGAATCCAAAGAGGACCACATCAAGACACATCAGAATTAAAATACCAAGAGCAAAAGACAAAGAGAGAATATTAAAAGTAGCAAGAGAAAAAAAAATTAGTTAGTTACAAGGGAGCACCCATATAACTGTCAGCTGATTTCTCAACAGAAACTATGCAGGCCAGATGGGAGTGGCAAGAAATATTCAAAGTGGTGAAGAACAAAAACCTACAACCAAGATTACTCTACCCAGCAAAGCTATCATTCAGAATTGAAGGTCAGATAAAGAGCTCCACAGATAATCTGAAATGCTGAAAGGTATTCTTTAAGAAGAGAAAGAAGAAAAAGGTAAAGATAAAAATTATGAACAACAAATACATATCTATCAATAAGTGAATCTAAAAATCCAGTGAATAAAAAAATCTGATGAACAGAATAAACTGGTGAATATTATAGAATCAAGGGCATAGAAAGAAAGTGTACTGACAATTCTCAGGGGGAAAAGGTTGTGGGAGGTGTGGGAAGAGACGACAAAATTTATACACCTATGGATGAGGACAGTGGAGGTGGGGGTAAGGGCAGAGGGTAGGGTGGGAACCAGGTGGAGGGGAGCTATGGGGGGAAAAAAGAAGAACAATTGTAATCATCTGGACAATAATGATTTTTTAAATTAAAAAAATATAATAAAATACTGGAGCTCAGCCTCTGGGAACTCTGGGTATGCAGCATCTAAGTTCTCAGAAGAATTGCCTGGTGTAGATTTCATCTTTCATGCCCTGTGGAGGTAGAAAGGGTGTCAGTCAACTTTAGGTGTCAGTTTTGGGGTCTGATTAGAGCTTCTCTAATATATTGAAGCCCCCAAAACATATATGGCCAATGTTCCAAGCAGTACAATTCACCATAGCTAAGATTTTGAAACAGCCTAATTGCCCATCAGCAGATGAGTGGATTAAAAATCTGTGGTACACCTACACAATGGAATACTACACTGCTGTAAGAAAGAAAGAAAGAAAGAAAGAAAGAAAGAAAGAAAGAAAGAAAGAAAGAAAGAAAGAAAGAAAGAAAGAAAGAAAGAAAGAAGGAAAGAAGGAAAGAAGGAAAGAAAGAAGGAAGGAAAGAAAGAACTCTTACCATTTGCAACAACATAGAATGACCTGGAGAGCACTACACTAAGCAAATAAGCCAGTCGGAGAAAGATAAATATCACACAATCTCACTCATTTGTGGAATATAATCAACAACATAAACTGATGAACAAAAATAGATCCAGATACAGAGAAGCATCGAACAGACCATCAAACCTCAGAGAGAAGGCAGGGGAGGGGAGTGGGTAAGAGAGCAACCAAAAGACTTGTATGCATGCATATGAGAATAACCAATGGACACAGAGAGTAAGGGGGTGGGGGTGAACAGGGAGAGGTCAATGGGGGAAAAAGGAGACATATGTAGTACTTTAAACAATAATAAAGATTTTTTTAAAAAACATACATGGCCAGCTATTTCACCACAATCATCCAGTTCTAAGATAATATTCTTTGCATGTGGTTCCCTAATAATTAGTGATCATTAGTCATGATGCAGCACAGCTTTTCTTTCCCTGACCTAGGCATTGGAGTAGAAAGGCAATGGAGTGTCTGAGACTCTGGTGATAGATTGCCTGGTTATCATTTTTGTATATATTGTGGGAAACGCTCATAGCATGTGGCTGAGTATTACCATTTATAGTAAACATGTTACGAAACAATTTTCCCTTAAATTAAACATTTCTGACCGACATCAACTGAGTCCCTCTGCCCCTGTGCATCGCACTTGGAGAGATATTTTAAATAACCAGAATATTAAAGTAAAAACTTATTAAATGAAGACACCAATAGCTTTGGCAAAGCCTCTGCTTTCGGGGACCCAAGAAAATTCTGGGGTAGGGTGCTACGGTAGAACAGAAATCTCAATACCTCTGATCCAGGGCACTCCTTCAGAGAAGCATTCAAGAAATCACGGGCTTCCTCCAACACAGTGTGCCTGGCACTTCATTTTGCAGTGTTTGAAGAAGGGAGAATCTTTACAGAACATAACAGGTGCTGGACAGGTGTGGGTGATAGCTGTCACCACAGCCTCTTTACAATGAAGACTTATTAAATTTGAGCTGCCTGAATTACAATGCCTGTGTATCTCCTTACTTTTGCCACCAAGCAAAACCTGGAAGAATGAAAACTTATTAGAACACCGTACTGTCTCCTATGACTTGCCTAGGAAGTCCTTGACTAGGTTTTCCATCTCCTTTCAGGCAAGTCTTTCTTGCCCACAGCTTTCCCAGGCAGTCAGCGCACTGCTATTCTGGGCCAATAATAATGCTCCTTCTTCTCTCTCTGCAAATTCCTTGGCATTCCTGTGACCTAGAAGCATGGTTGGCAAACTGCGGCTCACGAGCCACATGCAGCTCTTTGGCCTCTTGAGTGTGGCTCTTTCACAAAATACCACAGCCTGAGTGAGTCTATTTTGAAGAAGTAGCATTAGAAGAAGTTTACCTTTAAAAAATTTGACTCTCAAAAGAAATTTCAATCGTTATACTGTTGATATTTGGCTCTGTTGACTAATGAGTTTGCCGACCACTGACCTAGAAAGTCAAACTCAGCCCTTGCTTCTGTTCAGTGACTTTTTCCATAATGTTATAAATGTATCCTCTAAAGAAAATTCAGATTTTTAAAGGGCTTTGAAACAATCTGGAATAATTTTTTTCTGTCAAATTGTGATATTACAGTGGTACCTCAAGATACAGGTGCCCTAACATATGAGATTTTTGAGATACGAGCCGTCGAGCAAGCGATTTTTTGCTTTGAAATATGAGCAACATTTGAGATAATGAGTAATCGCGCGGATCGGCCGGCTGCACATGACCCACCAGTTTACCGCGACTCGAGCATCTCATAGTTTCCCACGACTCAGTCAGTGTGCTTGTTTACCTCGTTGTCGAAGCATATTTGTGCATTTACATACTTTATCACATTTCTTTTTATAACCATGGGTCCGAAGAAAGCGAGTGGAAAGGTCAGTGCTCAGAAGAGGATGATGTCTATTGAATTAAAGCGTGAAATCCTAGAAAAATATGAGCAAGGTGTGCGAGTGGCTGACTTGGCGAGGCAATACTGACGTAGTACTTCAACGATATGCACTGTGCTTAAACAGAAGGAATCGATAAAGGATATAACGCCAGCTAAGTATGTTACACTAATTTCTAAGCTCCGTAGCTCTCTCCATGAAAAGATGGAGAATCTACTGATGGTGTGGGGGACGGAGAAGCAGCTTAAAGGAGATACGTTAACACAGGGCATCATAAGCCAGAATGCGCGAGCAATTTACGGTGATTTGCTGGAGCAGACCCCGCGCACTTCCATGGACGAAGCATCGAAAGACTCATTTAAAACCAGTAGAGGCTGGTTTGATAACTTCAGAAAAAGGTCCGGCATTCACTCCATCATCAGGCATGGTGAGGCAGCAAGTTCGGATGTGAAGGCAGCTGAGGATTACCTCAAAACTTTTTCCAAACTGGTAGAAGCCAAAGGATATATCCCCCAGCAAGTCTTCAACTGTGACGAGACAGGGCTTTTCTGGAGGTAGATGCTGAATAGGACTTATATAATGGCAGAGGAGAAGGCGATGCCAGGCCACAAACCCATGAAGGATAGGCTAACTCTCGCACTGTGCGCCAATGCGAGTGGCGACAGCAAGATCAAGCCTCTGCTCGTCTACCATTCAGAAAACCCCAGAGTCTTTAAGTCACATAAGATTTTAAAAGATAAACTGCAAGCTATGTGGAGGGCAAACTCCAAGGCATGGGTCACCAGGCAGTTCTTTGTGGAGTGGGTAAACCTGGTTTTTGGCCCTTCTGTTAAGAAATATCTACAGGAAAACAACCTAACCACGCAAGCCCTCCTTGTCCTCGACAATGCTCCTGCTCACCCACCGAACCTCGAAGATGAACTCCTCGAAGAGTTCAAGTTTATAAAGGTTGTCTATCTACCTCCCAACACCACTCCTATTCCTGCAGCCCATGGGTCAGGAGGTGATTTCTAATTTAAAAAAGCTGTACATCAAGCACCTGTTCCGGTGCTGCTTTGAGGTGACAGAGAACACAAACCTCACCCTTCGAGAGTTCTAGAAGAACCACTTTAACATCATGATATGCCTCAGAATTATTGATCAGGCCTGGCTGGGTGTTACAACGAGGACTTTGACCTCTGCATGGAAGAAGCTGTGGCCTGAGGCCATAGCCAAAAGGACCTTAGAATGATTCGAACCCGAGGTGCCAGTGGAGGAGGAGATAGTGTCTCTGGGAAAATCCATGGGCCTGGAGGTGGATGAGAGAGACATGAATGAGCTTGTCGAGGAGCACTCTCTGGAACTCACCACGGAGGAGTTACAAGAGTTGCAGTCTCAGCAACATGCGGAGCTTCTCCAAGAAATTGGTTTCGAGGAGCCAGAGGTGGAGGAGATCTCTACAAGTGAGATAAAAGAGATCTTAGGAATGTGGGAGAGGTGTCACACTTTGTGGACAAGAAATACCCCGAAAAAGTTGCTACTGGTCATGCATCGGAGCTGTTCAATGAAACTTGCCTCACCCATTTCAGAAACATTCTGAAAGGGAGGAAGAGGCAAACCTCGTTGGACACTTTTTTTTTAAATCGGCCAAAAATGCAAAGACCAGTAGCAATTAAGTTCAGTGAAGATTAGTTAAGTTACATTCAGTTTAGGGATAAAGTGTAGCATTAAGAGTGTAAAGAGTAAGGAATCCAAGATGGCGGCATAAGTAAACACCTACACTGCTGCCTCGCACAACAATTTCAAAACTACAACTAAAAGACAGAACAGACATCATCCAGAACCACAGGAAAGCTGGCTGAGTGGAAGTTCTACAGCTAGAAGGAAAGAGAGGGGCTCACGGAGACCCAGAGGAGCTGCAAAAAGCCGAGGTACTGAGACATGCGCGTGGAGAGAGAGCGGGTGCCGGAGTACCTGGCTGGCTTTCTCTGGCGGGAGGGAAACGGAGACTCCCAACGGCATTGAACCCCTTATTTTACGACACTAAACCCCAGATCCAGCGAAACTCATACGGGGGGAGTTTTGACTGTGAAAAGGGAGAGGTGCACGGAAATTTAGGGGAGTCGCAGAAGATCAGGTCTGGTCTCGCACGCGGACGGTGCTGCGCGCAGGACAGATTGCTGATTGTGCCGCTGGCTTTCGCGAGTGGGCGAGAGACAGACCCTCTGAACTGTGCCACTTCTTAGTCTACTAAGCCCCTGTTTCAGGAGAAACCCTGGGGACCTAGACTCGTGTGTTCCTAGCACTGCAGGTGCGCGCGTGCACAAGGACCGCTCCAGCCATTACCCAGTCACGTGAGACTCAGGGGCCGTGGAGGGCGGGGCGACTGGAAGGCAAGACAGTTTCTTAAGCCCTGAGACTCCACTCCTCCCAAGCTCAACAGAGGCTTCTTCGGTTTTGCATCTGGTATCATAAGGCTGAATCCAACACAGAAGTTTACCCGGCATAGTGAAAATGCCGAAACAAGGGAAGGGATCACAAACAAAAGAAATGGAGGGAAAAAAACGACTGGATATAGAGTTCAAAACCACGCTTGTAAGGTTTTTCAAGAATATGCTAGAAAAATTCAATAAATTTAGTGAGACCCAAGAGGAGATGAAAAAGGACCAACTAGCGATACAGAAGAGCCAACTAGAGATGGAAAAGGTCCTACTAAAGATGATAAAGGACCAAATAGAAATTAAACATACACTGACTGAAATAAAAAATATTATACAGAGTCATAACAGCAGACTAGAGAAAGGCAAGAATCAAGTAAAAAATTTGAAATATAAAGAAGCAGACAACATTCAACTGGAAAAGCAAGAAGAGAAAAGAATCCAAAAATGTGAACATAATGTAAGGAGAATCTGGGACAGCTTTCAGCGTACCAACATCAGAATTGTGGGGGTGCCAGAAGAAGAGAGAGAGCAAGATACTGAAAACCTGTTTAAAGAAATAATGACTGAAAACTTCCCACATCTGGTGAAAGAAATAGACTTACAAGTCTAGGAAGCACACAGAACCCCATATAAAAGGAACCCAAAGAGGACCACACCAAGACACATCATAATTAAAATGCCAAGAGCAAAAGAGAAAGAGAGAATATTAAAAGCAGCAAGAGAAAAACAGTTTATTACCTACAAGGGAGCACCCATAAGACTGTCAGCTGATTTCTCAACAGAAACGATGCAGGCCAGACGGGAGTGGCAAGAAATATTCATCACGTTGAATATTTCTTGCCACTC
>JAAGEH010002528.1:43087679-43120556 GCA_011751065.1 Lasiurus cinereus | reverse complement strand
AGAGAGAGAGAGAGAGAGAGAGAGAGAGAGAGAGAGAGAGAGAGAGAAAGGGGTTGTCCAGGAAACAGAAACATAGCCATCGTTTTAAAGCTATACATCTTAAATTGTACTTGATCTTTTCTCCAATTTGTATTACCCGAAGGAGTGCTGCCAAGTAGTGAGTCAAAATTTCATGCAATGGTTTGCTCTGGTTACTGGTGTACTGTTTGTAAATTCCCAAATGGACTGAGAAACAAGAGATAGGGATACAGGTTTCTAGCTTTGTTTTAGAAAATCTTAAATATACATTTTCTGGTAAATAACTAACTATATTATCCCAGGTGGCCATATACATCTGATCCTCCACAAACTCTGCTTGCTGACACATATTTTCATTAGAATTTTATCAGTAAGAAAGGTGTGCTTTCATCATTAAACTTGAGCTGAACTAGATAGAAGCTCATCTGAATCATTAACCAAGGTCTATGAAATTTGACAGCTGGGCCCAGATGTTGAAGAAAACATAGGGAAAGAGGATCCTGCAGGAGAATATTAAAAGGCAAAGTGCCCTTAAAGAAGGCTTTTCAGGTTTATGTGTTTTGTTTATGTGACTTGAACCTCTATGTAGTGGTTAGTTCATCTACTCTCGGGAAACTGATTGCTTATCCACCAAGTGGTCTGTAATTTTTTTAAGTCCAAACCTGGCTGTCAATCTTTCATCAACTTTCCCACATTGTTATGGCCATCAGCACGCTCTCCTGCCTCTACAACATGAGGTAGAAAATGACGATTACCATGACAGGTATAGGTAATTACTTAGATGCTTTTACATACGAGATTGTGAGTCCTTTCCAGGCAGGCTCCATTGCGTTTTACATATGTGAATCGATAGTCTAATCGTTGTTGGATGCATTAGAAAATAGAGGAAGGAGCAATTAATTTCAGCTCCTGAATGAAAACAAGGTCAGAGCCACTTGCACTGTAAGGGCTTCTGAGATGGCCTGTAAGGCGTTTCTTTTCTTCTGGAAGGATCTAGTGCAAACACTTCATTAAAAGAAACTTTTCTTAAATTAGGAACAAACTCACAATTAGTGACAAAGCCTTGAGCACAGAGAAGATTCAGATTTGTTTTGCTCAGGGCTCCACACATACCAAATACCAATATCATCTTTTCTTATTGATCCTGGTTGAACGTGAGTTGTGTTTGTGGGAGCAGAGAGAGGGACATGGGATTCATCTAGAGCAGTGGTTCTCAACCTTTCTAATGCCGCAACCCTTTAATACAGTTCCTCATGTTGTGGTGACCCCCAACCATACTTCATAACTGTAATTTTGCTATTGTTATGAATTATAATGTAAATACCTGTGTTTTCCGATGGTCTTAGGCGACCCCTGTGAAAGTGTCGTTCGACCCCCAAAGGGGTTGCAACCCACAGGTTGAAAAACACTGATCTAGAGCTAGTTTATTTTCTCTCAGTTGTTTTGAAGTAACAGCCAGAGCAATCAATGGCTTTTAAACTTTTCTTTTTACCTGCAGAACCTCATCTTTTTTTTTTGCAAACAAATCCTTACTCCAAATCCCTAGATTAAAACAGGCAAAAGTGCATGGAGCCCCCTCTCTCCCCAGCAGGCCTTTGAGCCACTGAGCAAACTAGAGGAACAGTTGAAGACCACTGACAACCTAATGCAGCCTGATGCACATCCATGGAAAATGTGCTTGTGAAGTAAAATGAGTCCAGGAAAACCCCATGAGGCACCCCAAGGTCTGCAATGATTTATTTTCTGCCGCCCCCACCGCACCCCCGACCATTTGGGGAATGGGGAACTTTACTGCACTGAGATTGCACCACTGGGGACAGCCTTTCCTCTTTCACTTCTCCACTGGGGTCCTTTCAGCACAGAATTTGCTTCAACACCTCTCTGTCTTAACAATCAAGGCAGCGACAGCAGAACTTAGACCGAGTGCAAGTAAAAAAGCTGTTTCACTAGGGAGAGGAGTTATATGTTGTAATTAAGAATTTGGGCTGTAGACGCCCTGGCCGGGTAGCTCAGTGGGTTAGAGCGCCATTTCCATATGCCATGGTTGTGGGTTCAATCCCAGTCAAGGCACATACAAAAACAACCAATGAGTACACAGGTGGAACGACAGATCTCTCTCTGTTTCTCTCTCTGATCAATCAATAAAAAATAAATAAATAAAAGAATTTGGGCTCTAGAATTTGACTTCCAGAATTTAGATCCAGGCTCCAGGATTTGCCAGGTGTAGGAGCTTAGGGAATTACTTACGTTTTGTCCCAGATTTCCTCACTGATGATGTAGGGAGAGTAATATTACTTGCCTTATAAGGTCATTGTAAGGAGTAAATGAGGTCATGACTGTGAGTCCCTTAGAACAGTGCGAGGCACAGAGCAAAGGTTTGGGAAATACTAGCTATCATTAGAAACACAGTCTGTTTGCTTGCCTGATGCATAATAACTAACACAAGTGGCTCACTCACTTTACTTCAATTTTCTCTATCACTGAACTTTCTTGCTGGCTCCAAATCAAATATGCAGTCTTATGTACTAGTATGTCCTGTGCTTGTTCCTATGCATATGTAAGTTTGAGAAGTACTGCAAGCATCCAGGTGCCACAGATTTCCTCCTGCTCTCTATGCAGCAAACCTTTTGGCGGCAATTCTAAGTTTCTAGAAAGTCTAACATTTGTTGGTTCTAGTTCTCCAAAGAAACTTTGTTTTTTTAACCCTTACAGTCCTTTTTTCTTGACTCCTTGTATCATGAAAACCACATTTCAAACAATTATTAATTAGTACACATAGGACTGGCTACACAATTTTCAGGGCCAAATGCAAAATGAAAGCATGGGGTGTCTTGCTCACAACTATTAAGAATTTCAAGGGTCCTCACTGGTTTGGCTCAGTGGTCAAGGGCACATGCCTGGGTTGTGGGCTCAGTCCCCAGTAGGGAGCATGCAGGAGGCAGCCAATCAATGATTCTCTCTCATCATTGATGTTTCTATGTCTCTATCCCCTCTTCTTTCCTCTCTGAAGTCAATCTATAATAATAAAAGGGTTATGCTATTTAGATCAGATGTCATTCTGGACATCCTTTCAGTCAAAGCCGGGGACAAAGGAAAGCCAGCCCAGATCCAGGGTGCCAGAGGGAAGCCGGTGCCGGCAGCCTGGGGAAGGAAGGCCTACTCTTGCATGAATTTCGTGTAAGGGGCCTCTAGTCTATAATAATAAAAGTGTAATGTGCTAATTAGACTGGACATCCTTCCTTCCAGACAAAGCCGCAGTGAGCAGGGGCCGAGGCAGAGGTAGCAGCGGGGAGTGAAGGGGGCTAGGGCCAAGGCCCTTGCACAAATTTTGTGCACTGGGCCCGTAATAAAAATATATTACAAAAAATAATAATTTCAAGGCAGTGACAGCACAACTTAAACCAAGTACATGGCCCTCTGTCTCACATCCAGGAAGTTGGCCCTGAGACAAACTTCAGCATCTATAAAGCCTTTATTTTGTCTATTTATGCCACAGTCCTGATGCAATGTTCAATTCACACAATGAGATTTCCTTGCTTTTATGCATAAAGATGTGAAGGTTATAAAATATGTATGCCCCAAAGACGCTTATCTATTTCTCTCACAGAAAAATAATTGTGAACAAAAAGACAAGAGATTCTGTCTAAACCCCTGGAATGACAGGTTCCTATAGAAGCAAGAAAACCACATCATCTCTATCTGCTGGGGAAGGAGTTAACTCACTTTTTATTTTCCTTGAATTCCCCTATGACACTTCATTTTAATAAACATCCCAGAATCCCATCTCTCAGGTTTCACCAGAAAGACACCTCACTATTCATAAAGGTGTTGTACTCTCTCTGTAAGAGGGAGTGATTCTATTAGTGTGATGTGAGGAATCTCTCAGACTCTCTATAGGAACCAAGCTTACTTTTCTGCTGTTTTAACATGGATTCCCCGAAGAAGCAGTCTGAAATAAGGACTTAATTATCAATTGCTAATTGGGAGAGGCAGAAAAAGTAGGTAAGGAAAGGCGGCCAACAAACAGGTAAATTATTAAGCCAGCTACCACCGTGGTGGATTAAAAATTAATCCTGCAGAGAAACCCTGAGATGTGGTGTAAAACACACATCACAGCGCTCTCTCACCTGAGGGCTCAGGGCACTGGGTTCTTCAGGCACCAGCTCCCATCATTCACTGATTGAGAACTGCCGAGGGGCAGTGGGGGCGGGGGACTGCTGCAGTGCATTCTGGGATGGCAAGGTCTCTGGGAAAGCAGATGCTGAGAGTCTGCCACATCTGAGTAGAAAATCAGAAAGCAGGTCCTCAAAGCAGACAGCTCTAGGCTCCAAGATCAGTACGACTGATCTGAAGCAGAATGATTTGGTTAAGTTCACATGGGCACCTCAGTTTCTCATGAAGAAAAACAAATAGTACCACTTACCTACCTTCAGTGCTGTCAGGATGATTAGAACTGTAGGAAGCACCAGTCATAGCCGTTTGTGTATAGAACTGCCATTAAATTGCTTTTTAAAAATATATATATATCCTTATTGTTCAAAGTATGACTTATGTCCCCTTTGACCCCATCCACCCCCGCAACCTCACAGGCCTACTGCACGCACTATTGTCTTGTGTCCATGAGTTATGCTTATTGGCATACTAGAGGCCCACTGCAGGAAGATTCCTGCAATAGGGCTTCCTGTGGCAGTCTCTGCTGCTCCGCCTGCTTCCCTCCCTTCTCCACCCACCCTGCCTGCTTCCCGTCCCACTTGCTTGCCTCTCTGAAGCTTCCCTCCCTTCTGCAGAACTTGGCTTCCTTCTACCCTGTCTTCAGTCTTAGCTCTGCACCAGTCTATGCAAATTAACCACCACCTTGTTTGGGTTGATTTGCATACTCGCTCCTGATTGACTTGTGGGCTCATAGTGTGGCTTGTTGGTGTAGTGGATGTACGGTTGATTTGCATGTTTCTCTTTTATTAGATAGGATATGTTCTTTGGTTAGTTTCTTCCTGTCCCCCCACCCCCCTTCCTCCTAAGAAAATTGATTTTTAAACCAGCATTTCTCAAACCTAAATATTATAGCAGTCACTTGAAGATCTTATTGGAATGTAGATTCTGATTCAGTGTACCTGGGCAGGGCACAAGGGTCTGTATTTCTTTCTTTTTAAAAAAAAAATAAATTTATTGGAGTTATAAGCTCCCAGGTGAAGCTGCTGGTCTGCAGACTTAAGATTTTAGACAGCAAGATTTTAAGCCACTCTAACATTTCTCTTTAACCACTATACACCATAAATCATAAGATATTTTCCTTGGATCTGTTGAATTTAAGCATAACAACAACACAAGTTTGACTACATCTGTGAGAGCTGATATATAGGACATAACAACCAACTGTGTTAATCACTACTAATAAACTTAACTGCCTGGAGTTCCCAGAGCAGAGTCACACAAGGGAGGAAGTGCAGAATGAAAAATATATAGGGTAGATAAGGATTTCAGTATCATGGGAAACCTAAGAAAAGATAAAAG
Source organism: Lasiurus cinereus (assembly GCA_011751065.1). Taxonomy (NCBI): domain Eukaryota; kingdom Metazoa; phylum Chordata; class Mammalia; order Chiroptera; family Vespertilionidae; genus Lasiurus; species Lasiurus cinereus. The sequence continues at coordinate 43,115,027 of JAAGEH010002528.1, read as the reverse complement.
TTGTATCATTATTAGATAATGAGGAAAAATAAGAGAGCCCAGAGGCATATTTCTAAGCAATTCATGGCACTGACACAAAATGGATATGATGCACTTTGAGATGTCTCCTTTGTACGATTTGTTATGTAGGGAAAAGAATGCATGTGATGTTTGCAATCTGTTGAAGGGAGCCAACACATATATGAAGATACTAAGCAGAGAAAATGGGGAAAAGTTGTTTTCTTAGTGGGAGAACTTTGTTAGGCACAGGTTTTTTGGTCTGAAATAGATGGGGAAAGTGCAATTAGAAGGGACTTCAGTTGAGCCTTCCCAGGACAGTTGAGTCTTGGGAAGGACTCAACGGTAGTAGGAATATATCAGGAAATGGTAATATCTTTAATAAATGTTTCTAAAAGATGTGCCTCAAAACAGGCATTGTTTAGGAGTATATGCTGGTTACAAACAGTGCCCTACAATGCACTTAATTGACCTTAGCTGAGGGAGGTGGAGATCAAGAAGCAGGTGAGTTTCATCACTAAGAATATAGAATTTGGAGTCAGATCTGGATTCACAAACAAATTTCAACAAGAACTAGCTGTGTGACTTGGCAATAGTATTCACTCTGAATCTCTATGCTCTTATCCATAAAAGAATGATTTCATGCTTTCTAAATAGGATTAAAGTAACGGTTAAATAATTCATGAAGGGAAATCATATATATATCTTAGCACAGAGCCTGGTACTATAAGTGTTTAACAAACAATAATGACTAATGTTGTTGACATAAGAAATATACAAACCTGTAGAGAATTTTTATGAGTTTATTTGAGCAAAACTGATGACAATTGCTAGGAAGCAAAATCTCAATAGATTGAAAAAATGCTCCAGAGAATGGCAGTTTGGCAGTTTATTTTGTACATTAGAATCAAAAGAGGAGGCATAAGTAGGGCTACATATATAAAATTCATTGATGGTAGATTAGAGAAGCCAGAGAAAGCAAATCAAGGAAATCTCTGAGATTGGGTAAAGAGTAAAATGGAGAGACAAAAACTTCTTTTACATTGGTGGGGACAGGATAGCTCACATTTACGGCACATAAAGATGGTATGTGGGGAACAAGATAGCAATGAGGGGTCCTGTTGTTTCCTGCTTTGGTGGTGATTGTACTCTGAGAAGTCTGAAGAAAAAGGGATTCCTCTGACATTCCAAAGGTAAGTTATTGTAGATTCAAAAAGACAATAGACAGGACCAGTTAAGGTAAACACAGACATTTGTCAAGGAAAATCACAACCTAGGACAGTGGTTGGCAAACTGTGGCTCTAGAGCTGTGGTTTGCCACTCTGTTGACTAATGAGTTTACCAACCACTGGGATAGGGGCTTAATCACAAGGAACAACAATAGCCTGTAATTATTGGAATAATTATTATTATTTATAATAATTATATAATACAACAACCTGTAATTATTTAAAATTATGTAGTTAGGAAGTTTCAATGTTAGACCATCCTGTGTGGTTACTTTAGTTTGTCAAGTTTAAGTATGTAGCCCCTTTTTGTCCACAACATATTTAAAACAGAAATGAGAAAATCCAGCTAAAGAAAAATAAATAAATAAATAAATAAATAAATAAAAGAAGAAGAAGAAAGAAACCTCATTGTGGCCACAGCAGGGCTCATAACCAGGAAGTTCTAAGAGGTAACAGGGTCACAAAGGCAGGAGCTCCAGGACACCAGGAGGCTCATGGCTTTAGTTTATACTGTCAGTGACACACATACAGCAAATATTAGTCCTTTTGTAGAATCAAGGGGTGATTGCTATGATATGCCACCTAAATCCCCCTCAGGAATAAAGAGGCAATTGTTCCAAAACTGGGAGGGCCTCTGGCTGAAGAAAACCACTTTGTCCAAAGCCACACCCCCTTCTCTGGGTGGCTATGTCCAGTGACTGTTTAACACAGGGATATAAAGTTTCAGCTTTCTTACCCAAAATGGGAACAACTCTGAAAGATCTTTTAATCTTCAGAAATCTCCACAGGGCTGGCCGAAGCTTCCTTTAAACCAGCGGTTCTCATCCTGTGGGTCGCAAACAGCTAGCAGGCTCTCCATCAGAAAACACAGATATTTACATTAAGATTCATAACAGTAGCAAATTACAGTTATGAAGTAGCGACAAAAATAATTTTATGGTTGGGGATCACCACAACATAAAGAACTATATTAAAGGGTTGCGGCATTAGGAAGGTTGAGAACCACTGCTTTAAACTATCCTATCTCAGTTTCTCCCTCTGTCCAATCCTATTCTCTCCCCTCCTTTCCCATCCCGTCCCCTTCCCTTCCTTTTCCTTTCCCTCTCCTCCCTTTTCCTTCCCCAAGTCTTGAATTCAAAGACACTCCCTAATAAACTCTTTGCATGATAATCTTCACCTTGGAGTCTGCTTCCTGAAGAATCCAACCTGTGATAGGTGGTGCTGCTGGTGGTCGGGGGAGGACAGAGAGCCCTGTGCACGGTGGTAGTGCACGTGTTAAATGACCAGGTAATGAAGCTGGATGGCGTACTGGTGGAAGAAGGTACACTGGCTGATGTTGGTTAGTGCCATTGGAGAAGTAGGAGGGAAATAACTAGCCATAAAGGCAATGGACGTGGGTGGCTTTTCTAACTCAATTGAGGCTTTAGAAGAAGATAAGCTAGAGGTGAACAGCTGAGATTCTCCTTAGTAGCATATAAAGAAGCTCTCATCTTCCTCAGCAGAAGAGCTGAGAAAATTGAGGATCAGACCCAGCAACTAACATAAGAGTAGCTCAACTTCAAAGATTAAATCTTAACTTGGGCGGATCTGCTATGCTAAGGTAATGGTCCTAGTTGAGTGAAAAATCAGACCTTGACATGTGGGTGACACCTAGGTTTGATACTCCAACTCAAATTTTGAGTGTTCAGATTCCCAAGAGCCCTATAGAAGTAGTACACTTCTCCCTACTGATGGCTAGCACTCTTCTCTTGATCGAAGACTGCAGAAGCCAGTGTTGTCTCTTTATTCTATTCTTTAGATTCCACATATAAGTGAAATGAGTCTGTTTCCATTTTATTTCTTTGTTATGTTTTATAGATTTCACATATAAGTGCAATCATATGATATTTGTCTTTCTTTGACTTATTTTACTCTTTAGGTCCATCCATGCTGTTGCAAATGGTAAGAATTCATTATTTTTCATAGTTAAATAAATACCACAGCTTTTTTATCCACTCATCTATTGATGGGCACTTAGGTTGCTTTGATAGCTTAGCTATTAGAAATAAACTGCAATAAACATAGGGATGCATATATTCTTTCAAATTATTGTTGTTGTTTTTTTTAATATAAATACCCTGAAGAATATCATTTAATTACTACAGACCCAGTGCACAAAATTCATGCATGGGTGTGTGTGTGTGTCTCTCAGCTCAGCCTGCATCCTCTCCAATCTGGGACCCCTCAAGGGATATCTAACTGCCCATTTAGGCCCGATCCCACTGGGCAATTGGACATCTCTCTCACAATCCAGGACTGCTGGCTCCCAACTGCTCACCTGCCTGCCTGCCTGATCACCCCCTAACCACTCCCCTGCCAGCCTGATTAATGCCCAGTTAAGGTAAACATTAATTAAGGTTATCTTATGATGGCCATCTTGTGTCCACATAGGGGCAGCCATCTTGTGTATTGGAGTGATGGTCAAATTGCATATTACCTTTTTATTATATAGGATTAATTCTGTGTGGTCAGAGAAAACATTCTATATGCTTTTAATACTTTACATTTCTTTAGACTCCTTATGGTCCAGAATATAGTCTATCTTGATGATTGATCTATGTATTATGAAAATAATAGGTATTGTATTATTGTTTGGTGGAGAGTTCTATAAGTAATGGTTTAGATCAAGTTGATTGATATTGCTGTTCCATTCTTATATATTAAGGAATTTTCTATTTATTTTATCAATTACTAAGAGAAGAAAGTTGAAATTTTTCTGCATTGTTGTGAATTTATTTCTACTTTCAGTTCTGTCAGTTTTTGCTTCATGTTATTTTATCTCTAGTAGTATTTCTTATTCTGAAGTGTCACTTTCATTTTCTTAAGATAAATGTTTGCAATATATAAATTTTGTGCCCTTTTTCTTTAACTTACCCACATTAAAAAAATTTATTTATAATGTCCCAGCCGGTTGAGCATTGCCCCATGAAACAAGTGGTCACAGATTCAGTTTCTGATCAGGGCACATGCCTGGATTGGGGTCTCAATCGCTGGTGTGGGGTGGGTATGCAGGAGGCAGCTGATCAATGCTTCTGTCTCACTGATGTTTATATCTCTGTCCCTCTCCCTTCATCTCTCTCTAAAGTCAATAAAAGCATAGTTATAATGTGTTTCTTATAAACTACATATAGTTGGATTTTGCTAAACTCTGATTTATTCTAGTGAGTGTTTTTATCTCTTATTCTATTGCTAGATGCATTAAGATCTGTCATAAATGACATAAAGCCAAGATAAAGATTGCTCCATAACACTGAATGCAAAAAATTATCATGTGTCTTATGTTTTTTTAAAAAACAAGTTATATCAAGTTAGTTTCTTCTCTCATCAAGTTGATAAGAATGCCAATGTCTTCCTGTTCTTCTGACCCAATAGTCAAGTGCTGACCTCAGACATGGGCCCTCTACAGGATCTCACAAGACTGAGATGATTAGTGCTTTCCTTGGGTAACTAAACAACCATCTTTACCAGTGGTTCCCCCATCTCCAGTGAGCTTCATCAGAATGAACCTGACCATTTCCCTCTCCTACTTCCAAAGCACAGAGCGATGATCATCTTTTTTCTTTGAAGTAGCCAACCCAATTAATTTTGCCTTCTATAATGCAGGGGTAGAAGTTGAGGATGTGTGCAGAGAAAAGATGTTTTCTGATTTTTTTTCTTCCAGAAAGAGTCCATAGCTGCCCCAAAAGGAAAAAAAAAATACATAAGACACCAAATCTCTCCACAATTCACTGTTATACTCTCAAGTTAAACAAAGTCATGAGTCATCCTTTGCTGATTTAAAAAAAAAAGTTTAATAAGAATAAGCAGGGACAAAATTCTTTTTATGAAAGCTTGCTGAGCAGCTAAGTCGGCCATTAAATGAGCCACAGGAATCCTGTCCAAGAACTGCAGGTCTGAGTATATTTCTAAGCAAGAGATAGGTGGAGTAGTCCTGAGGTCTAGAGAAATTCTGCCCTTTACCACACAGGAAAAGGTTACAAAAGTAATTCTTCTGCTCTGCCTACTTCCCTGTCAAGTGACTACACTGTGGGGTCAGTGTTATTCAACTTCATTGTACTCCCGTGTTTAAAATGGAAATATAGAAGAAAACATGAAGAAAAAGGAAGAACATCCAGTGTTCATGGAGGATGGAGAGAAACAGCTGCGAAATAAAAGGCTTAGTCAGCTTTCTCTCTGCAGGAGAGAGATAAAATGAGCCAGGGAAGATGGCCATTTATGCCTGTCAATTCTCATTAAAGAAATGTTAAACTTCTATGTGCAAAGAACTGTACTACAAGTGACATATACAAAGTACTTGTAACAGTGTCTAGCTCAATAAATGCTAGCTGTTAACATTACCATCATTATTGACCACATTTTTGTTTTACTTTCCTATAACCTTGAGAGAAATTGTAGTCAAGGTAAAATCTGATTTGTACTAACTGCTTATCTTCCCTGTTAGGCTATAAACCCTATAGATTAGTGGCTATCTTTTAAAAGGAGAGTGATGTTTTAAAAAATCGAAAAGAAAAGAAAGAAAACAATAGAAGAAATTAGTAGGAAGAAAAAAAGCTTTCCCTTTTCCAAATGCTTATTTATTCTCTCTTTTTGAAATTGGAGCAGGAACCAGACAACCAAGTATCATTAGAACAGTGCTCATTCCCTAAGAATGTATATGCTATAAGAGATTGAGCACTCTGTTTTAAAAGTGGACTGTGTTAGTATTTTCCTGGCAAAACCATTTTTAAAAGGTAAATTAAGAACTACTACATAGTGAAAACTGAAAAATGCCCTCCATTCTCTTTAAATTTTATTTTTAAATTAAATTTGTTGGGATAATATTGATTAATAGCATTATTTAAGTTTCAGGTGTACAATTCTGTGATACATCATCTGTATATTGCATTATGTACTCACCATTCAGTCTACTCTCTTTTTGTCACCGTATACTTGAATCCCTTTATCCTCTTCATCCTCCCCACCCCCCACTCTCCTTACCTTCAGGTAACTACTATACTATTGTCTGTGAGTTTGTTCATTTCTTGCTTTCAGATTTATATCCCACATATGAGTGAAATCATATGGTTCTTGTCCTTTTTGTATTGGATTATTTCACTTGGAATGATATTCTCAAGCTCCATCCATGTTGTCACAAATGGCAATATTTCATCATTTTTATGGCTGAGTATTATTCCATTATATGTATATCACAACTTTATTGAAGAAAACTTAGGTTATTTCTATGTCTTGGCTTTGTGAATAATGCTGCAGTGAACACAGAGAAGCATATATCTTTACAAAAAGGTGTTTTCAAAGTTTCTGACTAGATACCCAATAGAGGGATTGCTGGGTCATATGGTAGCTCTATTCTTAACTTTTTGAGAAACCTGCATACTATTTTCTATAGTGGCTCTACCAATTTACATTCTCACCCGTAGTATATGAGGGTTCCCTTTTCCCCATGGTTTAACATGTTCTTTTTTTGTCTTATTGATAACTAGTGGTCCAGTGCACAAAATTTGTGCACATTAAAACGGGATTCATTAGAGGAAATAATTTAATATTGCTATTTGCCCTTTCTCAATAATAGAAGTGTCAAAAGATGAAAGAAAATTAGTAAAATGTATATGAAAACCTTCCTCCTGTCAAGAGACTGGAGCTCACCACAGGACCCAGAGTGAAGTCCCTACCCACCCACATGTGCCTCAAAATCGCATGAGATCCAGACCCAGTCACTCCCCCACCCCTTCCACTGGGCTAGATCCAGACCTGGCCAGTCCTAACCTTGTCAAGCCCCTCTGGGGGGTGTAGCCTCAGGTCTTGCCAGGATGAGAAGGATATGACCTGAGATCCTCTGTCAAGCCCCACTGGGTGGGAGACATGGCCTGAGGTCCCCTGTCAAGGCCTGCCAGGTGTGTGGGGGGAAGCACAGCCTCAGGTCCTCTGTCAAGCCCCACCAGCAAGGGGGCACAGCCTCAGATGCTCTGTCAAGCCCCACTGGGTGGGGGCACAGCCTGAATTCCCCTGACCCAGCACTGGGGGTGCACCTTGAGGTCCCCCCATCAAGCCCTGCTGGGTGAAGGGCATGGCCTGAGGTCCCCTACCAAACCCAGCCAGGCAGGGGGGCCCAGCCTCAGGTCCCCTGGCCTAGTACTGGGGCGGGGGTTATGGCCTGAGGTCCCCTGTCAAGTCACACCAGGCGGTAGGTGTGGTCTGAGGTCTCCCAGCCTGGTGGGGAGCACAGCCTGAAGTCTCCTGTCAAGGCTCACCAGGTAGGGAGGGGGGGCACAGCCTGAGGTCCCCCAGCCTGGTGCTGGGGCAGGGAGAGCAGCATGAGGTCCCCTAGCCCAACACCAGGACAGGAAACGCACCTTGAGGTCCCATATCAAGCCCTGCCGGGTTGGGGGTGCAGTCTGAGGTCCCTGTCAAGCCCTGCTGGGTCAGGGGAGGGTGTAGCTTCAGATCCCTGCTGACTGCTTGTTAAGGCTCCTTAAAGGAACTTGGCTTCAGCTGTGGGTGCAGTCATCTTTGTGATGGAGTGATGCTCAATTAGCATATTCCCTCTTTATTAGATAGGACAGCCATTTTTAAACAATGATATACCAGTGAGGTGGTATCTCTTTGTAATTTTGATTTGAATTTCCCTTACGGTTATGAGAATGAGCATCTTTTCCTATATCTGTGGACTATCTGACACCTTATACAAAAATTAACTAAAAATGAGTTAAAGACTTGAATATGACCTAAAATAATAAAATACATGGAAGAAAGTATATGTACTAAACATATGTACCTTGGTCTTGGAGGGGATTTTGTGAACTTTTTTCCAAGGGCAAGAGAAGTAAAAGCAAACATAAATGAATGGGACTACATCAAACTACAAATTTCTGCACAGCAAAAGAAATCATTAACAAAACAAGAGTCAACCAACCAAATGGCAGAAGATATTTGCAAATATCTAATAAGGTGCTAATATAAAAAATATATATAAAGAACTCATACAACTCAATAATGAGCACTCAATAGACCCTACTCAACAGAAAAATAATCCAATTTAAAAATTGCCCAGAAGACCTCGGCACTTTTCCCAACAAGACATAAGGATGACCCATTAATTCTCTTTAAATAGAAACCTTGAGCAATGCTATAAAACCAATTTCTGAAAGTGAAGAAATACTTTGCATAGCTAGCATCCTCTATAGGAGTATGTTACTGGTATATCATGCAAAATGAGGAAATAAAATATTTAATTATGGCTTAAGACCTTCCTTTTGCCTCTAGTTGTATGGCTAATTTTTCCTAATATGCTGGGTAGTCAGTACAGCTAGATGCCATTCTAGGACTTCTTTCAACTTATGATCCCTATTACCCTTGGCAGCTTCCTTTCTCCTATATTATTGCAACCAAAGACTTCTAATTGGTAGACTAGAAACAAAATGGAATTGATCAATTCATATAATTAAAATAGCCAGAGGTATCCTGGCTACTTCCCAGTCTGTTGCATTGTGACTCAGTTTTTCCATCACTACTGTCTGCTTTCTTTTTTGTTGTTTGTATTCTCAGATTCTCACTGTGTGAAGGCAGAGATATATGACCTAAATTTTGGGCATAGATTTCATGAATTTAGCAACTTCAACAAAAAGCAAGACATACTTTAGGACTGAAACTCAGGGCCTGGTTTAAATGAAGAGCAATCCCTATACACAGGGGAGAAAATGCTCTGTTTGAATCACACTTTCACCCTGAAGCCATAGAATGAAGTCAGGCTCATATCAACCAATCAATGAAGAATGAAGGAAGAGGAATTATCCAAAGACCATTGAAGAGCTCTTACCAAAAAAAAAATAATTTCTAAAATGGACATAAGGACATAGGAAGTAAACACAAATACAATCTAATAGCTATCCATTACACACTACATAACAGGAAATATCTTAGAGTTTAGCCAAATACATGTAATTTTCTATGCTGGTACAGCTATTACCCAACACACTACTGAAGCATGCTCTTCACTGTGTCTTCTGTTGCCACACCAGACCCATTCAAATTGCTCTGCCCTAGGAGGCTGACACATATGGATTACAATCCATCTCTTTTCCCCTGGCTTCTATTTGTTCAACCAATGGGCAACCCTGTCAATAGATTGGAAGGTTGAAAGAAAGTAAGGTTGGGCATTTATTCCCCATCCCTCCTCACCCCCACCCCGGCTCTCTATTGAAGGGTTTCATGAATCAGCTATAGCCCTTGGTGTAAGGCTCCTCTCCATACAGCTTTCTCTCCAGGTCCCACTGTCAACTCTCCACTCTCGTATTCTCAGGTCTAGGAGTGGTAGTAGTATCCAAGTGGCTGATGGTCCCAGGGAAGTGCTCATCCTTTGTCATTTCTTTCTTGATGCCTTGTCCATGTTTTTATAAATATTCCCTTTAGTAAACATTTTCATACTGCCATTTGAATATGCCATTTATTTCTTGCAGAAATCTGATTAATAATAGTGGTATATATCCAGGAGTTAGCCATTTGTAGAACTATTGCCTCAGATTTTTTTTTAATGGAATCTAGGAAGAAGTTACCAATGTAGGAGGCCTACCTGATAGTGTACCCAAATAATGAGCACTCAGTAGACTCTACCTCTAGTTCATAAAAATGACATAAGGTAGTTTTTATTTCTTCTTATCCACTTTAACTTCTTTTATACTGGTAAAGTCATCTATACCTAAGGATCAGAGACAATGACAGCTATTGCTCTTCACAGAAGAAAATGAAGGAAAAAAGAAAGAAATGTTCCATCTCCTGTTTCCATCTCACAGTTTTCACCCTGCAGTTTTCTCCTATTTTAATCATGGCTATCACTTAAAGAATGTTACCCTCACCCAGCACCATGCTAAGCACTTTATACTGATTAGCTCATTTAATCTTCACAACAAACATATAAGGTTGGACTGCAGAGAGGAGTCTTACACCAAGTGCTATAGCTGAATCACAAAACCCTTCAATAGGGAGCTGGGGTGGGGTGGGGTGAGGGAGTGGGGGAGGGAAAAAATACCCCAACCTTTCTACAGATGAAGAAACCAAAGCACAGAGAAACTAAGGGAGTCACCCAAAATTACCCAGCTAATTAACAGCACAGTCAGGTCTTGCACCCAGGCAGATTGACTCTTGAGTTGATGTTCCTCCCCATCCTCCAAGGTTTATAGAGAAACAGTGGAAATATAGCATTGGGTAAATTTAAGATGTACTGTGTGGTGATTTGATTTGCTTATATGTGGCATAATTCACAATACTGTTAGCTAACACCTCCATCATTACTAGCTCTTTTTTGTGAGAATATTTAAGATTTACTCTCTTAGCAACTTTTAAGTATATAATATAGTAATATTAACTAGTACTGCCATGCTATATGTTTTATTTTCAGAACTTATCCTATATAATAAAAGCCTAATATGCTAAGTGTCCGGTCGTCCAGTTGTCCATTCAACCAATCAAAGAGTAATATGCTAGTGATATGCTAAGTCCACTCAACTGCTCGCTATGATGTGCACTGACCACAAGGGGGCAGATGATCTGACCAGTAAGTTAGCTTGCTGCTGGGGTCCAGCCAATCAGGCCTGAGCGAGATAGGCCAGACATGCTCTGGAGCCCTCCCGCAGTCTCCCTGGCTGGCCAACCGCCCACATCTCTCCCCAGCCCCAATCGTGCACTAGTGGGGTCCCTCAGCCTGGCCTGTGCCTTCTTGCAATCCAGAACCCTTCAGGGAATGTTGGAGAGCCAGTTTTGGCCTGATCCCACAGGCCAAGCCAAGGGATGCCACTGGTACATGAATTCATGCTCTGGGCCTTTAATTCATCTTATAACTGAAAGTGTATAACATCCCCCATTTCCCCGACCCCCAGGCCCTGACAATTACCATTCTACTCTGTTTCCATGAGTTTGGCTTTTTTAGATCCATATATATTAGTAAGTGACATTGTGCAGTATTTGTCTTCCTCTGTTTGAATTTATTTCACTAGTATGATGCCCTCAAGTTTTATCCAAGTTGTTGCAAATGGCAGGATTTCCTTCTTTATTATGACTGGATAATATTTGTGTGTGTATATGTGTATAAAACATTTTTAATTCATTCATTTATTGATGGACATAGAATTGTTTCTATATCTTGGTTATTGTGAATAATGCTTCAATAAATATGGGAGTGCAGATACATCTTCAAGATCCTGTTTTCAATTTTCTTAGATATGTGCCAAAGTGGGATTTCTGCATTATATGATGGTTCTATTTGTTAAGTTTTTTCCATAGTAGTTGTACCAATTGACATGCCCACCAACAGGGCACAAGGATCTTCTTTTTCCTACATCCTCACCAACATTTGTTATCTCTTTGATTTTTTTTTTTTTTTATGATAGCCATTGTAACAGCCGTGAGGTGTTATCTCATTGTGGTTTGGATTTGCATTTCCCTGATGGTTGGTGATGTTAAACATCTTTTCATGTACCTGTTAGCCAATTCTATGTCTTCTTTGGGAAAATGTCTATTCAAGTCCTTTGCCCATTTTATCAGATTATTTGTTTTTGGTTTTTGCCACTTAGATGTATGTTTTATAAACTTTGGATATTAACTTTATATCAGATATATGATTTGCAAGTATTATTCTACAATTCCATAGGTTGCCTTTTCATTTTATTGTTTCATGTGCTTTGCAGAAGCTTGTTGGTTTGATGTAATCCATTTATTATTTCTTTATTTTGTTGCCTGTGCATTTGGTATTATACCTGGAAAATTACTGCCAAGACCAATGTCATGAAACTTTTTCCCTATGTTATCTTTTGTAAGTTTTATGGTTTCAGGTCTTACATTCAAGTCTTTAATCCATTTCATGTTCATTTTTGTGAGTGATGTAAGATAGGGGTCCAATTTTTTTTTCATTTAATAAATCTTTATTGTTCAGACTATTATAATTGTTTCTCTTTTTTTCCCCCCATAACTTCCCTCCACCCAGCTCCCACCCCTCCCTTTACCCTTACCTCCCTCGCCATTTTTCTCATCCATAGGTGTATGGATTTTGTCCAGTCTTCCCCTGCACCACCTGACCCTTTTGACCCTGAGAATTATCAGTCCACTTCCTTTTATTTACCAGTTTATATTCTATTATATTTACCAGTTTATTCTGTTCATCAGATTTTTAATTCACTTGATTTTTAGATTCACTTGTTGAGAGATATGTATTTGTTGTTCATAATTTTTATCATTACCTTTTTTTTTTATTCTTCCTCTTCTTAAAGAGTACCTTTCAGCATTTCATATAACACTGGTTGATGAACTTTAGTATTTTCTTATCTGTAAAGCTCTTTATCTGCCCTACAATTCTGAATGATAGCTTTGCTAAGTAGAGTAATCTTGGTGGTAGGTTCTTGCTATTCATCACTTTGAATATTTCTTGCCACTCCCATCTGGCCTACATAGTTTCTGTTGAGAAATCAGCTGACAATTGTATGGGTGCTCCCTTATAGGTAATTAACTGTTTTTCTCTTGCTGCTTTTAATATTTTCTCTTTGTCTTTTGCTCTTGGCATTTTAATTATGATGTGTCTTGGTGTGTTCCTCTTTGGATTCCTTTTGTTTGGGGTTCTGTGTGCTTTCTGAACTTGTAAGTCTATTTCTTTCATCAGGTGGGGGAAATTTTCAGTCATTATTTCTTCAAATAAGTTTTCAGTATCTTGCTCTCTCTTCTGGCACCCCCATAATTCTAATGTTGGTACACTTGAAACTGTCCCAGAGGCTCCTTACATTATCTTCACATTTTTGGATTCTTTTTTCTTTTTTCTTTTCCAGGTGAGTGTTTTCTGCTTCTTTGTATTTCAAATCTTTGACTTGATTCATGCATTCTTCTAGTCTGCTGTTAAATCTCTGTATAATATTTTTTATTTCAGTCAGTGTATGTTTAATTTCTCTGTGGTCCTTTTTCATCTCTAGTTGGTCCTTTTTCATCTCCTCTTGGGTCTCGCTAAATGTATCCATCTTTTCTAGGAAATTCTTGAAAAACCTTATAACCATGGTTTTGAACTCTCTATCCAGTCATTTGTTTTCCTTCATTTCTTTTGTTTGTGATCTATTCCTTTGTCTCCGCATTTTTGCTTTGTGTGGTAGGTGTCTTATATGGCCCAATAGCTCCACCTCCCCAGTTACCTGATGTGGACTCTCTTGGTGCACCCCCCTGTGAATTGTGTGTACAGTCTTGTTGTAGTTAAGTCTTGATTGTTGTTGGTATCACTGGGGGGAATTGACCTCCAAATCAATTGGTTGTGAGGATCAGCTGTGTGTATGCTGGGAGAACTTCTGTGCTGGAGTCAGCCTTATGATACAAGATTTGCACAATTGCAGAAAGCCTCTGTGTTCAGTTTGGAGTTGCATAGTGCCCCATCCTTGGATTTCAGTGTCCAATCCACATGGCCCTTGGATTTCAGTGCCCCTCGGTAATCATTGCAGCCCTTTCTGCGCACTCGCACTCATGCACCTCCAGACCTCTGCCTTTCCGGCTCCCCTGAGTTTCTGTGTGCTCGGGGGACCCGTATGAGTCTGGGTCCCCAGGGTCTTACCCGGAACTGGGGTTCAGTGCAGTCAAAGGTGGATTTCAGTACAGTTGAGAGGTTCTGTCTTCCTCCCGCTCAGCTTTTTGCAGCTCCTCTGAGTCTCCGTGAGCCCCTCTCTTTCCTTCTAGTTGTAGAATTTCACTCAGCCAGCTTTTCTGTGGTTCTGGATGATGTTCGTTCTATCTTTTAACTGTAGTTTTGAAATTGTTGTGCAAGGCAACAGTTTAAGTGTTCACCTATGCTGCCATCTTGTTTTCTCCAATAGGGGTCCAATTTTATTTTCTGCATGTGGCTAACCAGTTTCCCCAGCACCATTTTTGAAGAAACTATTCTTTCCCCAATGAGTATTCTTGGTATCTTTGTGAAGTATTAGTTTACATATGTGAAGGTTTATTTCTGGTTTCTCAATTCTTGTTCATTGGTCTATGTGTCTATTTTTATGCTTGTACCATATTGTGTTGATTATTGTAGCTTTTTAAGTATAGCTTGAAATCAGGTAGTGTCATGTCTCCAGATTTAAGTTTTCTCAGAATTGCTTTAGCTAGTCAGGGTTTTTGTGGTTCCATATGAATTTTAGGATTGTTTTTCCTATTTCTGTAGAAAATGCTATTGGAATTTTAATTGGGATTGCATTGAACCTATGGATGGTTTCCAATGGAAACAGAGTCTGTACTCCTAATTGGTAAGCTCTACTATCTTCATGAAAAATGGCCAGAACTGAAAGGGAACTTAGAAATTAGTTACTTCAAATACCTCATTTTACATATTCAACTAAAGGATTATTAAATTATTTCTGTTTACTGTTTACCCTGTTCTGGACCAAATTTAGGCATCCTAATGTTCATCTCCTCTACATTATTGTTGAAATAAGACCGTGTATAAATGAGACTCCCCACTTCATTGGATATCTGTCAATCTCTTCAGATCCACACTCCACCATAATCCTTCCTAGGAAGCTGACTTATATAGGCTACAGTATTAGGCACCCTTGCTCTTTGGATTCCAGTTAGGGTTGGACAGTGGGGTACACCAGCAGAACAATGAGGGAGGAGAGTAAAGCTGGGGCATTTATTTTAATAAGCTGCATAGTTATTTGCTGCTCCTCAAATGACCCCATTTTCATGGCCTAAAATAACCATTTTATTGGACTCAAATTATGTGGGTTAGGAATTCAGACAGAGCAGAGTAAGGATGACTCATCTCGACCACACTATGTTTCAGGTTTTATCTGAGACTCTAAGACTCAAGGAGGCTCCACAGATGGGAACTGGAATTGTCTAGAGACATGTGCATTCACATATCTAGCAACTAATATTAATTATTGACTGGGACCTTATCTGAATGTTTGGCCAAAATATCTACATGTGGCCTCTTCACTGCCCTCTTCACCTGGGTGAGTTTGGGTTTCGGTGCAGTATGGCAGCTGGATTCCAATAGTGGGTGTCCCCAAAAAAGAAAGTAGAGGTGGCATGACATGTTTATGTTCTAGCCTTTGGTGTTGCATAGTGCTAGTTTTATCATATGCTTTTGGTCAAGACAGTCATAAGGTTCTGCCCAGATTCAAGGGGACTGGGGGTGGCGCACAGACCCCAACACTTGATGGGAGAAATGTCAAGGACCCACTGTAAGAAGTGAAAGCAGAGAAAATTACGGTGCATTACTTTCCCTGACTGTGAGGTAAGAGCCTTGACTCATGACCCAAGAAATGGAGTAGAAAGAAAGAAGTCTCGTTTTTCTACCGAAAAGAAGAGCATGTGGGGTGGGAGAGGTTTTGCGGTTATCTTTGGAAAAATACAATGGGTCACAAGATTGAGGTTTGAGGACTAAGTTTGTAAACATGAGTATAGCTCAACAGGGAAGATGTGCCTCAGGGGGAATAAATACATTATAGAAAATATGAAACTGTCAAAATAGGAGTATGTTATATACAACTGTTATTCAAGGTACTTCCGGGGTTTAAAAAAACATAGATACACCAGTACAACAGGCTTCCTAAAATATCCCCCAGTACTTCCTATGAAAATGAACCAGTATGTTCTTGACCACACTCTGTGTGTCCTCTGAACAACTTCTGTTTTCCCTCCTCCGCACTCTCTGGAAAAAATATTTTGAGGACAATATGGGTGGGGAGATCTAGCCAGGAAAGAAAACATTCAGCATTTCCCCTTTTATTACTCTAGTAATCTTGCTGTATTATGCAGATAGGTTTCTGGAGGATAGGAAGGCAGTGTCTGTTTCATCTGGAATAATGCTAGAGAAGCAAATAGTGCTGTTTCCATTAAGATTTTCAGAGGATCTCTGATAAATATGATAAGGCTGAACTCAAGGCTCCAAAAACGTGTATAACTCACTCTAGCCATGACACTATAAAAGCAAAAAGAGACCTTAGAACCTGCTTATGGCCCCAACTGATTTTTTTTTCAGGCAGGGAACAAGAGATGAGATATTAAGTAGTACACATAAGATCTATACTGCTAGGTCCCTTGTCATTTATGACAAATTTGAATATCTCCCAACTCATACCCTGTGCAGTTCTCAGGGGTATATACTTTATTTTTTAAAATACATTTTTATTGATTTCAGAGAGGAAGGAAGATGGAGAGAAAGATAGAAACATCAACGATGAAAGAGAATCATTGATCAGCTGCCTCCTGTGTGCCCCTACTGGGGATCAAGCCTGGGCATGTGCCCTGACTAAGAATTAAACTGTGACCTCCTGGTTCATAAATTGATGCTCGACAACGAGCCACACTGGCTGGGCAGAAGTATATACCTTAAATTAAACCTTTTATTTTAAATAGTAGTAGATTTACATGTAGCTATAAGAATAATAGAGATCTGTTTTCTAGTTTTCCCCAGTGATACCTTGCAAAATGATAGTGCAATCTCATAACCAGGATGGTGACATAGATACAGTCTAGATACAGAATGTTTCCACCACCACAAGAATCCCTATGTTACCCTTTTATAACCACTCACACTTCCTACTGCCCCTCCCTTTAACCCTACTCCCTCAAATTTGTTTCCCATTCTATAATTTTGTCATTTCAAGATATTACATGAATAGAATCATACACTATGAGAGCTTTAGGGATTGGCTTTTTTCACTCAACATAATTCTCTGGAGATTCATTCAGGTTGTTTGGTGTATCAATAATTTGTTCTTTTTATCACTGTATATTATTTCATGGTATGAATGATGGATGTGCCACTGTTTACACATTCACCTGCTGAAAAACATCTGGGTTGTTTCCAATTTTTGTGCCATTACAAATAACCATTATATTCAGGAGTTTTGTATAAATATAGTCTTCATTTGTCTGGGATAAATGCTCTGGAATGCAATTGCTGGGTCATATGGTAGTTGCAAATTTAGTTTCCTTGTGGGGTGTTTGTGTTGTTGTTGTTGTTGTTGTTGTTGTTAAGAAACTGCCAAACTATTTCCCAGAGTGGCTTATAATTTTACATTCCCACAGCAATATATGAGTTACCCAGTCTCTCTATATCCCTTCCCCCGCCCCAACCATTTGATGTCATCACTATTTTTATTTTTACTATTCTAACAGGTACTATCTCTCTGTGGTTTTAATTTGTATTTCCCTAATGATTAATGATGCATGGCATCTTCTCATATGCTATTTGCCATCTGTATGTCTATATATCTTCTTTGGTAAAATGTGCCACAGGTATATTTTTAAGTGTTTAATATGAGTACAGTCTATCCATGTACCCACTCTTCCACTCACCTTAAGGGGTCTTATTTGCTGAAGTTCCATTCCCTGGTATTCACAAAAGAAAACCACCTTACTCACTGGGCACCTGGAGCATCTCAAACTCTGTTGTACCAGCAAACACGAAGGCTCTGAGACAATCTTCATGATTCTCCTGTGGCTGGCCCTTCTCAACTTTGAGCCTTGGTTTGAAGACTTCTTCTGAATGGTCTCTGACTTCCTCAAGTTGGTATCTTGTAGTTCTGGTTTCTCTCCTTCAGTTTTACTTATCTGTTTGCTCCTCACTCTCTTCCTGACATCAGGTTGTGAAAAGTCTGTTAGGCAAGGGACCTCGTGTCTTTTCTCACTTCAAGCCCTGACACCTGGGCTAAGTGCCAAGTATATAATAAATCTCAGTTTTGGTGAATAAATGGGTACATTTCAGAGTCACTTCATCCAGGTTCTAAGTTACCACAGACTTTCCCCCCTTGAATCTATTTTCCATCATTTCCCCTTTTCAAAATTTATATATTTATCATCATCATCATTCTTAGGATTAAGCTAAAATACACATCAGATTTTTTCATGTGAATATCTCAACAGTATAAAGGTCTATTTTATATTTAGTTGGAGTTCAGGCACTAGCATATTAGATGAATATTTAACATGGAAAATTATTATGTAGTATATTTGTGTTATCTAGTGCATAATCCAGTTTTATAAAGTAAAAATGTTAATGGTCAAGGTAGATAGGAATACACACTAAAGTAGTGTTATGAGCTAAATTGTGTCCCCCCAAAATATATATGTTAAAGTACCACCCCCAAGGTACCTCTGAATGCAACTGTATTTGGAGATAGGGTCTTTAAAAAGGTATTCAAGACTAAAACATCATGAGGGTGGGCTCTAATCCAATATGACTAGTGTTCTTATAAGAAGAGAATATCAACACAGTTGCACACGGGAAAGACCAGATAAAGTCCCAGGGATACAACTATTTACAGACCATGGAGAGAGGTCTCAGAAGAAACCAACCCTGCTGTCACATTGATCTTGAACTTCTAGCCTTCAGGTCTGACAGAAAATAAGTTTCCGTCATTTAAGCCACTCAATCTTTATAATGGCAGCTCTAGAAAATGAATACAAATAGTACCAGCAGAAATATGTGATAGAATTATGGGAATTTACTGTCTGATTCTCTGCATTTTCTAATTTTTATAAAATTATCTGTAAATTTGTCATTAAAACTATTTTAATGCTACCCTGCCCTGAGCTGATAGATGAACCTGGGTTGAGATGAAACTAATGAGAAAATAATAAAAAATCAACACATTAATTAATCCTCCTTTGTCATTAAAGAATCACAATTGAAGTTAGTTGAGCTTTTCAAAGTCTTGGTCAAAGGAAAGTCTGCTGGACATTGGTCCTCCAAACAGACTGTGATCATCCAGATGAGAAGGCCTGTATATATCTCTTACCATATGCTCTAAGCACAATGCCCCAGGTACTCTGTGTGAGATTTCCAAACTCTTAATTTGTGAACTAACAAACTGCATACATTCCTTAGTAGTTACTCAGAAACAAATTCCAGACCAGGGCTGCCCCAGCCAAGAGGAATGATGGACAGTGGCTCTGGAAGTTAAGCAAGCAGTAAAGTTTGTGGGTCTGACACAATCAATCTATCACCTCATCGGCAAGGTCAGTTTGTTCAGTCATCTTCTTTCAATCCCTTGCATAAACGTATCAGGCCAAGAGTAGCCAGAGATGATTAGATAAAATCTGTTGAACCCGAGGACCTTCATAAACTGAGCCAATCCTCATTTCACAAGGGAGACAAGGACCCAAAGTGCTCAGAGTAGTGTGTGCATGCACAAATGTACACATGCAGAATATTTATTGCAGTCCACCTCAATCTGAAATTAGAGATAAAGAATCCTCGGAGATGTACCAAGCCTAAATTTCTCATGCTATGAACAGCACTTTGGGTTCCCTCGATAGGCCTTCTCTAATATCTCAGAGGAAAATACATTTAAGGGATGTTCCAAAATTAATTGCTTATCGTACAATGTTGGGCTAGCAGTTAAAATCCTATCAGTACTACATCTGGAAAATATAAAGAGATTAATGGTTGATTAATAGTTGGAGAAAGTTGTACTCTACATGAGAAGTTACTCAAGTCTCACAAGTGAATATTGTTCAATAATTACTCTTGATAAATTCTTCATTTCAACATGTACAGATACAGGTACCTGTTTTATGATACTTTGGCATTGATCAAGTAGGGAACAGATCCATTTGAGATCTAGATCTAAATGATTAAATATTTACTAAAATAAATAGTATATTTCTACCACATATAGCCTAATTCTCAGACATTAACCAAATATCTATACACTAAGAACTTTTTAAGAAATGAAATTGGTAGGACGGTCTTTGCCCTTAAGAGGAGCTCATTCTAGTGGAAGAATCAGACACATGAGACTGAGTCCAATAGTGGGTCTCAAGGTTGTGATGAAAAATGTTCTGCTCTCTCCAACTAGCTGTTCTGACTTGCTTCGTAGAACAAGTTCTTCCTTGCCCCTGGGAAGAAATCTAGGACAATCTCATGACTTTTTTGGGTGCATCCTAAATTTAAAGACCTTGGTCAATTCTAGAGGAAAAAAAAAAAAGACTTGTTTCAATCATTTATGCCCTGTCAAAACTCCAAATTTCATTTAAAGTTTAAAATTCTCCTTCCTCCAGCATGAGCCTGCTTCAGAGGTCTGGACAGCATCTCCATCTCCCTCCCAGAGGCTACATCCCTCTGTCCCCTCTCCCCAGACAGCCTCTGGCTCCTATAAGTCTGGATCCTAAGGTGAAGGTGGAGATTGGGGCTGTGATCAGAGGCAGGACTGTGTTTGGCTGGCAGTCAGGTAATCTCACATTGGTTTCCTCAGGCCAGGGAAGATGTTTGGTGACAAGGCATGCCAGATAATTTCCTTTACTCTCCTAAGCCACACCTCTCCTTCCCCACTCTGTTCCCTAAGGAGTTGACCACTTTGGACTGCATCAAGGAACCCCCTTGCCTCCCATAGGATTCAGCCAAAGGCAAGCACTTGCAAAGATGGGAAGGAAGGAAGAAGACTAAGGAGAGGAGACCTTGTTTACAGCTCCCTCTGAGGAATTCTCATCCTAAGGTTTTGCTTCCATGCTTGAAGAGTCACAGCTCATTCAGCTGGCTCTTTCTGTCTCCAGGTTCTGCTAAGGATTCTCTCCCCTTACCTGTTCCAGCCTAGGGCCAGGACCAATGCCCCACCAGAATATTACTTTATCCATGTGGATTCTCTACACCTTCCTACACCTTAATAAATAGTGCTTTTATTCAATTCTCCTCAAATTTCCATGTTTGCTGGGACCTTGGCTTATACATAGAGGGTACATGGACAACATTGAACAACACCAGGTCAAGACAGGATATGCCACAACCCCGTATGGAACCCGAATGACACATTTGAACTACACCATGAAGTTGGAGAAAGTGTGAGGAGAGGGGAAAATGAAACGTGGGCAGGATCCACACCATGAAGGGCCTTTCTCCTGTGCTAGATAATTCTGACAGCAGCAGTAAGATTCATCAGGAGGTTCTGCAGAAACCACAGTGAGAAATGAGAGTTTCAACTCAAAGACAGTAAATAGTGAGACTAAAGAAAAAGGAAATCAAGGTGCTATTGTTGGAATATACCCACAATGTTACCAAAGCTGTTCTTGTGGACCAATGAATCCATAAGCATAGAAAAAAATTGTTTCTGGAGAGAGAGTGGGGGAGAAAAAAGGAGATAGCTAGATGAAGATCCTGATTTTAGGGAAAGTACATGAAGAAAAGCACTATCAGTACCATAATGTTCCTAATGCCACGTAGTTAATCTCTACATTAATTCACTTGTCACCAAAAAAGTTTTGCTCAAACTTTAGAGATTCTTTTCCTCCCTCATGGGAAAAAGATTGCCCATCATAGGATCATTTATTATAGCAAAGAAAATAAAAATTTTTGTACAGTCAGCTTTGCTAGTCTGCATTTTTATGTGAAGTGAAAAATATCCCAAACTGGAAAAACTAAAAGCTGTAATGAGAAAGATTATTTTTGCTAAACAGCATTAATGATTTAATGTTGCAGAGGCCCAGAGCGATAGAGATCTTTCATAAAGTATTTTTAAAGACACCTAATATGTATGTAGAATTGGAAAGAGTTCAAGACAGAAATTTTATGTCATCCTTCCTCTTATTCTCTGCCTAGAAATTGATATTATTACCTCAAAGTAAAAGAACCTTGTATTCGCATAGTTATTTTCAACTAGTTGCTTAAGGATATTTTTTGTTCTTTCCAACTTTCTGCATAGAGGATTATGGTTTTTAAAACTAGAATTCAGGGAGCAGATATGTGACTTTTTGGTAACATTTTATCATCAATTTTGGCCATAATCATAGAGCATTAGAAGATATTATGGCTTCCTTCATTAATGTGGTGTTGGTCATTTTGTGATGGGGAAACAAAAGCCTGTTTGCCTACTTCCCGTTGTGCTGTGGATGTCATAACATTTTCTAATTTTTTTATGAATACAAACACTAAAATTTTGTCTCCTTTCCCCTTCTAAGTTATTTTGGCACTAACCTGTGGAGAGAGGTCATGATAGCAGTATCATCTTTCATATAATGCTGGATGTCATCCAACACATGCTACACTTCTCATTTGAAGGTATCTTTCTAATCTTCAAGTTGACTGTGATATGTAGCCAAAAAGAATATGCTTTTAAAATTCAAACATGTTCCCAGTTGGAATTTAATTAGGATTTAAAAGTTCAAATCATGTATCAGGCTCACCTTCTGCTACTTGACATGTCAGTTATTACCTGCTCTACTTGCAGCCCACAGTGCATGCACAGCTATAGGTGATCAGGCTTATTAGCACATGACCATCTGAACTGACAAAAAGAGACACCCGGTGAAAGGGCTACCAATTCAAGCCATGGATGTTAGCAACCCACTTTTTCAGGCCAGGCCATGTTATAAGCCAGGTTTTCTCTAAGGAATTTGAACTAGGAATCACTACCAAGAGAGGGAGAAAAATGGAGGCAGCAGCAGTTCCAAGACCATGAGGTGGGGTTTACTGTTATCAGTATTACAAATCTGTCACCTGAGATAATTACAGCAGCCAGAAGAGCCCAAAGCAAAACATCACTTTTTAAAAGTGTATCTCTATTATTGAAAATATGACAGTTGTCCCCTTTCTTTCCCCACTGACCCCTTTATCCCATACCCACCCCACCTCCCTACCCCCCAGGTCTTCACCACACTGTTGTCTAAGTCTATGGGTTATGAATGTATGAGGATAAGTCCTTTAGTTAATGCTTTCCCTCCTCCATGAGTCCCATCCCCCTTCCCTCTGAGATTCTTCCATCTGTTCCATGTTTCTATGTATGAGATCATGTGATACTTGTCTTTCTCTGGCTTATTTCACTTAGCATAATACTCTCCAGGTCCCTCCATGCTGTCATCAAAAGCAAAAAGCTTTAGTAGATGCTTCTGCACACTATTCCAGTCATCCCCACTCATAAAAAAATTACAAAGTGAATTAGCTTCCGTCAGTCAAATTACCTTACTTTGTCTGACCAACTGCCACCCAAAAGTGCCCTATAATTCAAGGACTCCTTGTATTATATAGTCATCCTACCTTTGGAGTACGGATTTTTAAATATGTGTATAAAACTACATTTAAACATTTAATTGGAAAATTAATGAGAAAATATATAATTAATAATCATGGCTTCTGGTCAACTCAAGAAATTCACTGTTTTCAAAGCATTCCCATAATTCCTTGCTTGATTCTTTCCTAGCCAGCCTGCATCCTCCTCCTCTTCCTCTCAAGAAGGTTCTGTATTGTTCAGTGTATCTTTCTGACTGTCTATAAGAGCCAGATGTTAGAAAGCCAAGGAGGCAATACTCATTTAGCAGAAAATATCTAAGTGGCCTTCTTGGCAGAATTTTAAATAAAAGTAATATGCCTTCAGGTAAACTAGCAAAGCAAATACTTTGTTGATGTATTTAGATTCAATACTTAATAGGCTACCAATAAATGAAACACTTTTATAGCTTTGAGAATAATACATTTTCAACATTCTTATAAATGTGCTTTGGGGAAACAGAAGCTTAAACAACCTTCTTGTTATCAGTCTCAGTAACTATGCGAAGAGTGAACATTTTTGCCCCATTTGTTTCTCAATCTTAAGATAATAGACATCCAAGTAACTTCCCATTGATATAATGTGAGCACAACTCAAAACCATATATATACCTGCAATGATGAATCTACAACTTTCATTAGGTTGATGTATTCGTTGTTATTGGGTTTTGGCCATAGCCTTTCTTTTCCAAACCTGTTGCTTAAATATCAACTTTAATGCTAGGACATAAATCCTTTTTAACAAATGTTACCCCACTGCTCATTCTAACTATATAAATAATCATAATCTCTTCACTGAAAAATGAGCCTTCCCATAAGTGGGATCACTTTTTAGAGAAAAAAAAATGTCTTGTAATTTAATGGATCTAGGGAGTTGTCATTGCTTTTAAAAGGAAAATTAAGCTCTGATATTATTATTATATACAAAGAAAAATATGGAATTGGAAATACAGATTTTTATTTGGTCAGATTATGAGAAAACTTGAGAAACTATTGAAAACCTGATTTTTTATAAGGAAAGCAGTGCACAATCTTGTCTAAATTCAACACTTTTCTTCATTGACTTTACAAAGCTAGTAAAAATTGAATTTTCTAAAAAGTTAATTTTACTGATTGGTACCAGGTAATTATATATTGGGAAAAGATATTTTTACCTTTTATTAATGTGGCAAATGCACATACAGTGGGGCCTTCCCTACATCAGCAGTTTTGCTTTCTGAGGTTTCATTCAGTCACTTGCTGTCAATGGTAGTTCAAAAATATTAAGTGACTGGGCCATGTGGCTCAGTAGTTGAGTGTCAATCTATAACCAGGAGGTCACGGTTCAATTCATGGTCAGGGCACATGCCCAGGTTGTGGGCTCATTCCAACTAGGGGGCGTGCAGGAAGCAGCCAATGATTCTCTCTCATCATTGATGTTTCTATCTCTCTCTCCCTCTCCTTCCTCTCTGAAATCAATAAAAATATATTATAAAAAAATAAATGAGGGAGGGAGGAAAAAATGGCAGCGGAGTAGACAGACGCGTCTGGAGCTTTGTCGCTGGGCAGAGGGAGAGAGAGCGGCTGAGAGTTGCATTGGGAGTGTTTGTTGGCAAGCTAGGAGTCAGTTGTCCTCCAGGGGAAGGCGGAGAACTGCTGGAAGGGGCTCTCCCGGCCAGGCAGCCCCACTGCCACGGGGTTTTTGTCGGCCGGAGCCACCAGCGCGAACGTGGAGCCCGAGCCATCTTGCAGTGGGAGGTGGATGTCTGCGGCGCTCTGAAGCCTTCGGCTGGGCACCCATCGAGCAGCCAGGAACCCGGGGACCCAGAACTCCGCTCTCCAATTGGCGCAGACACGCGGCGGAATCAGAGATCCACAGAGCACACGAAAGGTCAGATTGCGCCTGACTTAAGGGGGAGGTGGATGTCTGCCGAGGTCTGAAAGCTGCGGCTGACGGAGGCACCCACAGAGCAGCCAGGACCCAGAGCTCGGCTTCCCAGGCAGCACAGACACGCAGACTGAGGATTCAGAGATCCACACTGCGCGTGCGGAAGGGTCAGATTTCGCCTGGGCCAGGGTGCGGTCTCCTACCCCCACAGGGCAGAGACTCGGGCACTGTGGGAGCCGGGCTGCGGGAAAGCTGCCTCTGGAGAGGTCCGCAGAGGTGGTCAGGGCATGATCCCTGAGTGTGAAGGCAAACCCTCTGAGCTGTTGACAGAGGAGAGCTCCAGAAAACGACTCTTTTTTTTTTTTCTTTTTCTCTGGGGCAGAGGGACAACCTGGGAGTTATTGCAGTGTCCAGGCTGCAAAACCCCCACAAACTGGTTTTGGGAACCACAGAGTAGCAGGATCTGAGCACAGCCTAGAGAGGTCCTGTGCTTTGTCTCAGAGATCAATTCCGAAACACTGCCACCCAAATGGATGACACACAAATTGACTCTCGCATAACCACAAGAGAATAAAGAGATTAAAACACCAAGAGGGGAACACAGGGAACTGCAATACCTCCCCTACTGGGAAACAGGAGTGCCAAGCAGAATAATAGTGGAAGTGAAGGACTATTCTATTTTTCTTCTTCTTTTTTTTTTCTTTTTTCTTTTTTCTTTTTCTTTATTTTTAATTTTTTATTTTTCATTTTCACATATTTTAATTAAAAGAATATTTTTTTTCTTTCTGCCTCAATTGATTTTACCTTTATAATTACTACATTTTTGTTTTAAACTAGTATTATTAATTATTACTAGTACTTTACCGTTTTTGGAAAAAAAAAGTGTCATTTTGTTTTCTCTTTATTTTATTTCGGGATTAGAGTTCTACATTCTATTTTCATCTTCCCTTTAGCATAATTTTACTCTAACTCAACTCCACCTTTATGCCAACACTTTCCTCCTAACTTTCCCCATTTTGCTGTCTTGTTTCTCTTTCCCTTTTCCAACTTTAGATTCTCCCTATTTTTCTCTTTACCTGGTTAAAATTTCACCCCATTTATATATCTAATTTCAAATCCCCTACTACAAGTCCACACAAACCTCTCCCCTCTTGTCTTCACTAGCCAAAAAGTTGTTTCTTCTCTATGTCCTTTTGTTGCTATTTGCCTGAAAAGTGATTATATCGATTTTCTGAAAATTTTTTTGAGAGATTGTTTTAGTTTATTCTACTTGTTTTATTTTGCTTTTTGCTTGCTTTGTTTTCTACCTCTCTTTTCCCTCATCTCCCTCGATACCAGTTGCTATTTGCAATTTGCATCAATCTCTAGGTACTGGTTGCTAGCCTTTATTGGGATTAGTGACTGTTCTATTGAACTTCTCTCCTGACATCTATATTTTGTTCCTCTTTTCTCTCTTATACACTTTCTTTTCTCTCTGACTTTTTTCTCTTCCTCTTTCCTTCTCCTTTTTCTCCTTTTTATTTTCTTATTTTATTTTATTTTATTGTTCATTTATTTATCTTTTTTTTTCCTCACTCTCCCAATTTGATTTTGGCACTTCTTTCTTTTCTTTCTTCCTCATTTTCCTCTTCTTCTTTCTCTATTTACCCCTAATTTGTCCTTCATTGGTGGTCACCTTATTTGTGATTATTAACATCTTGAATACATTTCTACTCAGTGCCTTGTGTGCTGTACCTGGTCGTGTTGTAGTTTGTGCCTTTCAGTCAACGTAGGAGAGAGCACTACATAACCAGACACCCAGAGAAGAAAGACCATGGTCAGAAAAAGAAACAGCCCACAAAAGACAGAAAGGCAGGTTTCACCAGAAAAGGAAGTAAACGAAATAGAACCACAAATAAGCCTACCAGAGAAAGAGTTCAGAGAAATTATCATAATGTGGTTGAAAAGAATGGAAGACAAATTTGACAATATGAGTAAGAACCAAGAGGTAACGAATAAGAACCTAGAGGAGGTGAAGAAGCATGAAGAAGAAATGCAGAAGAAACTAGAGGAAGTGCAGAATAAACAAGAAGAAATGCAGAAGAAACTAGAGGAGGTGCAGAATAAACAAGAAGAAATGAATAATGACATCACTGCTATAAAGAACACAATAGAAAGCATCAAAAGTAGACTAGAAGAAGCAGAGGACCGCATCAGTGAGCTAGAAGACACGGTAGGAAAAAATACCC
>JAAGEH010002528.1:43048397-43087279 GCA_011751065.1 Lasiurus cinereus | reverse complement strand
AACTCAACTCCACCTTTATGCCAACACTTTCCTCCTAACTTTCCCCATTTTGCTGTCTTGTTTCTCTTTCCCTTTTCCAACTTTAGATTCTCCCTATTTTTCTCTTTACCTGGTTAAAATTTCACCCCATTTATATATCTAATTTCAAATCCCCTACTACAAGTCCACACAAACCTCTCCCCTCTTGTCTTCACTAGCCAAAAAGTTGTTTCTTCTCTATGTCCTTTTGTTGCTATTTGCCTGAAAAGTGATTATATCGATTTTCTGAAAATTTTTTTGAGAGATTGTTTTAGTTTATTCTACTTGTTTTATTTTGCTTTTTGCTTGCTTTGTTTTCTACCTCTCTTTTCCCTCATCTCCCTCGATACCAGTTGCTATTTGCAATTTGCATCAATCTCTAGGTACTGGTTGCTAGCCTTTATTGGGATTAGTGACTGTTCTATTGAACTTCTCTCCTGACATCTATATTTTGTTCCTCTTTTCTCTCTTATACACTTTCTTTTCTCTCTGACTTTTTTCTCTTCCTCTTTCATTCTCCTTTTTCTCCTTTTTATTTTCTTATTTTATTTTATTTTATTTTATTGTTCATTTATTTATCTTTTTTTTTTCTCACTCTCCCAATTTGATTTTGGCACTTCTTTCTTTTCTTTCTTCCTCATTTTCCTCTTCTTCTTTCTCTATTTACCCCTAATTTGTCCTTCATTGGTGGTCACCTTATTTGTGATTATTAACATCTTGAATACATTTCTACTCAGTGCCTTGAGTGCTGTACCTGGTCGTGTTGTAGTTTGTGCCTTTCAGTCAACGTAGGAGAGAGCACTACATAACCAGACACCCAGAGAAGAAAGACCATGGTCAGAAAAAGAAACAGCCCACAAAAGACAGAAAGGCAGGTTTCACCAGAAAAGGAAGTAAACGAAATAGAACCACAAATAAGCCTACCAGAGAAAGAGTTCAGAGAAATTATCATAATGTGGTTGAAAAGAATGGAAGACAAATTTGACAATATGAGTAAGAACCAAGAGGTAACGAATAAGAACCTAGAGGAGGTGAAGAAGCATGAAGAAGAAATGCAGAAGAAACTAGAGGAGGTGCAGAATAAACAAGAAGAAATGCAGAAGAAACTAGAGGAGGTGCAGAATAAACAAGAAGAAATGAATAATGACATCACTGCTATAAAGAACACAATAGAAAGCATCAAAAGTAGACTAGAAGAAGCAGAGGACCGCATCAGTGACCTAGAAGACACGGTAGGAAAAAATACCCAAGTACAGCAGCTTCTAGAAAAAAAAGTTAAAAAGCAAGAGGAGAGTCTAAGGGAACTTTGGGATAACATGAAACAAAATAACATCCGCATAATTGGGGTTCCAGAAAGAGTGGAAATTGAACAAGGATTAGAGAACGTGTTTGAAGAAATAATGACAGAAAATTTCCCCAATATAGAAAAGAAAAAACCCACACAAATCCAAGAAGCTCACAGAGTCCCAAGCAAAATGAACCCCAACAAACCGACACCGAGGCACATTATAATTAAATTGGCAAACACCGACGACAAAGTAAGAATCTTAAAAGCAGCCAGAGAGAAACAGAAAGTTACCTACAAAGGAACCCCCATAAGACTAGCTACTGACTTCTCAACAGAAACTCGTCAGGC
Organism: Lasiurus cinereus; assembly: GCA_011751065.1. Taxonomy (NCBI): domain Eukaryota; kingdom Metazoa; phylum Chordata; class Mammalia; order Chiroptera; family Vespertilionidae; genus Lasiurus; species Lasiurus cinereus. The sequence goes on along the minus strand of JAAGEH010002528.1, from coordinate 43,085,625 downwards.
CAGAAGAGAATGGAATGAAATATACAAAGTCATGCAAAGGAAGGGTCTGAATCCAAGAATACTGTACCCTGCAAGACTCTCAATGAAAATTGAAGGTGAAATCAAAAGCTTCACAGAAAAAAAGGACTAAGGGAATATATTACCACCAAACCAGCAATGCAAGAAATGTTAAAAGGTCTGCTGTAATAAAAAGAAAGAGGAAGCGAAGAAGGAACTCGGGGGTAAGGACTAAAAATGGCAACAGATAAGTACTTATCAATAATAACTTTAAATGTAAACGGATTAAATGCTCCAATCAAAAGACATAGGGTAACCGATTGGATAAGAAAACATGATCCATATATCTGCTGTCTGCAAGAAACCCACCTTAGGAAAAGAGACACACACAGATTGAGGGTGAAGGGATGGAACATGGTACTTCAGGCAAATGGAAATGAAAAAAAAGCTGGGGTTGCAATACTTATATCTGACAAATTAGATCTCAAAGTGAAGGACATAACAAGAGATAAAGAAGGCCACTTCATAATACTAAAGGGAACAATCCAACAAGAAGAAATAACTCTGCTAAACATATATGCACCCAATATAGGAGCACCTAAATACATAAAAAAAACTCTTGGAGGATATTAAGGGAGAGATTGACAGCAATACAATCATAGTAGGAGACTTTAATACCCCACTGTCACCATTGGACAAATCCTCTAAACAAAAAATCAGCAAAGAAACATCAATCCTAAATGACTCACTAGACCAGATGGAATTAATTGACATCTTCAGAACATTTCACCCCAAAGCCACAGAATATACATTCTTCTCCAGTGCACATGGGTCATTTTCAAAGATAGATCATATGTTGGGTCATAAGAAAAGTCTCTTCAAATTCAAGAAGATAGAAATCATATCAAGCATTTTCTCAGACCACAGTGGCATAAAACTGGAAATCAACTATAATAAAAACAATAGAAAGAAATCAAACACATGGAGACTAAACAGCATGCTTTTAAACAACGACTGGGTAACCAGAGAGATCAAGGAAGAAATAAAAAACATCATGGCAACAAATGACAATGACAACACAGCAATACAAAATTTATGGGACACAGTGAAAGCAGTCTTGAGAGGGAAGTTCATAGCCCTACAAGCCTACTGCAAAAGCAGGAAATAATGGTAATAAATCACCTAAACCTACAACTCAAAGAGCTAGAACGTGAGCAACAAGAAAAACCCAGTGTACGCAGAAGGAAGGAAATAGTGAAGATCAGAGTGGAGATAAACAACTTGGAGACCAAAGAAACAATTCAAAAGATCAACAAAACAAAGAGCTGGTTCTTTGAAAGGATAAACAAGATTGATGGACCCCTAGCCAGGCTCACCAAGAAGCAAAGAGAGAAGACCCAAATAAACAAAATCGGAAATGAAAGAGGAGAAATAACAACAGACCCTGTGGAAATACAAAGGATTGTTAACAAATACTATGAACAACTCTATTCCAACAAATTGGACAACCTGCAAGAAATGGACATTTTCCTAGAAAAATATAACCTCCCAAAACTCAATGTGGAGGAAGCCAAACATCTCAATAGTTCAATAACTATGGAAGAAATTGAAGCAGTTATCAAAAAGCTTCCAGCAAATAAAAGCCCGGGTCCAGATGGCTATACAGGAGAGTTTTACCAAACATTCAAGGAAGAATTAAAACCTATCCTCCTCAGACTATTCAAAAACATTCAAGAAGAAGGAATACTACCAAACACCTTCTATGAAGCCAGCATCACCCTAATACCAAAACCAGATAAAGACAACACAATGAAAGAGAATTATAGGCCAATATCTCTCATGAACATAGATACCAAAATCCTCAACAAAATTCTAGCAAACCAGATCCAGCAGTACATCAGAAAGATCATACACCATGACCAAGCAGGATTCATCCCAGGAATGCAGGGATGGTACAGTATCCGCAAATCAATAAATGTGATACATCACATAAACAAATTGAGAGATAAAAATCACATAGTCATATCAATTGATGCAGAAAAAGCATTTGACAAAATCCAACATCCTTTCTTGATAAAAACTCTCAGCAAAGTGGGAATAGAAGGATCATACCTCAACATCATAAAAGCCATATATGATAAACCCACAGCTAACATCATACTCAATGGGCAAAAACTAAAACCATTTCCCCTAAGAACAGGAACAAGACATGGATGCCCACTCTCACCTCTCCTGTTCGACATAGTACTGGAAGTATTAGCCATTGCAATTAGACAAGAAAAAGAAATAAAAGGCATCCAAATTGGAAAAGAAGAAGTAAAGCTGTCCTTATTTGCAGATGACATGATATTGTACATAAAAAACCCAAAGGACTCCATTCCAAAACTAATTGACTTAATTAATGAATTCGGCAATGTAGCAGGATACAAAATTAATGCTAAGAAGTCTGTGACATTTCTATACACTAACAATGAAATTATAGAAAGAGAAAATAAAAAAGCAATCCCATTTACCATCGCACCAAAAAAATTAAGATACCTAGGAATAAACCTAACTAAAGAGGTAAAAGACCTTTATGCAGAAAACTACAGGACACTGAAAAAAGAGATAGAGGAAGATGTTAACAGATGGAAGAGCATACCATGCTCATGGATTGGGAGAATCAACATCATTAAAATGTCCATACTACCCAAAGCAATCTACAGATTCAACGCACTACCCATTAAAATACCAACGACATATTTCACAGACCTACAAAGAATTCTTCATAGATTCATCTGGAACAAAAAAAGACCACGGATAGCTACAGCAATCCTGAGAAAAAAGAATAAAGTAGGTGGGATCTCAATACCAGACTTCAAGCTATACTACAAAGCAACTGTTCTCAAAACAGCCTGGTACTGGCACAAGAACAGACATATAGATCAATGGAATAGAATAGAGAACCCAGATATCCACCCAAACCACCATGCTCAATTAATATTTGACAAAGGAGGCATGAACATTCAATGGAACCAAGATAGCCTCTTCAATAAATGGTGTTGGGAAAATTGGACAGATACATGCAAAAAATTGAAACTGGACCACCAACTTACACCAAATACAAAAATAAACTCAAAATGGATACAGGACTTAAACATTACAAGGGAAACCATAAAAATACTAGAGGAATCCACAGGCAGCACAATCTCAGATATATGCCGAAAGAACTTCTTCACTGATACTGCTCCAAAGGCAATGGAAGCTAAAGAAAAAATAAACAAATGGGACTACATCAAAATAAAAAGCTTTTGCACAGCAAAAGAAACCATCAACAAAACAACAAGAAAGATCAATGCATGGGAGAACATATTTGCAAATGCTATCACTGATAAAGGTTTAATCTCCAAAATCTACAACCAACTTATACAACTTAATAAAAGGAAGATGAAGGATCCAATAAAAAAATGGGCAACGGATCTAAATAGAACCTTTTCAAAAGACGACAGAAGGAAAGCCAAGAGACACATGAAAACATGTTCAAAGTCATTAATCATCCGAGAGATGCAAATCAAAACGACAATGCGATACCATCTTACACCTGTCAGAATGGCAATCATCAACAAATCAACAAACGACAAGTGTTGGCGAGGATGCGGAGAAAAAGGAACCCTTGTGCACTGTTGGTGGGAATGCAGACTGGTGCAGCCACTGTGGAGAACAGTATGGAGTTTCCTCAAAAAACTAAAAATGGATCTCCCATTTGACCCTGTAATACCACTCTTAGGAATTTATCCTAAGAAATTACAAACACCAATCAGAAAGGATTTATGCACCCCTATGTTCATAGCAGCACAATTTACAATAGCCACAATTTGGAAACAGCCTAGGTGCCCGTCAGCTGATGAGTGGATCAGAAAACCGTGGTACATCTACACAATGGAATTCTATGCTGCCATTAAAAAGAAGGAATTCTTACCATTTGCAGCAACCTGGTTGGAACTGGAGAGCCTTATGCTTAGCGAAATAAGCCAGTCAATGAAGGAGAAGCATCACATGATCGCACTCATTGGGGGATAATAAAGAACATTATAAACTGATGAACAAAAGGATAGATACAGAGACAGTAAAGCTTCAAACAGACTGTGAAATTACAGCAGGAAGATTAAAGTTAGGTGAGGTAGATAAGAGATCAATCAAAGGACTTGTATCTATGCATATAATCATAACCAATGAACATAGACACTGGGGGGTTGGGGTATGCCTGGGAGGGGTGGGGGGCAATGGGAAGATATGTATAAAAAATTAATAAAATAAATAAATAAATAAAATAAATAAATGAAAAATACAATTCATAAGTTTTAAATTACACACTGATTTTTAATGTAATTATTTATAGCTACAAATGTCCCCCTTAGTACCACTGTGTCCCATAAGTTTTGGTGTATTGTGTTTTCATTTTTTATTCATCTCTAAAAATTTTCTAGTTTTTCTTATAACTTCTTTTTTGGTCCATGGACTGTTTAAAAGTGTGTTATTTAATTAATTTGTACAATTTTATAAACTTTTTTGTTTCCTTTATGTTATTGATATCTAGTTTCATCCCATTGTAGTTAGAGAAGATATTTGTATGATATCTATCCTTTTAAATCTATTGAAATTTAATTTGTAGCCTAACGTATGGTCTATCCTGAGAAATATTCCCATGTGTACTTAACAGGGATGCTGTTTGGTGGAGTGTTCTGTACAGGTCTTAGGTATAGTTGGTTTATTGCATTAAGTCCTCATTTCCTTACTTATCTTCTGTCTGGTTGTTCTATCTCTTATTGTGTGAGGAGTAGTGAAGTCTCCAAGTGTTTTTGTAGAAGTCTATTTCTCCCTTTAATTCTTATATTTTTGACGGTCTGTCATGTAAATGTTTATCATTGTTATAGCCTCTTGCTGCATTAAACCTTTTATAATACATAATGTCCTCCTTTGTCTCTTGTAGCCTTTTTAAACTTAAAGTCAATTTTATCTAATAATAGTAGGGCTACCTCTGATGTCTTTTGGTTGTTATTTGTCTGGAATATCTTTTTTCCATCCTTTTGCTTCTTTTTTTTAATCTTTACTGTTGAAAGTATTACATGTGTCCCCTTTCTCCCCCATTGCCCTCTCCCATCCTGCTTCTGCCCCACACCCCTCCCTATTGTCTGTGTCCATGGGTTATGCATTTGCTTTTAACCTGTTTGTGTTTTTTATTGCAAGTGATTCTCTTGTAGACAGTATATTGTAGACAGCATGCAGTTGAGTCATAGGACGTTATCTATTCTGCCAATCTCTCTTTTTTGACCAATTGGAGAGTTTGCATTTAAAGTAATTACTTGTAAAGAGGGACTTTCAACCTTTGTGATCAGAAATAGCAATCAGCAGAGCACAGACAGATCCCCAGTACTTGGAGGACAAGGTTCTTCATGCTCACAGTTGCTCCTGCAAGCTGTGTGCAGCTGCTCCAGGAACACAGACACAGCTGCCTGCATGTGGCTAGGGGGAGGGTAGGGTAAGGAAGAGCAGCTGCTACTGTGCTAAGAGCTGAAATTGGCCAAATTCATCACAGTTTATCTTCTATGTGTTCTCTCAGAAGTTGTAAGCCTTCATCAGACTCCCGAGTTCCAAAATAGTTGCATCACACAGATCCTGCCAGTGCAGTTGTTGTCCAGGTGGGGAGACAGATTCCTGGTGCTTTTTACTCTGCCATCTTCCCCGAACCCTTTCTCCTGGGAAAGTTCTATTTAATAAAGCATTTTCCAAAAATAAAAATAAGTCATATTCCCTTTCCATTCAGGCAGAAATAATTCATTACTTGGCACTAAGCAAAAATAATACGTGCTATCGGGGTCCAAGCAAATTGAGCAGTCTTATGCATATATACAATGTAGACACCACTCGCTGTAATCATATCAAATCACAGCCCATTGCTTGTTACAAGTGAGATTGGTGTTAAATTACAAAACACAGAGGAAGCCAAATGAACCTCTGATTTGAAGCAGCGTGGATGTCCAAACAACTCACTGGGCTGGAATCAAATGCTGACTTTCTCATTCCAAGAAAAGGCAATCGGGGAAAATAAAACTGGGGCCAGTCCAGCCATGCAATTGCTTGCACTCTCCCATTTAAAATGTGTTGCTTAGCCCTAGCCAGTTTGGCTCAGTGGATAGAGAGTCGGCCTGCAAGCTAAAGGGTCCCAGGTTTGATTCTGGTCAAAGGCACATGCCTGGGTTTCAGGCTCAGTCCCCAGTGGGAGGTGTGCAGGATGCAGCCAATCAATGGTTCTCTCTCATCACTGATGTTTCTTTATCTCTCTCCATCTCCTTTCTTCTCTAAAATCAATAAAGATATATTTTAAAAAATAAAATGTGTTGATTAGTATGTACTGATGGTGGAAGTTGAATATCTTAAAGAAACAAATGTTTAGGTGGCATAAGTTGTCTAATTCTCTTTAATCGGTATGTAGTATGTGATAGACACTGGAATATAAGAGAAAATAAGACAGTTTCTGACCTCAGAGATCTAACAGGAGATGTAAATATATGAGCAGAACCTGGAAGAAGGGGCCTTTACAAGTGAGGATGGCATTTAGGGGAGAGCTAGTCAGGAAAGTCTTACTTCCTAAGAATGGTAACACTGGATCAAAGCTTCATTACGTTAAATATTCCAAAATTAAGGAATTGACAAAGGATAGTGTTTTAGGCAAAGGAAATGCATATTTGGGAAAATTATAAGCCTTTGGGTATGACAGGAGCAAATGGTACAAATAGAGGTGTGACAAGAAGTGATGCTGAAGAGGCCCTCCTACAATTAGACCCCAAAAGGCCTTGCAGGCATGCTATAGAGTTTGGGCACCATCCTGTAGGCAGGGGTGAGATGGGCTCTGGTTTATGTGCAACTCAAGGCAGGCCAGCTATTACTCATCTGTTCTCCTCTATCGAAGAATGTGGCTGAAAGAGGGGAGGGCATGATCCCACTCAAAATCTTTTTAAAGTTATTTTTTAAATATATTTTTATTGATTTCAGAGAAGAAGGGAAAGGGAAAGAGAAACATCAATGAGAAAGAATCACCGATCGGCTGCCTCCTGCACGTCCCCTACTGGGGATCAAGCCCACAACCCAGGCATGTGCCTTTCACTGGAATAGAACCAGGGACCCTTCAATCTGCAGGCCGATGAGCCAAATTGCTAGGGCCCTTGTTAAAGTTATTAACAAAGAATAAATGGTTAAAAAAGCAATTAGCTGAATATTTTAATTATGTATCTTAATAATAAATTACTTATACATCACATAGTTGCTCACAATATAGGCCATGAGTATATATTTGAGGGAAACTGTTGCAGTGGCTGGGAAAACATAAAAGAGATTTCATAGGGCAGTGATCGGTCTGTGGTTTGCCGGTCTGTTGACTAATGAGTTGGCCAACCACTGACCTAGACTCTTGATTCCAATAATTACAGGCTGTTATTATTCCTTGTGATTAAGCCCCTATCCCAGTGGTCGACCAACTCATTAGTCAACAGAGCGGCAAATCACTGCTCGTGAGCTACATGTGGATCGCTGTTATGGGGCAACCCGCAAGAGATGACCACCAGAGACAGAGATCACAATTTATGAGCCTTTATTAAGCTTGCCAGCGACTACTATTGCAGCACTTTACCTCAGCAAAGGCTGAACTTCAATGCAGACCACAGGTGTTACAGCAAATTTATACCCGGATACCACAAGAGGGAGTTAGGATTCTTACAATGACAATCCAAAGATTACAAAAGTTATCTCAGCCATTTCCAAGAAACTCAGGGCACTGGTGCAATGCCTGGGTGGGCTTGGCTGGAGTGTGAACCACCATCTCCCTCCAAACTGCAACCGACCCATTGTTCAGTGACCTACTCCATCTTCCTCTGCCTTAAGGCATGCTGCCTCCTGGGGCAATGGAGGAGCTGTGCAATGTTTGTAGCCCAGAACATCGGGAGCTGCAGTTTGCCAACCACTGTCATTGGGGAATGAAATGATAAGATTTGAATGGTTCTGTATCACCTACCATCCTCAGCCTTATAAATTGTGTTGCCCAGGGTGATACTGAGCAAGGTGCTAAAGGTGAAACTGATCTCACATCTCTTCTCCTAACACCAAAGAGGGGAGACTGTGAGGAGGAATCTCCCCACTTCTCAGCCCACCCAGTCTGACTTTCTCCTTCCCTACCTCACCCAGGGGCACATAGATTTTTCATCCACTTGTACTCTGACGAGAGAATGAAAAATTTCAATCCCAGTACACCCATTAAACAATAGCCTCTGCCTTGCAAAAGACCATCACTTTGAAAACAGGATCTACTGTGTGATTACTCAAGACATCCCCGATGTTAGAACATCAGTCGCCAAAGCTGCCTAATCAGGGAATATTATGTTGTAGGAGTGAGGCTGCTGTACCTTGGGAGGCACTCTTCCCATAGGTCCTTACAAATAGTAACAAGATAATCATCACTAGCCTATGTCTCCAGCCTTGAAACTGCTGGATGTAGTTGCATCCAGTTTTTCTTCCTTCCGCAGCCTCCAGGCCTGCTGGCCGTCCTCTGTGTGTGAGTCGTAGGCTTGGAGCCAGCGCAGCACTGGAGTGCTATTTAGGCATTCACATGTGTCAGAGGATGTGCTTTTACACATGGTAAACAATCAATCTGGTGAAGTGTCCTCCTGAAGCATCTAGAAGGGGCCAGGGTGGGATCAAGCGGTGGGAGGACAGGAAATGTGGAGGCGGTGTCTGTGTGGAGTGAGATAAATGGCACGCACTAAAAGCTCCGATAAAAATATCCTCATGGGAATGGGCATTTGACCATCTGCTTCTCTTCTTTGCTAGTCAAGAATGGGAGGTAGCAGATGGTGGGGCTACGCTATACTTAGAGCCCCGATCTTCAGAGAAGCATGCCCTGAAGCAAAACGGAATGTGGGATGATGTGCTCTCTTGAAGGAATCCTAACTTGCGTGTCATTGTATTTTAAAGAATCAACTTTTTTTTTTTAAGTTGTATCCGTTTAAGGTGAGGACAACACACAGCTATTTGGAATCCCAGACCCATAAAAAGCTCACTGCTTCATGTAGTTGCCATATTCTGGACTCTAGATGGGAAAAGCCTTGAAGCTCTGATGTATTGTGACATTTGGGGATTTTTGAACTCTGTTTCTAAGTTACACAATACAGCACTACTAAGAGTCATCCATCAAAGTAAAGATGCCCCAGGGACCACCAACTAAGTAGTGAACTGTCTCTTGATCATTAATTGTATTTGTTTCATTTCTAAACTCTTTTCTTAACTTTTTTTAAACCCAACAATGTTTCTAAAAGTATGTTTTCACAGAACTCAAAAACCAAAAAAAGAACATAACTAGTTTTTCTCTTGTTACTCATAAGCTTCAAACCATTTAAAAATCAAGCTTGTTTTTTAATGCGTTAAGTAAAGCAGGGTGGCTTTGGAAGGGAGATGCAAAGATGACTCTATTGATTGGACTGTTGGTTCATCCTAAGCTTCCTGTACCTGTATATTTCTAAAATAATTAAAAAATGCCTAGATTTAAAATGTTGTACAAATTGAGGAGAATCCAAGATGGCGGCATAGGTAAACACCTACACTGCTGCCTCGCACAGCAATTTCAAAACTACAACTAAAAGACAGAACAGACATCATCCAGAACCACAGGAAAGCTGGCCGAGTGTAAGTTCTACAGCTAGAAGGAAAGAGAGGGGCTCACAGAAACCCAGAGGAGCTGCAAAAAGCCGAGGTACTGAGATGTGCGCGCTGAGAGAGCGGGTGCCGGAGAACCTGACTGGCTTTCTCTGGCGGGAGGGAAACGGAGACTCCCAACGGCATTGAACCCCTTATCTTACGACACTAAACCCCAGATCCAGCCGAAACTCATGCGGGGGAGTTTGGACTGTGAAAAGGGAGAGGTGCACAGAAATTTAGGGGAGTCACAAAAGATCAAGTCTGGTGGCGCACGCGCACGGTGCTGTGTGGAGGACAGATTGCTGATTGTGCCACTGGCTTTCGCGAGTGGGCGAGAGACAGACCCTCCCAACTGTGCCACTTCTGAGTCCACTGGGCCCCTATTTCGGGCAAAACCCTGGGGACCTAGACTCGTGTGGTCCTGGTGCTCAGGGGAGCTGGAAAGGCAGCCGTTAGAGGCACTGCGGGCACGCACAAGGACCGCTCCAGGGATTACCCAGTCACATGAGACTCAGGGGCCGTGGAGGGCGGGGCCGACTGGAAGACAAGGCTGTCCCTTAAGCCCTGAGACTCCATCCCAAGCTCAACAGAGGCTTCTGGGGCTTTGCGTCTGCTATCATAAGGCTGAATCCAACACAGAAGTTTCCCCAGCATAGTGAAAATGTCGAGACAAGGGAAGGGATCACAAACAAAAGAAATGGAGGAAAAAAAATGACTGGATATAGAGTTCAAAACCACACTTATAAGCTTTTTCAAGAATATGCTAGAAAAGATGGATAAATTTAGCAAGAGCCAAGAGGAGATGAAAAAGGACCAACTAGAGATACAAAAGAGCCAACTAGAGATGGAAAAGGTCCTACTAAAGATGATAAAGGACCAAATAGAAATTAAACATACACTGACTGAAATAAAAAATAATATACAGAGTCCTAACAGCAGACTAGAGAAAGGCAAGAATCAAGTAAAAAATTTGAAATATAAAGAAGCAGACAACATTCAACTGGAAAAGCAAGAAGAGAAAAGAATCCAAAAATGTGAACATAATGTAAAGAGACTCTGGGACAGTTTCAAGTGTACCAACATCAGAATTGTGGGGGTGCCAGAAGAAGAGAGAGAGCAAGATACTGAAAACCTATTTAAAGAAATAATGACTGAAAAATTCCCACATCTGGTAAAAGAAATAGACTTACAAGTCCAGGAAGCACACAGAACCCCAAATAAAAGGAATCCAAAGAGGATCACACCAAGACACATCATAATTAAAATACCAAGAGCAAAAGAGAAAGAGAGAATATTAAAAGCAGCAAGAGAAAAACAGTTTATTACCTACAAGGGAGCACCCATACGACTGTCAGCTGATTTCTCAACAGAAACGATGCAGGCCAGACGGGAGTGGCAAGAAATATTCAACGTGATGAATAGCAAGAACCTACAACCAAGAATAATCTATCCAGCAAAGCTAACATTCAGAATTGAAGGGCAGATAAAGATCTTCACAGATAAGAAAAAGCTAAAGGAGTTCATCAACTCCAAACCAGTACTATATGAAATGCTGAAAGGTACTCTTTTAGAAGAGGAAGAAGAAAAAGGTAAAAGACAAAAAATTATGAACAACAAATACATATCTATCAACAAGTGAATCTAAAAATTAAGTGAATTAAAAATTTGATCAACAGAATAAACTGGTGAATATAATAGAATCAGGAGTACAGAAAGGGAGTGGACTGATAATTCTCAGGGGGAAAGGGGTGAGGGGTGTACAGGGAGAGACTGGACAAAAATCATACACCTATGGATGAGATCAATGGGAGGGAGGAAAGGGCAGAGGGAGGGGTGGGAGCTGGGTGGAGGGGTGCTAGGGGAAAAAAGAGAAACAAATGTAATAATCTGAATAATAAAGATTTTATTAAAACTAAAATGTTGTACAAATTGTGATCATTGCACTCTTCAAATTCCAGATGTATGCATGAAATCTCTTTTTAGTCAAGGACATGTATGCCAGATTCAGTTTAAGCATCTTCCCAGATTTTCTCACTTCCACTCTCAACCTTGTTCAATGGCCACTACTGCTATAGCATCAACTCCAAATACCAGCAGTTGTCTCACCCTCTCCTGGGGCACATCTTCCATGGTGTTGTCATAGCAACACCTATAGTAGCACCACTGCCAAGGTTTGACTTAACCAGACGCATGTAGGTTCTGGCTCACCCAGCAGGGGCTTTGAGTGGCCAAGTAATATAATTCAGAAGTGTGAATGAGTTACTGTTCCCTAAGAATATTTTGACCGCTGAGAGACAGAAGGGAGGTGACACATTCTCTATCCTTCCTCTCAATCCTCCACCAGAGGTTTCTAAGACCCAGTGATACCTTTCATGTGGCCTTTTCAGAGCCATCTCCTGTGTCCAGAAACCAGATGTCACTCTGTTTTTATGAAGTTATAACTTGCTTAGTAATGTTTTTCTTTCCCTACTTTCCTGCCTCACTTCCCTTCCCTTTCTCTCACTCTTACTGCCCTAGGAGTGCAGCCTCTAACATCATGTTTACATGTAAACTTTGCCTCAGACTCTGTTTTCTAGGGCTAAGGCATTTATACTTTCTGTGTTCACCTTAAGTTTAAATTAAGAACAACTTATTTATGTATTTATGATGGTTATCAACTTATTATCCCTGGATTTCTCCAAGAGGGGAATCAAGACAGCACCCAGTCCACAGTATTATGGGAAGAAGAATTTAAGTCCATTGCTATTTAGATCTTTGTTGAAGCCATTGCACCAACAAAAGCACTGCTTCTCAAAGTCCTGACGCTGATGTGGTAGCTGAGGGAAAACAAGCTTGGTGTTCCCTTCCAGCATGCACAGGCCCTTCCCTTTGAGAACCAGTCAGCACTGTTTTCTTCTCCTGCATCCCAAGAGCAGAAGCCCCCAGTTAGGGATGCCCTGTAGGAGGCTGATGAATTTGGATAAAGTATAACTTTAAGTGTCTGCCTTTCTTCCTGAAATTTATGTGTTCTACCAAGAAGTACAACTTCAGTTTCAATATGGGAAATATCAATAGATAACAACCTATGTAAACAAAGTTCTTAGGAGTCTTCGATAGGTTTTAATAGTGCAAAGGATCCCTGAGACCAGCACGTTAATAGGTAACTCCAAGGGCCTCACATAATAACTGCAACAAAGAAAAGGCCTATAGCAGACTTCTGGTGCCTCTGTCACAGCCCCTTAGTTTCCCCTGGCTGTCCACTGTTTCATGGTGCTTTGCAACTTGCAAATAACTGGTAAAGAGGCAGCTATGTTGAATTACCATGAATTGCTATGTGTGTATATCTTCTTGCTAATAAAATGAGGGATATTTTACCTTGAGGGCTTAATGCATTTGTATTTCTAACCTCCTGCACTGTAGGACTTCGGTGTTCTTAATGTTATTATTTTTCTTCTAAAGGGCTGCCAGCATAAACATACCATACTTGAGCTCCATAGCAGATTGAGCTGAAAGGACATATGCCTTACATCTATAGTGAAACGTTTGGTGTTTAGGGAGCAATGAATAGAGCTGTTATGCTGAGTGGAGACTGAGACTCCACTCCCATTTAGGGGTATGATATCATTTTTAAACTTAGATATCTGCCCTATAAGAATTATTTTCTGCCCAAGATTAGGTAGAAAGAATAATGCTTCAGAGTTTGATGTGAATAATACCAAATTCTTATTTTCTCCTTTTTAAAAGTTTTATCTAACACATTAGCACAAGTGAAGTCAAATGGCACTAAAACTCTAAACCATAAAGTATACCAAATGCTAAAATCATTGGCACATAAATCTGGCTAAGATGTGGCACTTCAATAAGCTTTCCCCATAAGCTTCCTGGTGAACTAATGTACATATATGTCAAGTTGCTTTCAGCTACAAGTATCAGAGGTACTGATCTGAAAGTGGCAAGCATTTGGAGTGTGCATTTCTCAAGTAAGAAATCCAGAAGTAGCTGGTGTGTTTAACAACATCATTGAGAACTATGGCATTTTCTATCTGCCTTTTCTACCATCCTCAGATGTCGGCAACATCTGGTAGCTCCAAGCGTCATATCCTCACATGACAGAGTCCAAGAACAGAAAGGGAATCTCAGAGTCTCTTCACCGGCCTCTCTCCTTTTATCAAGTCAGGAAATATTTTCCAAAATTTTCCTCTATCTCCTTCATCATAACTGGGTCACTTAGCTAGATGCCAGAAGGCTGGACAACTTAGTATTTGCTATATTCAATCTCAATTGAGAAAAGAAACAATAGAGGAGGGGATTGCACACTAGGCAGGCAACCAACAGTATTTGCCACAAAGGCGTATGTATGTTTGTTAAATGGGGGCCATGGGAATAGATGGTCAAGAAACAGTGTAGAATAGTGACATGGATGCTGAGCATGCTTAAGATGATAGGAGAGAGGAGTCAGAAAGTATGACCTTCTCCAGGTTCCCAAGTCCTCAATAAATCTGTGTGCATTTGAGATTTTAGAGAAGTTTTGTAAGATGATAGCAATAAAGGAAGGTGTTATGACTTCCTGAGGAAAGTGTTCAGAATAGTTGAAGATCTATGATGTGGGTATGGACAGGGTATTGTGCCAAATTTAAAGATCTTCTGGGAGATTGGGTAGATTCTCAAGTGAGTCCAAGAAATTGGCAACTCCAGGTTTCAGTGAGTATAGAGGTTGTCTAGTTTTCTGTGACTATGTAGGAAAGTTTATTTACAGGAAAAATGGAAGTTACAGTGGGCAGTGGAAATGGTTGAAAGAACAATATCAGAAAGAAGATGTATCTTAAAGGATGGAGAGACAAGCAGGAAGGAAGGAAATTTTTGGATAAGCACATGAGCAAAAATCAATTTCCTGCAAGGTTTCTACTCCTGGCAAGAATTCAAGAGAATGAGAAATTAAGATAAAGGGGAAGCTTATGATTAAATTTAAGCAGCTCTGTAAATTATGACTCTAGTGTCAAGTAAACGAATTTTAACTATTTTTTAAGTGGGGGTGTCGGCGGGGGGAGAGTGTTGAATATACTCTAAGTTTAAGAAGTCAGCTGGGCCTTTGAAAGAGACAAGAATCTAAGTCTGATAGATTGCCAAAACTTTCCCATCTCTGTTTCTACATATTTGGATACTTTGCTCTCCTAGGTTATTGGTAGAATACAGCCACCCCACACTTCTTTTTTTAATTATTTAATAAATCTTTATTGTTCAGATTATTACAATTGCTCCTCTTTCTTGTCCCCCATAGCTCCCTTCCAGCCAATTCCCACCCCACTTTCTGCCCTTAACTCCCCCTCATTTTCCTCATCCATAGGTGTATGATTTTTGTCCAGTCTCTTCCCACACCCTCCTCATCCATTTCCCCCTGAGAACTGTCAGTCTACTCTGTTTTTATGCCCCTGATTCTATTATATTCACCAGTTTATTCTGTTCATTAGATTTTTAATTCACTTCATTTTTAGATTCACTTGTTTATAGATATCTATTTGTTGTTCATAATTTTTATCTTTACCTTTTTCTTCTTCTTTCTCTTCTTAAAGAGTACCTTTCAGCATTTCATATAGTACTGGTTTGGTGGTAATGAACTCCTTTAGTTTTTTCTTATCTGTGAAGCTTTTTATCTGACCTTCAATTCTGAATGATAGCTTTGCTGGGTAGAGTAATCTTGGTTTTTAGGTTGTTGCTATTTATCACATTGAATATTTCTTGCCACTACTACCTGGCCTGCATAGTTTTTGTTGAGAAATCAGTTGACAATCGTATGGGTGCTCCCTTATAGGTAATTAACTGTTTTTCTCTCCTTGCTTTTAATATTCTCTCTTTGTCTTTTGCTCTTGGCATTTTAATTATGATGTGTGTCTTGTTGTGGTCCTCTTTGGATTCCTTTTGTTTGGGGTTCTCTCTGTGCTTCCTGACTTGTAAGTCTATTTCTTTCACCAGGTGTGGGAAGTTTTCAGTCATTATTTCTTCAAATAGGTTTTCAGTATCTTGCTCTCTTCTTCTGGCACCCCCATAATTCTGAGGTTGGTATGCTTAAAGTTGTCCCAGAGGCTCCTTACACTATCTTCACATTTTTGGATTCTTTTTACTTTTTGCTTTTCCATTTGAGTGTTTTCTGCTTCTTTGTGTTACAAATCTTTGACTTGATTCTTGCATTCCTCTAGTCTGCTGTTAGGTCTCTGTATAATATTTTTTATTTCTGTTAGTGTATGTTTAATTTCTAATTGGTCCTTTTTCATATCCTTGAGAGTCTCACTAAATTTATTGACCTTTTCTAGGAAAATATTGAAAAACCTTATAACCATGGTTTTGAACTCTATATCCAGTCATTTGTTTCCCTCCATTTCTTTCATTTGTGATCTGTTCCTTTGTCTCTGCATTTTTGCTGCTTCCCTGAGTTGGTAGAGTAGCTTTGTGTGTTAGGTGTCCTATATGGCCCAGTAGGTCTGCCTCCCCAGTAACCTGAGGTGGACACTCTTGGTGCACCCTTTTGTGGACTGTATGTACATCCTAGTTGTAGTTAAGTCTTGATTGTTGTTGGTATCACTGGGGGAAATTGACCTCCAGGCCAATTGGCTGTGAGGATCAGCTGCATCTACACTAGGAGAACTTCTGTGCTGGAGTCAGCATTATGAGACAAGACTAGCAAAATTGCAAAAGCCTCTGTGCTCGACTTGAATGGGGCAGAGTCTCAGGGCAGAGCAGAGAGCCTTGGCTTCCCATCAGCCCTGCCCTAGGAGGCCACTGGGTCTGTGTCCCGCAGTAATCACTGCAGCCCTCTCTGTGCCTGATCGTGCTTCTGTGCCTCCAAGTCTCTGCCTTTCATGGCTCCCCTGAGTTTCTGTGCACTCTGGGGACTTGTATGAGTCTGGGTCCCAGGGTCTTGCCCAAAACTGGGGTTCAGTGCAGTCAGAACTGGAGTTCAGTGCAATCGGGAGGTTCTGTCTTCCTCCTGCTAGAGAAACCTGCGGCACAATCAGCAGTCAGTCCTCTCTGTGTGCACTCGCTTACGTCCCTCCAGACCTCTGCTTTTCATGGCTCTCCTAAATTTCCATGCACTCCTCCCTTTTTCCAACAGTCCAGACTCCCCTTGTATGAGTCTCACCCATAACTGGGATTCAGTACAGATGGAACTGGAGTTCAGTGCAGTCGGGAGTTTCCATCTCCCTCCCACTAGAGGAAGCCAGCCAGGCACTCCACCGCCTGTCCTCTCTGCGCGTGTCTCTGTACCTCAGCTTTTTGCAGCTCCTCTGAGTCTCCGTGAGCCCCTCTCTTTCCTTCCAGTTGTAGAATTTCTACTCAGCCAGCTTTCCTGTGGTTCTGGATGATATCCATTCTGTCTTTTAGCTGTAGTTTGGAAATTGTTGTATGAGGCAGCAGTTTAGGTGTTCACCTATGCTGCCATCTTGGTTTCTCCCCACCTCACACTTCTTAAGGTTACATGTTGTATTTTCAGCCACTCACTAACATGCTAACTTAATTCATGTCCTTTGAGAGGGTCAGATGGGGTCCCAATCTCAACTAATACCAGGGAGACAAAATCTATACTAATAAAAGGGTAATATGCTAATTGGAGCAGATGTCTTCCAAATGTCTAACCAGACAAAGTCACAGTGGCTGCGAGGCCCAGGCCTCAGGCAGCAGTGGGCTCAGGCAGCCATGAGCCTCCGTGGCTGCAAGGCCCAGGGATCAGGTAACCATAGGCTCAGGCAGCTGTGAGCTCTGGTGGCCTCACAGTGGCAGCAGCAGTGGGGTGATGGGGTTGGCGCCTTTCCCTGATCAGCCCAGTCGCCTCCTGCAGAGGGAGGCCAGACTGCAGCTTAGGTATAGATAGGACCCATTTGGTCAAAAATATAAGGGCCTCACAGAAAAGTCTGTTGGTTTGAGTATAGAGAATTCAGTCCCAAAGACTGGACTTGGGTTGGAGAGGACTGGAGGAGAGGGCTAGAAAAGTCTTTACTCAAGGTCCCTGGCCCCATTGTGCTCGGAAGCCTGTGGGTGGGGGAGAGGTCCTAGAAATAAGTACTTGGGGATTTTTTGGTTTGGGTGCACATCTGTTTGATCTAGAGATCAGCAGGGCCCCAACAGGAACATCCAAACACAAACAGCCTTGCAATCTGCAAGAAATAACTTTTTATGGGGAAATCTGTTTGCTAGCTTCAGCTCTACCATGAGTTAATTGGGTTTCTTTGGGCAAAACTATTGAACCCTCTCAGGGTCAAGCCTACATTTCTTAATTTTTCATTTTATATTTCTAGTCAAGAATCTCAGGCTCCTCCTTTAAAAGTTGGGGCAGATAGACTTTGAACTGTCCAGTACAACAGAGCATTCTGTGATTCTCTGGCTAGTCTACTGGTCAGAAATATGGTCCTCTCAGAGTCTTCATCTCAAGCATTACTAAGGGACCATGCAACTCTGCTAGCGAGTCTCCTCAGGATTATTTTACCCTCCCTCTCCCACAGCTTAGCACCCTTCTAACATGCCAAGCAGTGAGGACGTAAGTGGTAGCTACTGAACAAACCAAGATGGATGATCTAATCACTTGACAAGGATGGGCCCATAAGTGTGATCTTGCCTTGCTTATTTTAAAAGAGGAAAGAGGCAGGAAGGATTAAAGCAGGAGGATAATAGGGGAAGAAGGAACATTATGTTCAGAATAAAGGCTTAAAAATCCACCATAAGCCAAAGGGGAATCCCACTCTTTTTGCATAAATCTAGTTCCTCTTTTACATATTTGGGAGGACGGTGTAATTAGCTGAGGATGCTGAACAACCTCAGTGGCATTTGGAAGTCCCCTCTGGCCCCCATTTCAAAAGGAGGCTCTGAATTTGGTTCAAAGTCCTGACCATAAATGTGCTGACTCAGGCCTTGGATGCCTTCTGTCTGCCAGTAGGAACGGGGACTCTGGGAGGTACCAATTAGCAGGAAGCCTAATTCACTTTCTGGTAAGAAAACTATAGGGAATGACCCTAAATTTTGGATTGTATAGGCATGCTCAGGTGATAGTCTGTCAACTCCTGGTTGTGCAGTTGAACTTCTGCCTCAGTTATTGCCACCTCTTTGCCAATCAAGAGTATATAGCCTCATTTTTTAAAAATGTGTTAAAACACCAAATATATATATATATATATATATATATATAGAATGAGTCAGACCAAATGCTCATAAAATAAACCTTGCTTGAATTGCTATTTAAACATTCAAAATTGCATTAACATAGCATAACCTAAGTTCCTACACCATTTCATATATGCCCAAAGGCTAATGGAGAACAGCAAAGAATTAAATGTGCTTCCAATCTATTGAGAAATTAAAGGAGGAAAATCTGTGAAGAGAAAATGATGGGCCAAGGCAATCTAGAAAAAATAATAAACATATTAGCCAGGTCTTCTGCTCTTTTGACATTTCTCACCCATCTTAATAGGCCTAGCACTTTTTCAGGAAGTTTCTGCTGAGATTTGATCCTTATTGTAGGTCTGGTGGACAGGATTTAGGTGTGGGCAGGTGCTGAGGAGGACAAATATTTTATCAGGCATGTGTCTAATTTGAGGTTTCTACATAGTCTTCAAGGAAGGGAATGAGTTCTACCTTCGAACAAAGAATGTGAAATACTTCTGCAAACTCAGAGGGCCCTAAGGGATTATGAGATTCAAATTTCTCAAGTACATCTTCCCAAGTTTCCCCATTTCAAATCTCTTATTCTCTCCCTATTAGAGCCAGAATTTGGTATAAGATTCTCTCTCTCTTGTTGTTTTTTTTTTTTTAATCTTTATTGTTGACATTATTATAGATGTTCCTCTTTTTACCCGCATTGCCCCCCTCCACCCAGTTCCTGCCCTACCCCAGGCCTTCGCCATCCTATTATCTGTGGGCATAGGTGATACATATATACATATAAAATCTTTTTTTAATCTCTTCCCACCCCACTGCCACCCCCCTTTCTTCTGAGAATTGTCAGTCTGTTCCATTTCCATGCATTTGATTATATTTTATTCACCAGTTTATTCTTTGCATTAGATTTCTTATTTGTTTATTTTGATTTTTAGATTCAATTGTTGATAGTTATGTATTTGTGGCCATTTTGTTGTTCCTATTTTTTATATTTTTCTTTTTCTCTTCTTCTTAAAAATACCCTTCAACATTTCTTATAATACTGGTTTGGTGGTGATGAACTACTTTAGCTTTTTCTTATTTGTGAAACTCTTTATCTGACCTTCAATTCTAAATGATAGCTTTGCTGGATAGAGTAATCTTGGTTGTATATCCTTATTATTCATCACTTTGAATATTTCTTGCCATTCCATAATTTCTGTTGAGAAATCAGCTGACAGTCATATGGGCATTCCCTTGCAGGTAACTAATTGCTTTTCTTTTGCTGCTTTTAAGATTCTCTCTGTATTTTACCCTCAGCATTGTAATTATTATGTGTCTTGGTGTGGACCTCTTTGGGTTCCTCTTGCTTGGGACTTTGTGCTTCCTGGATTTGTGAGTCTATTTCTTTCACCAGGTAGGGAAGTTTTCTGTCATTATTTCTTCAAATAGGTTTTCAATATCTTGTTCTCTCTCATCTTCTGGCACCCCCATAGTATGAATGTTGGTTTGCTTGAAGTTGTCCCAGAAGCTCCTTATACTATCTTCATATTTTTGGATTCTTTTTTTCTTTTTGCTCTTGGTTGGGTGTTTTTTGCTTCCTTGTATTTCAAATCATTGATTTGATTCTCAAAATCCTCTATTCTATTGTAGATAGAATATATAGTATTCTTTATTTCAGTCAGTGTATGCTTAAATTCTGACTAGTACTTTTCCCTTTTCTTTTTCTTTTCTTTTTTTTTGAGGTTTCTAGAATATTCTTGAGTAACCTTATAACTGTGGTTTTGAATTCTATATCCAATAGTTTGCTTTCTTCCATTTCTTTATTTGTGACATATTTCTTTGTCTCTCACTTTGGCTGCTTCCCTATGTTTGTTTCTATGTATTAGGCAGAGATGCTATGTCTCCTTGAGTTTGTAGAGTGGCCTTGTGTAGTAGGTGTTCTATAGGGCCCAGTTACTCAGCCTCCCTAGTCACCTGAGCTTGCAGCTCTAGATGCACCCCACTGTGGGCTGTGTGCACAGTCTTGTTGTAGTTGAGATTTGATTTCTGTTGGTGTCACTGGGAGGAATTAGCCTCTAGGACAATTGACTGTGAGGTCCAACTGCAACTACAGTGGGAAAGCTGCTGTGCAGGACTTGCTTCAGTGGGGCTTTGGTTAGTCTGGTCCTTGATTGCACTGCTTGTGGATATGTAGAGTTGTGATCTGGCATGGTCTGATACTGACCACTGGGTGCACTAGCTCTTGGGTCTTCTGGGAGGTGCACAGTCAACTTCTGGCTGGGGCCACCCAGCAGGAGCTACAGAGAAATCTGCAGATTCCTCTTCTTTGTATGGGGTTTGGAAGTGCCCAGATGAAGCCCAGCTATGAAGCAAGGCAGGCTGGTGCTGATGCCAGGTCTTGGGCCTTTTATTGGTAGCTTCTGGGATCCCTGATCCAGCTGCAGCTTAGAGAGATTTTAGCCTGAGCAAGGATAAGCTATTCATATTCAAAAGCTGATACACATAGCTTGGGTAGGGTTGTAAACTGGATGAGGTGGGACCTTAAGGAATCACCAGGGTGGAACAAACAGAAATGGCTGCCAGTCAGCTCTGCAACTGATAAGGTCCCAGCACAGGAACAATGATCCTTGCCAGCATCTCCATCTGGGAGATAGCCATCCTTGAGTTCCTGCCCCGATGCCCGACAATCCAGTTCCTCCACATATGTGTCTAGCACCCCAGAGCCTCACCCTGGTACTGAAGCTCAGAGGAAACAGGACCTTGTAAGTTCAGTTCATGGTGCCGGCCTTTTAAGAGGAACAGTTTTGTCTCCAGCAACCTCTGTGAGCTCCAATCCACACTGGTTTTCATAGCCTGTAGTTCTTACTGCCCATAGAGACTTCTTTTTCCAGCTCTGTGACCTTGCGTTGGGGGTCTGGTGTAGACCTGGAATCCCTTGTTCCTCCAGGCAGCCTCCACAGAGAAGATCTCTCTCCCAATTAAAAAAGCAGCCCCCATGGGTGCTGGACCAGCCTGTTCTGCACACCTCCTACCAGTCTGTGTGCTTTCTTCTTTACTTCTCTAGTTGTAGGACTTCCATTCAGTCAGCTTTCCAACAGTTCTGGATGTTGGTTGTTCTGTATTTTAGTTGTAATTTTGAGATGTTTGTGGCAGTTGAGTACAGGTATTTATCTACACCAGCAGTTGGCAAACTGCAGCTTATGAGCAACATGCAGTTCTTTGGCCCCTTGAGTGTTCTAACGCCACTTCTTCAAAAAAGACTCGCCCAGACCGCAAATTGACTTCTGCACATGGGCCACAAAGTTTCAATCGCACTGTATATGTGCACCCTTGTGTGGTATTTTATGGAAGAGCCACATTCAAGGGGCCAAAGAGCTGCATGTGGCTCGAGAGCCAAGGTTTGCTGACCACTGACCTCCACCATCATCTTCAAATCTCTGGCATAGGGTTTTTTACCAGGCTGGGGACCTAGCCTTCTCTGAAGTTCCACTTTGTTAAAATTAACCCCTGTGCCTGCTCTTATGCTATAGATTTGAGAATAGTGTGTGCCAATTGAAGGACCTAGTGTACAAAATTTAAGAAGGCATTCATCCTCAAGGTCATGCAGGTACTGACTTTGCACTAGTAAAACTCAGAGTGTAAATACCTCCTAAAATTTTGCTCCCAGATATCCTAGCCCTGACCCCCTTCATCTCCCTTCCCTTAAATCAGTGGTCCATTTAACATGCTTTCAAGGAGGCCATTTGACTCTTACCTTGTTTTAAATCATTGATTAATATATCTGAGTCTGTCATTTTCTCTCTTTAAAAAATCAATAGCACTTAGAAACTATAAGGATTGTAGAATGCATGTTTGTTGCTTTTTCCACCATACTTTTCGTCCAAGGTACTGTACCAACGAGAACTTCCTCTTCCACCTGTACTGCATTTCAATTAGTTTTAGCAATCACATAGTTCCCAGCATGCTATGGATTATCACTACTCCATATACTCATAGCCACACAGCTAGTGAGCAATGCAACTTCAGAATTCCATCCTTAGAGTCTGCTTCCTTTACCAACTGTCTTAATACTGGTTCACTAGAAACAGATTTAAAAGGAGCATTCTTAAATG
Organism: Lasiurus cinereus; assembly: GCA_011751065.1. Taxonomy (NCBI): domain Eukaryota; kingdom Metazoa; phylum Chordata; class Mammalia; order Chiroptera; family Vespertilionidae; genus Lasiurus; species Lasiurus cinereus. The sequence continues at coordinate 43,062,691 of JAAGEH010002528.1, read as the reverse complement.
ATTAATTGGGTGAGTGCTACCAGGAAAAAGAGAATGAGAGAAGCAAGATAGAGCAAATGAAAAAGCTAAGCAAGAATGTGATCCCAGTGGAATTCCAAAGCATAAATTGCACCATAAAACCATCTGTATCTCAAAGCAAGGTGGTTGGCCTCTTATGTCCTGAGCTAGCCATTGGCCAACATCTGGCCCAGATGAGGATGTGGGTGAAGGGAAGGGGGTATTCTGCAGCCTCCCACAGGTATCTGCCCAGAACCTTTTCTCTGGAAAACCAGCAGCTCTGAGCTGTTATTGGCCAAGATTTAGTGAACCTGGGGGATGGATGCACTAGCTGATAAAGGGGATGTGAGTAGAACATCAAGCACATAAAGAACACCACTATACACCTTAAAGACATATTTGTTTGGCCAAAATGGAAGCTTTCTGTTATACCTGGTCAGCCAGCTGGTGAGTCAAGGAACTTACTTTAGGCTAAGTTCTACCATTAATGGAGGGCCACTTCAGCCATTTTGTGCCTCAGTTTCTAAATCGGTAAAATTAAAAAGAAAGCACAGCAGACTCAGATAGTTTTGCCTGTGGTTTCTAACCTCATTGTTGTGAAAAGTGGAATAGGTGTGCTGTAGCATCTCAACTTCTAAAACTGTCATCTGTGGTAAGTTGGGCTGAGATACAGTTTAAAGACAATGCCCTGGCTTATGAAATGTATAGATACAATGATAGGTTTGGGGACCATGATGCTGGTTGGTTATTAAATGCCACTGATATCCTCAAAGAAGAAAATGACAGGTTCTAATCAGCTAACTACCAACTCAGCCACAATATGAAAGCTAGAGGGTATCTCCGGCAGCATTTAGAGAGATTGTTTATTGAAGCATGAGGGAAGACTATGCTGAAAATCAGTCCCAGTAACTGACTATAGAACAGAAGAATCCTAATAATAAAGAGCTAATATGCTAATTAGACCAACCAGAAGAACAACTGCCCAGACGGTCTTCCAGACAACTGTTGAGATAACCTTCTGGACAAGCTGGGGCTATGAAGACTGAGCCCCTTGCACAAATTTTGTGTATCAGGTCTCTAGTCTGTCTATCTAAACGGTTAGTGTGCTGAGTGTCCTTCCCTCTGTCCAGGTAATGATAACACCTGGCTTTCTCTCCCTAGTGACAACTAGCCTCCTTGCAGTTTCTTCAGCTCAGGAACATGACTTGCTGGTAGAAATACTTTATTCTGTAACCAAATGTCTGTGAAGCGTTTTCCCATGCCTCATCTCATTTGATTCTCACAGACGTCCTGGAGTAGGTAGATAGGAGACTCGATGGAATCCTATATTCTTTTCATTAGCTGGAAAATGGAAATTTAGAAAGCTTATAAACTTGACCCAACTGAAAAGAAGAAAGAAATGCTGGACCTTGAAAATGACTTCAGGTTTTCTCACTGCACAGAATATAGTCAAACACTGCTGCAGCCCTCGCTGGTTTGGCTCAATGAACAGAGTGTTGGTCCATGGACTGAAGGGTCCCTGGTTCGATTCTGGCCAAGGGCACCTGCCTGGGTTGTGGGCTCGATCCTAGGGAGTGTGCAGGAGGTAGCCAATCAATGACTTTCTCTCATCATTAATGTTTCTATCTCTCTCCCTCTCCTTTCCTCTCCGAAATCAATAAAGAAATATATATATTTTTAAAAACAAACACTGCTGCAGTTACATATTTTACCCTTTGTTCTCCCTGTGTGATCTACAATAATGATCTGCTTTGTGTTGATATTTACTGCTGTATTGCTGACAATTACCTGAAAGAGTAGTTGGGTGCTTCACCAGGCTGGGAAAAGTTGAGCTAAATCAGAAAGCAGTCTAATTAAGCGAGTTTATTCTATATCTATAAATGGCTAAGTTGAGTCACCCCACACACCATACATATAAAGCTCTCCCTGGTGCCAATTGCACTCATGTGTTTCCATCTGACATTGTTGATCGTGAATTTGGTTGACATTTTTATTATAAAGGGTGAATAGTGATATTAAAATATTTCTTCTAATTAATTTCCTTTCAATGTGCATGAATTTGTGCACTGGGCCACTATTTAAAAATAAAGCTAAACTCACAGTCCCAGCTAATCTCCTGCATTAAAGTCTAGCCCTATAAGAAAGGAGTAAAGACCTATGATAGGAATATCTCAGGGGGATGCCTACATTCCCCTGAACATCCTAGGGATGGCAGAAATGTTCCCATGTCCTCTTTCATAACAGCCTCCCACTACCTGGAAAGGTCTTACCTAAAACTGACACCTGGCAAGATGATATTTGCCCTTCTAAATTGTTTATCCCATCTCCTCTAGACCACTAATGAGGATCAAGAGCCAGCATAGCCTACTTAAGAAAATACCACCCATGCTTTAAGAAGAAAAAAAGTGATCCACCAAAACAGTTTCAGAACCTGGCTAATATGCAGTGGCAGGAATGGAAAGAAAATGCCTGGAAATGAACCAGAAGGGTGCTGGAAGGGGACCCTCCAGGGAAGGGGAGAAGGAATGAAGTATAAGACTGGATAAAGGAAAGCTTATTGATGAGAATGTCTACAGGGTACTCTCCAATGACTCAGGACCTGCTCCACAAGTCCTAATTCACTGTTTGGATGACTGGTGGGAGCTTATGCTATTTATTGAAATGGAGAGAATGGGATGGGGCATGCTTCATATTTCAGAATAAATATTCATTCTTCTTTATTCTTGAACATTTATGCCTAATGAGGTCCATGAAGCAAGTATTTTTGGACAGGTTGAGGTAGGTGGGGTATAAGAGATCAGAGAACACTAACAGAATTTTTTCACAAGATGGAGAGCTAACCAGAGGAGTGATAATGTATTAATATTTTTATTTATGTCATACTCATTTTCTATTGCCTCCCCAGCTTTATTTTATCATATAATTAGCTTATTAAGGACAAAAATAGTCAGTTACAAGTGGTAAATATTGGCTCTTAGCCAAGTTCCATCACACAGACTACTGAAAGTGCATATTCTAAAAGGGAAAACTTACTCCAAATTGAGCAATGTTCCCTTCACCCAGGAAGAGGACCAGTCATCTTCCTGGACAGCACAGGATACTGGGGAGAAAACAGTTGGCTTGTGCATTATTAATCCTACAGGGCAAAGGAACACTGGAGAATGGTCCAGAAGCCATTGCTTACTAGACAAAACACAGAAGTACTTCAAGCAGTCTGCCTCCCCCGCCAGCCCTTTTAGGACTCCTTTTCCACTGGACCCATGATGTCTTGATTTTATCCAAGAGAGGATAGTTTCTCTTTAACAGCTGGGAGGGAAAAAAAAAAACAGTCCTTTGCCATCAGCTGTAGGCCAGCAATCACTAAAGACTTAGATTTACACTTAGGAGCAGTGGGCCATACAAGAAGTTCAGCTTCTAGAAATCTGTATTTAGGAGTTCGTATGCCTACCTTTTATGTCTGTATGTCCACACCAGATGTGAGGAAGTTGGGGAGGAATGAGCTCCAGCAAGACAACCTCCAGTGAGCAAAGGCACTTCAAGTCCTGTCCCTTTCAAGATTTCTCCACTGCATGTGGTGTAGAATGGTTTGTTGTCGGGAGGGAGGGGGGTTATTTATTTATTTTTATTGTTTTCAGAGAGAAAGGGAGAGGGAGAGAGAGCTAGAAATATCAGTGATGAGAGATGTGGGGTGTGCTGCCTCTTACATACACCACACTGGGGATTGAGCCCACCACCCAGGCTTGTGCCCTTAACCGAAATCAAACCTGGGATCCTTCAAGCTGCAGGCCAATGCACTATCCACTGAGCAAAACTGGCTAGAGCCAGAATGGTTGGTTTTTAACTACTAGATGACTAGGAAGAAATTCAAACATCTCCCCAAACGAAATATTTGTTCTTACAAAGTAAACTCTATAACCCTATTGAAAGTCTAAGGTTATTTTAAATGTACCCTCAATTGCACACACTTCTTTCCCCAATGGTATTAATAGCTCACATTTCTCACAGCCCTATCAGCCAGCACTCACACTATTTATTCTCTGCTATGAAAATGAATATTGGCACACTCATTTGCAAGAACTAGAGCAATCACAGACTAATATACCCATTGGTGACAACTCAAAAATGCAGGAACTTAGAATTGCTAGTTACCCGTAAACAGATGACATTATGAGACACCTTCAGGGGCATGGAGATGCTGTTGACCCCACATTATGTGCCCCTGAACACTTCTAAGCTCGTCTGCAGCTGCAATGAACAGCCTTCTACCTCAAGCATCTACCTGAGCTTTTCTGTCTGAGGATTGTCTCTGGTGCTAAATGCCCCTAGGGTTATCCCTCAAGCATTGACGAATAGAAATGAGTGGAGAAATGCTGCATCTTGTGGTAAGACAATCCTGAGGCTTATTGTTAGTAAATGATCAGAGAGTTCCCAGAGGAACTGAGCCTTATTTGCTCATAGTGATATCCTGCTTAACTGCATTATCTTTCTTCCTGTGGGTAGGCACAGAGCTGTACCATCCTGATCCAGAGAGTCACTTTCTTCAGGATCTATCCCAGAATTGTCTCACCTGAGGTCCTGCCTTTCCTGGGTATCTCACATGTGGTAACTAAGTGAGACAAAGGTGTGGCCATTTTTGGTCCCATGCAGGATGCTGCTGATGGACAATATTAGCTCCAGAGCTCCCTGCCAGGCTGGCAAGGCTTTGTCATACCCACATCATGATGTGATTGCCCATCTTGCATCCTCTTCCCTCCTTTTACTGATGCCAATCCCTAAGAAACATTTTGTACCTCAAACTCTGTTTAGAACCTGCTTCTCAAAAAAAAAAAAAAACAATCTATAACACATTCTTTCCTATCTCCCCACTCCACTTTAGCTCCTGAGGCCACAAATAAACCTCCTGCACTCGAGTTTGACCATTTGAAGGAGAGTCATACTAGAACCAGAAAGAAAGAGGAAACTGGTCCTTCCTTGATCTCAATTTTTTTTCCATGCAGAGGCAAGCAACCTTTGCTTCTCTTTCACCACTCATCTCCTCCTCCCTGAAAGGGCAATCGGGGTATGTATAGCCAAACCTGTTCCTTTTTTTATGGGGGAGAATGAGGCTGCTCACAGAAAATGTGGTCTCCTCAATTCCTGCCCGCCATCAGTTTCCAGAGATAGCTCATGGCTATGAGTCCTGTAGTAGTTACTGTTGTTTTGCTGTCCAAATGTCTATTTCTGGGCTTAGTTTTGAAAATCCCACTGGCCTGTAGATATAAATCACATTCTTCAATATCTGGTTTATCAATAGAAAAGACAGTATTTTGGCTACCATCTGCTGACTTTTGTCCACATCTATTTTGTTTAAGAATGCAGGCAGGAGGAGAGAACCAAGATGATGGCATAAGTAAACACCTGTATTTGCTGCCTCCCACAACTACATCAAAATTACAACTAAAATACATAACAACTATCATCCAGAACTGCAGGAAAGCTGTCTGAGTGGAAGTACTACAACTTGAGTGGTAAAGATGAAATACATTGAGACTGAGAGGAGGTGCAGAGGCGCAAATGAGCTGGTACCCAGATGTGCCGCTCTTTTAATCTTTTAAAATATGAAGACAGTGTAAAGAGCGTCTGGGACAACTTCAAGCATACCAACTTCCACTTGCTCTGAGCTCCAGTGCCAGGTGAGACTCGGGGGAACCCAGACACAGAGAGGGAGAAACTGGTCTGTCTGGCATTGGGGCAGGAATGTGGGACAGCTTTCTTTCAGATAGAGGTGCTTGCAGCAGGCATTGTTCCCATGCTGGGACCTCCCCAGTGCAGGGCTGACCGAAGCCATGGCTGTTTGCTTAGGAGATTCCCTGAGACCCCGCCCTTCTGAATTTACAACCCCATCCAAGCTGTAGCAGCGGCTTTTGCATATGAATGGCCTGTTTTTTAGCAGCCTAAAACCTGTCAAACAAACTTGCAGCTGAGTCAAGGAGCCCCAAAGCTATCAAAAGAAGGCCCAAGGCTGCACCAGCACCAGCCAGCCTTGCTTCATGCTGAGCCTCCTCAGGGTACTTCCAAATCTGATACAAAGAGGAAGAATCTGCAGATTTCTCTCTAGCTCCTGCTGGGTGGCCCCAGGCAGTGGCTGATTTTGCATTTCCTTGGAGATCCAAGAGCCAATGTACCCAGTGGACAGTACAAGGCCATACCAGATTACAACTCTTCACATCCATAAGTGACACATTCAAGAGGAAAACTCAGTGAGCACCAAAGCCCCACTGAAGCAAGTCCTACCCCATAAGGGATCTCCTGCACAGCAGCTCTTCTATTGTAGTCATAGCTGGTCCTCACAGCCAATTGGCCTGGAGGTCAATTCCTCCCAGTGATACCAACAGAAATTAAGGCTCAACCACAATAAGACTATGCCCACAACACAGCCTACAATAGGGTGCACCAAGAGTGTCCACTTCGGGTGATTAAAGAGGCTGAGCTACTAGGCCCTATAGAACACCTACTACACAAGACTACTCTATCAACTCAAGGAGACTTACCCAGTATATAGAAACAAACACAGGGAAGCAGTCAAAATGTGGAGACAAAGAAACATGTCACAAATGAAAAAAATGGGAGAAAGCAAACTACTGGATGTAGAGGACAAAACCACAGTTATTAAGGTTACTCAAGAATCTTCTAGAAACCTCCAAGAAACTTAGTGAAACTTTCATGGATCTTAGTGAGAATACCCCCAAAAAATGGAAGAGGATCAGTCAGAAATTAAGCATATAGTGACTGAAATAAAGAATAATATATAGAGATTCAACAGTGGACTAGAGGATCCCAAGAATCAAGTCGAAGATTTGAAATACGAGGAAGCAAAAAACACCCAACCAGAAGAGCAAGAAATAAAAAAAGAATGCAAAATTATGAAGATAGTGTAGGGAGCCTCTGGGACAACTTAAAGCATACCAACATTCATATTGCGGGGGTGCCAGAAGATGAGAGAGAGCAAGATATTGAAACCTATTTGAAGAAATAATGACAGAAAACTTCCCCCACCTGGTGAAAGAAATAGACTTACAAGCCCAGGAAGCACAGAGAACTCCAAACAAAAGAAATCCAAAGAGGATCACACCAAGACACATCATAATTAAAATGCTAAGGGCAAAAGACAAAGAGAGAATCTTAAAAGCAGTTAGTTACCTACAAGGAAGTACCCATATAATTGTCAGCTGATTTCTCAACAGAAACTATGCAGACCAGAAGGGAATGGCAAGAAATATTCAAAGAGATGAATAGTAAGAACCTACAATCAAGATTACTCAGCAAAGCTATCATTTAGAATTGAAGATCAGATAAAGTGCTTCACAGACAAGAAGAAACTGAAGGAATTCATCACCACCAAACCAATATTATATGAAATGCTGAAAGGTATTCTTTAAGAAGAGGAAGAAATAAAAGGTAAAAATAAAAAATTATGAACAATGAAGTGACAACAAATACATATCTATCAACAAGTAAATCTAAAAATCAAATGAATAAAAAATCTGATGAACAGAATAAACTGGTGAATGTAATAGAATTAGGGGCATGGAAGTGGAGTGGACTAACAATTCTCAGGGGGAAGAGGGTGTGGCGGGTGTGGGAAGAGATTGGACAAAGATATTATATGCATGTGTTCTGTATCTATGGATACGGACAGTGCGGTGGTGAGGGCCTGGAGTGGAGGGGAGCTATGGGTGGTGGGTGAGGCGGGGAAGAGGGACATCTGTAATAATCTGAATAATAAAGATTAAATTAAAAAAAAAAGAATGCTGGCAAGGAAAAAAATGATAATTTGTTAGGTTCTAACAAACCTCTTCAGTCACCTACAGTGCAAACTCCAGCTCTGTTGCGAGTTATCAGGGTTGTATCCCAGCAAAGAAAGTGTGATAGCTATGGAGGTGTCCCACTCAGATATTCCATCAAAAAACCAGCTGCAGCCCTAACTGGTTTGGCTCAGTGGATAGAGCATCGGCCTGCAAACTGAAAGGTCCCAGGTTCAGTTCCAGTCAAGGGCATGTATCTTGGTTGTGGGCACTTCTCCAGTAGGAGATGTGCAGGAGGCAGCTGATCCATGTTTCTCTCTCATCAATGTTTCTAATTCTCTATCCTTCCTTCCTCTCTGTAAAAAAGCAATAAGAAATATATATACTTTTTTTTTTAAGAAAAGAAACCAGCTGCAGAAAACAGAGCTGACTGGCAACCTCCACAGCTGTTTTTGGATCCACAATGCATTCACTCGGAGGCCAATGGGGCTGGGGATCACCTGGCCAATGAGCACATCAGGGGTTCTAAAGCCAGTCAGTCCTCCTGGATGCTGGTTTCATCTCACAGACCACTTTGGCTTGAGGATTCCCATTAGCCTGGTCACAGATTTTTCACTTCAGGTTGGACCTCTTCCCAACCAACTGTTTCTTCCCTCTCTCCTTTCACAGGTGGCAGACCTTCATGAGGGTCTGAAGTCTCTCACTGTCTACCCTTTATACTTCATGAGCATCTCCCTGTTATCTTTCATGCCTAATCCATTCTGATTGTGACTCTTGGAGGACCTGAACTGACACAGAGAGTACCTGCCCAAAGCAGAGACAGAGGATCAGTGGGGTGGTGCTCCTTCCTGTTAGAATCCTGTTTGTGTGGCCCATTGTAAAGTGATGCCAGAACTTGGCCACCCATATCTTAACTGCAGGACTTTTCATTATTGCACATTTAGTATGATGTTAGCTATTGGCTTGTTATATATAATCTATACTAGAGGCCCGATGCATGAAGATTTGTGTAAGAATGGTCCTTCCTTCCCCTGGCTGCTGGCACCACCTTTGCTCCAGCTGGAGCCGCCTTTCCACTTTCTCAGGCTGCCCAGGGGCCCAACACAGTTAGGGCAGTGCAGAATGCCTGTGTCATTGCCAATCTTTGTTGGGTTAATTTGCATACTCCTGATTGGCTGGTGGGTGTCATGAAGGTACGGTAAATTTGCATCTTACTCTTTTATTAGTGTGGATTAGTATGATGTTAACTGTGGGCTTGTTATATATAACTAGAGGCTCAGTGCACAAACTGATGCACCAGTGAGGTCCTTCTGCCTGGTCTGAGGGATCAGTCCAAAACCAGCTCTCCGACATCCCCCCCCCCCCGCAGGGATCCCAGATTGTGAGAGGGCACAGGCCAGGCCAAAGGACCCCACCGGTGCACAATCAGGTTAGGGAGGGATACAGAAGTTTAGCCAGCCAGGGAGGGCTGCAAGACATGTCTGGCCCATCTTGCTCACTCCCGATCAGCGGGACCCCAGCAGCAAGCTCACCTATTGGTCAGAGTGTCTTCCTCCTGGTGCTTAGTGCATGTCATAGCAACTGGTCAACTGTCTGCCCTCTGGTGGTCAGTGCACGTCATAGTGACTTGTCAACTGGTAGACTGTCTGCCCCTGGTGGTCAGTGCACATCATAGCAAGTGGTTAAGAGGCCTTAGCATATCATTAGCATATTACACTTTTATTGGTTGAACAGACAAACAGATGACTGGACACTTAGCATATTAGGCTTTTATAATATAGGATCTTGATTATGTTGAGGTACATTTCTTCTGTCAAGTTGAGAGTTTTTGTTATGAGTGAATGTTAAATTTGGGCAAATGATTAATCACATTGATTAATTTGTGGGTGCTAAACCATACTTGCATCCCTATAATAAATCCCACTGAATTGTGGTGCATGATCCTTTAAATGTGCTATTGAATTTAGTTTTCTAATATTTCTTGATGATTTTTACATCTATGTTCATCAGGGATATTGGCCTGTAATTTTTCTTGTTCAGTGGTACCCTTGTCTAGTTTGAGGGACATGAGTGAACTGGAGAAAACATACTCTGTATAAAGGGCAGCTACTATTCCCTGCCATTGGAATGTTGCCAGGTGGATTTTTCAAAAGGCAGAAAGCCAGATTTTCTGTTAAAATTACTGATTTAAAAAATCTGGTGTGGGACAAACTCAGTATATCTGTAGACCAGACCTGTCTCTCTGTCCTATGATTTATACAGTATGTTCATATTCTTTTTTTAAATATATATGTTTTTTACTGATTTTTTATAGAGAGGAAGGGAGAGGGATAGAGAGTTAGAAACATCGATGAGAGAGACATCGATCAGCTGCCTCCTGCACACCCTCTACTGGGGATGTGCCCGCAACCAGGATACATGCCCCTGACCAGAATCGAACCTGGGACCCTTCAGTCCACAGGCAATGCTCTATCCACTGAGCCAAACCGGTTTTGGCAGAATGTTCATATTCTTCTCTGACTGTCACAAAAATCCCTGGGAGGTCTTTTCATTTTTTCAGATAAGGAATTAAGGCTCTGAACAGTGGTTTCCTCATCATCCCCAGTTGTGGATGAGACAGCTAGAGTGCAAGCCCCACTTCTGTTCTTTTAGGTTCCTTGTAGATTCAATTACACAAGTTCCTCCTTCCCTTCTAATGGGAATATGGACAACTTAAGGCAAGAACAATGTGGTAAAAATTTAGCACTGCCTTCAGAAAAAGCCTGGATGTTTTTTTTGTTGTTGTTGTTATTGTTTATTTATTTGTAATCTTCATAATAGATTCATAAATAATTTACCCTCTACCAGTACATTATAGTATTCCAAATTTAACTATATCTTTACCAGTAGTTAGTACTACTCCAGTTAAAAATAACTAATAGAGGCCCTGTAGAAGAAAAACTGTAAGACTTCCATGTGGGACAGAATCTTAAGTGAAAAAAAATTCAGACACCAGTTAACTAGGTCTAAGATGGTCCTCAGGAATTGGGGGATTTAGGACTTTAATTAAAATAATTTCTCTTGGAGAATCCAAAATGGCGGCATAGGTAAACCCTACACTGCTGCCTCACACAATTTCAAAACTACAACTAAAAGACAGAACAGACATCATCCAGAACCACAGGAAAGCTGGCTGAGTGGAAATTCTACAACTAGAAGGAAAGAGAGGGACTCACAGAGACCCAGAGGAGCTGCAAAAAGCTGAGGTACGGAGATGCGCGCATGGAGAAAGCGAGTGCCGGAGTACCTGGCTGGCTTTCTCTGGCAGGAGCGAGACGGAGACTCTCAACAGCAATGAACCCCTTATCCTACGACACTAAACGCCAGATCCAGCCGAAACTCATACTGGGGCAGTTTGGACTGTGAAAAGGGAAAAGTGCACAGAAATTTAGGGGAGTTGCAAAAGATCAGAGTCTGGTGACGCACACTGCACTGCACGCAGAGGACTGACTGCTGATTGTGCCGCTGGCTTTCACAAGTGGGCGGGAGACAGACCCTCCCAACTGCGTCACTTCTAACTCCACTAAACCCCGCTTTCGGGCAAAAAACTGGGGACCCATACTCATATGGTCCCGGTGCACAGGAGAGCTGGAAAGGCAGCACTCTAGAGGCACTGCAAGAGCGCGCTCACAAGGGACTGCTCCAGTGATTACCCAGTCATGTGAGACTCGGAGGCCATGGAGGGCAGGGCTGACTGGAAGGCAAGGCAGTCCAATAAGCCCTGAGACTCCACCCATCCCAAGCTAAATAGAGAGGCTTCTGCAGTTTTGCAAGTCTGGTATCATAAGGCTGAATCCAACACAGAAGTTTCCTCGGCATAGTGAAAATGCCGAGATAAGGGAAGGGATCACAAACAAAAGAAATGGAGGAAAACAAATGATTGGATATAGAGTTCAAAACCACACTTATAAGGTTTTTCAAGAATATCCTAGAAAAGATAAATAAATTTAGCAAGACCCAAGAGGAGATGAAAAAGAACCAACTAGAGATACAAAAGAATCAACTAAAAATCAAACATACACTGACTGAATTAAAAAATATTGTACAGACACCTAACAGCAGACTAGAGGAAGACAAGAATCAAGTCAAAAATTTGAAATATAAAGAATCAGAAAACACTCAACTGGAAAAGCAAGAAGAGAAAAGAATCCAAAAATGTGAACATAATGTAAGGAGCCTCTGGGACAGTTTCAAGCGTACCAACATCAGAATTGTGGGGGTGCCAGAAGAAGTGAGAGAGCAAGATACTGAAAACCTACTTAAAGAAATAATGACTGAAAACTTCCCACATCTGGTGAAAGAAATAGACTTACAAGTCCAGGAAGCACACAGAACCCCATATAAAAGGAATCCAAAGAGAAGACTACACTGAGACACATCATAATTAAAATACCAAGAGCAAAAGACAAAGAGAGAATATTAAAAGTAGCAAGAGAAAAAGCAGTTCATTACCTACAAGGGAGCACCCATGCGACTGTCAGCTGATTTCTCAACAGATATGATGCAAGCCAGACAGGAGTGGCAAGAAATTTTCAAGGTGATGAATAGCAAGAACCTACAACCAAGAATACTCTGTCCAGGAAAGTTATCATTCAGAATTGAAAGGCAGATAAAGAGCCTCACAGATAAGAAAAAGCTAAAGGAGAGGAATCCAAGATGGCGGCATAGGTAAACACCTACACTGCTGCCTCGCACAGCAATTTCAAAACTACAACTAAAAGACAGAACAGACATCATCCAGAACCACAGGAAAGCTGGCTGAGTGGAAGTTCTACAACTAGAAGGAAAGAGAGGGGCTCACGGAGACCCAGAGGAGCTGCAAAAAGCTGAGGTACGGAGACGCGCGTGCTGAGAGAGCGGGTGCCGGAGTACCGGGCTGGCTTTCTCTGGCGGGAGGGAAACGGAGACTCCCAACGGCATTGAACCCCTTATCCTACGACACTAAACCCCAGATCCAGCCGAAACTCATACGGGGGGAGTTTGGACTGTGAAAAGGGAGAGGTGCACGTATATTTAGGGGAGTTGCAGAAGATCAGGTCCGGTCTCGCACGCGCACGGTGCTGCGTGGAGGACAGACTGCTGATTGTGCCGCTGGCTTTTGCGACTGGGCGGGAGACAGACCCTCCCAACGGTGCCACTTCTGAGTCCACTGGGCCCCTATTTCAGGCGAAACCCTGGGGACCTAGACTCGTGTGGTCCTGGTGCGCAGGGGAGCTGGAAAGGCAGCGGTTAGAGGCACCACGGGCGCATGCACAAGGACCGCTCCAGCCATTACCCAGTCACGTGAGACTCAGGGGCTGTGGAGGGCGGGGCTGACTGGAAGGCAAGGCGGTCCCTTAAGCCCTGAGACTCCACCCATCCCAAGCTCAACAGAGGCTTCTGGGGCTTTGCGTCTGCTATCATAAGGCTGAATCCAACACAGAAGTTTCCCTGGCATAGAGAAAATGCCGAGACAAGGGAAGGGATCACAAACAAAAGAAATGGAGGGAAAAAAACGACTGGATATAGAGTTCAAAACCACGCTTATAAGGTTTTTCAAGAATATGCTAGAAAAGAGGGATAAATTTAGTGAGATTCAAGAGGAGATGAAAAAGGACCAAATAGAAATTAAACATACACTGACTGAAATAAAAAATATTATACAGAGTCATAACAGCAGACTAGAGAAAGGCAAGATTCAAGTAAAAAATTTGAAATATAAAGAAGCAGACAACATTCAACTGGAAAAGCAAGAAGAGAAAAGAATCCAAAAATGTGAACATAATGTAAGGAGACTCTGGGACAGCTTTAAGCGTACCAACATCAGAATTGTGGGGGTGCCAGAAGAAGAGAGAGAGCAAGATACTGAAAACCTATTTAAAGAAATAATGACTGAAAACTTCCCACATCTGGTAAAAGAAATAGACTTACAAGTCCAAGAAGCACACAGAACCCCATATAAAAGGAATCCAAAGAGGACCACACCAAGACACATCATAATTAAAATACCAAGAGCAAAAGAGAAAGAGAGAATATTAAAAGCAGCAAGAGAAAAACAGTTTATTACCTACAAGGGAGCACCCATACGACTGTCAGCTGATTTCTCAACAGAAACGATGCAGGCCAGATGGGAGTGGCAAGAAATATTCAACGTGATGAATAGCAAGAACCTACAACCAAGAATAATCTATCCAGCAAAGCTAACATTCAGAATTGAAGGGCAGATAAAGAGCTTCACAGATAAGAAAAAGCTAAAGGAGTTCATCAACTCCAAACCAGAATTATATGAAATGCTGAAAGGTACTCTTTTAGAAGAGGAAGAAGAAAAAGGTAAAAGCCAAAAAATTATGAACAACAAATACATATCTATCAACAGTGAATCTAAAAATTAAGTGAATTAAAAATTTGATCAACAGAATAAACTGGTGAATATAATAGAATCAGGAGCACAGAAAGGGAGTGGACTAATAATTCTCAGTGGGGAATGGGTGAGGG
>JAAGEH010002528.1:42737467-42941989 GCA_011751065.1 Lasiurus cinereus | reverse complement strand
AAATTATGAACAACAAAGTGACAACAAATACATATCTATCAACAAGTAAATCTAAAAATCAAATGAATAAAAAATCTGATGAACAGAATAAACTGGTGAATGTAATAGAATTAGGGGCATGGAAGTGGAGTGGACTAACAATTCTCAGGGGGAAGAGGGTGTGGCGGGTGTGGGAAGAGATTGGACAAAGATATTATATGCATGTATTCTGTATCTATGGATACGGACAGTGCGGTGGTGAGGGCCTGGAGTGGAGGGGAGCTATGGGTGGTGGGTGAGGGGGGGAAGAGGGACATCTGTAATAATCTGAATAATAAAGATTAAATTTAAAAAAAAAGAATGCTGGCAAGGAAAAAAATGATAATTTGTTAGGTTCTAACAAACCTCTTCAGTCACCTACAGTGCAAACTCCAGCTCTGTTGCGAGTTATCTGGGTTGTATCCCAGCAAAGAAAGTGTGATAGCTATGGAGGTGTCCCACTCAGATATTCCATCAAAAAACCATCTGCAGCCCTAACTGGTTTGGCTCAGTGGATAGAGCATCGGCCTGCAAACTGAAAGGTCCCAGGTTCAGTTCCAGTCAAGGGCATGTATCTTGGTTGTGGGCACTTCTCCAGTAGGAGATGTGCAGGAGGCAGCTGATCCATGTTTCTCTCTCATCAATGTTTCTAATTCTCTATCCTTCCTTCCTCTCTGTAAAAAAGCAATAAGAAATATATATACTTTTTTTTTTTTAAGAAAAGAAACCAGCTGCAGAAAACAGAGCTGACTGGCAACCTCCACAGCTGTTTTTGGATCCACAATGCATTCACTCGGAGGCCAATGGGGCTGGGGATCACCTGGCCAATGAGCACATCAGGGGTTCTAAAGCCAGTCAGTCCTCCTGGATGCTGGTTTCATCTCACAGACCACTTTGGCTTGAGGATTCCCATTAGCCTGGTCACAGATTTTTCACTTCAGGTTGGACCTCTTCCCAACCAACTGTTTCTTCCCTCTCTCCTTTCACAGGTGGCAGACCTTCATGAGGGTCTGAAGTCTCTCACTGTCTACCCTTTATACTTCATGAGCATCTCCCTGTTATCTTTCATGCCTAATCCATTCTGATTGTGACTCTTGGAGGACCTGAACTGACACAGAGAGTACCTGCCCAAAGCAGAGACAGAGGATCAGTGGGGTGGTGCTCCTTCCTGTTAGAATCCTGTTTGTGTGGCCCATTGTAAAGTGATGCCAGAACTTGGCCACCCATATCTTAACTGCAGGACTTTTCATTATTGCCCATTTAGTATGATGTTAGCTATTAGCTTGTTATATACAATCTGTACTAGAGGCCCGATGCATGAAGATTTGTGTAAGAATGGTCCTTCCTTCCCCTGGCTGCTGGCACCACCTTTGCTCCAGCTGGAGCCGCCTTTCCACTTTCTCAGGCTGCCCAGGGGCCCAACACAGGGCAGTGCAGAACGCCTGTGTCATTGCCAATCTTTGTTGGGTTAATTTGCATACTCCTGATTGGCTGGTGGGTGTCATGAAGGTACGGTAAATTTGCATCTTACTCTTTTATTAGTGTGGATTAGTATGATGTTAACTGTGGGCTTGTTATATATAACTAGAGGCTTAGTGCACAAACTGATGCACCAGTGAGGTCCTTCTGCCTGGTCTGAGGGATCAGTCCAAAACCAGCTCTCCGACATCCCCCCCCCCACCGCAGGGATCCCAGATTGTGAGAGGGCACAGGCCAGGCCAAAGGACCCCACCGGTGCACAATCAGGTTAGGGAGGGATACAGAAGTTTAGCCAGCCAGGGAGGGCTGCAAGACATGTCTGGCCCATCTTGCTCAGTCCCGATCAGCGGGACCCCAGCAGCAAGCTCACCTATTGGTCAGAGTGTCTTCCTCCTGGTGATTAGTGCATGTCATAGCAACTGGTCAACTGTCTGCCCTCTGGTGGTCAGTGCACATCATAGCGACTTGTCAACTGGTAGACTGTCTGCCCCTGGTGGTCAGTGCACATCATAGCAAGTGGTTAAGAGGCCTTAGCATATCATTAGCATATTACACTTTTATTGGTTGAACAGACAAACAGATGACTGGACACTTAGCATATTAGGCTTTTATAATATAGGATCTTGATTATGTTGAGGTACATTTCTTCTGTCAAGTTGAGAGTTTTTGTTATGAGTGAATGTTAAATTTGGGCAAATGATTAATCACATTGATTAATTTCTGGGTGCTAAACCATACTTGCATCCCTATAATAAATCCCACTGAATTGTGGTGCATGATCCTTTAAATGTGCTATTGAATTTAGTTTTCTAATATTTCTTGATGATTTTTACATCTATGTTCATCAGGGATATTGGCCTGTAATTTTTCTTGTTCAGTGGTACCCTTGTCTAGTTTGAGGGACGTGAGTGAACTGGAGAAAACATACTCTGTATAAAGGGCAGCTACTATTCCCTGCCATTGGAATGTTGCCAGGTGGATTTTTCAAAAGGCAGAAAGCCAGATTTTCTGTTAAAATTACTGATTTAAAAAATCTGGTGTGGGACAAACTCAGTATATCTGTAGACCAGACCTGTCTCTCTGTCCTATGATTTATACAGTATGTTCATATTCTTTTTTTAAATATATATGTTTTTTACTGATTTTTTATAGAGAGGAAGGGATAGGGATAGAGAGTTAGAAACATCGATGAGAGAGACATCGATCAGCTGCCTCCTGCACACCCCCTACTGGGGATGTGCCCGCAACCAGGATACATGCCCCTGACCAGAATCGAACCTGGGACCCTTCAGTCCACAGGCAACGCTCTATCCACTGAGCCAAACCGGTTTTGGCAGAATGTTCATATTCTTCTCTGACTGTCACAAAAATCCCTGGGAGGTCTTTTCATTTTTTCAGATAAGGAATTAAGGCTCTGAACAGTGGTTTCCTCATCATCCCCAGTTGTGGATGAGACAGCTAGAGTGCAAGCCCCACTTCTGTTCTTTTAGGTTCCTTGTAGATTCAATTACACAAGTTCCTCCTTCCCTTCTAATGGGAATATGGACAACTTAAGGCAAGAACAATGTGGTAAAAATTTAGCACTGCCTTCAGAAAAAGCCTGGATGTTTTTTTTGTTGTTGTTGTTATTGTTTATTTATTTGTAATCTTCATAATAGATTCATAAATAATTTACCCTCTACCAGTACATTATAGTATTCCAAATTTAACTATATCTTTACCAGTAGTTAGTACTACTCCAGTTAAAAATAACTAATAGAGGCCCTGTAGAAGAAAAACTGTAAGACTTCCATGTGGGACAGAATCTTAAGTGAAAAAAAATTCAGACACCAGTTAACTAGGTCTAAGATGGTCCTCAGGAATTGGAGGATTTAGGACTTTAATTAAAATAATTTCTCTTGGAGAATCCAAAATGACGGCATACGTAAACACCTACACTGCTGCCTCACACAATTTCAAAACTACAACTTAAAGACAGAACAGACATCATCCAGAACCACAGGAAAGCTGGCTGAGTGGAAATTCTACAACTAGAAGGAAAGAGAGGGACTCACAGAGACCCAGAGAAGCTGCAAAAAGCTGAGGTACTGAGACGCACGCATGGAGAAAGCGAGTGCCGGAGTACCTGGCTGGCTTTCTCTGGCAGGAGCGAGACGGAGACTCTCAACAGCAATGAACCCCTTATCCTACGACACTAAACCCCAGATCCAGCTGAAACTCATACTGGGGCAGTTTGGACTGTGAAAAGGGAAAAGTGCACAGAAATTTAGGGGAGTCGCAAAAGATCAGAGTCTGGTGACGCACATTGCACTGCACGCAGAGGACTGACTGCTGATTTTGCCGCTGGCTTTCACAAGTGGGCGGGAGACAGACCCTCCCAACTGCGTCACTTCTAACTCCACTAAACCCCGGTTTCGTGCAAAAAACTGGGGACCCATACTCATATGTTCCCGGTGCACAGGAGAGCTGGAAAGGCAGCAGTCTAGAGGCACTGCAAGAGCGCGCTCACAAGGGACGGCTCCAGCGATTACCCAGTCACGTGAGACTCGGAGGCCATGGAGGGCAGGGCTGACTGGAAGGCAAGGCAGTCCATTAAGCCCTGAGACTCCACCCATCCCAAGCTCAATAGAGAGGCTTCTGCAGTTTTGCAACTCTGGTATCATAAGGCTGAATCCAACACAGAAGTTTCCCCGGCATAGTGAAAATGCCGACACAAGGGAAGGGATCACAAACAAAAGAAATGGAGGAAAACAAATGACTGGATATAGAGTTCAAAACCATGCTTATAAGGTTTTTCAAGAATATCCTAGAAAAGATAAATAAATTTAGCAAGACCCAAGAGGAGATGAAAAAGAACCAACTAGAGATACAAAAGAACCAACTAAAAATCAAACATACACTGACTGAATTAAAAAATATTGTACAGACACCTAACAGCAGACTAGAGGAAGACAAGAATCAAGTCAAAAATTTGAAATATAAAGAATCAGAAAACACTCAACTGGAAAAGCAAGAAGAGAAAAGAATACAAAAATGTGAACATAATGTAAGGAGCCTCTGGGACAGTTTCAAGCGTACCAACATCAGAATTGTGGGGGTGCCAGAAGAAGTGAGAGAGCAAGATACTGAAAACCTACTTAAAGAAATAATGACTGAAAACTTCCCACATCTGGTGAAAGAAATAGACTTACAAGTCCAGGAAGCACACAGAACCCCATATAAAAGGAATCCAAAGAGAAGACTACACCGAGACACATCATAATTAAAATACCAAGAGCAAAAGACAAAGAGAGAATATTAAAAGTAGCAAGAGAAAAAGCAGTTCATTACCTACAAGGGAGCACCCATGCGACTGTCAGCTGATTTCTCAACAGATATGATGCAAGCCAGACAGGAGTGGCAAGAAATTTTCAAGGTGATGAATAGCAAGAACCTACAACCAAGAATACTCTGTCCAGGAAAGTTATCATTCAGAATTGAAAGGCAGATAAAGAGCCTCACAGATAAGAAAAAGCTAAAGGAGAGGAATCCAAGATGGCGGCATAGGTAAACACCTACACTGCTGCCTCACACAGCAATTTCAAAACTACAACTAAAAGACAGAACGGACATCATCCAGAACCACAGGAAAGCTGGCTGAGTGGAAGTTCTACAACTAGAGGGAAAGAGAGGGGCTCACGGAGACCCAGAGGAGCTGCAAAAAGCTGAGGTACGGAGACGCGCGTGCTGAGAGAGCGGGTGCCGGAGTACCTGGCTGGCTTTCTCTGGCGGGAGGGAAACGGAGACTCCCAACGGCATTGAACCCCTTATCCTACGACACTAAACCCCAGATCCAGCCGAAACTCATACGGGGGGAGTTTGGACTGTGAAAAGGGAGAGGTGCACATATATTTAGGGGAGTCGCAGAAGATCAGGTCCGGTCTCGCATGCGCACGGTGCTGCGTGGAGGACAGACTGCTGATTGTGCCGCTGGCTTTCGCAACTGGGCGGGAGACAGACCCTCCCAACTGTGCCACTTCTGAGTCCACTGGGCCCCTGTTTCGGGCGAAACCCTGGGGACCTAGACTCGTGTGGTCCTGGTGCGCAGGGGAGCTGGAAAGGCAGCGGTTAGAGCCACCGCGGGCGTGCGCACAAGTACCGCTCCAGCCATTACCCAGTCACGTGAGACTCATGGGCCGTGGAGGGCGGGGCTGACTGGAAGGCAAGGTGGTCCCTTAAGCCCTGAGACTCCACCCATCCCAAGCTCCACAGAGGCTTCTGGGGCTTTGCGTCTGCTATCATAAGGCTGAATCCAACACAGAAGTTTCCCTGGCATAGGGAAAATGCCGAGACAAGGGAAGGGATCACAAACAAAAGAAATGGAGGAAAAAAAACGACTGGATATAGAGTTCAAAACCACGCTTATAAGGTTTTTCAAGAATATGCTAGAAAAGAGGGATAAATTTAGTGAGACTCAAGAGGAGTTGAAAAAGGACCAAATAGAAATTAAACATACACTGACTGAAATAAAAAATATACAGAGTCATAACAGCAGACTAGAGAAAGGCAAGAATCAAGTAAAAAAATTGAAATATAAAGAAGCAGACAACATTCAACTGGAAAAGCAAGAAGAGAAAACAATCCAAAAATGTGAAGATAATGTAAGGAGCCTCTGGGACAGCTTTAAGCGTACCAACATCAGAATTGTGGGGGTGCCAGAAGAAAAGAGAGAGAGCAAGGTACTGAAAACCTATTTAAAGAAATAATGACTGAAGACTTCCCACATCTGGTAAAAGAAATAGACTTACAAGTCCAGGAAGCACACAGAACCCCATATAAAAGGAATCCAAAGAAGACCACACCAAGACACATCATAATTAAAATACCAAGAGCAAAAGAGAAAGAGAGAATATTAAAAGCAGCAAGAGAAAAACAGTTTATTACCTACAAGGGAGCACCCATACGACTGTCAGCTGATTTCTCAACAGAAACGATGCAGGCCAGACGGGAGTGGCAAGAAATATTCAACGTGATGAATAGCAAGAACCTACAACCAAGAATAATCTTTCCAGCAAAGCTAACATTCAGAATTGAAGGGCAGATAAAGAGCTTCACAGATAAGAAAAAGCTAAAGGAGTTCATCAACTCCAAACCAGAATTATATGAAATGCTGAAAGGTACTCTTTTAGAAGAGGAAGAAGAAAAAGGTAAAAGACAAAAAATTATGAACAACAAATACATATCTATCAACAAGTGAATCTAATAATTAAGTGAATTAAAAATTTGATCAACAGAATAAACTGGTGAATATAATAGAATCAGGAGTACAGAAAGGGAGTGGACTAATAATTCTCAGTGGGGAATGGGTGAGGGGTGTACAGGGAGAGACTGGACAAAAATCATACACCTCTGGATGAGATCAATGGGAGGGAGCTAAGGGCAGAGGGAGGGGTGAGAGCTGGGTGGAGGGATGCTATGGAGGGGAAAAAAGAAACAAATGTAATAATCTGAATAATAAAGATTTAATTTAAAAAAAAGAAAAGAAAAAGCTAAAGGAGTTCAACAACTCCAAACCAGTATTATATGAAATGCTGAAAGGTACTCTTTTAGAAGAGGAAGAAGAAAAAGGTAAAAGATTAAAAATTATGAACAACAAATACGTATCTATCAAGTGAATCTGAAAATTAAGGGAATTGAAGACTTGATCAACAGAATAAACTGGTGAATATAATAGAATCAGAAGCACAGAAAGGGAGTGGACTGATAATTCTCTGGGGGAAAGGGGGGAGGGATTTACAGGGAGAGACTGGACAAAAATCATACACATATGGATGAGGTCAACGAGAGGGAGGTAAGGATAGAGGGAAGGGTGAGAGCCAGGTGGAGGGGAACTATGGAGGGGAAAAAGGAGAAACAAATGTAATAATCGGAATAATAAAGATTTTTTAAAAATTTGATCAACAGAATAAACTGGTGAATATAATGGAATCGGGAGTACAGAAAGGGAGTGGACTGATAATTCTCAGGGGGAAAAGGGTGAGGGGTGTACAGGGAGAGACTGGACAAAAATCATACACCTATGGATGAGGTCAATAGGAGGGATGTAAGGGTAGATGAAAGGGTGGGAGCTGGGTGAAGGGGAGCTGTGGAGGGGAAAAAAGAGAAACAAATATAATAATCTGAATAATAAAGATTTAATTTAAAAAATTTGGGGGGACAACCAAGAACTAGGGCTTGAGGCTACTTTTTCAAGACTAGGAGAAGTGGTTATTTTATTTAATGTGCATAAACCAACAGAGACTCGAGATAAATGAAAAAACAAAGAAATTATTTCAAACAAAAGAAAAGACTCCAGAAACAGGCCTTAATAAAAGTGATTTACCTGATAAAGTAATAAGAGATTTTTCAAATAAAGAGTTCAAAGTGATGGTTATAAAGATATTCACCAACATCAGATTAACAATGTGGAAACAAAGTATGAATGTCAATAAAGAGACTTTTCTGTTTGATAAGAGTATCAAACAGAAACCACAAAGCTGAAGAATATAATAATGGAATGGGGTGGGGGCATTCTAATGAGGAATTCAAGAGAAGACTAGATGAAGCAGAAGAAAGGATCATAAAATTCAAAGACAGGGTAGAGAAATCTGCCCAATTAGAGTAGCAAAAAGAAAAAAGAATGTAAAGGAGTAAAAAGATAGCTTTAGAGATTTATGATACAACATCCAACAGACCAACATTCACAATATAAGGGGTTCCACAAGGAGAAGAGAGTGAGAGAGGGACAGAAAAGTTATTTGAAGAAATCATGGCTGAAAAAAAATGTCATAACAAAGAGAAGGAAACATATTCAAATACAGGAATCCCAGAGAGTTCCAAATAAGATAAACTGAAAAAGACCCATACTAAGAAACATTATAATTAAAATGACAAAAGTTAAGACAAGGAGTAAATATTAAAAGCAACAAGATGAAAACTTGTTACATACAAGGAAAACTTTTAAGATTATGAGCAGATTTTTCAGCAGAAATTTTGCAGCTAGGAGGGAGTAGTATGATATATTCAAAATGGTGAAAGAAACAGACAACCAAAAATTACTTTCCAGATAAGTAAAAGCTGAAAAAATTAATCACCACTAAATTAGCCTTAAAAGACATATTAAAGGACACAAATTAGTAATAAAAAAACATATCCTATATAATAAAGAGGTAATGCCAGGGTTCTTTTCCCAGCCTTACAAAGGGTTCAGCATTCTGGTGAAAGGGTCTACATGTAGATGACTAAAGAGTATGGAAACAAAAGATAATTTTGAAAGGCATTGGCGGTCAGAGGATCTTCAGCTAAAGGGAGCTAAAGACTCTCTTGTCTAAGGACCCCGTGATATTCATTAAACACAATTTGTCCTAATTCAAGGTGGAAATATACACTCCAAAGGGTAAGGTTTCAAAGGATATACAGAAACATTGTCAGTTTCAGAAATAGCCTACAGTTGTTCAGGTGTTTGGCCAACAGGAGGCAATAAAATGCCTGAGCTGTCTGACAACAAATGATTATTCTATTCAGGTTTGGGGGAAGTGCCATTTAGCCATTCCAACAGGTAAATTACATGTGTGGCTCATCCTTGTTGAGCTGTCCAAGCTTCACCAACCTTTTGGTGAAACTCTTATAATTATTACATGTTGGAATTGGTTCCCCAGCAAGGTAATATGTAAATTGAACATCACTCCAACACACAAGATGGCCACGCTATGTGATCAAAGATGGCTAACCCCATGTGGACACAAGATGGCTGCCACAAGATGGCCAGCGGGGAAGGACAATTGGGAGGGACCAAGCCTGAAAGGGAGGACAGCTGGGGGGGGATATCAGGCCTGCAGAGAAGGGCAGTTGTGGGGAACCAGGCCTGCAGGGAAGGGCAGTTGGGGGTGACCAGGTCAGCAGGGGAGGGCAGTTATAGATCATCAGGCCAGCAGGGGAGGGAATTTAGGGGGGAACCAGGCCAGCAGTGGAGAGCAGTTAGGAGGGAATCAGGCCTGCAGGAGAGGGCAGTTGGGGGAACCCAGCCTGCAGGGGAGGAAGTTGGAAGGAACCAGGTCTACAGGGAAGGGCAGTTGAGGGTGATCAGGCCAGCAGGGGAGGGCAGTTAGGGGTGACCAGGCAGGCAGGGGAAGGTAGTTAGGGTTGACCAAGTTAGTAAGTGAGGGAAGTTAGGGGTGACTGGGCCAGCAGGGGAGGGCAATTGGGTGCAACCAGGCTTGCAGGGGAGGACAGTTAGGGGTGACCAGGCTGGCAGGAGAGGGCAGTTAGGGGAAATTGGGCCAGAAGGGGAGCAGTTAGGTGTTCATCAGGCTGGCAAGGGAGTGGTTTGGGGGTGATCAGGCTGGCAGGCAGAAGTGGTGAGGGGCAATCAGGCAGGCAAGGTTGGGAGCCAGCAACCTCCTGGATTGTGAGAGGGATTCATATTGGAGAGGGTGCAGGTTTGGCTCAGGGACAGTTTCTCCCCTTCCCCCACATGCATGAATTTCATGCACCAGGCCTCTAGTGAAAGTATTATCTTTTTTAAAATTTATTTATTTATTTATTTATTTTTAATTTAATAAATCTTTATTGTTCATATTATTACAATTGTTCCTCCTCCCCACCCCCACTATAGTTCCCCTTCACATGGTTCAGAAATAGCCTACAGTTGTTCTCCACCTTCTGCCCTTACCTTTCCCATATTGTCCTCATCCATAAGTGTATGATTTTTGTCCAGTCCCTACCCACACCCCCCCTCAGTCCTTTCTCCCTGAGAATTGTCAGTCCACTCCTTTTCTATGCCCCTGATTCTATTATATTCACCAGTTTATTCTATTCATCAGATTTTTAATTCACTTGATTTTTAGATTCACTTGTTGATAGATATATATTTGTTGTTTATAATTTTTATCTTTACCTTTTTCTTCTTCTTCCTCTTCTTAAAGAATACCTTTCAGCATTTCATATAATACTGTTTGGTATTAATGAACTCCTTTAGCTTTTTCTTATCTGTGAAGCTCTTTATCCACCCTTCAATTCTGAATGATAGCTTTGCTGGGTAGAGTAACCTTGGTTGAAAGTTCTTGCTATTCATCACTTTGAATATTTCTTGCCACTCCCATCTAGCCTGCATAGTTTCTGTTGAAAACTCAGCTGACAATTGTATGCATGTTCCCTTTTAGGTAACTGTTTTTCTCTTGCTGCTTTTAATATTCTCTCTTTGTCTTTTGCTCTTGGTATTTTAATTATGTGTCTTGGTGTGGTCCTCTTTGGATTCCTTTTGTTTGGGGTTCTGTGTGCTTCTTGGACTTGTAAGTCTATTTCTTTCACCAGGTGGGGGAAATTTTCTGTCATTATTTTTCAAATAGGTTTTCAGTATCTTGCGTTCTCTCTTCTTCTGGCACCCCCATAATTCTGATGTTGGTATGCTTCAAGTTGTCCCAGAGGCTCCTTACACAAACTTCACATTTTTGGATTCTTTTTTCTTTTTGCTTTTCCAGTTGAATTTTTTCTGCTTCTTTGTATTTCAAATCTTTGACTTGATTCTTGCATTCCTCTAGTCTGCTGTTAGGTCTCTGTATAATATTTTTTATTTCAGTCCATCTATGTTTAATTTCTAGTTGATCCTTTTTCATATACTTGAGGTCTCACTAAATTTATTGACCTTTTCTAGGAAATTCTTGAAAAACCTTATAACCATTGTTTTGAACTCTATATCCAGTCATTTGTTTTCCTCCATTTCTTTCATTTGTGATCTGTTTTTTGTCTCCCCATTTTGCTGCTTCCCTAAGTTGGTAGAGTAGTTTTGTGTGCTAGTTGTCCTTTATGGCCCAGTAGCTCTGCCTTCCCAGTTACCTGAGGTGGACATTCTTGATGCCCCCCTTTGTGGTCTGTGTGTACAGCCTTGTTGTAGTTAAATCTTTATTCTTGTTGGTATCACTGGGGGGAATTGATCTCCATGCCAGTTGACTGTGAGGATCAGCTGAGTCTACACTGGGAGAATTTCTGTGCTGGAGTCAACCTTATGAGACAAGACTAGCAAAATTGCAAAAGCCTCTGTGCTCGGCTTGAATGGGGTGGTGTCTCAGGGATGAGCAGACTGCCTTGACTTTCCTTCATCCCTGCCCTATGAGGCCCCTGGGTCTCACTGTCCTTTGGTAATTGCTGCAGCCCTCTCTGCACACACTTGCGCGCACGCCTCCAGGCCTCTGCCTTTTGAGGCTCCCCTGAGTTTCTGTGCGCTCTGGGGATCCATATGAGTTAAATTCAGAATACTCTAATGTACTGGTAGAGGGTAAATTATTTATAAATCTAGTATGAAGATCTACACTAATAAAAGAGAAAGATGTAAATTGACCATACCATTGAGGTGCCCACCAGCCGATCAGGAGTGAGTATGCAAATTAACCCAATAAAGATGGCACATTAATTTGTATATGCAGGCACTGAGTGGCTGGGGGCAGGGCAGGGCAGGACACTTGCAGCAGTTCCAGGCCTCTGGACAGCATGGGAAGGTGGAAAGGGAGCTCCAGGTCGGAGTGAAGGCGGTGCCAGCAGCCAGGGGAAGGAAGGCCCATTCTTGCACAAATCTTCATGCATCGGGCCTCTAGTTAAAATATAAAAATAAAAATAATAACTACAATAATTTGTTATGAAAACAAGGAAAATATGTAAATTGTGTCATTGAAAACAAACATGGAGGAGAAGAGTAAAAATACAGAGATTTACTATGCATTTGAAATCAAATACATAAGCTTAAAATAGACTGTTTTAAATATAAGATGTTTTATATAAGCCTAATGGTAATCACAAGCAAAAACATACCAGTAAACACACAAAAGATAAACAAAAATGAATCTAGAATACCACTACAGAATAATCATCAAATTACAAAGGAAGAAATGAGAGAAGGAGGAAGGAATAAAGGCCTTAGCAAAATGGCAACAGTAAGTTCATGCCTATTAATAATTACTTTGAATGTAAATGGAATAAATTCTCCAATCAAAAGTCAGAGTGGCTGAATGGATGCAAAAACAAGACCCAACTATGATGCCTATAAGAGACTCACTTTAGATGTAAGGACTAAAAAAGTAAAGGGATGGAAAAAGATATTCAATGAAAATAGAAACTAAAGAACTCAGGGGGAGCAATACTTATATCAAATGAACAAAGAGTGTAATAAAAGAACATTTATCCATTGGTTTGTCTCAGTGGATAGAACATAGGCTTGTGGACTGAAGGGTCCTGGGTTCAGTTCTGGTCAAGGGCACATATGTACCTTGGTTACAGTTTCCCAGCCCTGGTCAGGAGGCATATGGGAGGCAACCAAATAATGTGTATTTCTCACATCAGTGTTTCTATCTCTTCCTCTCCTTTCCACTTTCTCTAAAAATCGATGGGGAAAAATATCCTTGGGTGAGGATTAAAAAATAATAAAATAAAGAACATTTAAAAATTTTTAGAGAGAGAAACATTGATTTTTTTTGTTCCACTTATTTATGCATTCATTGATTGATTCTTGTATGTGCCCTGACCAGGGATCAAACCTATAATCTTAGCATATTGGGATGATGCTTTCACTAATTGTGCTGCCTGGCCAGGACCAAGAGAAATTATTATTATAATTTTATTTCCAGTTCTTTTTTTTCCCTCTAATTAAATCTTTATTATTCAGATTATTATATTTGTTTTTCTTTTTTCCCCTCCATATCTCCCCTCCACCCGCTCCCACCCTTCCCTCTATCCTTACCTCCCTCCCGTTGACCTCATCCATAGGTGTATGATTTTTTGTCCAGTCTCTCCCTGTACACCCCTCATCCCTCTCCCCCTGAGAATTATCAGTCCACTCCCTTTCTGTACTCCTGATTCTATTATATTCACCAGTTTATTCTGTTGATCAAATCTTTAATTCCCTTAATTTTTAGATTCACTTGTTGATAGATATGTATTTGTTGTTCATAATTTTTTATCTTTTACCTTTTTCTTCTTACTCTTCTAAAAGAGTACTTTTCAGCATTTCATATAATACTGGTTTGGAGTTGATGAACTCCTTGAGCTTTCTCTTATCTGTGAAGCTCTTTATCTGCCCTTCAATTCTGAATGATAGCTTTCCTGGACAGAGTATTCTTGGTTGTAGGTTCTTGCTATTCATCATGTTGAATATTTTTTGCCACTCCCGTCTGGCCTGCATCGTTTCTGTTGAGAAATCAGCTGACAGTCATATGGGTGCTCCCTTGTAGGTAATGAACTGTTTTTCTCTTGCTGCTTTTAATATTCTCTCTTTGTCTTTTGCTCTTGGTATTTTAATTATGATGTGTCTTGGTATAGTCCTCTTTGGATTCCTTTTATAAAGAGTTCTGTGTGCTTCTTGGACTTGTAAGTCTATTTCTTTTACCAGATGTGGGAAGTTTTCAGGCATTATTTCTTTAAATAGGTTATCAATATCTTGCTCTTTCTCTTCCTCTGGCACCCCCACAATTCTGATGTTAGTACGCTTGAAGCTGTCCCAGAGGCTCCTTACATTATCTTCACATTTTTGTATTCTTTTCTCTTCTTGCTTTTCCAGTTGAGTGTTTTCTGATTCTTTATATTTCAAATTTTTTACTTGATTCTTGCCTTCCTCTAGTCTGCTGTTAGGTCTCTGTATAATATTTTTTATTTTAGTCAGTGTATGTTTAATTTCTAGTTGGTCCTTTTCCATCTTTAGTTGGACCTTTTCCATCTCTAGTTGGTCCTTTTTCATCTCCTCTTGGGTCTCGCTAACTTTATCCAAGTTTTCTAGGATATTCTTGAAAAACTTTATAAGCGTGGTTTTGAACTCTATATCCAGTCATTTGTTTTCCTCCATTTTTTTTGTTTGTGACCCCTTCCCTTGTCTTGGCATTTTCACTATGCCAGGAGAACTTCTGTGTTGGATTCAGCCTTATGATATCAGACTTATAAAACTGCAAAAGCCTCTCTGTTGAGCTTGGGATGGGTGGAGTCTCAGGGCTTAAGAGACTGCCTTGCCTTCCAATTGGCCCTACCCTCCACGGCCCCTCAGTCTCATTTGACTGGTCCCTGTGTGTGCACGCACTCTTGCAGTGCCTGTAGACTGCTGCCCCTTCAGCTCCCCTGCGCTCTGGGACCATATAAGTCTGGGTCCCCAGGGTCTTGACCGAAACCAGGGTTTAGTGAAGTTAGAAGTGGTGCAGTTGGGAGGGTCTGTTTCCTGCCCACTCCTGAAAGCCAGTGGCACA
This sequence comes from Lasiurus cinereus, assembly GCA_011751065.1. Classification (NCBI taxonomy): domain Eukaryota; kingdom Metazoa; phylum Chordata; class Mammalia; order Chiroptera; family Vespertilionidae; genus Lasiurus; species Lasiurus cinereus. Next base: position 42,927,257 of record JAAGEH010002528.1, on the reverse strand, counting down.
ATCAGCAGTCAGTCCTGTGTGCTAGTGCTGTGCGTGTCACCAGACTTCTGATCTTTTGTGACTCCTCTAAATTTCTGTACACTTCTCCCTTTTCACAGTCCAAACTCCCCCCGTATGAGTTTCGGCTGGATCTGGGGTTTAGTGTCGTAGGATAAGGGGTTCAATACCGTTGGGAGTCTCCATTTCCCTCTCACCAGAGAAAGCCAGCCAGGTACTCCGGCACCCGCTCTTTCCACATGCGCATCTCCATACCTCAGCTTTTTGCTGCTCCTCTAGGTCTCTGTGAGTCCCTCTCTTTCCTTCTAGTTGTAGAATTTCCACTCAGCCAGCTTTCCTGTGGTTCTGGATAATGTCCATTCTGTCTTTTAGTTGTAGTTTTGAAATTGTTATGTGAGGCAGCAGTGTAGGTGTTTACCTATGCTGCCATCTTGGATTCTCTTTATAATAAAAAATCTGTCCCAAAATTTTATGATTATCCAAGCTGCCTTGTTTATCTTATTGGATCCCACTCGTTGAAAGTATTCTAAAAACCTATCAGGGTCCTAAAGGGAAGAATCTCATTCAAAACCTGCATGCCAGCCCCCTTGAGCAACAGCATTTGAAGTATCAAATAGACCTTTTTCAGAGAAAGACTGGGAGTTGAGTGTTTCTGTCCACACCTTCTTCACTGAGCTATGGGGGGATAGCTGTTTAACAGCTGGTGATTCTTTATTTTTACAGTCCTGTGGGAATGATAACACAGACCAGTTTGGCCATTGGAGCCAAGGGGTGCATTCTCTTGCCAGCAGCCACAAAAGCTGGGGCTCCAGATGTGTGTACAAGATCCTTTCAGGGAAATACATTCTCGACACAGAGGAGTATGTGAATATGGCTCTGGATGTTTTCTGGTGTCAGTGATGAATAGCAGTTGCCTCTAGATATGTGTTAAATTAGGAACCTGACCCTCATGCTTCAGCTTTTAAAAGATGCAGATAAGCCTTTTTCAGTGAAAGGCTCTATTGCATTGCTGACTGTTGCCTATAGGGGATAACCATGTGGTGTTGTCAAAAGCCTGTTACGAACTTTTCTTTGTTTGATATAGTCTGGTGAGTTTCATGGATGCAAGCTCTATTGGCATTTAGAATTGGGTATGTTGGGAGCCCATCCCTCAGGTGAAAGTTTTAAAAGTTAAGGTGCTAGATGTTGGGTCCAAACCCTTCACTCCTAAGGACAAGCTGGGAGTCAGGGAGTTTCCTTTCAATTGTATGGCACTGAGCCAGGGTTGGAGTTTATGCCAAGAGTGTGTCACAGAGCCTGTCCTACCCATTTTGATATGGGATTTTTTTTCTCATCCATTTGACGTGAAAGTCGCCCAGTGAGTCTCCGAATTTCTTTCAGAAGGAATTGTTCTATGTTCAATGTGTCTGTGGGAGGAAGTTAACTCACGAGCCTTGTGTATTACCATCTCAGATTTCAACCCTCTGCCCATTGTGCTAGTTTTTTAAGGCAGTCTCCTGCAACCTCTCAATCAGAATCACCAGATAAGCTTAGCTCTCCCCTACAACTGAGGCAAAGGCCACCCTTTTAAATAATAAGAAAATAGCAGTTGTGGAGGAGAGCAAAGACAGGATACCCACCAAGATTTAATGTCTCCTACAAGACGGAAAAGAAAGTTTAGGGGGGAAAAAGACCACAGCCAAGGAATCATGACAGGCTCAAACAACAGAAAGTATACTGGCATATTAGAAGCCAGTTTTCCTATTTCTTCACTAATGGAGGAAAGTTAAAGCATGTTAACATAAAGACATTCAAACCTATAACGAATTTTTGTGACTTTATTTGAGCCAAATTGTCGACATGCCGGGAAACAGAACCTCAATGGATTGGGATAATGCTCAGGAGTATGGCGGGTTACATCCATTTTTAAACATTGCAATCAAAGGAAGGGACATAGATAGGTTACATGAAATCCATTAGTGTAGACTAGAGGAGCTGGAGAAAGCAAAGTGAGGAAACCCCTGGGATTGGATGAAAAGTAAAATGATAGACACATGCTTAGGTGAGTGCAGAAACAATTAACATGATAACAATGAAGGAAGTTGTGGTATCTCTACTGGTGCTCAGGTACACAAGGGGTCCAGAAAAAGGAAAGTTACAAGTTACCCAGGCATTTCAAGGGTATGTTGTTATAAATGCAAGAAGACTGGCTCGGTTAAGGTAAGGTTGACCTTGACAGTGAAGATGCCGGCCTAGGATGTAACTAGCCACCATACTGCGTTTAGTTAAAGTTTCATTTTAGACCATCTGTGGTTACTTTAGGTGTCTGAATTTGTAAGTCCATCATGCAGGCCTTCCCTGAGCTTCTCATGTTAGCATGTGGTCCCTTTCATCCACAAACACTAAATGGAATTTCCCGAAGGTCAAGAATTATCTTCAGCCGAGACTGGTTTGGCTCAGTGGATAGAGCGTCAGCTTACGGACTGAAAGGTCCCTGGTTCAATTCCGGTTGGGGGCATGTACCTTGCTTGCAGGCACATCTCCACAGTGGGGCGTGCAGGAGGCGGCTGATCGATGTCTCTCATTGATGTTTCTGACTTTCTATCTCTCTCCCTTCCTCTCTGTAAATAATCAATAAAATATATTTTTTTAAAGAATTATCTTCACTTCTGTTCTCTTTTTTCATAACTGAATGGTGCCTTACTGTGGTTTCATATTTTTTTTAATTAAATTTTTATTGTTCAGATTATTTTCCCCCTACTCCCAGTTCCCACCCCACCCCCTGCCTTTACCCTCCTACCCTCCACCCCCCGCCACTGTCCTCACCCATAGGTGTATGGTTTTTTTTCCAGTCTCTTCCCCCACTCCCCACACCCTTTTCCCCTCCCCCCAACCCTATCTCCCCTCCCAGGATTGTCAGTCCACTCCCTTCTATGCCTCTGATTCTATTATATTCACCAGTTTATTCTGTTCATCAGATTTTTTATTCACTTGATGGTTGGATTCACTTGTTGATAGATATGTATTTGTTGTTCATAATTTTTATCTTTACCTTTTTCTTCTTCTTCCTCTTCTTAAAGAATACCTTCAGCATTTCATATAATACTGGTTTGGTGGTGATTAGCTTTTTCTTATCTGTGAAGCTCTTTATCTGACCTTCAATTCTGAATGATAGCTTTGCTGGGTAGTGTAATCTTGGTTGAAGGTTCTTGCTATTCATCACTTTGAATATTTCTTGCCACTCCCATCTGGCCTGCATAGTTTCTGTTGAGAACTCAGCTGACAATCATATGGGTGCTTTTCTCTTGCTGCTCTTAATATTCTCTTTGTCTTTTGCTCTTGGCATTTTAATTATGATGTGTCTTGGTGTGGTTCTCTTTGGATTCCTTTTTTGGGGGGTTCTGTGTGCTTCCTGGATTTCTTATAAGTCTATTTATTTCACCAGGTGGGGGAAGTTTTCTCTTATTATTTCTTCAAATAGGTTTTCAGTATCTTGCTCTCTTCTTCTGGCATCCCCATAATTTGGATGTTGGTATGCTTAAAGTTGTCCCAGAAGTTCCTCACACTATCTTCACATTTTGAATTCTTTTTTCTTTTTGCTTTTCCAGTTGGGTGTTTTTTGCTTCTTTGTATTTCAGATCTTTGACTTGATTCTTTCGATCCTCTAGTCTGCTGTTAGATCTGTGTATATTATTCTTTATTTCAGTCAGTGTATTCTTAATTTCTAGTTTGTCCTTTTTCATATTCTCAAGGGTGTCACTAAATTCATTGGCCTTTTCTAGAAATTTCTTGAAAAACCTTATAACTATGGTTTTGAACTTTATATCCAGTAGTTTGCTTTCCTCCATTTCTGTCATTTGTGACCTGTTTCTTTGTCTCTGCATTTTGGCTATTTTCCTGTGTTGACAGAGTGGCTTTGTGAGCTAGGTGTCCTATAGGGCCCAGTGACTCAGCCTCCCCAGTTACCTGAGGTGGACACTCTTGGTACACCCCTTTGTGGGCTGTGTGCCACAGTCTTGTTGTAGTTAAGTCTTGATTGTTGTTGGTATCACTGGGAGGAATTGACCTCCAGGCCAATTGGCTGTGAGGATCGGCTGTGTCTACGATGGGAGAACTTCTATACTGGAGACACACTTATGAGGCAAAACATGCTGCAGTGGGGCTTTGGTGCTCACTGAGTCTGCCCCCTGAGTGTGTCCCTTATGGATCTGAGGAGTTGCAATCTGGATGGTCCTACACTGGCTCTTGGATCTCCAAGGAGGTGCAAATTTAGCCTCTGTCTGAGGCCACCCAGCAGGAGCTATGGAGAGATCTGCAGATTCTTCTTCTTTGTTTGGGGTTTGAAGGTGCCCGGATGAGGCCCAGTTGTGAAGCAATGCAAGCTGCTGTGGGGCTTGGGCCTTCATTTGGAGGTTCTGGTTCTCTCTGACTCATCTGCAGTTTGTTAGGTAAGTTTAGATTTCAAAGGACCAGGCCATTCATATGCAAAAGCCTCTGTTCATACCTTGGATTGGTCGGAGTCTCAGGGCAGAGCAAACAGCAATGGCTTCCCCTCAGCTCTTCCCTAAGAGGCCCCCCGGTCTCAGTGTCCCTTGGTAATTGCTGCAAAAACCTCAGAGAGAAAGCTGCCCTCGAGTTCCGCCTGATGCCAGACAGTCCAGTTTCTCCCCATATGAGTCTGGATCCCCAGAATCTCGCCCAGACCTGGAGTTCAGAGCAGTCCGGAGCTTGTGTCTCCCTGCGGATTGAAAAAACCAGCCACGTACTCAGTTGCCAGCCCTTTCCGCATGCACGTGCCTCTGAACCTCTGCACTTTACTTCCGCAGCCCCTCTGAGTCTCAGTGTGCTTTTCTCTTTCCTTCTAGTTGTAGAATTTCCACTCAGCCAGCCTACCTGTGGTTCTGGATGATGTCTGTTTTGTCTTTTAGTTGTAGTTTTGAAGTAGTTGTGCAAGGCAGCAAGTTCAGGTGTTTACCTATGCCATCATCTTGGTTTCTCTTCCAGTTTCATAGCTTATGGTGTGTCTTTCCCTTGCTCATTTTCTTAAATTATAGGGTTTTTTGAAAGTGACCTATATCCTAATTCTAGAGTCTATACCTTAATTTGGGTTTCCCTAAAAGCAGACTCAAGAAAAGGATTTGAGATAACCTCCTAATAAATTCTCTGTACCCGGAAAATAGGAGTGAAAAAGGAGAAGTGGAGATAGGAAGAACCAATGTGAGGTGCAGGATTGAACTCTATCTTTCACCTTAAGAAAGATCTGTATGCTTCTCAGACTTACCCTCAGGAACAACTCCTCAACTCTTCTAGGCTGTACATAGAAAAGCCAAGTACACCATAAAAGGTCCAGTGTGAGCACACTGCCAGCATGAATGAGCTAAACATCTCCTATAGGTATCAATGAAGTAATAGGTGGCTGAAGGAATGTACCAGGAGCATCTGGAAAAATGCTTTGGACACTTTCACCCAAAATCTAAGCATTCAAAATAAGTCATTCTTTTGATTAAAGCCATTCTATTTCAATAGAACATGATGCACAAAAGATGTGAGCTGATCCAATGAGTTAAGGAATCAGATGGAGTTCAACAGATTGGCAAATTAGGGGATACCTGAGAACAGGGTAATATGAAAGTAAAACACTAGAGGATGCTTTGATAACATGTTTTATCCAGATGTGGTCTCTCCATAGGGCTTTCTAAGGTTACCCCTAGGATATCTCCTCAAGTCACTAGTTTCATTTCTACTGAAAAGTTCTTTATGGCCTTGGGGGATGATTATTTTGTTTCATGGCCTGGCTCTCTGCCTAGTGATGGCTCCTTTCCCAGAGGTTTTTCTATGTGTCTGTCACCCATCTGGCTCTGTAACACAAATATCTAAGGAAGTCAACATCGGTTTTGTGTCATGAAACTAGGAGAAAACAGATCCCATAATGGGCCCTGCAATATTTTGGATAGACATCAGGAATGATTCATGTTCTACATTTGGGTATTTGGAGGGATTCCTGCTGCAGAACCACCAAGCTTGTAAGGGGAGATGGAATACCACTTTCTTCAGTCCTATTACCCTGAGCAAGGTTCTATGTGAATGGAACAGAGCAGGTTGGTTCACTTTGATTCCTTGATCACCATCAGGTACCTCCTCACAAAGGAGTGCTCAGAGGTTTTACTCATGCTCAAAATTCTATAGCTTAGTGTATAAACCAATGGGCACTGAAAGAGCACATAGATACAATTCCTACTTACATAAACTAGATTTTATAGTGATATATGGACAAGTTCACTGGGATAAATCATAAGTTCTGTGATCCAGAGCAGGTCCAACTCTCATAGTTGAGGTTCATATGCTCCAGATGAGGTTGCCAATCATAGAATGTGCCCCAGTAAGTCACTGATGGCCAAATAGGATTACATAAAGATAAACCAGTATTTTGATGTTTCAGTATCATATTTGATGACCATAGACCAAAATTATTAAAACTTAAAATGATAAAATGTTTTTAATAATTAAAAGTATATCCAATAAATATTTAAAATCACTGTTTTATAAGTATAAACCACTATTCTAATAAGTTATCTTCTTAGGTATTTTTTTGACAAATTACCAAAGAACACTGGGTTTAGGAACCAAAGTTGCTATGGTAATACTGATTTGGGTTATTTTCTCTTTTTTATTTTTTTAATTAATGTATTACATGTGTACATATCTTCCCATTGCTCCCTTCCCCCACTCCACTCCCATGCATACCCTCCTCCCCTCCCTCAGTGTCTTGTATCCATTGGTTATGTTTATATGCATACATACAAGTCCTTCGGTTGATCTCTTATCTACCCCACCTCTCCCTAACCTTCCAACTATAGTTTGACAGTCTGTTTGATGCTTTACTGCCTCTGTATCTACCTTTTTGTTCATCAGTTTATAATGTTCTTTATTATCCATAAATAAGATCATATGGTATTTTTCTTTCATTGACTGCCTTATTTCACTTAGCAAAATGCTCTCCAGTTCCATCCAGGTTGCTGCAAATGGTAAGAATTCCTTCTTTTTATGGCAGCATAGTATTCCATTGTATAAGATGTACCATGGTTTTCTGATGCAGTCATCTGCTGACAGGCACCTAGGCTGTTTCCAAATCTTAACTATTGTAAATTGTGCTGCTATGAACATTGGGGTGCATATATCCTTTCTGATTGGTGTTTTTAGTTTCTTAGGATATATTCCTAGTAGTAGGCTTATTGGGTCAAATGGGAGTTCCATTTTTAGTTTTTTTATGAAATTCCATACTGTTCTCCACAGTGGCTGCACCAGTTTGCATTCCTACCAGCAGTGCACAAGGGTTCCTTTTTCTCTGCATCCTCACCAATACTTGTCGTTTGTTGATTTGTTGATGATAGCCATTCTGACAGTTGTGAGAGTACTGCATTGTCGTTTTGCTTTGCATCTCTCCAATAATTAGTGACTTTGAGCATGTTTTCATATGTCGCTTGGCCTTCCTTCTATCTTCTTTCAAAAAGATTCTATTTACGTCCGTTGCCCATTTTTTTATTGGATCATTTATCTTCCTTTTATTAAGGTGTATAAATTGCCTGTAGATATTGGAGATTAAACCTTTATCAATGATAACATTTGCAAATACAGTAGGCTTTCTTGTTGTTTTGTTGATGGTTTCTTTTGCTGTGCAAAACCTTTTTATTTTGATGTAATCCCATTTATTTTATCTTTAGCTTCCATTGCCCTTGGGGCAGTATCAGTGAAGAAGTTCCTTCAGCATATCTCTGAGATTTTGCTGCCTATGGATTCCCTAGTATTTTTATGGTATCCCATCTTATGTTTAAGTCCTTTATCCATTTTGAGTTTATTTTTGTGTATGGTGTAAGTTGGTGGTCTAGTTTCATTTTTTTGCATGTATCTGGCCAACTTTCCCAACACCATTTATTGAAGAGACTGTCTTGACTGCATTGTAGGTTCATGCCTCCTTTGTCATATATTAATTGAGCATAGTGGTTTAGGTCAATATCTAGGTTCTCTATTCTATTCCATTTGTCTATATGTCTGTTCTTGTGCAAGTAGCAGGCTGTTTTGAGAACAGTGGCTTTGTAATACAGCTTGAAATCTGGTATTGAGATCCTACCTACTTTATTCTTCTTTCTCAAGATTGCTGCAGCTATTTGCGGTCTTTTTTTTATTCCAGATCAATTTTTGGAGAGTTCTTTCTAGGCCTGTGAAAAATGCCATTTGTGTTTTAATGGGGATAGCATTGAACCTATAGATTGCTTTGGGTAGTATGGACATTTTAATGATGTTGATTCTCCCAATCCATGAGCATGGTGTGCTCTTCTATCTGTTTACATCTTCTTCTATCTTTTTTTCAGTGTCCTGTAATTTTCTGTGTATAGGTCTTTTACCACATTAGTTAAATTTATTCCTAGTTATCTTAATTTTTGGGGTGCTATGGTAAATGAGATTGACTTTTTAGTCTCTCTTCCTGTAAGTTCACTATTGGTGTATAGAAATGCCATAGATTTCTTGGCATTGATTTTGTATCCTGCTATCTTGCCAAATTCATTTATTAAATCTAATAATTTTTTGATGGAGTCTTTAGGGTTTCCTATGTACAGTATCATATAATCTGTGAATAAGGACAGTTTTACTTCTTCTTTTCAAATTTGAATACTTTTATTTCTTCTTGTTGTCTGATAGTAATGTCTAGTACTTCCAGTACTATGTCAAACAGAAGTGGTGAGAGAGGGTGTCCTTGTCTTGTTCTTGTTCTTTGGGGAAATGATTTTAATTTTTGCCCATTGAGTATGATGTTAGCTGTGGGTTTATTATATATGGCTTTTATGATATTGAGGTATGATCTGTCTATACCCACCTTGCTGAAAGTTTTTATCAAGAAAGGGTGTTGGATTTTGTCAAATGCTTTTTCTGCATCAATTGATATGATTTTTCTGTCTCAATTTGTTTATGTGATGTATCATATTTATTGATTTGCAGATATTGTACCATCCTGTATTCCTAGGATAAATCCTACTTTGTCATGGTGTATGATCTTTCTGATGTACTGCTGGATCTGATTTGCTAAAATTTTGTTGAGGATTTTGGCATCTATATTCATGAGGGATATTGGCCTGTAATTCTCTTTCATTGTTTGTTGTCTTTATTGGGTTTTGATATTAGGGTGATACTGGCTTCATAGAAGGAGCTTGGAAGTGTTCCATCCTCTTGAATTTTTTGGAATAGTCTGAGTTTTAGTTTTTCCTTGAATGTTTGGTATAACTCCCCCATGAAGCCGTCTGGCCCTGGGCTTTTGTTTACTGGAAGCTTTTTGATGACTGTTTCAATTTCTTCCATAGTTATTGGCTTATTGAGATGTTTAGATTTTTCCTGATTGAGTTTTGTTTTTTGTTTTTTATTTTTCTTGTTTTCTTTTAAATATATTTTTTATTGATTTTTTACAGAGAGGAAAGGAGAGTGATAGAGAGCTAGAAACATTGATGAGAGAGAAACATCGATCAGCTGTCTCCTGCACACCCCTCACTGGGGATGTGCCCACAACCAAGGCACATGCCCTTGACTGGAATAGAAGTTGGGACCCTTCAGTCCACAGGCTAATGCTCCATCCACTGAGCCAAACCGGTTTCGGCCTGATTGAGTTTTAGAATGTTATATTTTTCTCAGAACATGTCCATTTCCTTCAGGTTATCCAGTTTGTTGGAATAGAGTTGTTCATAGTATTTTTTAACAATCCTTTGTATTTCAGTGGGGTCTGTTATTATTTCACCTCTTTCATTTATGATTATGTTTATTTGGATCCTCTCTCTTTGCTTCTTGGTGAGCCTAGCTAGAGGTTCATCAATCTTGTTTATCCTTAGCTCTTGTTTTTTGTTGATCTTTTGTACTGTTTCTTTGGTCTCTATGTCATTTATCTCTGCTCTGATCTTTATTATTTCCTTCCTTCTGCTTACACTGGGCTTTTCTTGTTGCTATCTTTTTAACTCTTAGAGTTGCAGGGTTAGGTAATTTATTACCATTGTTTCTTGTTTTTTGGCAGTAGGCTTGTAGAGCTATGAACTTCCCTCTCAAGACTGCTTTCACTGTGTCCCATAGTGTTTTCATTGTCATTTGTTGCCATGATGTTTTTTTATTTTTTCCTTGATCTCTATGATTGCCCAGTCATTAATAGCATGCTATTTAGTGTTTATGTATTTGATTTCTTTGGATTGTTTTTATTATAGTTGATTTCCAGTTTTATGCCACTGTGATCTGAGAAGATGCTTCATATGATTTCTATCTTCTTGAATTTGAAGAGACTTTGCCTATGAACCAACATATGGTCTATCTTTGAAAATGACCCATGTGCACTTGAAAAGAATGTATATTCTGTGGCTTTGGGGTGAAATGTCCTCAAGATGTCAATTAATTCCATCTGGTCTAGTGAGTCATTTAGGATTGATGTTTCTTTGCTGATATTTTAGTTAGAGGATTTGTCCAATGGTGATAGTGGGGTATTAAAGTCTCCTACTATGATTATATTGCTGTAAATCTCTTCCTTGATATCTTCCAGGAGTTGTTTTTTTTTATGTATTTGGGTGCTCCTGTATTGGATGCGTATATGTTTACCAGAGTTATTTCTTCTTGTTGGATTGCTCCCTTTCCTTATCTCATCTTGTCCTTCACTTTGAGACCTACTTTGTCAGATATAAGTTTTGCTACCCCAGCTTTTTTTTTTTTCCATTCACCTGAAAAACCTTTTCCATTACTTCACCCTCAGTTTGTGTGCGTCTTTTTTCTGAGTTGGGTTTCTTAAAGACAGCAGATATATGGGTCATGTTTTCTTATCCAATCTGTTACTCTATGTCTTTTGATTGGGGCACTTAATCCATTTACATTTAAAGTTATTATTGATAGGTACTTATTTGTTGTCATTTTTATTCTTTACCCCTGTGTTCCTTCTTTGCTTCCTTTTTTTTTTTTTTTTAAAGCAGACCCTTTAGCATTTCTTGAATTGCTGGTTTGGTGGTAATAAATTCCCTTAATTCTTTTTTGTCTGTGAAGCTCCTGATTTCACCTTCAATTTTGATTGATAGCCTGCTGGGTACAGTATTCTTGGATTCAGACCCTTTCTTTTCATGACTTTATATATTTCATTCCATTCCCTTCTAGTCTGATAAGTTTCTGTTGAGAACTCAGTCGCTAGTCTGATGGAGGTTCCTTTGTAGGTAACTTTCTGTCTCTTTCTTGCCGCTTTTAAGATTCTTACTTTGGTTTTGGTGTTTGCCAATTTAATTATAATGTGTCTTGGCATCGGTCTTTTGGGGTTCATTTTGCTTGGGACTCTGTGAGCTTCTTGGATTGTGTGGGGGTTTTCTTCCCTATATCAGAGAAGTTTTCTGTCATTATTTCTTCAACCAGATTTTCTATTCCTTGCTCCATTTCCTCTCCTTCTGAAACCTTTATTATATGGATGTTGTTTAGTTTCATGTTGTCCCAAAGTTCCCTTAGGCTCTCCTCCTGCTTTTTAATTTTTTTTTCTAGAAGCTGCTCTACTTGGGTATTTTTTTCTACCTTGTCTTCTAGCTCACTGATGTGGTCCTCTGCTTCTTCTAGTCTACTGTTGATGCTTCCTATTGAGTTATTTATTGCAGCAATGTCATTTTTAATTTCTTCTTGGTTCTTCTTCATTTCCTCTTGGTTCTTACTCATATTGTCAAATTTGTCTTCCATTCTTTTCAGCCACCTTATGACTATTTCTCTGAATTCTTTCTCTGGCAGGTTGCTTGCTTCCATTTCATTTACTTCCTTTTCTGGTGATGCCTGCTTTTCTTTCGTATGCAGGCTGTTTCTTTGTCTCCCCATGGTCTTTCTTCTCTGGGTGTCTAGTTATGTAGTTCTCTTTCTCCTTATCTCAGGCGAAATCCGACCTTTCTGTATGGAGTGTAGAGCTCCTCTGAGTCCAAGTGTTTGCACAAATTTGGGAATAGTGTTCTGGGGTTTGCAGCTGTTCGGTGGGTGCCATAGTTGTAGATTTTCAGGCTTCCAATAACATCCACTTTTCCCTTCAAGATGGTGCAAGATTATGCTCCAAACATATAGCTCATCTGTTACCAGCTATGCTAGCTCAGTATATTTTTGGAGCATACTCTATGTGTTTAATCTCCGCATCTGAGCTGGAGCCTCTGGAGAAAACCCAGCAGCAGTGGGGGCTGCCTGGTCAGGAGAGCCCCATTCAGCAGTCCTCCACCTTCTGGAGTATAGCTGTCCCTTAACTCACCAACAAACACTCCCTGTGTGATCAGTTGTTCTTTCTGTCCGCTCAGGAACAAGGCTCAGGACATGTCCATCTATTCCGCCACCATTTTTGGAGGGAGAAGAAGTTTTCTTTCTATGGTACATTGTATCTCATCTCACAAAAGTCTCCACACTACACACACACACACACACACACACACACATCATTTCCATAAAAATAGATCCCAAATCAGTACATATAAGCTAGGGACCATTATGCTTTGGGCAAGATACATAGATGAGATTGCTGAACCACTGTCAGGAACATCCCTCCAAAGGCAGCTAAAAGAGATCAGGTCCTTTAACCTGAAAACAGAGATCCATGACACAGGGACCATTTGTGTCTTGTTCACCTGCTACCAGCTATGCTAGCTCAGTATATGTTTGGAGTATAATCTATGTGTTTAGTGCAAGAGGGAAGGTAAACAAAGCCATAAGCACTGGTGCTTTGAAATGCAATCCCACAATTTCCCATTAACAGAACCAATCTTTTCCTCTGGCCTCCTTGGTGTTGGTTCTCTTCTGGACCTATACCTGTCCATCCAACTCTTGCTTCTTTCCTGGCTTGTCTTTGCTCTGCTTTAGCCTTTCAATATCTCTTCCTTTTTTGAGGTTCTCTTTCTGCTAATTAGCCTCTAATTGGGTCACTTAGCTTAGCCTGGCCATTCTTTTCTCAAGAACTCCCTTTATCCATAGTTGTAGAACTCAGAGGTCCTCCTAAGACTATTTGAGACAGTCACTGCTGGTTTCTTCCCAGAAAGCCCTCTCAGAAGCTACCCAGTTTTAACTTCATCTAGCCAAAATACCTCAGAGCTCAGTGAACCCTGCTGTGTAATTAGACACTGCCATCTCCTGGTCAAAGCACTAAACTTTGTCCCATCTGGTCTGACACAGCAGTTCAGGACTTAATTGTGTGCACTACCCATCTACACTGCCAGTCAGAATTAAGAGTTGCTTCTGACACCTTGCCCACTTAAAGCTTAAGAGTGTTAACTGTTGCCCTGGCTGGTTTGGCTCGGTGGATAGAGTGATAGCCCTTGGACTAAGGGGTCCCAGGTTCGATTCTAGTCAAGGGCACATGTCTGTGTGATGGGCTCAATCCCCGTGGGGGGCATACAGCAGGCAGCTGATTGGTGATTCTCTCTCATCATTGATGTTTCTCTCTCTCCCTATTTCTTCCTCTCTGAAATCAATAAAAATATATTAAAAAAACTTGGAATCTTTATTTAAAAGAGAGAGAGAGAGAGATAACTTCTAGTGATGCCCTGTGGTCCTCTATCTTAATCTAAAGTCCACACCTCCCTCAGAGTCCAAATGCATCTTGTCCATTGAGGAACATCAGTTCTGGATCCTGTACTTCATTATTTTGTCTTCAACTTTAGTTGATCAAATGAGTAATCTGAAAGGGATCTTAAAAGTACTGTCTTGATTTTGAATACATATTGTCTTCACATGGAATTCTAAGCGGTCTCTCCTAGTAACCAAGTTTAGTTTGGATTTTGAAAGGACAAAGCACAAATGAACTCTCCTCCATCTTGTCCTATAGTGCTGGGCACCCTGCCTAAACCCCCTCCCTTTTCTGGGAGTGACCACAGGTGTGCCAGCAATGTCCTAACTTCCCCAAATAGACCAATGAAGCTCCAGGAACACAGTGAAGGTCCTAATAAGGCTAAACCACAGAAAAACCCTGACCCAAGTGACCAATCTCTGTAAACCATGTCACTTCCCTAAGCCCACCCAAATGACCAACCCTATATAACCTATTGTCCTTCCAGAGCTCGCTCTCTCCTCTCACTGCTGCACCAGAAAGAGGCTAGGAGCCAAACCCGGGTATGAATAAAGACTCTTTGCTTTTGCATTGGAAAAAGGCTCCCTGGTGGTTGACTATTGGGGACCCCGAACTCTGGACATAACAGTTTCTATACAGTAGCTTCTGTAGTTATATGTCTGAAGGATGATTCCACATAAACATAAACAGTCTCTTGTTAAGTCACTAATTTATTTGGTAGATGGACTGCAGCAGGAATAGAGTCTACTTTCCCAAAAGAGAAACTGGCCACATGACATGTATCAAAGCTAAGGACCTGAGACCAAGTGTGCTTACTACCCATTCTAGTCTAAGGGTAAGCCAGCTGACCCTAGAGATCTTCTCCACTCCCATTCCTCATCCCCAGACTCTCCTGACACACAGGATCCCATTGGAGGGAGCTAGATCTTATCTGCAACATTTGCCTGGTCTTAAGGAATCACCAGCTTTGCTTTAGGAATTTCCTCAGGATCACAAAAGGAAAAGAAAGATCTCTGGCCAAAAATATCTGGATATCAGAGGACAAGTATAGTCCCTGAAACCAAGCAGGCCTTCAGGAATTTAAAGTAACTGCCAGAGGTAGATTTCTGGAAGTGGGTAAAAAAAAAAAAAAAACCCTGTAGCCTAAAAATGCATGGAGCTGTTATAGCCTATAGTTGAGAATTTAATTTATTTGGGACATTAAAAATGTCTAGCTTTGCCTATTGAGCCTCCCAAGCTACTGTGTACAAAAGAGAGATGGAAATTCATCTGGATCAGAGGCCTTGGTTACTCTGATTAATTATTGTAATGTTAAGTATTAACTTTACCCCATACTAATTTGATCTCTTAAGTAATGGATAAACTTTGAACAAGCAAAACAATTCTCTATACCAGAGGTTAATTTCAGATGTGTGCTGTCTCTTTCCAAAAGACTAATTGAAAGAAATGATGTTTATGAAAAATTGACTGGGGGTCATATAGCACATCCAGATCTTGTTATTCCACATTCCATCCTCAGTTTGAACAGGACCCTCATGTACTCAGTTGATATTTTCTTGGCCTCACACATAATCACATTTGCTGTGTTATGTTTTGATATTGCGCCTTCCACTTTCATCAAGGGATGCTAGAGAAACACTGGCTAATGAAATCCATCATTCTCCTTGTTCCAGGAACATGGAAAATACTACCCACTACATCCCTCAGCTCTTGCTCTACTAAGTCTCTCATGAAAATTTTCTGACAAAGTGGCCTGCTAGGAAAGGCTATGTGTCTTTTGAGTAACAGGCATTGATAAGAGTACAGTAACTATCTCTTCTGGTACTTTGCATATCAGGAACTGAGAGCCTTATTTAAATAAATGTCACAGGTCCTGGCTGATTGGCTCCGTGGATAGAGTGTCAGCCTGTGGACTGAAGCATCCCGGGTTCTATTCCAGTCAGGGGCACATGCCCAGGTTGTGGGCTCGATCCCCAGTGTGGAGTGTGTAGGAGGCAGCCAATCAATGATTATATCTCATCATTGATGTTTCTCTCTCTCCCCTCTCCCTTCCTCTCTGAAATCAATAAAAGATATTTTATATATATATATATATATAATCACAGATTTAGGCTCCAGTGGGAGGGCATGGTTTGTCTAGCACTGAGAGGCTTGTTTCTGAGGTAGGGGAGAAGACTCCGGATCCAGAAGGCTAAAACATCCTGAATGAGATCTCAGTCCATGGAACTTCTGGAACTAAGTGCAGCTCCCCATTTTTTTTTAATTTATTTATTTTTATGAAGCTTTCTCTGCTAGCTCATGAAGTTACTGAACTTCGAGCTGATATAGGGTTAATCCATTGAAGTCCCTAGCTTATAGCTATTCTTACACTTTCTTTAAAGGCCAAGTTACTGATCTAATTCCCACAGACATTTTTGTAAAAAAAAAAAAAAAAAAGTAGGGAAGAGGACACTTGCCTTCTAGCTATTTGTAATGGTACCACCTCTCATGTACCCTGGAATGACTATCTCAGATTTTCCCACTCCAACCTCTTCACCTGGCCATTGCAAGCTGCTTCCTTCTATTATTAATCCTGATAGACTCGTCACTTGTCACTGCTGAGCAGAGCCCTTTCTAATGGTGATCTCATTGACGTCCCCATCTCAAATTCAAGGAGGCAAGACTGATAACTATATCTCAAAAATGTTAATCTGGCCACTCAGTAGTAGGACCAGAATTCAGACCTTCCCCCTTGAATTTGGAGGCCTCTCCTAGTGCTTGGGAAGGGGTAGTTCTACGGTGCCACAGTTGCCACCAAGGGGAGAATGGAAGTTCCCTCTCATTTCTGTCTTTTTCCGCAGAGCTCATTCCACCAGCAAAACTACTCCAACCTTCTCACCCTCCCTCATCCAAAAACACATTTCATTTTTTACCCCAGGGTTAATGTGGAAATGTCTTTCCCTAATCCTCAGGATTCATGGTGTGGTCTCATAGGATTACTGTGGCATGGTCTTGTGGCTTTAGTGGTACGATGGTATATTTCCTTAAACCTAGGTCATTCCACATTGGCTTTGATCCATTTGTTATTCTAGAAAGGATCTTCTAGATATGGGTCAGGATTTCAATAAAACAGAACCTGTAGTATGTAAATATGTTCATGAAAATCCAAGGTGATACTTCCCAAGGTAAGTATGTCATAGTATCAAAATAGTATGTTATTTTAAAGTTATGATTACACCAACTATGATTTAAAGCTTTGATTTTTATTACAATCTTCAAACTAGTATACTGACATAGTAAACAATTCTAATGTAAGGATGAACAGTATCAATCAGCTTCATGGTCTTGATGCCAATGATCCCAACCCATCTCCCACCCTTCAACTCCATAGGAGACCTGTCCCATGTCTATACAATTTGATTACTGATATTAAAATACTATATATTTAAAATGAAATTTATGTATCTTTCTACATTAAAGCCTAACTTTAATATCTTGAAATGAGATATTTCCTTAGCAGTAATAACTGACATAATTGGCAACCAGCCTACAAAATCATACAGATATTATTTATGAGCTACTCAGCTGTGATAGCACCATCATTTTACATATCCTTTGCCTTTTATAGCAATGCTCCTGATTTCATGTTTTGGCATACATTTCCCAGAAAATTAAAATCTTTAACTTATCTTCAGGGCTTGATTAAATAAACAATAATTATAAAATACATGTGATTAATACAGTTCATCCCAAAGAGAATGCTGCTCATCTTTAATTTATCTGGAATCACTTTAATATTTCAAGTTATATAATATAAAACAATAACCTGGGATGTAATTTTTATCAACATGTTGTTATTCCCTGATTAAATCCCAAACAAGTCACTAGATTTCAAGAGATGCCAGATGAATGATTAAAAGCAACCCCCACTGTCTGATGAATTCCACAACCAGGTTAATTTGCTCTCAAAATACATGGGCATAGAACTGTAATTCTTCCAAAGCCAAGTCAATGTGCAGCTGTCATCTTGCCCTTGGCCTTTCACACACCCTCAGGCAGGACAAGCAGGGAAGTAAAGTGGCTCAAAGATTCTTTGATGGCCTTGCCAAACTCTTAGAATTGCACTCAGCTGAAGAGTCCATGCAACCTTAAGAAACATGCATTTCAGCCTGATGGCCTGCCTGTCATCCTCACCTGGTTCCCACTCCATGTTCTGATAGGCATTTTCTCGAATAAATTTCTTGCATGTTTAATCCTGTCTATCTTAGCATCTGCTTCTCGTGTGATACACAATAGAGGAAATTTCACCCATTGCCCACTCTAAATTTAGTGGGTGAAAAAAAAACCATTCTGGTAGATGGGGCACAACTAGAATCTGTCACAAGATGCTGGCTTTGCTAGTAAAGATTTCACCAAAAGAAGCCTGAAAAAGCCCTGGTAGAGGGGAATGCTGCAATGCAGTGATACAGGTTTTTAAAAAATACAGAAGGAACAAGCCTACAAAGACAGTAGAGATGATTCCTTAGTTGATGCTGTGCAGGTGGAGGAGAGAGGCTGAGGACCATTAAATAGGCAGTTTGTGGGCAAATATGAATCTTACAGCTTCTGTGGTAGCCCACAAAGAGGTCTGCCCATCTCAGGCAGTAGAAGGGCAGACACAGCTGAGCAAGTCTGTAGACAAGTCACAGAACTCCAGAGACACTGGAATGCACAGCTAAGGTATTTTCATTATGCAAAAGTCAGGTCTTAGCAGGGAAAACCTGGACCTTAAAGCATAGGATCTTGACATCTTGATGGAAGCCCACAAAATGTTAACTCTATAAGACCTTCCACCTTTCCTAGGAAGAGCTAGCATTGTCCCTGTGGTGGAAGACGCTGCAGAGATCTCTCAACCAGAAAACAGCTGCCCCCAAACCCACCCGGCACTACCTCTCACTTCCTTTCCTGATTTCTAGGCTGGTGACTGGAGTTAAATCTCAGCATAATTTAGTAGATACTCTGGGCCTGGCAAGGGAGGAAAAACTATAAACCTGTTACAAGAATTAGCTAGCATGTACCACCAGAAGTTAGGGGAGTACACTTGGGTTTGTATTTTGAGGGCGCCTAATCAAGTGGGGCTAAAATATAAGCCTAGAAAACCAAGAATTCATTTATTTCAGGGAAATTTTTTGAGACACTGAGTTTAATACACTGGCAAAGACCCCAGGGGATGGAGCAAACTTGCTGCTAAGAAGGCAATTAGAAGCCTATAAAAGGTGATGCCAGAGGAGAGGGGCTTGGAGGGATGGGTGAAAAAGGTGAAAGAATTAAAGAACTACAAATGGGTAGATACCAAATAGTCATGAAGATATACTAGTAAAGTACAGCATAGGGAATATAGTCAATAATATTGTAATAACTATGTCTGATATATTGAGAGGACCACTTTATAAAGTATGTGATTGTCTAACCAGTATGCTGTTCACCTGAAACAAATACAAAATAATATTAAGTATAAACTGTAATTGAAAAATAAATTTTAAGAAAAGGTGATGGGCCCCATCAGCAGACGAATGGATTAGAAAACTCTGGTACATCTACACAATGGAATACTATGCTGCTATTAAAAAGAACGAATTCTTACCATTTGCAGCAGCATGGATGGAACTGGAGAGCATTATGCTAAGTGAAATAAACCAGACAGTGAAAGAAAAATACCACATGATCTCACTCATTTATAGATAATAAAGAACATTATGACCTGATGAACAAAAAGATAGATACAGAGGCAAAGAAGCATCGAACAGACTGTCAAATTATAGCGGGAACGCTGGGGAGTGTTGTGGGGGAGGAGGGGGAGGCCATAAGAGATCATCTGAAAGACTTATATGCATGCATATAAGCATAACCAATGGACACAAGAGACTGAGGGGTAGGGGATCCCAGGGGAAGTTCAATGGAGAAAAAAAGGAGACATGTGAACTACTATTTGTAATACTTTATAAAATTAAAAAAAAAAAGGTGATGGGCAATGTTCAGTGAAATGAAAAAAACCCGAGTTGCCTACCAGAGAGTAGAGGAAGGAATATAGAAGCTAAGGGAAATGGGCATGTTGGAACAGCCAGTACCACTGACACCCTACAAATGTTATTGATACAATAGAACACCAAATCTTCGGTTTATCTCTTACCCTCACCCATATGCATGTGCCTTACCAAGGCCTCCAAAGTATTAGCCACTTTTTTCCTCATCTAGTCAGATTACCACAATGTTATCTATATAGTGGGCCCATGTTACATTCCACAGGATGTCCCTCTGGTTCAGATCTCTCTGGGCCAGAATGAAATCTCCAGCTGCCACTCTGACCATGCTGCTGATTATGATTGTGCCCACTTGGCTTCTGATGGTTCACCCATCACCTGCTTCTACTGTTTCAGATTCTGATGATTCCCCTTTGCTCTAGAGTCCCAGGCCTTCACACCATCTTCTACTATCAGCTTTGGCCTATAGAGAGCAGCACCACTGGACTTCTCCATGAAGCTGATGTTCCCCCTTCGTCAGCACATTACTCGTCCCACTGGTAGGCCATGTCTTCTTCATGCCACCATGTGGAGAGGTTTAGGGCAGCTGGAACTCTTCAAACGATTGACATCATTTTTGTCCCCTCCGTCATAAGGTCAGAAGAACCCCAGTGTTGCCTTAGGTGTGACCTGAGCAAAATACACAAGTGCAACAGTGATAAATGACCTGGGGGTTTGAGCTACCTGCTGCTTTGTCTTCCAGCCCTGTTTGTGCTTGATCCTGTATGTACCATTCCATCTGACAGTGGGTCATTGCTGAGCCCATCCAACCTAACAAGCCTGGGGTTCTGATTTAGGCCAATTTCTGAAGGGTGGTATTGGTCACATAGTCCTTTGATATTCTGTGCTCAGATGCTCCAGATTCGGGGGTGGGACCTTGCTGGAAAGAACTGGCAGTGTACCCAGCTCTGCCTGTGATGAATGGGTAAATTCAATTTGGAGTTCAGTATTTATGTCTTTTTTTTTACTAAAAATCAATATTATATTTCTCCCAACAGCTTTATCAGGAAGAAAAAAAAAAAAAGGTCTTTTGATCTTCATGCCACCAACTCTTACCTCTATAACCCAATCTGTATTTGTTCTGAAGCCAGGTAAAGAAGAGTGGCTAGAATTCATAGGGCTCTCCCTCAAACTCCAACATAGTCACCAGTAGTAGTGAAGTTAAATGCTTTCACTATAGCAACATTTTGGGGTTTGGGGTGACAAAATTAAAAGAAAGTATTACCTCATGTGAAGCCACAGCCCACGTGGCCTGGGTTCAAAGGCCCAGAGAAAGAGCTGATGTGCAAATTAATACACAAGACAAGAAATATAAATTTGGAAATTATGGGGGAAGCCAGCTGTGAATTTAATTCAAGGCACTAAGCTCCACAGAATCTCTGCACTCATCTTTTTATTTACTGGAATACACAATTGCCTTTTAGGGATGCAAACAGACATATCAATGGTACTGTTTAGTAAACAGTAAAAGGATTATCAGATTAGGGAGGTTGCCTTCAGCCATTGAGTCAGCAGCAGGTAATAAAGTGCAGATATTCAGCCCCGTGATTATCAAAGCCCCATTCAGCCTTCTGACCCGGACTTCTCGAATTTATGTTAATTACTGTTGATCCTGGCTTCCAGCAATCTCAGTCCAACAGTAACATTGTGTATCCATTCAGAGTTCAAGTACAGACAATCGAGCCTATTTCTTTTTATTGAGGGCCATAAAAAAGGGACTTAAAAGCGTATCAAATAGTTTATAGAACTGATGGAAGAAAACTCTATGCCACGACCCTTTAATACAGTTCCTCATGTGGTGGTGACCCCCAACCATAAAATTATTTCCCTTGCTACTTCATAACTGTAATTTTGCTACTGTTATGAACTGTAATGTAAATATCTGATATGCAGGATGCATTTTCATTGTTACAAATTGAACATAATTAAAGCATAGTGATTAATCACAAAAACAATATGTAATTATATATTGTGAAATATTTATTTCTAATTACAAATAAATGAAATTTTGTCTTGAATCGTGATGTAGCATGGGCAACAGTCTTCATATAACAACAGTAAACTACATTGCTACATTTTGCTACACCAAGGCGCGGTTTGTTGGTTCCTAAGACCATATGTGTTTTCTGATGGTCTTAGGCAACCCCTGTGAAAGGGTCGTTCGACCCCCAAAGGGGTCGCAACCCACAGGTTGAGAACTGCTGCTCTAGAGTCAACTTCCAGGTATGAGGCCTAAAGCCTTAACACATATTTTTTTAATTGAGATATACTTGACATATTAGTCTCAGGTGTATAACATGACTTGATATTTGTATATATTGCAAAATGATCACCACAATAGTCTAGTTAACATCTGTCACCATGTATACTTTAAATTTTTTCTTGTAATGAGAACCTTAAAAATCCACTATCCTCACTACTTTCAAATATGCAATATACCTTTCTTATACATTATGACTCATTCATTTTATAACTAAAATGTTTATCTTTTACCCCCTCTACCCATTTCTTGCCCACCCCCACAGGTCACATCAAGCAACCACCAATCTGTTTGTTCTCTATATCCATGAACTCGGGTTTTAGTGTTTGTTTAGGACAGTGGTCGGCAAACTCATTAATCAACAGTACAATGATTGAAATTTCTTTTAAGATCCAAATTTTCTAAACTTGAACTTCTTCTAATGACACTTCTTCAAAATAGATTTACCCAGGCCATGGTATTTTGTGGAAGAGCTACACTCAAGGGGCCAAAGAGCTGCATGTGGCTCACGAGACACAGTTTGCTGACTACGGGTTTAGGGGATGGAGTTGTTTGTTTTAGAATTCACATATAAGTAAGATCATATGGTATTTTTTTTTCTGTCTTGACTTATTTTACTTAGCATAATTCCTTTAAGGTCCATCCATGTTATTGCAAATGGCAAGATGTTATTATTCTTTTATGGCTGAATAATAGTCCATTGTGTATTTTCTTTATTCAGTCATCCACTGATGGACATTTAGGTTATTTCCACATCTTATTGTTGTAAATAATGCTGAAGTAAAGATTGGCACATATTTATCCTTTCATATCAGTGTTCTTTGTTTTCTGTAAGTTCCTAAAAATAGAATTGCTGGATCATATGGTAGTTCCATTTTTAATTTTTTGAGGACTCTTCCCTACTGTTTTCCACAGTGTTTGTACCAATTTAAATTCCCACCAACAGTGCATGAGGGTTCACTTTTCTCCACACCCTTGTGAACATTTGTCTTTTTTGTAATTAACCATCCTAACAGGTATAGGTAATATCTCATTGTAGTTTTGATTTCATTTCCCTGATGAATAGTAATGTTGAACATTTTTTTATGGACCTGTTGGTCATCTGTATGTCTTCTATGTATTTCTATTCAGATCCCATGCCCATTTTTTAACCAGATTATTTTTTCCCCTTTTAGGTTGAATGAGTTCCTTATATATATTGGATATTAGCCCCTTATCAGATATGCTTTATAAATCTGTCTCTCATTTAATAAGTTGCCATTTCATTTGGTTGATGATTTCCTTTGCTGTGTAGAAAGCTTGATATAGTTCCACTGGTTTATTTTTGCTTTTGTTGCCTTTGCTTGTTAGGTTAAAAAAATCATTATCAAGGAGCTTACAGCCTATGTTTTCTTCAAGGATTTTTGTAGTTTTAGGACATTGCCTGATTTGTGAAGTGGTCACTATAGCTGCTAACTACAGAGCCAAGCTGTTTCTATAAAACTGTTTTTCATGGATATTGAGAGCATATTGGCACTTAACACCTCTGCAGCTAAGCTAGCTGGCAAAAGGAACAAATTTAGATACAGCTTGTAAATTTGTTTATATAAAAACACATTTCAGAGGGGCCAATTTCTCTATGTAAGAAGCTGTTGCAACATTAACTTTCTTTAATCTCTAAAGCCCTTTTGGTTACCCACTACTACATTTTGTTTATTCATTTATTTTGTTGTTTAGAGTCCACATATAAGTGAAATTGTAGGGTATTTTTCTTTCTCTGTCTGACCTATTTCACATGATATAATATGTGATGAGTTTTTTAAGCTCTGCCTTTATTTACACCTTTTTCTGAGCCCAATTTTCCTGCTCCTGATAATTTCATGAGCTGCCCAATATCCTCCATTGAGTTTATTTTCTGATTACAGGGGCCAGTGGGCCATTTTGTTTTTAAGTTGAATGTCATTTATGTGGATAATCTTTGAAATTGATTAGCCATGGGTCTGCTGGTATGGGCAGTTCAAACAGTCACATTAGTGAAGTTACAGTGAAAAAAGGTAGGGGAGAATTTTAAGAATGAGAATGGTATTAATGTGCCACTACACTATTTGCCTTTGAAACAAACACATAAAGATTAGCTCAATATATCTCAATTACTGTGATACAGTACAATCAAAATAGAGATCATTTATTGTGTGTCTTTGAAATGAATTGCTAGCAACCTTTTACATTAGAAAGGACCAGGATTTATGCTTTGAACTCTATTCTTAACCTATTACTTACTCAGGTTTAAGGTTCATAATTTTGATTGCTCTCGTGCTGTGCTGAAAAAAAATTCAGAATCATAAGTATTAACAGTGGGCCTACATGCCTTTTTTGTCCCTGCAAAAGTGCCTGGGATATGGATCTCAAATAAATCAGGGAACCTTGAATCAGACAAGAAACTGGATAACTACCAATTTCCCCATCTCTTGGCTGACAATTGTCTCCCAATTAGTTTGAGGCTGCACAGAACTTGGACCCTGGAAAAGTTTCAGCTGGCGTCATTTCAATCTGTAAATCTCTCAAATCTATCATGTCTCGTTCCATAGTTTAGGCCCTCATCACTCATGTAGACAATTACAGCAACTTGAGACAAGATTGGAGGCAGAGACCTAGTTTATAACAGGGACTAGGCCTTCTGTGATTTGGTTCCTACTTACTTTCCACTCAACTCCTGCCAATCCCAGGACAGAAAATAGACATTTGCCTGGTCATACCAATTATTTTCAAAACACTGAGCACTTGTACATTCTGTTCCCACTTGATAAATGTCTACTGTCTACTCATTCAATTCTCAACTCAAATATCTCCCATTATGTAAATCTTCAAGCTGACTATTCACCTTCTCTTACAGCCTTATTTAGCCCTATCTCTACTATAGAACATTGGTCTCCTTGTTGACTCTCCCACTATTCATAGTTCTTTCATATCCCCATGTCATAGGCTATTATACTAGAGTATAATACTTAGATTATCTCTATAGCAGCAGCCTTAAGGATTAGGGGGAAAACCCACAAAGGAGTCTGAAGTTCCAGGGGCTCAAGTCTCTATTCTAGATAAACTTATAAATGTTCATCCTGCCAACAAAAATATCTCTGACATTTAAGGACCATACTTAGAGTGACAAGATAAAAATGCATGGCAATCACTGCCCACGCTTTCAAACATTATTCTCAAGAAATCTATCAATCACATTAATAAAGGAAGAGTCCCCGCTTCCTTGTTATGCATATGAACTGAAAGGCTGGAGGGCATCATGAAAACTATATGACCATTTTACAATTTTGAATCTGGCCTTAGATAAATTTCTTGCCCTCTGGTCTCAGTTCCTTGAATTAAAAGGATTGCACTGCACTGCTGGTAATATTCCTTTTGTTGAAATGTTTTTTTGAGGTAATGTTAATAACAAATTTCAGATGTACAGCATTATAATTTGATATCTGTAGACTATGTTGCTTGCTCACCATCAAAAGTCTAATTTCCATTATGTTACCATATATTTGACTTCCTTTACCCATTCTTGCCATTTCCCTATGCCTCTCTTCTCCTCTGGTAACCATCATTCTATTGTCTATATCTATGAGATTTGTTGTTGTTAGTTCATTTGTTACTTTTAGCAAATATCCCACGTGAGTGAAATCATACAGCTTTTGTCCTTTTCCATTTGACTTATTCCATCCATGTTGTAGCAATTTTTTATGGCTTAGGAGTAGCCCATTCTTTGTGTATATATACATGTATGTGTGTGTGTGTGTGTGTGTGTGTGTGTGTATGCCACATCTTCTTTATTCATCTGTCAATGGTCACTTGGGTTGTTTCTATATCTTGGCTATTGTAAGTAACAGTATAATAAATATAATGGAACAGATATCTTTTTGAATTAGTATTTTCTATATTCTTTGGATAAATACCTAAAAGTGGAATTGCATGTATTTCTATTTTTAATTTTTTTTATTCTCCATACTGTTTTCCCTAGTGGCTGCACCAATTTACAATCTAACCAATAGTTAATGAGGGTTTCTCCTTTCCTCAGCATCCTCTCTAATACTTATTTCTTGGCTTTTTATCACAATTCTGTGAGGTGTGAAATGACATTTCATTGTGGTTTTACTTGCATTTTCCTACTAATTAGTGATGTTGGACATCTTTTTATATGCCTTTAGCATCTCTGTGTCTTCTTTGAAAAATGTCTATTCAAATCGTCTGCCTGTTTTTAGTTGTTGTTGGTGGTGGTGGTTTGCTATTGAGTTATGTGAGCTGCTTATATATTTTAGATATTATCTCTTTGTGGGAAGTATGTCATTTGCAAATATCTTCTCTCATTTGGTTGTCTTTTTGTTTTTTCTTTTGCTGAGCAGAAGCTTTTTGGTTTGATGTAGTCCCACTTGTTTATTTTTGGTTTTGTTTCCCTTACCTTTGGGATCAAATTCACAAAAATACCTCTGAAGTTGATGTCCAAAAGCTTAGTGCCTGTGTTTTCTTTTATGTATTTTACTGTTTCAAGACTGGCATCATTTAATCAATTTTTAATTAATTTTATGTATGGTGTAAGATAGTAGTCTAGTTTCATTATTTTACAAATGGCTGCCCAGTTTTTTCAACACAATTTATTGAAGATATTTTCCTTTCTCTATTGTATATTCTTGGCTCTTTCATTAACCATCTTTGTGAAAAAACGGCATTGGGATTTTGGCATAGATTGCACTGAATCTGTAGATTGCCTTAGGGAATATAGTCATTTTAACAACATTAATTCTTCCAATTCATGAACACAAAATAACTTTCCATTTTCTTGTGTTTTCTTAAATTTCAACAGTATTTTGTAGTTTTCAGGGCACAGGTCTTTCACCTCTTTTCGTTAAATTTATTCCTATGTATTTTATTCTTTTTGTTGCAAAAAAATGGATTACTTTCATCTTTCTGATAGTTTGTTATTAGTATATAGAAATGCAACAGATCATTGCATATTGATTTGGTATCCTGTAACTTTACTGTATTTGTTTATTTCTCATAGCTTTTTTAGTGGAGTCTTTATGGTTTTCTATGGGTAAAATCATGTCATCTGCAAGTAGTGACAGTTTTTTCCAATTTGGATGCCTTTGTTTTCGATTTTTTTCAAGCTGGAATGTGAAGCTCTTTTTAATTATAGTATAATTGTCATACACCATTGTATTAAGTGTCAGGTGTACAACATAGTGATTTGACATTTATATACCATACAAAGTGATTACCAAAAGAAGACTGGTAAGCATCTGTCACCACACACAGTTATTGTGATATTATTTACTGGATTCCTTATGCTGTACATTATATCCCTGTGACTTATTTATAAATTTGTACCTCTTAAACCCCTTCACTGTTTTGCCCATCCATCATTGCCCAACCCTCTGACAACTGTCAGTTTGTATTCTATATGAATATGTTTTGTTTTGTTTGTTCATTTATTTAGTTTTTTAGATTGCACATATAAGTGAAATGATACAGTATTTGTCTTTCTCTGATTTATTTTGCTTAGCATAATACTCTTTAGGTTTAGTCATGTTGTTGAAATGGCAAGATTTCATTATTTTTTATGGCTGAGGAATATTACATTACATTTTACACACACACACACACACACACACACACACACACACACGAGGCCCGGTGCACGAAATTTGTGCACAGGGGTGTGTGTCCCTCAGCCCAGCCTGCACCCTCACCGATCTGGGACCCCTCGAGGGATGCCCGACTACCCAGTAGGATCAGGCCTAAATAGGCAGTCAGACATCCTCTCACAATCCAGGACTGCTGGCTCCCAACTGCTCACCTGCCTGCCTTCCTGATTGCCCCTAACTGCTTCTGCCTGCCAGCCTGATCACCCCCTAACTACCAGCATGATTGATGTTTAACTGCTCCCCTGCCAGCCTGATTGGCCCTAACTACCCTCCCCTGAAGTTCTGATTGCCCACAACTGCCCTCCCTTGCAGGACTGATCCCTCCCAACTGCCTTCCCCTGCTGGCCATCTTATGGTGGCTATTTTGTTGCAGCCATCTTGTGTCTATATAGGGGCAGCCATCTTGTGTGTTGGAGTGATGGTCAATTTGCATATTACTCATTTATTAGATAGGATAGAGGCCTGGTACATGGGGGGTGGGGGGGAGCTGGTTTGCCCTGAAGGGTGTCCTGGATCAGGGTGGGGGTTCCCTTGGAGCATGGGCCGGCCTAGGCAACAGGCCTGTGGTAGTTTGCAGGTCAGCCACACACCCCCAGGATATATACTATCTAATAAAAGAGAAACATGCAAATTGACTATACCTCCGTTACACCCACAAGCCACGCCAACCAGCCAATCAGGAATGAGTATGCAAATTAACCCAACTAATATAGCAGTGGCCATGGAGCGAACAGGAGACTTGGGTTTCCCCAGCAATGAAGGAAGCCAAGCTTCCCGTACACTCTGGCCAGCCCTGGTATCCACTCAAGGCTACAAGTTTCAACTATAGGAGATAAATAAATCCCAACAAAAATGGTGGCAGCCACGGAGTTGGAGAGAGCAGGACACTTGGGTTTCCCTGGCAATGGAGGAAGCTAAGCTTTCCTCACACTCTGGCCTGCCCTGGCCTCCCTGGCCTCTGCTCAATGCTACAAAGTTTCAATTATAGAAGATAAATAAATCCCAGATATAAAGGCCTCCACTTGGGTTGCTCAGGGGCATGGCTGGCCTGCAAACCACCACAGGACCCTCACCCAGGCCATCCCACATCCCAAAGGAGCCCCCACCCTGATCCAGGACATCCTTCAGGGCAAACCAGCCAGCCCCCACCCATGCACCAAGCCTCTATCTTATCAAATAAAAATATAATATGCAAATTACTCCAACACACAAGATGGCTGCACCCATGTGGACACAAGATGGCCATCACAAGATGGCCAGCAGGGGAGAGCAGTTGGGAGTGACCAGGTCTGCAAGGGAGGGCAGTTGGGGGTGATCAAGCCTGAGGGGAGCACAGTTAGGGGTGACCAGGCCAGCAGAGAAAGGAAGTTGAGGGCGACTTGGTCTGCAGGGAAGGGCAGTTGGGGGACCCAGTCCTGCAGAGGAGAGCAGTTGGGAGGACCAGACCTTCAAGGGAGGGCAGTTAGGGTTGACCAGGCCTTCAGGGGAGGGCATTTAGAGGCAATCAGGCTGGCAGAGACCTGTTAAGCATCAATCACGCTGGCAGGGGAGTGTTTAGGGGGTGATCAGGCTGGCAGGCAGAAGCAGTTAGGGGCAATCAGGAAGGCAGGCAGGTGAGCAGTTGGGTGCCAGCAGTCCTGGATTGTGAGAGGGACATCTGACTGGATCAGGCCTAAAAGGGCAGTCAGACATCCCTCGAGGGGTTCCAGATCAGTGAAGGTGCAGGCTGGGCTGAGGGACATACACTCCTGTGCATGAATTTCATGCACCAAGTCTCTAGTATATATATATAATAATTTCTTAATTCATTCACTTATGGATTGACACTTAGGTTACTTCCTTATCATGGCTAATGTAAATAATGCTGCAGTGAGTACTTTGCCAGAGATTGAAACTATAAAGAAGAACCAAATTTTTGGAGCTAAAAAACTCAATGAGATGAAGGATGCATTGGAAACAGAGCAGACCATATAGAAGAGAGAATTAGTAAGGGCAACAAATTTTTTGGATCTGAGACCAAAAGTACAAGGAACAAAAGCAAAAATCAATCATTCATTTATGAGATATATATATCCAAAATATATAAAGAACATATATAATAAAAAATATAAGTAATAAGTTGGCAGAGGTTATGGAGAAAAGGAACCCTTGTGCATTGCTGGTGGGAATGTAAATTAATTCAACTTTAGCTGGTGTGGTTCAGTTAATAGAGTATAGGGCTACAGACCAAAGGGTCCTGGGTTCTATTCCAGTCAAGGGCACATGCTGAAGTTGTGGGCTCCATCCCCAGTAAGGGGTGTGCAGAAAGCAGCCAGTCAATGATTCTCTCTCATCGTTGATGTTTCTCTCTCTTCCTCTTCCTTCCTCTCTAAAATCAATAAATATATTAAAAAAATAAATTAGTTCAGCCACCATGGAAAACAGTATGGAAGTGTCTCAAAAAATAAACAGTATTTTATCATGTGATCCAGCAATCTCACTTCTGGGTATGTATCCAAGAAAAATTAAATCAGGATATCAAAAGGATATCTGCACTTCCATATTCATTGACAGCATTATTTACAATAGCCAAGATATGGAAACAACCTAAGTATCTGTCAACAGATGAATGGATAAAGAATACATATACACAATGGAATATTGGACAGCTATGAGAAGGAAATCCTGCCATTTGTGACTGCATGGACAAAACTTGAAGACACTATGCTAAGTGAGGTAAATCAGACTAAGAAGTCAAATACCGTGTGCTATCACCTATCTGTGGAATCTAAAATAGCTGAACTCATTAAAAAGGGGTAGAATGGTGCTTATCAGATGCTGGGGGTGGATGAATTGGAGAGATCTTGTTTAAGGGTACAAACTTGCAACTAGAAGATGAAGTTCTGGAGATCTAATGCACAGCATAGAGATTATAGTTAATATTGTTCAAAGTTGCTAAGAGATTAGATCTTAATTGTCCTCACCACAAAGATACATGTTCACTAATGCTACTGTAGTAATCTTACTGCAATGTATAAATGTATCAAATCAGCAATGTACACCTTAACCTTATCGAATGTTATGTGTTAATGACATTTTTTAAACCCAAGCAATTAAAGATTAAATGTGAGAACAGAGGGCCCCTTCATAGATTTGGGCCTCGTTATAACCAATAGTCAGAGAGTAGACAAGATAAAACACATGGAAGTTAGAGAAGCAGAACTGCGGTGGCATTTTAATGCCTTGCCAAGGCAAGTCTACTACACTGAGTCAAGGCCCTGGTTTGGAAAACTCAGGAAGACATTTGGGTAGAGTCCCCTGAAAGCAGCTCTGCAGACCCCCTAAACCCTCAGAATTTAAAGAGATGGCCTAGTAAGAATTAGCAATTTCCACTAACAGACTGTGTCACTGAGGCCATCAGGAATGTGTTGCGTAGTACACCAGCACCATTGAGAAGTTCCAGCTGTTTGCAATAAGTGTCATTAATTTTCATGTCCTTCTTCTGGACAGAATTTCTTGAGCTGAAAACCCCTTAATTTAGGGTAGTAAACTGGTTTTCTGAAAGGAAGGATATTAATATTACCAGCACTGTTGAAGAAAGGTGGTCCAAACAGCAGCCCAGGGCCTCCAATGAGCAAGTTTTGTCCTCCCAGTTGAATTCTCTGCCTTAGAAGCTGCTAGATGTGTTGTTTCTGACAATCAGGATAGCTCTGAGAAACTGGTGGCCACTTTTCATGTCCTATACCTTTCTCTCCCAAGATTTTCCCTTTTACCTTCTTAACGTACTTCTTAAACTTCTGAGCCTTGATGATTATTGCCCAGGCTTCATGAACTTTGCTGCCAAATGATTTGGGTCAAAAGTTGATGACATTAAGCCCTTTCAAGTTACTTGAGCTCTCCAGGAAGCAAACACCGAGGTGGAGTTTGGAGTGTGATAAGTTTCTTGAGAGCAATGCCTATGAAAGAAAAAGAGTGGCCGAAACTGGTTTGGCTCAGTGGATAGAGCGTCGGCCTGCAGACTGAAGGGTCCCAGGTTCGATTCCGGTCAGGGGCATGTATCCTGGTTGCGGGCACACCCCCAGTGGGGGGTGTGCAGGAGGCGATTGATCGATGTCTCTCTCTCATCGATGATTCTAACTCTCCCTCTCCCTTTCTCTCTGTAAAAAAAAAAAAAAGAAAGAAAAGAAAAAGAGTTCACACAAGGTTGAATAGGAGTATTAATTTCATATTGCTGCTATAATAAATTATCTCAAGCTTAATAGCTTAAGATATAACCTTCATAACTGTATCGTAGTGAATTTAAGTCCAAAATGGGTTTCTCAGAGCTAAAAATCTAAGTATCAGTAGGCTACATTCCTATCCCTTTCTTTTCTTTATCCAGCTTCTAAGAGGCAACCCACATTCCTGGACTTATGGCCACACATTCTGACCTCTACTATTTCTCCTTTTTACTGATTCCTCTCTTCCCCTTACAAGGACCCATGTGATTACATTGGGTTGACCACATCATCCAGATAACCTCCCATCTCAAGATCCTCAACTTAATCACATCTGCAAATCTCTTTTGCCATGTATGGTAATGTTCCTAGGTTCATGGGCTTAGGTTCTAGACATTTTCAGGGGGTATTATTCTTTCTGCCACAGCAGGGAAAGAAGACTTCAGGTAGCTACGCATATCTGGCATGTGTCAAAGGGAAGCAGGGAGAGAATTGGGCAGGGATGGGAGAGTCTCCACTGTATGCAGATCTAAGTTTTAGTTAACTGCAAGTTAAAGACTGTTGTTAACAGGATCACACATTTGGGCGGAAATAGATGTTAGTTCTAACCGCCAAGCTCAGTCAGTCATTGGCTACAGGCTGCTCAAAAAGACCATGCCTTTGCTCAAAAGCTGAGGTGGCTCCTGAAGGACCAACCTCTGGAGGTTGTCCATCATCATTACTCCCAACAGCTGAATGGGATGTTCTTGAAGGGAGATTTATGCAGAATATTTTCATGGCCATATTTGTCTTTGAGAACTGTACAAGGTGACAGGTAGACAGAGATATAAAACATCAGAAGGGCTATCCTAGGCTAGATTTGTTACTTCTGGCATGGACAAGTTACTCAGCATCAATAGCAAAAAAGGGATTGCTGCTACTCCAGATACTTACTCTATAAAAATACTGGCACAGAGAACAAGGTTATAGTTGTAAGTTTGTTCATTGCACCATTTTTCATTGCCAAGATGCTGGACAACACTATATGTCTATCAATAAAGAGAAGATTAAATAAATCATGGTTAATTTATACTATAGAATATTGGGCATACATTAAGGAGTGAGAAGATATTTATTGAAGAATGACCATGATATATTGAGTACAAAGGGAAATGTAAAACATGTACATTATGATGAAATTCTTTTTTTTAATATATTTTATTGATTTTTCATAGAAAGGAAGGGAGAGGGATAGAAAGTCAGAAACATCGATGAGAGAGACATCGATCAGCCGCCTCCTGCACACCCCCTACTGGAGATGTGCCCGCAAGCAAGGTACATGCCCCCGACGGGAATCGAACCCGGGACCTTTCAGTCCGCAGGCCGACGCTCTATCCACTGAGTCAAACCGGTCTCGGCTATGATGAAATTCTTATAAAATAATGTGCTTCTATAATCCTTTGTGTTCATTTATATTTGTTCAGCCTTTTGAAGCATGATCGTATGTGACTTTGACAGTGAACACCTGTTAAGTGGGATGGGAGGTGGATAGTGAGAAAGGAGGGACTTTGAATCTCAAAAGATAAATATATAAGGCTTTCCTATAGGGAAGATATTGCTCTTCTAATTCTGAACTTACATTATAAAGAAATAGAAACTTAAGTCTAATTTGCCAGAAATATTCACATTCTAAAGTATGTTTTCAGCTAGGAGGATAACATGTTGTATGTTTAACTATTCAACTCTAATTATTGGAGAAATAAATAAATATGATTCACCTGGTTGTAATCTTGGCATAATTCCCTATTTTCTTATGAGATGGTGGCTCAGCAGAATTATGAATTTTCAACTGCATTTCTTGAGCAGTCATCACTGTAAGTTTCCCAGGATGACCACAAGATGGCAGAAAAGTCTAAATCATAGGACAGCCAACACTAAAGCTCAGGTCTTTAAGAAATCAACCAAAGGACTTGTATGCATGCATATAAGCATAATCCATGGACAGTAGGTGGGGGTGAAGGCATGTGTTGGGGCATGGAATTGCCAAGGAGAATTCAATGGGGAAAAAAGGAGACTTATGTAATACTTTAAACAATAAATAATTTAAATTTTAGAAAATTTCTTAAGATTGTATAATTCATTCTCTCCCCTTGAGTGGTTTAAACTACTGTAGTTAGGGAAATTTTTTTTAGTCTTGAAAGTTACATCAGATACTAAACAATACATGTCAGCCAGTATTCAACTAGAGAAACAAAATCAGTAGAAGATATATATCAAAATACTGATTGGAGGAATTGGGTTGTACAATTGTGGGGTTGATAAGGCAAAATCCACAATCTGTAAGGCAGGCTGTTAGGAAGGCTAGGCTTGAACTATCAAGCATGGCTAATTCTGTCCTCAGGCAGAATTTCATCTTCACAGAAGCCTCAGCTCTGCTCTTAAATCCTTTAAACTCAATCAGGCCCCTAAAGTTATCTAAAACAATCTCCCTTACTTAAAACAACTGACTATGGGAAAACCAAGAAGGTGGCATAGGTGAACATCTAAACTCCTGCCTTGCACAACAATTTCAAAACTACAGCTAAAAGACAGAATGGACATCATCCAGAACCACAGGAAAGCTGGCTGAGTGGAAATTCTACAACTATAAGGAAAGAGAGAGAGGCTCACGGAGACTCAGAGGAACTGCAAAAAGTTGAGGTATGGAGACACACACATGGAGAGGACGGGCAGCGGAGTGCCTGGCTGGCTTCCTCTACTGGGAGGGAGACAAACTCCCCACTGCACTGAACCCCAGTTCCGGGCAAGATTCATATGAGGGGAGTCTGGACTGTCATGAAAAGGGGGGAGGAGTGCACAGAAACTTAGGGGAGCCATGAAACACAAAGGTCTGGAGGCACACGTGCACAAGAGCATGCAGAGAGGACTGACTGCTGATTGTGCTGCTGGCTTTCTCTAGCAGATGAAGACAGAACCTCCTAACTGTGAACTCCCACTCCGACTGCACTGAACCCCAGTTTCCAGTGAGATCCTAGGGACCCAGACTCATATGGGTCTCCGGAGCACATAGAAACTCAAGGGATCCATGAAAGGCAGAGGCCTGGAGGCGTGCACATAAGTTCACACAGAGAGGGCTGTAGTAATTACCAAGGGACATAGACCCAGGGGCCTCATAGGGCAAGGCTGACGGGAAGCCAAGGCTGTCTGCTCAGCCCTGAGACTCCATCCAACCTAAGCCGAGCACAGAGGCTTTTGCAATTTTGCAAGTCATTTCATAAGGCTATCTCCAGCACAGAAGTTCTCCTGGCATAGACACAGCTGATCCGCACAGCCAAATGGTTTGGAGGTCAATTCCCCCCAGTGATACCAACAACAATCAAAACTTAACTACAATAAGACTGTTCACACAGTCCACAGAGGGGTGCAACAAGAGAGTCCACATCAGGTAACTGGGGAGGCGGAGCTACTGGGCCATATAGGACAACTAGCAAACAAAGCTACTCTACCAACTCAGGGAAGCAACGAAAATGCAGAGACAAAGGAACAGATCACAAATGAAAGAAATGGAGGAAAACTATCAACTGAATATAGAGTTCAAAACCACAGTTATAAGGTTTTTCAAGAATTTCCTAGAAAAGGTCAATAAATTTAAGGAGACCCTCGAGGATATGAAAAAAGGACCAACTAGAAATTCAACATACATTGACTGAAATAAAAAATATTATACAGAGACCTAACAGCAGACTAGAGGAATGTAAGAATCAAGTCAAAGATTTGAAATACAAAGAAGCAGAAAACATCAGAATTGTGGGGATACCAGAAGAAGAGCGAGAACAAAATACTGAAAACCTATTTAAAGAAATAATGACAGAAAACTTCTCCCACCTGGTGAAAGAAAGACTTACAAGTCCAGGAAGTGCACAGAACCCCAAACAAAAGGAATCCAAAGGGGACCTCACCAAGACACACCATAATTAAAATGCCAAGAGCAAAAGACAAAGAGAATATTAAAAGCAACAAGAGAAAAAAAGTTAATTACTTAAAAGGGAGCACCCATACAATTGTCAGCTAATTTCTCAACAGAAACTATGCAGGCCAGACAGGAGTGGCAAAAAATATTCAAAGTGATGAATAGTAAGAACTTATAACCAAGATTCCTCTACCCAGAATTGAAGGTCAGATAAAGAGCTTCACAGATAAGAAAAAGCTAAAGGAGTTCATCAACATCAAACCAGTATTATATGAAATGCTGAAAGGTACTCTTTAAGAAGAGGAAAAAGAAGAAAAGGCAAAGATAAAAATTATGAACAACAAATAGATATCTATTAACAAGTGAATCTAAAAATCAAGTGAATAAAAAATCTGATGGACAGAATAAACTGGTGAGTACAATAGAATCACAGGCATAGAAAGGGAGAAGACTAACAATTCTCAGGGGGAATGGGGTGAGGGGGTGAGGGAAAAAACTGGACAAAAATCATACACCTATAGATGAGGACAAGGGGGGGGAGGTGAGGGCAGAGAGTGGGGTGGGAACCAGGTGGAGGGGAGCTATCGGGGAGGGGAGAGAAACAATTGTAATAATCTGAACAATAAAGATTAAATTTAAAAAAACCTTATTATAAATTAAAAAAAATAAGATAAAAAAATAAAACAACTAACTATGAACTTTAATTACATCAACAAAACACCTTTACAGAAACACCAAGGTTAATGTTGGACTGAATAACTGGGGACTGTAGCTTGATCAAATTGACACATCAAAAGACAACCACAGCCGGTGTTGCCCAGTGGTTGAGCATTGACCTATGAACAAGGAGGTCATGGTTTGATTCCCAGTAGGAGGGGTACAGGAGGCAGTTGATCGATGATTCTCTCTCATCACTTGATGTTTTTCTCTCTCTCTCCCTTCCTCTCTGAAATAAATAAAAATATATTTTTCTAAAATGACAACCACAGTCTATTCTGTGTTAACTTGGCAGCCCATACACTTTAAACCATCCTTAATCTCAAGTGACATCACCAAATTACAAGATAAGTGACCCCAGTCTCTGTCCCCCAACAAAGATCAATAATTACACAGTTATCCACGAGCAAAAAAAACTCTGGGAAAGTTCTGGAATCCACATAAGAAATAAGCAATACAACAAAAATCCTGAGAGTAACTGCACAAAAAGAGAAGGATGATGACTCTATCATCCCATCCTCCAAACAGTAATTGCTTGATGCTAATGGGAAATTCCCCATGGTCATTGCAGCATTATTCAGAATAGCCAAGACATGGAAACAACCCACACGTCCATCAATGGATGAATAGATAAAAATGCGAGATACATACAACAAGATATTCTTCACCATGAAAAGGTAAATTCTGTCATTTTTAACAACATGGGTAAAACTTGAGGGCATTGTGCTAAGTGAAATAAGTCAGACAAAGAAAGACAAATGCTATATGATCTCATATGTGGAATCTTAAAAAGCCAAACTCATAAAAACAGAAAGTGGGGTAGTGGTTACCAGAGGATAAAGGAAGGGAAGTGTTGATCAAAGGGTAAAAGTTCTAGTTATAAGTCTGGAGTATATAATGTGTACATAGTGATTATAGTTAATACTAGAGGTCCACTCAGCCTGGCCTCGGGATCAGGCTGAAACTGGCTCTCCAGCATCCCCTGAGGGGTCCCAGATTGTGAGAGGGTGCAGGCCAGGCAGAGGGACCCCACCGGTGTGTGATCAGAACCAGGGAGGTACACAGAAGTTTGGCCAGCCAGAGTGGGACTGCAGGAGGGCTCCAGGGCATGTCCAGCCCATCTCACTCAGTCTCGATGGGCTGGACCCCAGCATCAAGCTAACCTACCAGTCAGAACATCTGCCCCTAATGGTCAGTGCATATCATAGCGACTAGTTGGCCAGTCGCCCTCTGGTGGTCAATGCACATCATAGCAAGCAGTTGAGCAGCCTTAGCATATCATTAGCATATTACACTTTGAATGGTTGAACGGGCGACCAGAATATTGGAGACTTAGCATATTAGGCTTTTACAGGACACTAGAGGCCTAGTGCATGAATTCTTGCATGGGTGGAGGGGCCATAGGGGGGAGGGACCGCAGGCAGTTGGCCTGCTAGCCCTGCCCCCAATCAGAGTGTTAGGGGCCCATCAGGGGCAGGGCCAGCCCAGGAGAGGCCCAATTGGGGACCAGATCAGGCTGGTTGGCTGCCACAGTGTGCATCATAGCCACTGGTCGTTCGAGTCATTCTGGTCATACCACCGTTCTGGTTGCTGGGCTCTTATATATATAGATGTTTAGTTAGCCAATATCAATAGATTCAATCTGATACAACTCTATATTCTTGCCATTATAATCCCACACCCTTAAGATACATTTCTATATTCTCCTTAGAGCAGTGGTTCTTAATTTTTCTAATGCTGTGACCCTTTAATACAATTCCTCATGTTGTGGTGACCTCCAACCATCAAATTATTTTCGTTGCTACTTCACAACTGTAATTTTGCTAGTGTTATTAATTGTAATGTAAATATCTGTGTTTTCCAATGGTCTCAGGTGACTCTGCTAGTGGTTCTCAACCTGTGGGTTGCAACCCACAGGTTGAGAACCGCTGCTGTAGAGCCTAAGACCATCAGAAAACACATACATTTATATTACAATTCATTAACAATAACAAAATTACAGTTGTGAAGTAGCAACAAAAATAATTTTATGGTTGGGGTCACCACAACATGAGGAACTATATTAAAGTGTTGCAGCATGAGAAAGGTTGAGAACCCCTGCCTTAGAGTATGAGTTGCAAAAGCATGCAGTTACGTTTGTGTATAGTATACCTCTTTATGGATCACCCTTTGTACCTCACCCTTTGGGAGTTCCTGAGTCTTTAGTCAAGTCTCTTTCTACGTTTAGTAAGCAGAGAAGTGGTAGAGCTAGAAACTAAGGAGAATCGGCAGTGCCTCGCAAGGTGACTCCCTCAAGCAAAGAAGCACCAACCTTCTTAGGCAGGGCTGTGGAAGGGCTTCTACCAGCAGAGAAGACTGGGCAGAATTTATGGGTTGGATATCCCTGGTTTGTTAGGATCGGCCCAAATGTCCCCATACCAATATTTAGAATCCCATTCCTTATCAATATTCATACAGGGATGGGAAACCTTTTTTCTTCCAGGGCTATTTACACCATTTGGGGCCATACAAAATTATCAACTTATACATTAGCCTGCTATATTTGGTCAAACATTTAACTCATCCCTAATGCCTTGGCAGAGCAGACCAAATGATTTCTCGGGCCAGACGGTTCCCACCCCTGCCTTAACAGAAGAGATACTATATTATAGGGAATTCTGTTTGCAAGGGGATTCAACCACTTATAGGTTGTGACTCTGAGCTGTGTTTCAGAAGTCTTAGCCTTGCAGTTACAGCAGATGAAGGCTTCTTTTAGGACATACATGAAAGTTTTCAGGTTGTTTTATACAAAACTTTGATTGGGAATTTGAGTTCCTAAGCTCATTGTTTTCTTTTCCTTTCTCCAGGGCCATCAGAATGATCTAGCCAACCCTCTTACACTTCTTCATTAGACCAAAATGTGCTATAATAGCAAATACCTGCTCTTCCAGGACCTCACTCTCCATGTGTAATTGACTAGGAATATTTAGAGGTACTAGTTAGCCATGACTGGAGCTGGCAAGGCAAGTTCAACATCCACAGGGAAGGCTGTCAGGAAGGGCAGACGAAAACTCAGGTACAGCTGAAACTGCTGTCCAGGGGTAGAATTTCTCCACCAGAGAAGCCCCAACTTTGCTCCTGAAGGCCTTTCAATAAATTGAATTAGGCTTATCAGATTGTCCAAAATAATGTCGCTTACTTAAAAATCAACTTATTGTGGATTTAATTATATGTCACCTTTACAACATCTAGATAAGTGTTTTATTGAATAACTTAGGATTGTAGCCTAACCAGGTGAGCACATAAAAAACCACCATCATTGAAGAATTATTAGAGAAAAGTCAGTTTTTCTAATACCACATAAATGAAATGCACCCTTTAATGACTGGGCAAGTTCAAAGTCAGAAATTTGTTGTATGGTATTGAGCCAAGTTTGCAGAGGATAAGAAGTAGGAAGGAAATCCTATCTAATAAAAGAGAAACATGCAAATTGACCGTACCTCCGCTATGTCCACAAGCCACACCTACCAGCCAGTCAGGAGCGAGTATGCAAATTAACCAAAGATGAGGGTTAATTTGCATGTCCTAATGCAGATCAAAGACTGAGGATAGCATAGAAGGAAGCCAAACGCTGCAGAAGGGAGGGAAGCTGTGGAGAAGCAAGCAAGTGGGGCGTGGAGAAGGGAAGGAAGCAAGGCAGGGCAGGAAGCAGGCAGGGCTACAGAGAAGGGAAAGAAGCAGGCGGGACAGTGGAGACCACTACAGGAAGCCCTATTCTTGCAGGAATCTTCCTGCAATGGGCCTCTAGTAGAAAAAATAAGTACCATTTTTGGGTTTCAGTCAGAGAGGAGGGAAAGGACAATAGCTAGGGGGTGGGGGTGAGATCAAGGGTGATACTCTCAGATGGGAAAGAGACTATCTTATTTATGGAGTGAGAAAGTGCCACAGGGGGCAAGGTGGAAGCTTGAAGACCTGAAGAGAATGCATAATTGATAAAGTCTACTGTTAGGTAGAAGGTGTTGATTAAGAACACTAGAAAACTTGGCCTTGAAACCAAGATATCTTCTGAGATTAGAGGAAAGAAGAGAAGAAAGGAAACAAATGTAGGTAAGTTTATCCAGGGATGCAATGAGTGGAGAAGACACAAGGAAACTGAACAGGAGAGATGGTAAGCAGAGTTTTGAAGTTGTTGCTAAGGAAGATAAGCAAGGAAATGGACTATAGTCATTCCTAATTGGTTTACTGAACTAGTCTGAACTCTGGAGTACAGAATTGGATATTGTTACTTTCTTTTACTCTCTGACCTCAATCATGCTGTGTCCAATCATTCTTTTCCTAGATGACCCTACAACTTTTTGTAATAACTTAAAGCAACCTGACTAGATCCAGTCCAGT
Organism: Lasiurus cinereus; assembly: GCA_011751065.1. Lineage (NCBI taxonomy): Eukaryota > Metazoa > Chordata > Mammalia > Chiroptera > Vespertilionidae > Lasiurus > Lasiurus cinereus. Next base: position 42,886,496 of record JAAGEH010002528.1, on the reverse strand, counting down.
TTAAAACTCACATCACCAGGTCAGGTTTGAGATGAGGATAGGGAAGGTGGTGGGATATAGGGTCTAGCCTCTGGTGGTGGAGTATTAAGTATGTTTATACTTTTCTTTCCTCCTCTGGTATAAGATCCTCAGTGGAGAGTCAAGAGAAGGAGTTAAGATATGAAGAACAGACATCTTTCTGCTCAGTTGGACCCATGGTTACAATCCTGTGCACGTATTTCTGCTGCCTTTTTTGGGAGCCATATCACCGAGCTCTTTAGAATAACTTATGGCACAGTCCCCAGTCACAGGTCATCTGACTCCAGAGATACCTCCCCTTAATTCCCAGCCACATTTTTGTTCCCAGTCATATTTTACCCTGTTCTTTCTCTAGATCCAGCCTATCCCATCCTTCAGGAACTATACTGTTCTTCAGGGGCCAGGCTAGTGAATTAAATAGAGCATGATGGGGACAATCAACCCTGCATCACTTAGCTGTGGCACTTATTTTCACCATTGGAAGGGTTTACAGCATTTTCTATTTGGCTTGTAGGCACAAGCTATCATAGTGGAGAAGCCCAAGAACTCAATGTAGGGTTGCTCCAAATGCCAAGTGTCAATTCCAGTATATTCAGGAACTAGGGACATGATCACTAGGCTGATCCAGGGACAAAATGGAACCCTAATAAGCTGAGCCTTGGCCAGGACGATGATGACAGGAAGCCATGACAACACTGAGTCTCCAATGTCAATGGACCTTAGCCAAAATACATATAAGGACTATTTATCTGATACTTGTCAAACATGCTATGCATTACATCAGCTAATGCATTTTCTTCTACTAACACACATTCATCAGAAAAACCACTTAATAATTGGGATATTGTCATAGGGCTGTGCTCCACCTATCACCAATGACAAGGTCTTCATGGCCAGGTGGACAGTGAGTAATTCAGCCTAAATTGAAACCCATATTATCACCTGCTTTCTTGGACCACTCCTGACACCAACATTCTCAGGTGGGTTTGTCTAGACAGATGATGAGAAAGAATTTAGTGTGCAGGGTATTAGGGATGAACGCTTATGGAAGGGCAGGGTAAATACTAGAATTAGTCAGAGGGAAAAGTCAAACTGCAATGGAGACCTTTAAAAAACCTCAGCCAGCTCTGTGGCTGGGACACTGTTGGCATGGTGGTCTTGGCAGGCCCAGTCTAGCCGCTCCTGTCCCTGAACCCGCAGGAGGACGCCAAGTTTCACAAGGAGGTGGCTCAGGCCAGCAGGCATGCAACTAAAAAACAGAAACAAGAAAAAGAAAACTTACTCCTGGAGTTATTTATGTGGGCCACCTACCTCTAGCACTTAAGAAACTCAGCTCCCAAGCATATTTCTCCCAGTTTGGCACTGTTATGAGATTCAGGCTGTCCAGAAGTAAAAGGACTAAATAGCAGAGGCTATGTCTTTGTGGAATTTGAACCTGAAGATGTTGCCAAGAGAGTTGCTGAAACAATGAACAACTCCTTTTCTGGTAAAAGACTCTTGAAGTGTCATTTTATGCTACCTGAGAAAATATATGAGGAAGTTTTTAGAGAGTGGCATCTTCCATTTAAGAATCCATCTTAGCTGAAACCGGTTTGGCTCAGTGGATAGAGCGTCGGTCTGGGAACTGAAAGGTCCCAGGTTCGATTCCGGTCAAGGGCATGTACCTTGGTTGTGGGCACATCCCCAGTAGGGGGTGTGCAGGAGGCGGCTGATCGATGTCTCTCTCTCATTGATGTTTCTAACTCTCTATCCTTCTCCCTTCCTCTCTGTAAAATATCAATAAAATATATTTAAAAAAAGAATCCATCTTACCCAGCAGTGAAACTGTATAATCAGAACTGGACATTTGTTTAAAAGCTGTAGATGGAGGATTGATTTAAAAAGAAAGAAAAATTACTCAGGAAGAGACTACTAAGAAGGGAATTATGATTTTCCTTCATTGGTAAATATTCCTTCAGAAAATATATTCTTTGTTTTTATTCTTGGATGTGGACTTTGTACCTCAGTAGCTGTAACATAACTATGATTTTCTCTATAAAGTATCTTGCTCAGTGCTTACCACAAACTAGGGTTTGACTAAATTTCTGAGGCACTGCATTCCAAATTCTTCCTAAAGTGTGTCAGACCAGATTCAAAAATCAACATTGTAAGGAAAAAGAAATTTCAAAAAGGAGTTAGATTTTCATGATCTGTTTTAAATTAATGAAGTTAAACCACTATTTAAGCAAAACTCTAATGCTATCAAAAGTGTCTTTACCAGAATTAAGTGAAGTTTGGTATTTTATGGTATCGGTAAACATGAAGACTATAAATTGGCCATCCTTTTTGTGCCATTCTAGTTAAAATTTTGTTTCTTATTCTTTTAAATTGGAAATAAAAGTGCATATCGGGAGTGGGGGGGGAAACACCTTAGCCAGTCCCACTGAGAGTTCTACAGGATATACGACTCCAAATTCTCCCACAGTGGATCCAAATGTCCTTTATACTTGCAATACAGTAAATGCTTAGATGTGGAAGGGTTATACCTTAGAGTGGTATGTCTCTGCAGCTAGGGCACACTTGAAAAAGCAGACAGCTGGAGATTAACTGATAGTATCCCCAGTAGCTAGAACTAGTCATTCCAAACATCCTATTATTGATCTTAATAGCACAATAACAATCACCCTGATCCCCGATATGGCTAGACAAGTTGTTCCTACAGGAACTTGGGGACCTGTCCCACCAGGAATATCAGGTTTAGTCCTAGGAAAGAGAAAATATGCTAAAAGAACTATTTTCCTAAAGTCATAGATTCAGAATATAAGGGAGAAATCAAAATAATTTTAGAATGCAAACATATTATGCAAATTACTCCAGGACAAAAAAAAAATTGCTCAGCTCCTGCTTTTACTTTATAATCAGCAAGGTGAAGTTATAAATAAGAACAGGACACAAGAATTTAGAAGCTTGCATATATAGTGGATACAGGAAATTAATAAGATCTATCCTATGATTAATGTAAGAATAGAGGAAAAAGTGTTTAAAGGATTAGTAGACACTGGAGCAGATATGAGTGTCATCAGTCAAGAATTCTGGCCTCTAAGTTGGTCCATGGTAGAAGCTATGGGCTCTATCACGGGTGTTGGAATTCCTGATAACATGCAACACAGCGCTGCAGTGTTAAGGGGAAAGATGATAAAGTACAAACAGGATGGTTTCAGCCCTATAAACAGCCCTATATAGTCTCTGGGATTGCAGTTATTTTATGAGGCCGAGATGTTTTAGAAAGTTTACAAACTTGTATTATTACCAGCAAGGGACAAGAGTTAAGAACTCAAATGGGATATCAAGCTGGTCAAGGTTTAGGAAAAGATAATCAGGAGATTAAAGAACCCATTCAGGCCAAAGGAAACACAGGAAAACAAGGATTAGAATACAGACCTTTTTAGGAGTGGTCACTGCTCAATCTCCTCATCCCCATGCTGAGCCTATACAATGAAAAGATGATTGGCCTAATGTATTTACCTACCCCTACATGAGTGGATCAGTGGCCATTAACCAAGGAGAAATTAAATCATATTCATAAATTAATACAGGAACAAGTAGAGGCTGGTCATATAGAACTTTCCAATAGTCCTTGGAATACTCCTATATTTACAATACCTAAAAAGGCAGCAGGAAAATGGCAATTGTTACATGATCTTAGAGCCATTAACACTACTATGCATACCATTGAGCTTTACAGCCTAGACTCCCAGCACCTTCACAAATCTCTCTAGATTGGCCTCTTATAGTAGTAGATCTCAAGAATTTCTTCTTCACCATTCCCTTGGCACTGCAAGATAAAGATTTGCCTTTTCAATGCCATCTATTAATAATATAGAGCCTATGAAAATATATCAATGGAAAGTTTTGCCTCAAGGAATGGCCCACAGCCCTACTTTATGTCAAAAATATGTAGCTCAAGCTATTTAGCCTTTAGGGGACAAATATTCCCAGTGTTATATTGTCCATTACATGGATGACTTGCTCCTAGTGAATCCATGGAAAGAACAAATTTTAGCAATGTTTTCTAAGTTAGAAAAGGAACATCCTAAATGGGGTTTAAAAACTGCTCCAGAGATCATTCCTTTCTGGTGGTGAACAACGCGGAGTAAGCATCATTGGAGTTTCCCCTGTTGCAGTCGTCATGTCTAAGTCTGAGTCTCCCAAAGAGCCGGAGCAGCTGCGGAAGCTCTTTATCGGAGGTTTGAGCTTTGAAATAACCGATGAGAGTCTGAGGAGCCATTTTGAGCTGTTGATTGCTAAATATAATAGTCTGATCATGATGCTGAATAAATGTGTCTTTAAAAAAAAAAAACTGCTCCAGAAAAAGTACAGAAAGAAATACCTTTTAAGTATCTAGGTACCATAATTGAAAACCAATATATTAGGCCTCAGAAGGTAGAAATAAGGAAATACTGCCTTAAAACCTTAAATGACTTTCATATATTATTAGAGGACATTAATTGGTTAAGACCTTATCTAAAAATCTCTACAGGAGAAATGACAAATTTATTTCATATACTTAGAGGTGACTCTAATCTTTCCTCGCCCCAAGTACTGAGACATGAAGCTAGGAAGGAGTTACTAAGAATTGAGCAGGCGATCTCCTTAACCCAAGTAGCACGAAGACTGCCTGAATTGCCTTTATTGGGACAGATTAATCCTACTGCAAATACTCCCAACTCTTGAATTGAATGGGTCCATCTAGGACATCAATCCTCTAAAACTGCAGTTACATATTTAGAACTTACAGCTCAGTTGACTTTTCAGCTTACAAAGCACTGCAGACAGCTTAGAGGACAAGAACCCCAATGTATTTACCTACCCCTTACTGGGAAGCAATTAGAAATGTTATTTCAAACTGATTTAAATTGGCAAATTGGACTGAGTGGATATTCAGGGGAACTTAGTTGTCATCTACTAAAAGACAAATTATTACAATTTTTATATTATACCAAAAAAATACTAGGCAGGAAACTAGTCCTGAAGCATTAACTGTTTTTACTGATGGATCATCAAATGGCAAAGCTGCTTATCATATAATGAATTTAGACGAGTCATCCAAACTAGTCATACTTCTGTACAAAGAACTAAGTTGGAAGCTATTAAGGTTGCATTACAGGATTTGCAAGAGCCTCTTAATATTATCTCAGATCTTCTTACCCTGCAGGTTTATTAAATAGAATCAAAACTGCTTGTTTAAAATGACTCAGTGACCAAAGTTTATTTTTACTATTTGATAGATCCTCCCTTCCCCCAACTGGTGGGCAGAGTATGATGTAACTGGCATCTGTGGGACATCCCTGGGATATTGAACCACCAATCAGTGCATGCTGAGTGCTGGGGGGGAGAGGGGGGTGCGCGCGCACCCATTCTCATTCTGCCCTGGGCCCAACCCCTTCCTGTTCCTCCCCTCAAAAGGTGTGTTCACCTCTGCATGTGTTGCTGTTTCCCCAGTCTACGAGGCTGTGTCCTCCTTCTCCTCCTCCCCTTCCTCTAATCCTGGTTTTTCTACCACCTCCATAATGAATCTTGCTCATTAGTGCAGAATAAACCTCCTCTTTAACATGCCTTGGTCTCCGACTCCTGTTTCCTGCACCTCGAACCTTACATCTGGTGTCATTAAACCCAAGAGGGTACGAGCATCCCATTTGACTGTTCATGGTCCAAGGTGCCCCCTTCTTCTCTCCTCCTGGCTTGGGACCCTCAGCCTCCTCCCCGCAGCTTGACAGCGTCAGCAGTAAGTCCCAGCTGGTGCTAATTCTGGCAGATTTTCCAGCGTCTCTGTCCATAAACTACAGCCCGCGTCAGAGATTGCCTTTCGGGCATAGCCCTCTGGGCCCCTCAAGGAGGGGTTCCAAACCTGGGGAGGCAGCAAAACGTTCCCGTCCCCCTCGGTTCTCCGGCCTTTTGGCCTCCGTAGCCTTGGCTCAAAGACTGGGACGCTGGTCCTTAGCCTCCGCTACCCAACCCCAGGATTTGGTATGGACAATCAAAAAATCTAAACAGGATCCTAGGATCCTCGCACTCCTCTAGGGTGTCTTTTCAGCAATCTGACTACTTCTGTAACATGGCATGTCCTCAGTAAGATTTGGAATGGGTCCGGATGACCCAAAAGCAAGACTTAACATCCTCACTGACCTTAGTAATTTCTGCCCAACGAGCCAGGAAGTGGCCCAAGGTCCCATATGTCCAGGTATGTTTTTTCTTTTTTTAAATCTGCACTCCCATCCCTCCCTCTGCGCCTTTTGTTCCACAGCCCAGGTTCTCCTAACTCCCTAAAATCCCCCCAAACCGGTCCTCAGCCTCCTTTCTCTGTCTTCTGACTCTTTTGAGCCAGCCGATCTTGCATCTTCTCCTCTCCCGCCCCACCTTCTGCTCCCTCTCTTCCTCCTCCTCCTCCTTCACCACGGCTGCCCCTTTCCTGGCCAGCGGTCGCTGTTGCAGGAGCCACCATCACTGCCTCAGGCTGCGAACTGACCAGAGGCTGCGAGCTGACCAGAGGCCTCCACACAGCGCAAGAACTGCCCACCCACCATCCTACCATCTTGACACGGCAAGTCCCACCCCTCTCTGGCCACATGGCCTGCCGTTCCCATGGGGGCAGCCATCTTGACACAGCAAGTCCAGCCCCTCTCTTTAAAGTTACTGAAATCTCCCACAGCCCAACCCGAAGGCCTGGGCCAGTGTGGCTGCCGGCCCTCAAGCTCTTCCTCATGGCCTGCTCCGCCACCCCCTCCCCTAACACTTTCTCAGACCCAGGTCCAAGATCTGAATGCAGCCTCTAAGGTTTTCATGCCTATGAGGAGCAGGCAGAGTAAGCTCACATTCAATAGAAGGTGAATCTGCAAACTGGAGCCTTAGTAGCAGCAGCTCTGAGGCCAACAGCAGCCATGCATGGTCCAAAGGGGACTGCGTGGTGGGGGTGCAACGAGAGGAGGAATGCCACCTGGAGGATTCTTCAAATGCAGAAAAAAAGGCCACTGGGCAGAGCAGTGCCCTGGCCCCTGGCTCCAATCAAGCCCCGCCCAGTGTGCAGTAAAAGTGACTGCTCCTGGAAAAGTGGCAGGCCCTCCGCATCTCAGCGTAGAGGGTCTGCCCGCTGCAGGCCATGACTGAAGACTGGCCAAAGAATGAAGATGCCCCGACTCGACAAATTCCATCACCCTCGCCAAGCCCAGGGTAATGCTCAAGGTCTCCTTTCTGGTTGATACAGGGGCTACCTTCTCTGCCCTGCCCTCCTTTCCCAGGCCACTCTTCCCTTCCATGATCTCAGTCATGGGTACTGACGGCAAATCACCTTTTAATGCTCTGAAGACTGCTCTGGCCTCGGCGCCTTCTCACCCCGCCCTCTTCCCCACTCCACCCTTCCTAGAGAACAACTTCCTTTGCCAGCACACGCTTATCAGAAACTTAGATGTTTATCTCTAGGAAAAAGTGGTAGTTTTAAGAATTCAAGTGGTTAGAGGCCTGGAAACAGTCTTCAGGGCCTGTTCCCTTCTCCCCCTGCTTTTTCTAAATATTTTAAGTAGCTTACAATACTGAAACACTAATTGCTAGACATGTTCAGAAATATTTAATGGAAGGTATGTAGAAAAGAAAGAAGTTCTAAAGTTAACTGTTGACAAGAATTGTAAAAGGACCCACTATACCAGGCCACTAAAGAAACACCACTAGGCCCACTCTTACAGGTCTTCTCCACCCACAGACTACAGGATCTTTTGTCACAGGATCTGTATCTCTCCTTGCCCCTCTTACATAGAGGAGCTCCATCTCCTGCTCCTCGAGAGTCCTGACATCTCCCTAACCCAGTCCCCAGCCCTGAACCCGGCCACTCTCCTTCTCACTGCCTCCACCCAACCTGCAGCAACACACTCCTGCCCCGAGGTCGTCGAGGCCATTACTCAAGGTCAGGCAGACTCTCAGATTTTCCTCTCTCTAATCCTGACTTAATTGCACATACCCTGCTGCCCACAATCATCAGGTAAGAACCAGAATATCAACAACCTCCTTAAAGGCCATTTAACTAAACTCTCTCTAGAAATTCACAGCTCCTGGCCAGACCTCCTGCCCATGGCCCTGACTGGAATCTGGGCTACACCAAGGAGGCCCACCTTCTTAAGCCCTTTTGAATTTATCTTTCATACCCACCCTTATTCACAGGCAACTGCTCTGGGAACACATTGATAGGTTTCTGCCCAGACCAGAAGCAGCCAACCAAGACTCCTGAGGACCAGCCCTCCAGCTTGGGGACTCAGTCCTCCTCAATAACCTTATCCCCAGGTTGTATTTCAGCTCCAGACCCAGAAAAGCAGCAAAACCAGACAAGTGATGCTGTGGCAGCCTCAGGACCAGCTTTAACCTCCCAAGTGACTCAACAGAATCGTTCTCAAGACTTCACCAACCAGACCCTTGGGGAAACCATGCTACTGCACCCCTCGTCCAGCACGAAAAACATTCCTTGTTTTTCACTTACCCCATGGCTCCTCCCATCATTAGGCCCACTGGTATCTATTCCCTTAATTTTGCTCTTTGGCCCCCGTCTCATATGCTGTTTTACTAGTCTTGTGCAGAACAGAATGCAGGCGAGATCTAACTGACCTTGAATTCAGAACCTAGCACCATAATCCTTGAGTCCCTAACGACACCCCCTCTCAACAAGAAGTAGCTACAGAAAATGGACCTTCACCCCCTGATCTTGCCTGGACTCTCAATTTTTTTAAATATCACCAAAAGCCTGAAATGATAGATCCTCTGTTCCCCCAGCTGGTGGGCAAAGTATGACGTAACTGGCGTCTATGGGACATCCTCGAGACATTGAACCACCAATCAGTGTGTGCTGAGCGCCCAGGGCCCCACCCCTTCTCGGTCCGTCCAACCCCTTCCTGTTCCTCCCCTCAAAAGGAGTGTTCACTGCTACACGTTTTGATGTCTCCCCAGTCTGTGAGGCAATACGGCTGTCCTCCTTGTCCTCCTCCCCCTCCTCTAATCCTGGTTTTTCTACCCTCCCCTGTAATGAATCGCACTCATTACTGTGTAATAAACCTCCTCTTTAACATGCCTTGGTCTCCGACTCCTGTTTCCTGCGCGCCTCGAACCTTACACTATTTTAACAAGTACAGCAGATTGTGCAACAAAGACAATATCCTTTCTATATTACTCACATAAAGGCTCACAGTTTATTACCTGGCCCATTGGCAAAAGGAAATGCACATGCTGATTAATTGGTTGCTTTTTTAAAACAGGCCTTAGAATCTCATCAGCTTTTACATCAGCCTGCCAAAATGTTGTCTAAACAGTTCTCAATCTCTCAATAGCAGGCAAAACAGATTATCAGAGAATGTCCCACTTGCATGTTACATCTACCTCAAGGGCCTAACACAGGAGTCAACCCTAGAGGTTTGCTATGGGACCATATCTGGCAAATGGATGTGACAAATTATACTTCCTTTGAATGCTTTGAGGCATTATATGTCTCTGTAGACACCTTTGCAAAAGTCCTATGGGCTACTGCATCTATAGGGGGAACAGCAAAACAGGTTATTAATCATTGCCTAGCTGCTTTTGCCATCGTGGGAATTCCAAAAATTATTAAAACTGATAATGGGCCTGCTTACACAAGCTGTCATTTTCAGCAATTTTGTAAAAAGTGGAAAATTCAACACATTACAGGAATAACATATAATTCCCAAGGACAGGCTATTATTGAACAACAGCATCAGTGGCTAAAATCCCAACTTGAAAAACAAAAAGGGGGGATTGTGATGGAGAAATCACCTGTGGTAGGCTGCACCAAGCCTTAATTACCCCATATTTTCCAGCGTATAAGACGACTTTTTAACCCAGGAAAATCTTCTCAAAAGTTGGGGGTCGTCTTATATGCTCAGTGTCATCTTATAGGGCAAGTATATCCCAAACTGTATTTTAACTGGGAAAGTTGGGGGTCATCTTATACGCCCAGTCATGTTATACACCAGAAAATATGGTACTTTAAATTTTTTCACTTATGATGCTGATGGCAAGACACCTATGGAGTTACACTGGTATGAGAATAAAACAAAGGAAAATGGTCTAGTTAAGTGGAAAGATCCTGAATCTGATTTATGGAAGGGACTGGATCCATTATTAACCTTTGGCAGAGGGTATGTTTGTATATTTCCAGAAAATTTCTCCAAACATGTGTGGATTCCTGCTAGAAATATTAAACTGCAACATGGATCCAAGAGAGGAACTAGCCAGATTAATGAGGACCTTGTGCCTGGAGCCACACCATGCAGCTGCAGACAATCGGCTACCCAACCATAAGCAGCAGCCCTAGGAAACTCCCTGAAGATAAGGAGTGGAGAAGAACAAGGATGATGAACAGCCCAGAGAGGACTTCGGGAGTGATAAAGAAGATGGCCCAGAATGCTGAACAAATCTGTGAAGAGACCAAAACCCCAATGTTATGCCCAGAGTTCGGGGTCCCCAATAATCCACCACTAAGGAGCCTTTTCCGATGCAAAAGCAAAGAGTCTTTATTCAAACCCGGGTTTGGCTCTCAGCCTCTTTCTGGCGCAGCAGTGAAGTGAGAGAGCGAGCCTGGCGGGAACAATGAGTTATATGGGTTATGATAATTAGGGGGCTTAGGAAAGTGATGAGGGTTACAGAGATTGGTCACTTGAATTAGGGTCTTTCTGTGGTTTAGCCTTATTAGGACCCTCACTGTGTTCCTGGAGCTTCATTGGTCCATTTGGGTGGGGGTCGGGGAAGTTAAGACATTGCTGGCACACCTGTGGCCACTCCCTGAAAAGGGAGGGGGTTTAGGCAGGGGTCCCAGCCCTATAGGACAAGATGGAGGGGAGTTCATTTCCTTTCACCCAAGAACGCTTGAAAATGTCTTTCTTGCCAAGCTGGCAGTAACCAGCTGTGCGGTAATTTCACCCAAGGGCTAATGGGGATGTCCTCCTTGGTAAAATCCCTTATGTGGACTGACCCCCCCCCCATCTAGTATAGTAAATATATGAGCAAAGTATAATTACATGGGTGTCCCCACCCGGCTTCCCTTTTTTATATGACACAAGATTCAAACTACTGCTCCTTTGTGTGTAGAATTAAAGCTGGCTAGCATCACACCAAAGGAGGGTGAAGCAAAAACCTAAGTACAATTACTATCACTGCTTGCTTCTGGGAGAGGCAAAGAGAATTCAACATTACTAAGACCTCCCCTCACCCCACTAATCCATTATGTAAAAAGTCTTATGAATGGCACCCACCAATAGCAAACTTAAGAATAGTTTTTTCTTTTGTGGATTGAAGCCCCTATGGGTCTGCGTATAGTAATAAACAATGAAAATCAGCTGCTGCATTTGCACCAGTAAAATGATATAATTTAAAATAATAATTTCAATGAAAAATCACCTTTTTGGTGCTTAAAGTAAAAATAACACCACCCTTGATATTTTGGAATTACAGCAGCATATGGTATAATTATCCCAGGCAAACTTACAAACTAAATCCTTAGATGCCTGACAGAAATTTAAAGAAAGAATTTGCTCCTTTACTTTTGCCTTTTAGCATAACCACTATTAGCTGTCTCTTATTATTTGTTTAATTTCAGTCTACAGATGCGGAATAAAGATCTTAAAAGAACTGCAACTCTGCAAGCGGCATGTCAACATCTATTAAGAATTTAAAGAAGGGGGAAATGCTGGAAACCAAGGTCAACAGTAATTCATATAAATTCGAGGAGTCCACCGGAAGGCTGCATTTGGGCTCTCCTTTGATATTCACAGGGTGAATATTTACATTTTATTACCTACTGCTGACTCAATGGCCTAAAGCAAACTCCCCCAAACCTGATAATCTTACTGCTTACTAAACATTACCATTGATATATGTCTGTCTGCATTCCTAAGAGGCAATTGTGTATTCTAGTAAATAAAAGCAGCTGGGAAAGAAGACTCAGTGGAACTTGACTACTACAGTTGAGCTTTTCCCTGGCTTCCCCCCATAATCAAATTAATATTTCTTGTGTGTCAATTTGTGCGTCAGCTCTTTCTCCAAGCCTTTGAACCTGAAAGCCATGCTGGCTGTGGCTTTTCACACTGACCATCCTAACCAAGACCAGAAACCCACTCAACCTTGTTCTAGACATCAGACATCATGTGTGCAGCAGAAACCCAAACCTGGGAGCCAAAGGCCTACCCTGGCTGCTGGCAGCTTCACGTCAGTCACTCCCAACACCCCAAGCAGAAGAACAAGTACAGGAATAAACACAGCAGCTATCAACAGAAAGCACAGACCCTGGACTCCAAGTTAAAAGGGGCTCTTCCCCAAAACCCCTTTCTAAACAAAAACAGCTCCCAAACTCAAGCTGGTGGCACAACCATAAATGGAAGAGGAGTCCCAAAAGGAACCAGACTAACCTGGATATTAAGAAGAAGATCACGGCAGAGGATCAAAGGAAATAGCTGGAAGAATGGCAGAAATCTAAGGGGAAGATGTATAAGCAGCCTCCAATGAACTTAAAAAAACAGAGGAAAACACTTTGACCGAATGTCTGCAGCTCATTGAAGAGGGTATACTTTCTAATGAGGTATTTACCTTATTGCCCAGTATTCCTGAAGCTGAAAATTTTGCTAAATTCTGGATCTACAAAGCAAAGCTCTTGGCAAGTAAAGGCACCTTTAATGTTATTGGACTGTACAAAGAGGACATTAGAAATGGGGCAACACCAATACAAGAGTTGCGGAGAAGTTGTTCTTTATATTTTGCAAGACCCAACCAGAGCCAGAGACAGAATTACCTCTGAATTTTTGGTTACTGAAACTACTATACCATTCATAGAAGAACTGGCCAGGGATATAGAATCTGGAAGAAAGCCTTGTCTTTCTCCAAAAAGAGAGAGAACAGGTTCCAGCCACACTCCAAATAACCTAGGAAGAACAGGATAGTTACCCTGGTATCAAATTACAGGTCACTCCCATCCCCAGAATAAGAAAAAAATAAGGACAAAGTGAAATTCCAAAAGAAGTGATAAAGTTCTAAATATCTCTCATCTCTCAGAATAAGTGGGATGCCAGAAGTGCAAGACATGAAGTTGATCACTCCCCTACAACCGTCAGCAAGGATTGAGCCAGCCTTGTCCTGTTACCCAGAGATGCTGCAGGACAATGATTTAGTGGTGGCTTCTCTTAGTGAGCTCTTAGAAATGAAAGAAACAGTGTTCTGTATTCTGTAAAAGTTAGGCTTTGCCTATAACATTAGGATTTCAAACCCTTGAATCAGAATTTCTTGAGCCTCCATAAGATAAGAAATGCCCTTGTCCAGTTGACCTAGGAGAAACTGTTGTGGACACAGACCAGGACTTGGAAAGGAGCTTGCAAGACTTGCTCTCAAATTGTCTATCTCACACAGGACAGCTGTGGCTTGTTTAAAGTTGTCTTTTTGCCTATTTTTCAGCATACAGAAATTTCACACTATTGAATATAAACTTACCCCACAAGTGGTAAGGACTTGGAAGGTTGGTGCTACAGTAAGACAGACCTTCCTTCCTATGTCTACTTTAGTCCCCCCAGCATGGACGGTCTGAGCTTAGGTCATATGGGATATGACAGGCCACCGGGTCAGATCCCCTCATTTTACAGATGAATTTATACTCTCCATGCCTTTGCTCAGAGATCATAAATGATTTATATATGACCTTTGTCTTCTGTCACCATGTCCTTGTGGTGAGGGGAACGTCCTTTCTCTGCCAAGTCTCCTAGGGAAACAATCCTGGATTGAGATGGTCTTCGGTCTTTTTATATCCAAATCTAATTTTTGCATTTGTTATTAAAAAATGCTTTAGATAAAAGAAAAAATGGGAGCAGAGGAGGAAGTGGGGAGAGGATGCTTGCTTCTGCACCTCAATTCTTGGCTCTGCCAGGGAACTCCTCCCTGAGTAGGAGGTGTGAGCCTCAGGGTTGCCTTTTCTTCCTTTTGAGCAACTGTTCTTGGGAAGGTAAAATCCGAATCACTGTAAATTTAATGTGGAGAACCGGTTCAACATAACTTTCTTAATATTTAAGTATTAACCAAATGGAACATTAGATTTTGTTTATTCCTGGAAAAAAAAAAGCCAACATTAGTCCTCCGAGATCCTTATTCTTACAGTGCTTTATTTTTCTCACAGCTCATTCTAATTAATTAGGCTTTACTGCAATCAATGCCTTCTCTCATACTGCTATTTTTAGAGATGGAAAATAAGCAGTGATTTGCCTTGCTGTAATTGTAGTTACCTTTAAATATTAATCTAATATCATTATTATGCCTACATATAATATATTTAATCTAAAATATATATGAATTTTCTTTTTAGAATATGCTAATGTTGAAAAGACTATAAGTTTTTGTTTTATTAATGAGATATGGCCTTGAATAATATCATTTAGCCATTATTATGTGTATTACCTAAACTTTGGCCTGTGAGCTTTATCAGCAAGTAAATGTTTCACAAACACATCAGATCAAATTGATATTCTTGTCAAATTTGCTCAGCCCTACCTGTCTCTTGGTCCTTGGATGCATGCTCAGTGGAGAGCCTTAAATACCATCATCATCTCCTTTATTAGCCAACTGTGTTTCCCTCAAAAAGAAGGCAGGACTCGACACTGTGTCCATAGCACCTGAAGGGACTCAGAGACTGCAGCTTCTCTTACCACCTCAGGCAGAACAGCATGTGCCATGGGAATTGAGACGTGACTTTTCCAGCTGCTGCCTCATAGGGCCCAGTGGCAACTTGGAAGTACAAAGGATTTTATGCCAATTGGAAATGAGAGATAAGTGGAAGTTGGTAGATGCATATTTCACCTTCCATCCCTCCAGACTAGTCACTAGGAACCATCATAGTTTGGAAACAACAGACATTGTTGTAGATATGGAAATTCTTCATCTACATCCCCTTTCTAGGAAAGACTTGCTTCTCAGCTATAGAGGTACAGTTCGCAGACAGCCCCTAAGTGATCGATGCAGAGAACGTATCCATTAAGGTAACACCCTCCCACAGCAGCCTGAGCTTGGGGTCTAACCATTGTGCCTGACATAGGACATTGAGCAATATTAGCTCCAGAGTTTTCCACCCGGTTGGTCAGAGCTTTTCTGCCTGCATCACATTTCAGTTTCTCTCTGCCAAGTTCTGCCTCCTTTCCCTTCCAGGTGGAGATTCCTTATACATGCATTGTACTCCAAACTCCATCTGTGCAATAACTTCAAGAGAACCCAAGCTGTGATCAACATGGTTAACAAAAACATGACCAGTCTGGTAACATAGCACATTTTTGCTCTTCCTTTTTCTGAAACTCGGGGGCAGCAGAGTTAAAAGCAGAAAAGCAGGAAGCACAAAATACAATGTTAGAAACTGACACTTGTTATTTCTAGGATTTCTAATTAGAGAACAAGATTTCAGGTCTGGGTGGAGAAAGTTAGAATTGGGTGTCTCTTCAAGCTGAGGGATCCTCCATCTCCTACTCCATCTTGGTGATTCCTCCAAGAGTCAACAGCCCCTCATCCCCCATCCTTTTTGGTGTTTCCTCCAAGGGTTGAAGGGCCATTGCTCTAGGGCAGCTGTGACCATGGCTGAGAACATGATGGGGTGGGCACACCACTATACACCGAGCTCCTGGCCATTGCTAGCACGTGAAGCAGACATCCAATGAGCACATGATTGCCTGGATCCTGTGGGTGTATGACCAAGGCACTGCTGGGCAACCTGACCAGCAACACCATCTTCAACTGCCCCTGCAAGGATTGGTGGTGAGTCAGCCGCAAGGCACTGCTTGTGTGGCTGGTGAAGGCCTGGCACCAGTGTGGCAGTCCTTCCTGCACTTCGAGGTCACCAAGATGCCCTTCAGGCCCTGGGCCACCATGGAACAGTGTATCCAGCTGACATACCAGCTGAGCATGCTGAGTGGATCTACCATGAGCCTGCATTTGAACAGGTACCAAGTCCTGCACCCGAGGACATGCCCTTCACAAAGGGCTTGCATCAGCGCCTGGTGGCACTGGCCAGGTGCTCCGAGATGCAGCTGTTGCTGGGACATGATGGTGCTGGAGGCACTGATTGAGGTCCAGGGCAGAGACCAGCTCAGGGACCACCTGTCCTGGCTCCTGAGCCACAGCATGTCCAAGCAGAGGGTGGACAAGGAGTCCACCAAGGTCCTCCTGGACCTGTACATCAAGGAGGCCACACATAGCTGCAGCCTCCCAACCTACATGTTGGAGGAGGAGCAGCCCCCGCCTCCCCCTTACTCTATCCAGGCCTGCGGGTAGGAGCCAATAGCTCCTTACCTGCTTGTGGACCCTACTTAGGAGCCCTAATTTCCAGAGCTCAAGGACCTGAGCTCTTGGGGAGATGTAAAGTCCACTGAGGGACCGCCCATCTGTTTTGTTTTTAAGATGTAAGAGTTGAGCATTTATATACACACACACACACACACACACACACACACACATATACACACATATATAGATATATAGATTTCAGAGAGGGAGATGGAGAGAGAAACATCAATGATGAGAATCACTGATTGGCTGCCTTCTGCACACCCTCTACTGGAGATGGAGCCTGCTAGCCAGTCATGTGCCCTTGATCAGAATTGAAACAGGACCCTTCTGTCCACAGGCCAATGCTCTATCCACTGAGCCATGCTGGCTAAAGCTGTTCTTGAGTTTTTTATGGACAGGCCACCCTCACCTAGTTTTTGAGGAGCCCAGAAGAATAAGGTGTCCTTGCCCACTAGCTACCTCATGGGTGTTACTGGCCAGAGCTGGTGGAGGGGAGCTAGCTAGCTGGACACAGTGGTTCCTTAGAGAACCCAGCAGACCTCTTACATTTCAGCCGAAATGGCATGTTGGGTGGGCCCCTATCAGGTCCCCAAAGTACTGTAGGCCCAGCGGGGAGATCCCATGGCCTACAACATGAAGCTTGCACTATCTTTGTTATTTGTTAATACATTGTTTTCACTTAATACTTAAGCATATACAGCACTTCATTTCTAAGCACAAAACAAAAAGATTTCAGGTCTGGATTTTTTTAAATGCTTGCATAAGATATTTAAGGGTCTGATTCCTTACATTTTAAATATGTCATTTTTAAACTAAAAGGATGGACAAATAGGTACTAGGAATGTATCAACAAAATAGTTACTATAGTTAAAAATCAAGAAAAGATGATTACTTGAGATAAAGTCATTACCTAATTTTAACAAGCTTCAATTCAATACAAATAAATTCTAAGATTAGATTCACAGAGTCTTAAAGGTTACAACTTAATTAAGAAATTAAGGAGAAATTGAGCAGTCCACCATTACAATATATTTCCCACTACCAGAGGCTCTGTTATAGTGTTTTCAGCTGGCCTGCAGATAATGCAAGCAGCTATGTATCTTCTATTAAAGCTGTGATCAGCTCAAGTCAGCTAGCAGCTTGTATTTGTGTTCCTTCTCCTGCTTCACTTTTCTCCTTACTCTTATTACCCTAGGGTTGCATACATCTTCTCTCAATAAGCTGACATGCTTAAGTTTTGTCTTAGAATCTATTCTCTAGAACATCTAAGTAAAGGGTCTCAGAAGCACAGAAGTTCCTTTTATAAGCAATGACAAAAAAGAAAGGTGTTCTAATATTCCATGTAATCACCTACATGCCCACTGCATCCAACAAGCAACATCATCAAGCATCTACTGTGTGTTGGACAAGTGTGATGCAAGGCATTTTGTTTATTTGAGTCCTTTCTCTTTGCTTCTTGGTGAGCCTGGCTAGTGTTCCATCAATCTCGTTTATCCTTTCAAAGAACCAGCTCTTGATTTCATTGATTTTTTGGTATTGTTTTCTTTGGTCTCTATGTCATTTATTCTGCTCTAATCTTTATTATCTCCTTCCTTCTGCTCTCGGCTTTTCTTGTTGCTCTCTTTCTAATTCTTTGAGTTGTAGCACTAGATGATTTACAACCATTTTTTTCTTCTTTTTTGAGGTAGACTTCTAGAGCTATGAATTTCCCTCTCAGCACTGCTTTTATTGTGTCCCATAGCATTTGTGTTGTTGTGTTTTTATTGTCATTAGTTTCCAGAATGTTTTTAATTTCTTCATTGATGTCATTGGTAACCCAATCAATATTTAATAACATGTTATTCAGCTTCCAAGTGTTTGAGTGTTTTGGATTGTTTTTATTGTAGTTTATTTCTAATATTATGCCATTGTGGTCTGAAAAGATGCTTGGTATGATTTCAATCTTCTTGAATTTGTGGAGACTTTGCTTGTGACCCAGTATGTGGTCTATTTTTGAAAATGTCCCATGTGCACTTGAGAAGAACATATATTCTGAAGCTTTGGGATGAAATGTTATCGACAAAGCGCGAATCTTAAAGGCTTAAAGAGAAAGACAGTTACCTACAAAGGATACCTATCAGATTATCAAATGATTTCTCAATAGAAAAACATCAAGCTGGAAGGGAATGGAAGAAGATATACAAAGTGATGCAAAGGATTCCATCCTCTCAGTGTGAGGTAGCACCAAGAAACAGAAATTCTGATACTCGACTCTCAGCATGGACACAGGGAGCCTCTGACTCCTGACACACAATAGGGGACTTTGATTTTTGGCACACATCAGTAGGTTCTCTGTTTCAAGGTGGTGCAGGCAGAGTCTCTGATTCTAGATGCACACACAAGGCCTCACTAAGCGCCTGTGACTCTGACCCAGGGTGAGTATGGCTCTCACCAACACACAGCAACCGCACATCTTGGTATCAGAGCTCTTCAGTGACACTTGGAGGGGTGCAAAACTCCCACTGCACATGGTGCAGGCCCCCGCAACTCAACATCTGAACCTTTTGGTGATAGAATGGGAAGACAACAAAACAATCCCCAGAGAAAAGAAAAGGAGGAATCACCAAGCAAGGAAATAAGTGAAATGGAAGCATGCAACATGGCAGAAAAAGAATTCAGAGTAATGGTCATACAGTTCATACACCAAATGGATGAGAAAACCAACCTACGCAAAAATCGGGAAGAAATGAAAAATGATATAGCTACAATCAAAAACTCCATGTAAGGTTTTAACAGTAGTCTAGACGAAGCAGAGGACCAAACCAGCGAGTGAGAAGATCAAGTACAGAAACAAGCCCAATCTGAACAGCAACTAGAGAAAAAAATTAAAAAGCAGGAGGAGAGCCTAAGGGAACTTTGGGAGAATGCAAAATGAAATAACATATGTATAATAGGACTGCCAGAAGGACAAGAAGAGCAGCAAGGACTAGAACATTTATTTGAAGAAATAATGACAGAAAACTTCCCTGATATGGGGAAGAAAAAAGTAACTCAACTATGAAGAGTCCCAGGCAAGATGAATCCCGTAAGACCCACACCAAGACACACCATAATTACAATGGCAAATGTTATCAACAAAGAGCGAATCTTAAAGGCTTCAAGAGAAAGACAGAGTTACCTACAAAGGATACCTATCAGATTATCAAATGATTTCTCAAGAAAAACATTGGTCAGCTGCCTCCTGCATACCTCCCACCGGAGATGTGCCCACAACCAAAGTATATGCCTTTGACCGGAATCAGACCTGGGACCCTTCAGTCCATAGGCTGATGCTCTATCCACTGAGCAAACAGGTTAGGGCAACACAAAGAGAATCTTAAAAGCAAGAAGAGAAAAGCAGTTAGTTGCCTACAAAGGAGCTACTATAAGACTGTCAACTGATTTCTCAATAGTAACTTTGCTAGTCAGAAGGGAGCGGCAAGAAATATTCAAAGTGATGAAAAGCAAGGACCTACAACCAAGATTACTCTACCCAGCAAAGCTATCATTTAGAATTGGAGATCAGATGAAGATCTTTACAGACATGAAAAAACTAAAGGAGTTCATCATAACTAAACTGATATTCAATGAAATGTTAAAGGGTCTTCTTTAAGAATAAAAAGAAAAAATGTGAATAAAATAGTAATAAATACAAACCTATCAACAACTGAATTTAAAAATCAAAACAGAGAGATCAACTAAAGGACTTGTATGGATGCATATAAGCCTAACCAATGGACACAGATAACAGGGGGATTGAGGGCATGAGTGGGGATATAAAGGGGGTGTGGGGAAGGTAATGGGGGAATAAGGACACATATGTAACACCTTAATCAATAACAAAATTTAAAAAATAAATAAAATAAAAACAAATCAAGAAGCAGGGCACAAACAGATTCATAGATACAAAGAATATTTTAACAGTTGCCAGATAGGAGGGCTGTTGGGGGATAGGTGAAAAAGGTAAAGGGATTAAGGAGTACAAATTGGTTGTTACAGAATAATCATGGAGATAAAATGAGATTTATTGGGATGACCATTTAGTTACATGTTTGATCACTGGGGTTTTCACCTAAAATGAATATAATGCATGTCAACTGTAACTGAAAAATTAAAAAATGATTAAAATTATATATCCTATATAATAAAGAGGTAATATGCAAAATGATCCTCACGCCCTCACATCACAAGATAGACGCCCCATGTCATCACAAGATGGTCAACAGAGAAGGGAAGTTAAGGGTGACCAGGTCTGTAGGGGAGGACAGTTGGGGGGGAGGGGAACCAGGCCTGCAGGGGAGGGCAGTTGGGGGTGATCAGGCAGGCAGGGGAACAATTAGGTGTCAATCATGCCGGTAAGGGGAGCAGTTAAGTGTCAATCAGGCCGGCAGGGGAGTGGTTAGCAGGGTGGTTAGGAGCAATTAGGCAGCCAGGCAGCAAGTGGTTAGAAGCCACCATTCCCAGATTGTGAGAGGGATGTCCCACAGGGATCGGGCCTAAACTAGCAGTTAAACATCCCCTGAGAGGTCCCAGATTAGAGAGGGTGCAGGCTGGGTTGAGGGGCACCGCCTCCCAGTGCACAGATATTTTGCACCAGGCTTCTAATGTGTTTATGGTGTGTGTATATATATATATCCTATCTAATAAAAGAGTAATATGCAAATTGACCATACATCCACTACACCCACAAGCCATGCCCACCAGCCAATCAGAGCAAGTATGCAAATTAACCCAACTAAGATGGCTATAGCCACAGAGGGAGCAGGATAGAGGCTTGGGTTGCCCCTGGTGATGGAGGAAGCCAAGCTTTCTGCAAACCCTGACTGGCCCAGGCCTCCACTTAAGGCAACAAAGTTTCAATGGCTTTGCAAGCAGAAGGCTTGGCTCCACTGCAGGCTACAAAGTTTCAGTTGTAGAATATAAATAAATCCCAAATATCAGGGCCTCTGTTTGTGTTACCAGGGGGGCATGGCTGTCCTACAAACAACACAGGCCCTTCACCCAGACCACCCCATGCCCCAAGGGAACATCCGCCCTGATCCAGGACACCCTTCAGGGCAAACCAGCTGGCCCCTACCCATGCACTAGGCCTCTATCCTATCTATCTAATAAAAGAGTAATATGCAGATTGACCATCACTCCAACACACAAGATAACTGCCTCCATGTGGTCAAAAGATCCTGCCCCTATGTGGACACAAGATGGCCAGCAAGGGGGTGGGGGCAGCTGGCAGGGACCAGGCCTACAAGGGAGGGCAGTTGGGGGTGATCAAACCTGCAGGGGAGGGCAGTTAGGGGTGACCAAGCCTGCAGGAGAGGGCAGTTAGGAGCAAACAGGCTGGCAGGGGAGTGGTTAGGGGTAGTCAGGCTGGCAGGAAGAAGAGGTTAGGGCAATCAGGAAGGCAGGCAGGTGAGCAGTTGGGAGCCTGCAGTCCTGGATTGTGAGAGGGATGTCTAACTGCCCGTTTAGGCTCAATCCAAGTAGAATCAGGCCTAAACAGGCAGTCGGACATCCCTCAAGGGGTCCCAGATTGGAGAGGAAGCAGGCTGGGCTGAAGGATACCCCCAGCCCCCCAACCCTCCAATGCATGAATTTCATGCACCAGGCCTCTAGTATATATATATCCTCTCATTTTTCAACTTTCAACTAAGCAAAGATTAGGGAATGCCATGTCAAATTGATAGGATGCTGGGAGATAGGAATACAATAGAAACAGATAGGAATGCCTATTTCTAATGTAGTTTTATAATCCTAATTAGCATAATAGGGATGGAAAGTATACTTAAGTCTTTACTCTGCCACTCTAATTCCTTAAAATAATTTCCCAAATGCAAGGCTTTCAAAATGTGCACAGTATTATAACAATAATTACCCTTCTAGGTAATCAAATAAAGTCCTAAACTCTAGAGACCTCCTCCCAGAAAATGACAGGATCCAGTCTCACTAAAGTATTGGGGCTGGGTAAAAAAAGGGAGTAAGAAACAAACTTCATAAACCACAGTATGATGATTACCAAAGGGAAGGGGAATGGGGAGAGGTAGAAGAGGGTAAAGGGAGGATAAATGGTGATGGAAGGAGACTTGACTTGAGATGGTGAGCACCCAATACAATACACAAATGATGTATTATAGAATTATATCCCTGAAACATAATTTTGTTAACCAATATCACCCCAATTAAATTCAATTTTAAAAAAAAAGAATTGGGGAAGGCTTCTTTGAGGAATTGAATTAAATATTAGTGAGTTAACCAACAGGAGAGTAGTTAAGTTTATGACATTCAATAAAATACCACAGAGGTAATCTCTCACCCTATATAGACTCCATTCTCATGTGATTTCGCTTTTGAGAATAGGTGTCTCTGGACGTAGAGATCATATCCTAGTAAATGACACCACTACTCACACAGAATCCCTGCTTACAATCCTAGGAGTCCTGTGAAATGACTTTTCACATACCCAGCCATCAGTTGATTATGCGTTTTAACATTCCTCTAACTAGTCTATCTCCATTCTCAATCCTGCCACACTGGTCCAAGCCAGGACTCACAACTCATTCCATTTTCCCTTTTTTATGAAATGCCAACAATAATTTTTAAATGAAGTTTGATCATATCAAATACCTTCTGTCAACCAACCGTTAGGGGCAGAAACAGAATATTAGGGACCAGCTATAATTTTAAGAAATATTAATCATGCTCTGTTAACTGTGATTGTTTTGTTCTAATTAAAGAAAGCCCATTCTAACCTGGCTTGAAATTGCACTCAGGACCTGGGAGCTCACCTGGAAATGCAGCCCATCCTCCCCATCAGGCATGCCTATTATCATGGAAAGATTAACCTCATTGCAGAAACCAGAGCTGCCAACCCAGCCCTTTGCAAATCCCCATTCTACATTACCTTTAAATTGCCCATTTGGCATACCCTTTTGCCTACTTCCCCATGTAAATCTTCATCGCAAGCTTCTACCCATATAAGCAACTGGTTTATGGTGAGGGGCAGAGCAGATTTTTGTGGATGACCTGCTGCTCTCCCACACTGCCGGCATTATTGGAATAAACACTCATATATGATTCAACCCTGTCTCTGCTGAATTGGTTCAAGTAGTAACAAACAGCCAGGACCCATTGACTGTCCGGTTACACAACTACACTTAACTTTTTTAATAGCGTCCCTCTTATGTATAAGATAATGTCCAAAATCTCTAGCAACATCACCAATGATATTATCTAATGCACAGCTTTCTCTCTGCTGGTTCAGCAAATGAATGTTTCAAACATGGAACTATACATTATAATCTTGAATGTCATTGAGAGTTGTGATATGTCTTCATGACACAGCTCAGTCTAGTAGGGGAAAGGGAACTCGAATATATAGCCACAAGTAGAGCAATTAAGTGGGGGATAGCACAGAGGATGGTAAGCAAGAAATAAGGCACAAAGCTGAGAAAGCAGCCCTTCAGCTGAAATCTAAAGTATAATAAGCAGTCTCAACCTTCAGGTAAGGAAGGATGAAGATACATAGGAACTACATCTATAAATGACCAGAATGGCCCCATTTTTTTTTCTTTTGGCCCAGTACAAATAAAGTAAGTTGAGGAAGATTTGCCAAGCCCAGGGGAACTCCCCTGGAAGGACAAAGAAGGTGGTGGGGGGGACATAAAGAAGTATCTAAGTCAGAACAGTCTTTCCAATTTGTTAATTATCCAGTTTATATAGTTCACCAAGACTTAGAATACGGTAGTGATAAACATTGGACTATCACCCAAGTGTCCAAAACCCCAACTCTAAGACATCTCTTAGTGGGAACTGGGAGGAGTGGGAACTTGGAGGCAAAAGCAAGACTTCAAATTAAGCTGTGCCCTGTAAGCAGATGGCCTCTAGGGCCCAGAAGGACACATGGCTCAAATGGTCCAAAGCCTCTTGGGGCAGACAGCATCAGGGAATGGTCAACGAACAAGTACTTAAAAGTACTTCTATGCTTCTCCCATTCCACTGGGACCACACCACCCTGATCTGTTGCTACTAAGGCTAGCAGTCTAAACAAGCAAACAACAACAAAAAGGTAAAACTTAAAATTGAAAATACAACTGTCAGGCAGAATAGCTCTACTCCAGCAAAGGCGGTAAGTAATTATTCTAACAGTAAAACACGAGTTGTGAGTAGTACAAGAACTTCGGCCTCTAGAACTATCTCATTGTAAGCACACAGATCTATAACTTCATGTCTACAGCTCACACCTGATATGAAAGAAGGGCTTATGGGTTGGGTCCACTTTAGGGGAGTCCACTAATCTTCAACTCAAGATTGGGCCTCATTCAAAATCTCCCTGCCAGTGTGAGGCAGAGAGTAAGCTTTATTCTGGGTCATCGAGCAATTAACCATAGTCAAATGTACTTCCATTCTATTCCAAAGAACTAAAGAACTCTAGACCCAGAATTAAACAATAAGACTTCCCTAATTACATTCTGCACAGACCCCACCTGTGATGAAGACTGGTACTTCTTCAAGTAGACACATCTACACTCATCCTCTGCAAGCTTGCTTTTCTCATCCTTTCCCTTGAAGGTGAACAGTCAAGGTGAACAGCTGCCTTGAATAATCTCTCCCTATAAGATTCTCTCTGTATGTGCCTGTAAGAAGACCCAGCAGAGCAGTGCAACAGCTGGTAGGATACCCTCACATCTATAAAGGCTGCCAATATTCTGGCTCTGTTGACTGGACACTAGTTGGCATCACAACTGATCCAGCCCCTGCTGTCACATCTAAAATGCATTTTCTCTAGATTCTCTATTGTTCTTCAACCAAGTGGCATAAAATCTACAACTGTTAATTCTCAGCCAATCTAAGACAAATGCTACCTCTTCAGAACCAAAACCTTTAGCCACTGAAAAAATGGGTGCACTGAGTTCACTGTGCCTTTTAGAACATTTACAAGTTCTCTACATGCTGGAAACTTGTAGGAAACATGAATAGTTTATCAAATGATCCTCAGAAAATCTTTGGGGTAGTTTCCCAAGTATTCTGGGAATTTCTAACCAGACCACAAGTTTCTAAATGAAAATACAATTACAACTAGGAAATGGGAATAGCTGAAACTTGAAGGTCCAAATGGTCTGGAGCCATTTAAGGCAGACAGCATCAGGGAATGGTCTAAAACAAGAATTTTCAATTTTCTTCCAGCTTTTTATTTTGTTTTATTATGGCCCCTAGACTATTTAAAATAAGATATGTAGCTCGCACTCTACCTCTTTTGGACAGCAATGCCCGCAAGGCAATTAGGAGGTAGCTCCTGTGCTAAGAAAACAATTCCCAAGCGTCAGAAGGATGGTCACAATGAGGTGGTACAGAGAATGGCCATCTCTGGATATTAATGCTCTGGCAAGAGCTTGGCATACCTGCTACTTTGTCATTCTGGTCTGCTCCATAGAAGGCTCTTCTTTATTCACTTTCTCCCCATCCCATTTTAAAAAGACTATATATATATATAAAAGGCTTAATATGCTAAGTGTCCATCCAGGTAATAATGTCACATACAATGCCCGGCTTCCTCTCCCTAACAACGACTAGCCTCCTTGCAGTTTCTTCAGCCCAGGAACACGATTTGCTTTATACCCAGGTAGAAACACTTTACAGTGTAACCAAACATCTGTGAAGGGTTTTCCCATCCCTCATCTCATTTGATTCTCACAGAAGTCCTGGAGTAGGTAGATAGGAGACTCAATGGAATCCTTTTTCTTTTCATTAGCCAGAAAACAGATTTAGAAAGTTTAGAAACTTGACCTGACCGAAAAGAAGAAATGGTAGACCTAGAAAATGACTTCAGGTTTTCTCACTGCCCATAATATAGTCAAACACTGCTGCAGTTAAATATCTTACCATTTGTTCTCCCTGCGTGATCTACAATAATAATCTGCTTCATATTGCTATTTATTGCTGTGTTGCTGACAATTACCTGAAAGAAGTTGAGGTACTTCACTGGGTTGGAAAAGGTTTAGCTAAATCAGAAAGCAGATCTAATTAAGCAAGTTTATTCTAAATATATAAAAGGCTAAGTTGACTTGTGCATACACGATATATATATAAAGCTCTCACTGGCGCCAATAGCACACATGTGTTCCAATCTGTCATTGTCAATCGTGAACTTGGTTGACACTTAAAGGGTGAATAGCTATATTAAAATATTTCCTCTAATTAATTTCCTTTCAATGTGCATGGATCTGTGCACCAGGCTACTAGTATGAAGATAACTTAGAATATCCAGGCTATCATTCCATCTCTATGTCTAAATAGGATTTATGGGAAGAAGCTTTATCCTGTTGATGGACTAAAAGGAAAGTTAAGTAATTGAAAGTAAAGGACAGCATAAATAAAGATGTGACTGGCAATATTCAAAATAAGGGCCAGGAGTTGTTTTCACATCACATTAACACACAGCTTCCCAGAACTCCACAGTTTTTTTCCAATTATCATTACAAACAAAGAGCATATTTCCCTGTTCATGAGGCTGCTACTACAGAGAATCATTGGCTTCACATATGAGATCCTCCCTTTAGTGCTTACTGGTACCTCTACAGAGCCCCCAAGTCCCTAGACAGGTCCCCATGCTTACATTAGGAAGTAGGATTATTGCCTGGACAATAGGATCCCTTGTAGGCTCTTTCTCTTCTTCTCTTTTGCTGAAAGTTCAGGCTCAAAGTTGAAGACTTGTTATCATAAAGCAGGCAAAAGGTTAAAGTCCTGGCCTCTCGTGGGTACAAGTGCCTTGAATAATCTCTCCCTATAGAATAACCTCTCCCTGTGCCTGTCAGAATATCAGAACAGCAGTGCAACAGCTTACAGAATACCCCAACATGAAGACCTGGAAATGGCCTAAGAAGCTCCTCTTCATACACTGGGACAAATGATACTCTCTGTATTTGCCTCTTTGAAATCCAATGAAGAAAAGAAGTGTAAGAATTGCAGAGTGACTTCTTCCAAAGGTCATAAGACCTTGAACTCTTTGAACCAGGCCAGAGGAAACAAGTATTTCATGGAATTCAATATATCAGGTCACTCACCTCCCTCTGCTTGTGACCGCTTTGTATTGGAATCCTCCCTGAAATTACAGAACACGTGAAGCCAGTTCTTGACTCTCTCTAGACTATTGGTGGGCCTCAGTGGGCTGTGATCTTCCCTAAGTTTAAGAGGAAGAACCGATTTCATTTTCTAGACATTTGTGTTTGGGGGTTGGATATATGAGAGACACCCCTCTATCACTAGGTAAGAAGCTAAACAAGGCAGGAAACCATGTCAGAATAAAATTATTGGAATCTACATCCATAAAAAGCTATAAAGTTTGGCCTGTAACTAAAAACTAGAGGATTCCATAAACCATGGCATGTGTTAGGGTGCCCAAACTGTGCCATTCTCTTCAGATGAGAAAGTTTAGAGTTGAAAAGGACGTGGTCCTGATGATGGGTAGGCACCCTGGTCAAAAGAGTGGAATCATGTTCCTCTCAGCCTTTTCATCTAATATTATAGGATGGGTTTTTCTCAATTAGATATTGAGGTGGAGTTCAGCATGAAGAGCACTTTTATGAAATTCCATATAAAGGATGGGAAAGAAAGCTGCATTGGGATGCTGGTGCAGTTCATTGCAGTGTAGGCCTAATAGTGTATGGCTCCTCAGAGTTGTTCCATGGTGGCCTCAACTGGCTGGCCTTTGTCTGCCTTTTTAGTCTGTAGTGCATGAGTGTTGCGAAGGGAAGCACTTGTCCTCCCACCTGAAACAAACCTTAAGGAGGCGATAACTGAAGGCTGATGACATACTCTTCAGCATCTGAACCAACATACCTTCCCTTGTGGGGAAATTAATGTCTTTCCAAGTTCTCCATATCCAGAGGCTTCTTGAATTTGACTAACCTTTCTAGTATCTGTGTTTAGAAATCAATTGAAACTGTAATGCTGTTTGTTCCATAACACCTGAAAAAATGCAGATGCATTCTCTGCCAATGTCAACTTGTCTAAAATATGGTTTTACACCCAGTCTAACACTGAACTGAATTAACTTCAGCAGATGTTTAATTCTAATTTCAGATGTGTAACATTCAGACCATAGTGCTTGCTTTGGCAGCACATAAAACATTCAAACCATAACCCCAACTTGGTAAAAATCATACAGGATAGTAAGAATTTACTTGACAACGTAAAGCACTTTTAATGTTCTAGCTCATCCAAGCTTTTCTGTATGAGCCAAAATCTTAAAAGTTTGACCAAGTAAAAGACATTATGATCTGAACTCACCATTTGTAATTTATTTGGCAAAACATCTCTTCTTTTTTGAAAACTGAAAATACACCAAAAGCACCTGTGGGCGAACACCATCAAATTCTGCTGCACACAAGTGGATGGCGACTGGCTGAGGACTTCTCTGCTGTTTCCCTTCAGGACCACATCTCATCTTTGAACTAGTTGGTTGACTGTGCTTTATCCCTTATCTTTCCCATCTGAGGACAAAAAGTTAGAGGAGACCTAAAGACCTGAAAGCTCCTATGTTCGAGAAAGAATTGTATGCGATGAAACATCCTAGAAGATGATGAACCCACATAAGACAAGCTTAGACATACATAATTCCTCCTGATAATGCATCTTCCATGTGCACAGAAAGAAATGGGAAAGTATTTATAACTAGGAACCACACTGCTCAATACTCAATCATAAATAATACTGAACAACCGATATCCTCTGCTACTGTCCCACTCAGTCCACTCACCTAGCTGTGTGACACATGACAAGAGCTAACTCTGCTTCTGTGAGGCACTGGACTATGCTTTAGCCTCTAGAGTTAGTTTCTGCAAGAGGTCTCTGTCTCCTTTCTACTAAAAAAGCTTATGTTTTGCATCAACTGCAGAAATCTATTTCTGTTTTTCACTTAACTATTCTATTTTCCCAAAATTCCCTCCCCTCCAGGGCTGTATACTCAGGATATCCCTTAGGTCCAACAAGTCCATCACTACTGGTTCCTTCTACCCAGAAAGCCTTCTCAAACACAGCCCAGCTGGGGCTCCAACTCACCTGAGGTGGCTCAGGGAGGAACACCAAGCTCCCCTGTATGACCCAGTGCTTTCATCTCCTGGCCAGAACACTGAACTCAGTCCCATAGGGCCTTACCTGATTCCCCCACCTGTGTTTCCAACCAGAAGGGAGAGGTGTTCAGAATTTGTTAGTAGCAATGTCCTACATTGTCAGAAGCCTCATAATTTATGGACTCTACGAGCTCACAGAAGAATAGCTCAAATGGCCAACACTGTTATGTTGTTGCCTGTGGAAATCATGTTCTTTCACAGGATCTCAAAGAAGGCATTTCAGGGGCCCATGTACAGGACAGTGTGGCATGGTAAGATGTATTTGTCTGTCTCCAGGTGCCCAATGTCTCATCTCTGCCTGTCCTGCCATAGGAAAGTTGCACCTCGTTTTCATCAGGGCCAAAATAAAAGCCAAGGTCCAAATGTTCTGTGCGATTGGTTCAGTTCCTATTAAAACTTAGTCCCATCCAATCTATCACCACCGTGCTTGCTTAGCTTGTCTCCCCCACCCCCCACCCTCTATGCCATCTTAACTTCTATTGCTCATGGCTAAAGGTTCTGTTGCATCATCTGGTTTCTAATGCAGGTGTCCCCAGCAGGGGAACTTTCCCTCTTCCTCCCCCATAATCCTGAGACCGCTCTAGGCTCCAGGGAGACTTTTCCTGTTCCCTCCAAGGATTAAATCTCCAGGGCAGGGTCTCCTGGAGTGTGTAAATGAGTCCGTAAATGCTATAGCTTCCTGGTAAATCAGGCTTAATAGAATGATCTTTCTAATGAACTCAGATTCCACTTCCCTCATTTATTAGGCTTAATATTTGATTCAGCTCCCTAGTTGATTATGGTTAATGTCTGAGTTCCTTTATTCCCTTAGATTATTAATATCCAGTTGAATACTGAATGTCCTGAGAGGTCAGATTGCTGTCAAACATGGCATGGATATGGATATAATACAATAGACTTCCAGATTATAAACAATGGAAGATAGAAGGTACAGTACAGGAAAAGCTATACCCAGGCTAAGGGATCTGTGGGGCCATAGTGAAGCTTGGAGATACATGGGTGGCTTGGCAAACAATGTTTCCTATGTTGATGAATTATTAAAAAGGATTTAAATAGGGACTTGCTGCATTTGTGGCAGCTGTAGAGGTTGAATATTGCCTGGAGTCCCAGAATAAAGGTAAGAACCATCAGGCCCAGCTAATTAATACTGGTCAGAACCTGCAATGCTCAGGGCCAGCTTATTTTTTCCAAAGTTACCAGTAAATAAGAATTACAATTTTACATCAAACATTCTTCATTGTTGAATAAAATATCTTCCTCTCAACCAATATCATAAAAGCCTGATTCCAAAAGTAGGTATATTCCTGAGCCATATGCCTTGATTCTTCAGTCATTTAAGAACACCTGTCAGCATTTCTAACACTGTCTTGGGATTAGGAAACAGAGGTAGGTTCCAAATGCTATCTAAACAAGAATCCCAACTTCAAAGCATCGTAGCTGAACTCCAGGATTGTGGCAGTCTTAAAAATTTGCTTCTCTGGGAGACTAGTTAATTGACAGCTCTTCCAGCTGCACTACAAACCAACTATAAATGGAATGACAGGTTGTTTATTTGATCTATTTCCATTATCCCTTATTTGAGGTATCTTTCTTAAAAGAGACTGGCTTTAGTTTTTAATTAAAAAAACGGGTGAGCATCTTTCATAAGATGAAGTATTTTATTGAAGCACTTTCAAATTGTGTTCCCCAGCATCCTCTATATTCTGAGCCCCTGGGGAAGTAGGCTAGAGAAAGGGTTCTATGCATTCTCCTGCTGCTCCTACAGCAACTTTTTCTTACTTTGCCATGTGATAGTATTCCACACAAAAAAAGAGGTTCAAAAGCCAGTGGCTTGAGTTACAACATCTAATACTAGAGGCCCAGTACACAAAATTTGTGCACTGGTAGGGATCCTAGTGGCTGCCTGTAGGCTCCCTTCCCCTGGCCAGCCTAGCCCCTGGTCGAACTCCAGGACAACTCCCAGTCAAGGGGACAATTTGCATACTATGCTTTTATTATATAGGATTGTCTCACCTCCATATAGGTATATGGGGTTTGGAGGTCATGATAGTTACAATCACAGACAGCTGACTTCAACAAATCCCTCCAAGGAAACTTAATAGCTTCTCCCAGAGGCACAGGTTT
The DNA here is from genome assembly GCA_011751065.1 of Lasiurus cinereus. Classification (NCBI taxonomy): domain Eukaryota; kingdom Metazoa; phylum Chordata; class Mammalia; order Chiroptera; family Vespertilionidae; genus Lasiurus; species Lasiurus cinereus. Next base: position 42,854,883 of record JAAGEH010002528.1, on the reverse strand, counting down.
TACTTCACTTGTTTGCAGTTTCTATCATTAAATTCCCTCACCTTTGAGTTTTCCTGCTACCCCCCTTTCATTGCTTAGTCTTGCATATTACAATTCAGATAGCAATAGCCATCTCTGACCATAAACAATTTCAGGTAGATTTGGTGCTAAGAAATATGGCACATGGCTATACCAGTCTCTGGGCAAGTAGCCACAGGTGTTGAGCTGCTCTACGTGAACACTGGGTTCTAAGCAGTAACCTACAGAAAGTTGAACCCAGACTAGCTTTGAAATTTTGATAAAGGCCACCCCCTAAGGGTTTTGAGCTATTAAGCATTAGTCAAACCCTAACTGGTTTGGCTCAGTGGATAGAGTGTCAGCCTGCGGACTTACGGGTTCCAAGTTTGATTCTGGTCAAGGGCATGTATCTTAGGTGTGCAGGAAGCAGATGATTAATGTTTCTCTCTCATAGATGTTTCTTTCTCCCTTCCTCTCTGTAAAAAAATCCATAATATATATATATATATTTAAAAAGTGTTAGTGTTAGAGAGTGGGAATTTTTTAGCATAACCCATTCCAAAAAGGCCATGGACTATCCCCCAGATAGAGTTGTCAGTGCTGACATCAGGCCAGGCCTTGAAATACGGTCTCATGGCCCCTTCCCAGACACTGTCAGCTTTCTGAAGAACAAGATGACCCCTTCTCCAAAAAAAAACCCCCACAGAATGTGTCAGTTACCCAGCCCGCCCTTAAATCAGCCAATAGGAATGCAAGAGGAATAACCTAACCACATTCTGTCTTTGTATAAATGAACCCCAGCCAATTGGAATCAGCCAACTCAGGGATCTGAGCATCACCCCACCACCCTACCCCAAGACTTATAAAATTGCTGTACTTCTGAGACTCGGGGCTCTTTGCATCCTGCCTCTGCGTCGGTGGAGGCAGAGAGACCGAGCTAGAGCTTGAGCTTGAATAAAGGCTCTTTGCTTTTGCATCGGACTCGGCTCCCTGGTGGTTTTTGGGGATCTTGAAATCTGGGCATAACATTAGTCAAACAAGTTTTAAGAGAACATGTAGGAGATTCAGGCTGTACTGTGCCCAGTAGGTAAAAGGCAGAAAGCACTTCAGACACAAGTTCAGAGAGGTGTCCACACAGAAGAAGTGGCCCAAGGCACAGTCATATTCCTATGGCCTAGCCCTAGGAGAATTCTGCCCTATCCCGTCTCTTCATCTAAAAGAAAGTTACAATTAAGAGCTTCTTATTCAACCTCTTCTCCAATTACGGTTATAAACTTGTCTCCTAATCCTCATATCATAGTTTGATAAATAGAGCCATGTGGCTCTCCAGAATCTTTATGCAATTAATACCAACCACCTATAGTGTTATAGGACTCACATGCAGTTGGGAGTCCCTTAATTGATTAGTTGGGGAAAGTGGATGGCAATTGTTTTGCTCTGCATTTCTAAGATGGGAAAGGTGAACTTTTCAGTGTCTCCCCTGTTAATATTGTATTAGGAAGTCAGTACGGTTTTCTTTAAATATACAAATGGATTATTGGTCAAAGTAATTTTGTATATATAGGTTAACTTTTTGGTGTTTTTTTACTTTGTTTTCATAGTGGTTGGATAAATTTACAGAAATGGAGAGGGGTGTAGTAGATGAAGCATGTGATGCATTTAGTATCTTAGAATTCACACTTAAATTTAACCAGATTCTTGGTTGACAGAATTAAATCACTAGTCCACTCATTTTTGGAATTCCTGGAAGCAGAAAAATATTGCTGTCAGTAAAGGGATACCATTATGAGTGAGAACTCTACAGGATGAATAGTCAGAAATTGCTTTTCAGTTATATTAGGCCAATGATCGGCAAACTCAGTCAACAGAGCCAAATACCAATAGTACAACGATTGAAATTTCTTTTGAGAGCCAAATTTTTTAAACTTAAACTTCTTCTAACGCCACTTCAAAATAGACTCTCCCAGGCTGTGGTATTTTGTGGAAGAGCCACACTCAAGGGGCCAAAGAGCCACATGTGGCTCGCGAGCCGCAGTTTGCCGACCACAGTATTAGGCAGCTAGGAGAAGCAATGTTAGGCAGCACTGCCCTGGGCCCCCTTCCTGTAGAACCCTACCACATCACCTGTTCTGACACCCCAGTTCTAGTTATTACCATTTACTAGCACTGTTGTTTGGAAAGGCTGGGACTTTCTTAAGACCCTAGATCTCATATGCCAAGTAATTATTTGTCCAATTATGCTTTTCCGCCCAGAACTATGCTTCTCTTGAGCAGGGAATCTACATGAAGGCAAGATCTCTGCTCTTCCCCTTGAACTCTGCTTCTTTCACACATACAGTGTAAGCAGTGTAACTCTCCACTCATTGAGGATGAGGGTGGACACAAGTACACATTCTTACTCTTTTTACTTTTTCTCAATTTGTTCAGATTTTTTCTAAAAGCAGGAAGCCCCAAGTGTTTGATATAGTGTGGTTTTTAAAAGAAACACCTTTGTTCATATAGTTGACATAGAAAAACAACAATACAATTTGCTGTATAGCAGCCATAAAATCAGTCAGGATAATAAACACTTAGCATGCTCTTGATGAATGTCAAAGATTCCCCATTATCCCCTTTCCCTATGACCATTCTCAGTGCTCTGGGTAACCACCATTTAACCAGATGAAGTTTCTTCCATATCCCAACTGACCATTTACCTATCAGAAGAGTGCTCTCAGGTGAGCAAGCATGAGACTGAATGAAGAGCCTAAGATGATGTAATACATTCTCCCTTCCCCACCTCCACATTCAGGTGGAAGGTGAGCTTCAGCCCACAGGTTTTAGATTATTTTCAGATTAGATGGCTGTTTTCAAAAGGAGTTAAGGTTAAGACTTAACTCAAGGGTAAGAGGGTTCAATAGCTGCATGATGGCTGAAGTTCACTTTAGTTCTATTCTTCACTAACATCTCAAAGGACATTTTCTTTCTTCAAACAAATTTAATCCAAATATAGTCTTGTTTCTCCCCTCCCCCCCCCCATGGTTTTCATCCAAGCTGATCCAACCTTTAGTCTCTAAAACAAGGAGGAGGGGAGCTAGCTTTTCCTCACCTTCTGCCAAGTCTAACGAGGAGTTTCTCTCCAGTAGATATTTTAGAATCCAACTGAAAGCTAGAAGGAAGGCATTTAGGAACTTTTCACGAAAAAAAAAAAAAAAGGTGAGATAAGATTACTGCATTTCCTTTAAGCATAGAAACTCCAAACCTATGTACAGTATTTCTTCTAAAGGGGGTTTATTAAACTGCAGTAAGATATCTGGGAGAGTGATTTTGCTGAACTTTTTTTGTTGTTGATCCTCACCTGAGGATATTTTCCCATTGATTTTTAGAGAGAGTGGAAGGAAAGGAGGGGAAGAGAGAGAGAGAGAGAGAGAGAGAGAGAGAGAGAGAAACATTGATGTGAGACACATTGATTGCTTGCATCCCAGAGCCAGGGATCCACCCTGCAACTGAGGTTTGTGCCCTTGACCAGAATCAAACCTTGGACCCTTTATTCCTGGGCCAAACCGGCTAGGGCTGAAGTATCTTTTATGCAAGAGGTTGAACAGAAGTCAAAAAGCAGTTGACTTCCAAAAAGATTTGAACACGAGAGAAGAAATTTCAAAATTCAAGACTCAATTTTAAGCTTTAAAAACTGAATCCCTTTTAGAAGCTCCAATAGTTAGAAAAAGTTTCTCCTCTTCATTTCCAGGAAGAGAAAACATGCCTATCAAATGACTTCAGGCAGTTACAGTGACCACCTATTTATTTTCTGTCTGCACACACAATGGCTTCCCTTCTTTCTGGTTCCTCAATCTGTCTGCTTAGATTCTCTTTTTCTTTATTCACCTTTCATTTCTAAAGGAAGCTAACCAAAATTTCCCTTGAAATCCGTAAAAAGTTTGGTTCATTTCCACTGACTACTCCTAACCATCAGATAAGTTTTTAAGCCTAGAAAACTTTAAAGTTTGCCCCATCCCACACCCAGCAACACCAGAGCAAGCAACACTCCCTCCCAACAGACCTCATCTTTTTTTATACTCAAAGCCCCGCCTTTTTCTTGGGAGTGGACCAAAGAGAATGCCAAGGATCTACTTCAGCTCTACAATTGGTCCCTGACTTCTGGCAAGTGAAAACAAGTCTCTGGATGCTTGGCTGCCCAAGGGCCTTCTCTTTAAGCTCCCTATTTTAAAGAGGCTCTGCTTCCCCTGCCGCCTTCTATACAATGTTGTAAAAGCTTCTGGTTGTTTAAGTCATATTTTGAGGGAATAGAGTCATTTGCAAAGAATGGCTGGATCAACTACCCCTTTAGCACTTTATCCTTTTTTAAAAAATATTCTATTGATTTTAAGAGAGAGGAAGGGAGAAGGAGAGGGAAAGAAACATGTTAGAGCAGAACGTCGAATGGCTGCCTCCTACACACTCCCTACCAGATGAAGCAAAGACGCTGAGCATGTAATTAATTATCTGGCAAACTCCCTGTGCACGGGATGATGCCCCACCGAACCTTACTGGCCAGGGCTAGCACTGTGTCTTAATAGGGAAGATTTTTAGTATGCCCTAAGGAATTTCAAAATCAGAAATATGAGTTTTATTGCACTTCACTTTATTGTGCTTCACAGGTATAGCTTTTCTTACAAACTGAATGATGGCAAGGCCCTCCGCCAGCAGAAAAGAGTACAACTCACTTTACTGCAATATTCTTTTTATTATGGTGGTCTAGAATCAAAACCCCATTACCCATGACCCTTATTTGGTCAGACACTAGTGTTAGAGTCAAACATTGTTACCCTCAGATAACACTACTTTATTGCTCACTAGCGTGTGTCATTCTTTTATTCTTTAATTCACAAGTGTTAAAGCCTATGATTCAGAGAGAGTGAGGAAGTGACTTAGTGTGGCTTTGGGTTTTGTCTCTGTTCCTCAAACTGCAGGCGAGGTGTATGAGACTCTTCAGGATGCACATGTTTCTGTAAAGTCAATTCCACTCGTGGGTGTTAAGGTAAAAGGCATTGTTTTATGTTAGGACAATAGCAATCCAAACTGATATAAATTATTTATTTAATAAATAAAGAAGATTCTTCACAAAAGAATTTAAAAAGAGTATATACCCATACTCCTCCATCCAGGAAGTACCGTATAGTTTCATTCACCTCCCCTTGAGTGTAGTCTGGAGTTAGTGACTCACAGTTCTAAAGAACAGAATAGGGAAAAAGGAAGATAATGATATTTACAGTGAAGAAACCTGGCAAACACTGCCCTGACCAAGTGATCCAGGTTAACATTGCCAGTGCTAATTCCTGTTGCTATTATGTACCCCCAGATATTATGTGATGAAAAAAGCACTTCACCTCAAAACCCATCACCCCAATCTAACCATGGGAAAAGCATTAGACAAAAGAAAATTGAGGGACATTCTACAAAATCCTGAGAAGTTAATCAATGTCATGAAAAATACGGAAAGACTGAGAAACTGCCATAGACTACAAGGCACTAAGGAGATATAACATCTAAATGCAATGTGATACCTAGATGGAATCCTGGAACTAGAAAAGATGTTCATGGGAAAATTGACAAAGTTCGAGTAAATTTTGGAGTTTAGTTAGTAGTAATATATAGATGTTGATATTTTAGTTTTGGCAAATGTACCACAGGCATATAAGATGTTAACATAGGAGGAACTGGGTAAAGGTAGTGAGGAACTCTCTTTGCTATTTCTGTAACTTTTCAGTAAAGCTAAAATTATTCCTAAATAAAACATTTACTTAAAAGAAAAATTAACACGAAAATTTTTTCAAAATCTGCATAAACCTTTACGATAAACTATGAGAAAGCTTATAGCAGACTCCTTTAAACTAGGTCCTCTCCAACCCTTCCCCCCACTTGCTGAATGCAGTTTTACACTGTTAGGGGTCATTTGGAGGAGAAGGTTGAGAAGCAGCATACGTATTTAACTTGATAATCCCATTACTGCTTGGAGGGTGGAGGTCAGAGAGCTGAGAAACTAGCTGAAATCGAACTGGGAGGTAAACAAGTCCAAGACAGTAAGTCAATATACAACTAGGAACACCTGGACTTTTTAATTCCAGTGATTGCTACCAGTGCTTTCTGGGAATTTACTAATTCAAGCTATTCACTTTATCCTAAGTATTTACACACCAGTAATCAAGAGAAAGGAGATCCTCTTCTCAGGTAGCCAGAGGGCATCAACAGAAGTGTCTTTCTGTGGGAGGCACAAGTTGAAATTAGAACATGTACTTTGGAGGCAGACAGAAAAACCTGGGTTTAATTCTCAACCCTACTGCTTACTACTTATGTGACCTCACACTACTTAAACTCTCTAAGCTTCACTTCCCTCATCAGTGAAATTAAGATAAAAATAGTGCTTATTCCTAAGATTGTTTTTGAGGATTGATTGATAATATGTCCGAAAAGCATCTAGAATTGTTCATGCACCACTTATTATTGCCCATATCTGTCCTATATACTTGCCCATGTCTGTTCTATATACTTTACGTATAGTCTCATTTAATCCTCACAACAGTCCTATTATTAGTCTTTATGTTCCACAGGAGGAATCTAAACAATAGGAGGATAAATAATTGGCCCAAGGTAACACAGCCTTTAAGTATTAGAGCTTTATTGAAACTACAGCAGTCTGGTTCTAGAATCTTTTATTTTAGCCAACAAAGATTGCTGCTTCTGTTATCAGAAAGAAAGGAAGAAGAAAGGGGATATGCCATGTGGGGAGGTCCAAAGAAAGAGTACCTCGTAGAAGGAAAATGGTTAATACTATTGTGGCATTTAAACTGCATAAATAATGGAGGGATGAATTGGGAACAATTATGCCTACGAGCCAATGGAAAGGAAGCACTTGCTCCTACTGGCCAAATCAGTGATAATTTTGCTTGGAAATCATCTAATAATATTAAAAAAGGAAAGCTTATCAAATTAGAGAAGCTCCCTCCCATTCGCTTATACCAGTGTTTTCTCAGGAGATTTCCTGATGAAAGGTTAAATACCAGACTCTAGTTCAAAACAAGACACATGATAATCCTCACTGTACAGAAGCCAGCCAACATTCCACAATCATTCTCCAAAGCCAAGGCCAACACAAATCTGAGACCCTGTTCTTAAAGGCACCCACTGCCCCCAAAATAAAGAGTTGGCAACCACAGAAGTAGAGGCCCAGCTTGGACTACTAATGTGGCCACCAGTCGAGTCACAGTTCCCCTGCCAGGAACTGAACCTCTATAGATGCCGGGAGTTGGAAAAAGACATGAGTAGCCACAGGCATATAGGAGAGACTTTATTGTAGACCAAGTAGCCATTGCTAACATAGGAACCATCAGACAAAGCATTTCTTCAAAATAGCCCCTCCCACCCTCAAGCAGCTGTGCACCAGCTGTTCAGCAACACAGTTTTATACCAACTCAGACAAAAGAGGCTTCTTGCAAAAAGCAGTATCAGTATCGAAAGGTACGCCTGTGCAGTGTATACAGTAAAACTGCTGTGTCATTGCCTTTATACCTGTGGGTGGCAAATGGGCGTTTAACCCTTTAATATCCGGTATACTCTAGTTAGGGTCCCTACACCACCCCATCACTAATTTACTGTTCATATATTACACCCTTTTAGTCCCTACGCTGAGCCAGGTAATCTACATACTTTGCCTCACTTGATTGCTCCCCTTAACCACGAGGAGATACTAGAATGGAGTCACGTGTTCATTCCAACTATTCAATTTACTGTGCTCTATCCTTTATCTTCCCTACCTGAGAAAAGTTAGATGTCCCAGAGATCTAGAAGGCTCCTATGTTCAAGAAATAATGTTATATAATGAAATATCCTAGAAGGAGATGAACCCACAGGAGACACACTTGGCTATACATTATTCTGTTTGATGATGTATGTTCCCTATGCACAGAAGAAAATATGCATAGGGAAGTGTATTTACAGTTTAGGAAACACGATGCTCAAACACAGGTAATTCTGAACACCCGATACCCGCTGCTATTGTCACACTCGGTCCACTCACCTAGGTGTGTGCCACTGACATGGCAAGAGCTAACTCTGCTTCTCTGATGCACTTGGGTATACTGTCTCTTCTTGAGTTTAATTTCCCCAGAGGTTATCTGTCTTCTTTCCCCTAAAAAGCTTACGTTTGGCATGGTCTACAGAAATCCATTTTCCTTTTTCACTTAGCCCATTCTATTTTCCCAAAACTATTTCCCTCCCAGGATATCCATTAGGAACAACAAGTCCATCACTACTGGTTCCCTCTACCCAGAAAGCCCTCTCAAACACAGCCCAGCTGGGGCTCCAACTCACCTGACCTGGCTCAGAGAACACGGAGTTCCCTGTGTGATTGAATGCTGCCATCTCCTGGCCAAAACGCTAAACTCAGTCCCAGCACATCTATCCTACATGTCATTCTTAGGTCTTATTTGATTCCCTCACCTGAACTTCCCACTAGGATAAGAGAGATATTCAGAACATCTACAACTTAAGGCATCGATTTTAGAGAATTAGTTCATAGTAATGTCCTAGGGAGTCAGAAACCTCACAGGGGTTTGCTCACAGAGGAAGACCAGTTCAAATGGCCTACCCTGTCACTTGACCCTCCCTCCTAGTTAAATAAGCTGGAGTCTACAGAACAGCTATGGAGCTATCAGGTGCAGACTTGCCTTGCTTGACTGCTTCTGGTTTCTGAGTGACAAAACATAAACAAAATGCAACATTTCTACCAAGGATCTTCTCTCAATGATGTGTAACCAAGGGGAAATCTCATCCTCACCCACAAAACATGAGTTGACCAGTTTGAAGTGTAGCTTAAAATTATGGCTTTACCATAGTAGTAACATCAATAATACAGCATTCCACAACTGTAACACCAGAACTGGCTCGATGATAGCTCCCCTGTTGATGGCCAGGTGCCCCTGCAATTGAGTGGGCCCAGGTCCCTCCATCACTCAGGACCATAGGCCTGCCTGTGGTCTAGGACTCCCCCTGACATCGAAGTTCACCACTATGGATACAGTTTGGCACACTGACCCAAAAGGCTAGAGAGGACACATGTCCTTTAACCACAGACATGTTCGTACAGACATCTCATAGAGTTCTTCTTAGCCCTAGAATTTTTGCCTATAGTAAATAAGGAAAGATAAGCCTTCATACTTAGCTAAATCTACACAGAATCCTAGAATAGGACATTAGACTTTCATATGTCACTATTGACTTCCTTCTCACTGTGAAGGACAAAAACAATGATAGATGACTCCTAACATTTATTCAGAAAAGAAAGAGTTTGAGGTCAGGGTCTATCAACTGGATAAGAAATCCATCTCCCTCACCACCTCCTCTGCCCAAAACTGGCAGATGTCACTCAGTCATCATTTCGTAACCTACATGAAACATGGATTCTGCCATCAGGGCCAACTAGTGCTGATCAGAACCTGCAATGCTCAGGGCCTGCTTATTATTTCCAAATTTGCCAGTAACAGAGAATTGCAATTTTACATCAAAGATTCCTCATTATCAAATGAAAGATCTCCCTCTCAACCATTTTCAAAAAGCCAGATACCAAGAGCTGGTATTCCTGAGCCACATACCTTGATTCTTCAGTCATTTAAGAACCCCTGTCAGCATCTCTTAACACTGTTTTGGGATTAGGAAATAGAGTTATGTTCCAAATGCTATCTAAACAAAAATACCAATCTTAGCTGTACTCCAGGATTGTGGCAGCCTTGAAAATTTGCTTCTCTGGCCCCTTACTTAGGGGAGACTAATTAATTGACAGCTCCCCCTATTGTTAACTATAAATGGAATGATAAATGGCCCAAGAAGAAAATGTATACTGATCTCTAAGCAGTGGCATGGATAGAAAAGGACTAGAAAATTAGACAAAGCAGTGTAGGAAAGAGCATATTTTAATGTTTATCGTAAGTGATGATAGTTCCTAACTTCTCTAAGTTTTTATTAGTACACTAGAGGCCCAGTGCACGAAATTCATGCATGAGTGCAGTCCCTAGGTATGGCCAGCAATCGAAGTGTGAGTATCCGGCATAGAAGGGCAGATCTCAGATGACCTCTGGGCCCTAGGAAGCACCTGGGTCCCCAGACTTCTGTGCTCCCCCCTCCACCTGAGTCATCAGGCCCCTCCCTGACTACATCAGTGCCTGGGAGCTGGACGGTGGCCCCGCACCTCCCATCCTCCCACCCCCCCCCGCTGCCACTGGTTGCTGTCTGGGGGTCAATTGCAGAGTGATCAGGCCCCACTCACACCTGTGTTGGCCTAGTACCACCCGCTCGCCTGCTCCATCATCCCACCATAGTCCCACTCTCATTGGGGCCCACTGGAGCTGGCAGCGCCTCCATTGCCACCTGCTGCCAGCACCGTGTTGCCAATGTCCACCATGTTCTCTGCTGCCCCCTGATGATCAGCGCACATCATAGCAGCGGTTGAACTCTTGGTCAAGGGGACAATTTGCATATTGGGCTTTTATTATATAGTATTATATTAGAACACCAGATGTAATATTCAAAGCACCACTTTGTCTTTATAAAACTGGCACTTATACTGATAAACATATTTATGATAACCATTGGCTCTGGAATAATTTTTTTTATTGGTCTTGACATAGCCTTTCCAGCTCCCTTTAAGAGACCTATACAAATCATTCTCCATTTGTACAATTTTATTCTGAAATACTATTAGTATTTTTTTATTGTTGACACTATTGCAGATGGCCTTCATTTTTACCCCTTTACCTGCCTCCACTCAGCCTCTTCCATCCCTATCTCTGGACTTCACTACACTTATCTGTGTCCATGGGCTATGCATATGTGTTCTTTGGCTAATCTCTTCACCTTCTTTCATCAGTCCCCCCAATTCCCTTTCCCTCTAAACTTTGGCAGTCTGTTCATGTATCCATGCCTCTGGTTCTATTTTGTTCATCAGTTTATTTTGTTCATTAGATTCCACATGTAAGTGACATTATATGATATTTATCTTTCCCTGTCAGGCTTATTTTGCCTAGCATAATATTTTCCAGGTCCATCATGCTGTCACAAAGTGTAAGAGAGCTTTCTCTTTTAGAGCTGCATAGTGTTCCACTGTGTAAATATAGCACGGCTTTTTTATCCACTCATCTACTGATGGGCATTTGGGTTATTTCCAGATATTAGCTATTGTAAATAATACTACTGTGAACATAGGGATGCATGTATTCTTTCTGATTGGTGTTTCAGGATAGTACCTATTTTTAATCAGACAACTGAGGCAGGTTATACAGTCAGAAGATCTAGAACGCCAACTCAGACTGAGCCACCAAGTCAGTGTTCTAATGTCTAAATCATGTCACCTCCCTGCAAAACTCTGACTATTCCATGGGAAAGCAACATCTCCAGAATTCCAAATAGGATAAGTTTAGAGAATGAGAGCCTGATTTAAATGGAAATGAACTTATGGCTTGAAACCATGTTTATGGATCAAGCTGTAGTAATTAAGTAAGAATCAATTGCATTGTCCAAGAACAGAGGACAGACTTGGGGTATCATGGGAGAAAGAGGAGGTGGCTAGAACTCCGCAAATCACACCTTGGCATAGTCTCTTAAGGAATTTTGGAGGCATGGCCTCCCAAATGTAGCTATCCCTAGGATTTAGCCTCTTTTGAATCTTTCCATAGTGAAATCTTGGCAATTTTAGTTCTCAAAAAAATTGTAAGGTTTATGTCCTAACTTTTAGTCCTTCCTCAGCTACATTAAGATTCCAAAACCGCCGGAGACCGGTTTGGGTCAGTGGATAGAGCGTTGGCCTGTGGACTGAAAGGTCCCGGGTTCGATTCCGGTTGGGGGCATGTACCTTGCTTTCGGGCACATCTCCACTGCGGAGTGTGCAGGAGGCAGCTGATCAATGTCTCTCTCTCATCGATGTTTCTGACTCTATCCCTCTCCCTTCCTCTCTGTAGAAAATCAATTAAAAAAAAAAAGACTCCAAAACCTATAGCTCCAAATAGTTAATGTCATTTATTTATAACCTCCAGTGTTTGGAGATAATCTAATTGACAGAGTGATCTAAGAGGATAAGCAGATAATGGGCCTTCTACATCCTTCCTGCTCTCTAAACCATACCAGCAGTCTTCCAACCATCAAAATGGATATGCAGTTATAGGTATGATAAAGGGAGAAAAACAAAAGTTATACTCTTAAACCAATTAAGTTATTATATTACATAATATGACAAATTATCAATGAAGTAAGGAGTCTTGATATTGCATATCTGTAAGACAATCAAACACCTTATGAATTAAAACATGTTGAATTTTGGTTTCCATAAAAAATTCAGACTTGGAGTCCATTTGGTTATATAGTCAGAAGATAACCATAGATTTAACTATAACTGGCTAGCAATGAAAGATTGAAGAGATTGAAGAGAAGTTTTTAAAATACAGAATTCCTTGATTTATTTTGGCTAAGTATCTGCAGAGCCTGCTGTGATGACTTTATAGTCTTCTTCCATTCTGATCAACACATCTAATGATCAGTCTAGTCTCCCTACAAGGACAATTATTAAAACAAAACACGTATTTTTAGTTACATTATCCTTTTTGAGTAGCATTGCTGTCAATCCAACCTAGATTCAATAAATTAAGAAGTGCCCAGCTGCTGTGGCTCAATGGTTGAGTGTCAATCCATAAACCAGGAGGTCACAGTCTGATTCCCAGTCAGGGCACATACCTGGGTTGCAGACTTGATCCCCAGTTGGGGGCTTGCAGGAGGCAGCTGATCAATGATTCTCTCTCATCATTGATGTTTCTGTTTCTCTCCCCCATTTCCTCCCTCTCTCTGAAATCAATAAAAACTGCATTAAAATATTTTAAATAAACTACTTATTAAACAAATGTGTCACATTAAAAACTGAGTACTTGAAGTACTAATGCACAATACTCATTCTGCAGAAGAACATTTAGTGCAATAACTATAATTTAATTCTTGATAACACCAACCTATCGTTCTGCAATTGTAATTTTTTTATTAGTCACCTATTATTGTAATGAATACAAAATTTATATTTTCCCCTTTTGTTCTGATTATGTTTATAAAAATGTAGTTTTATGTCTATTAAGTCTAATAGAATTTGGCTTTTATTTTTTCTGATAGTTCATTTTACAGTATTTTATAAGATGTTGGCCCATGACAGTTTAGAAACAAATTGGTTCTACACCAGATAGTCTGAGATGCACCAGTCTGGGCCACTCCAGCTACTAAACTCATTTGATAAAAATGATTACTGCCTAGAAAGTTAACCATTTTTCTCCTGACATCTCATTTGCCTCAGGTCCTAAAATTTCCACCTAAAAATGGGAAAATATTATTTAGTGGGGCAGGGATGTTTTTTGGAGACCAATCAGAAGCTGGTATTCAGGGTTCCAACCAGCTCAAAATTTCCTGTTCGACCCATTCTCAAATATCTTGAGCAAATGAGAACAAAGAAACTAGCCTTTGGTGGGCAGAATGGAGGAATAAATAGTGTTGATAAATATCAACTCCAATAGTATCAACCTGGGATAAGAAAAAATCTGGAAAGTATCAGTCTGGACAAGAAGAGGCCCCAACAATGAAGACCATGTCAAATACATATCAAAGCAAAGGCCACAGGGAGATGACCTAGGGGGTCTAATGTCATGGCCTCATGTTTGAGAAGCCTTGGTCTCTGTTCAGGTATTAAACACACAGGGTCTTGCCATTTGAGCATTTTAGGGCACCACCACTAATTAGAGCTTTAAACACATCTTCCAACAGAGGGCACTTTGTAACCATAGAAAAAGAAGAAAGCTTTAAATTAAAAAAACCATAACTACTTTTACTAATTTGCCTGAAGTTTGGGGCTGAAAGAGTGAATACTGCCACTTTTAAGAGGGATTTGCTTTACCACAGTGAAACAGAGAGAAATATTTTTAGTTGGAGTACACTAGAAGATACTTGTTCTCCAATTCATACACTCTTCCAGAGGGTAGATGAGGCATGGCTGTTTTCTGAGCTTGTTAGGAATAGTCACCCAAGCCCTCCTAATTAGGACAAGTCACTCAGCATAGTTGTGGAACTTCCTCATATTCAGAGCCTGATGTCTACCTTTTAGAGTTTGACATTATTTGTGTCTCATCACACAGTCCCAGGACTTAGCCTCTAACAGATACCAGAGACTGATTCAGAAAGAAGGGAGTCAATGGGAGAAACCCATCCTAGAATATGGCAGCTACATAAATTGGTGAGTTTAATATGGCAGAATTGCTGAGAATAAAGTCAAAACACAAATTTCAACTCATGCTACATCAATTTGTGGTTATTAATGCATATTTTACTAACTTACTTATAATCTCTGAAGTGAAGGGCAAATTTTTGTTGTGAGAAAAAAGCAAAGGTTACTTGTTGAGTTTTTTGTGTTGTTGTGTGTGTGTTTTTAAAGAGAAATGTAAGCTTAAGATTGCCCCAGCAGAAACCGGTTTAGCTCAGTGCATAGAGCATCGGCCTGCAGACTGAAAGGTCCCAGGTTCGATTCCAGTGAAGGGCATGTATCTTGGTTGTAGGCACATTCCCAGTGGGGAGTGTGCAGGAGGCAGCTGATTGATGTTTCTCTCTCATTGATGTTTCTAGCTCTCTGTCCTGCTCCCTTCCTCTCTGTGAAAAAATCAATAAAATATGTATTTTTTTTAAAAAAAAGATTGCCCCAAAATTTTGTTTTTCTGGCTTATCCCCTTCCTCCCCTCTGCTGTTTGGCAATTGGGAGAATCCAAAGTGACTCATCAACTCAAGGCATATTATTCCATCATATTCTTTAATAAGTGCCTAATTAATATTACCTAATTCTTTATTATGTCATTATTAATTTACCCAAGTTCTACCTTTCCAAGATTAGGGCAGAGTAGATATTTTGGTTCATGTTGTGTTGAGGTTTATTAGAAAGGCATTACAAAGAGAGCTGTATGATTATTACTTGGGGAAAAGGACAAATTAACCAGGAATAGAGCCAGCAACTGGAATATTGAGATAAATTAAAGAAGGCAACAGACTGGAAGTTCATATGCAGACATAAAATAATCTTAATAGGACTGAAGTGGGAAGAGTTGAAAAGGCAAACTAGGAAGGAAGATAGGTTATTGAGTGAAACAACTGGGTTATTTGGGAAAACAAAGTGCCAGGTGTTAACCACCCTTTCATAAGGAAGTAGAATAAAAGCAATGAACAGTAAGGTGAGTCAGGAGATGAGGAAGGCGTTTCCATAAACATCCCATCACATCTGCATGCAATAGAACTAGCACCTGGCTTTGGAAGGCCACCTGGGGTTCAAAAATCCCAGTACCTCTTATAAGGGAGACTTAAAATAGACTTAGTTTCTATGCATCGCCTCTAAAAGTTGATGGCTACCTAGGACTGATTAGTTGAGATTAATTTATCTGACACTGGGCCAGTATTTGAATGCTTTCTTAGTCAGTGGAAGTAAAAACTGCTGTAATATCTCAGAGTAAGATTTCCACATCAATTCTAGTTCATCAGGTGAAAGGTGCTGATTGTTTCACTGAATCAGGTATTCTGTTAAGTGAACCCAGATTTTACTATTAAATAGGAGAATTAAGTACATGCATGTGTTAATCATGCATGACAAGCAGCAGCCCTTAACTGTATATTATTATTATTATTATTATTATTATTATTATTATTCAAACATCCCAGAGACCTACTACATGGAGTTAAGCCACAAAAAGAGGAAACAAGAGCAAGATATTGGCACCCCAGGAGCACCTTTCCCTCCCCGGTTACCATCTCCCACAGACATGAATCTCCTAAATTCTAAAGGACCCCACAAGACTGGCAATCAGGGGAGCAATGGGAAGCAGCAGCTCAGCCCAGGCTAACCTCCTGAATCTGTCCCCCTTCTCTCCCATTCTCCAGTGAGCTGGCAGCAGCCTCTCCTTGGCTCACTTCTTTCCCAAACTGTTTAGCTGGGGCTGGTTTGGCCCTCTAGAGTCTCTCTCCTGTTGCTTCTTCTATCCTCAGCCCTTCCTTGTTTCACTGTCTCCAGCTTCAATGAATGTACTCTCAGTAATTTTTTTAAAAAGGAAGGTATATTCCAAATTATTATGACATTTATTCCACCTTTTTATGTCTATTGGGTCATTTAGTCTGACGCAAACATGCATGACTAAGCTTATGACACTTAACCAGTCATCTTGCCACACCAAAAGCTTCCGTGCATGTAATGGTAGGAGCTCCCTGTTACCAACAGCTGACATTTGAATCAGTGTATAAGAGACAAGTAAACATATCGGACTTTGTGATACAGGAAATGACTGTTGTTCCCCTAATACATTTCGTTTCCTGCCCAGCAAGGTAGGAATGACATCTACCTCATTATGTGTGGTTTGGGTTTACTTTAGAGATTTGATTTGATATCTAGCCCTTAACTACAATATTAAGCATTAAGGGAAACATTTGCTCTATTGTCGTGTTATAAAAAGTCATTGCAAGGGCAGTTTAATTTACAAAGACAACTTAGGAAATTATTTGTTTTAAGGTTGAGAGATTGAGAAAGTTAAGGTTGACTTAACCTCCTGACCTCAGAATTTTTCCTTTATGAAGTGAAACCGCCTTATAAGGCAGTTACTATTAAGGAATAAATCAACCAGTGCATATAAAGCATTCAGAGCAATGGTATAAAGGCTTTAGCTACTGTTGCTACTGTTCCTGGTCCACATCCACACATTTCAAATAGTCATGACCCTGATCTACTGTTCACATAACCATCACCATGGTCCTACATATTTGAGCAAGAATATACAGGTAGACTTAAAAGTGCTTATGAGCTATGGAAAGGGGGGACCAGAATATTCCATCTCCACTAGAGATTAAAGCAACGTGGTAAAAATGGGTTACGGATTGGGGACAGAACGCAAACATAAAATGGTCCAGAGAGGTGAGGGGAAAGTGGTATGAAGGTAGGCAAGAAAAGCTGCCAGTGTGAACACAAAAATGCAACTAGAAGAATTTTAAAGAGACCCCCCCAACAGGGTGTTTTTCTTTTCTCTTAATACATATTTTTATGATTTCAGAGAGGGGGGGGGGTAGAGGAGAGGGAGAGAGAGAGAGACATCAGTGATGAGAGAAAATCATCAATGGCTGCCTCCTGCATGCCCCACACTGGGGATGGAGTCCCCAACCCCCCCGGCGCGTGCCTTTGACCAGAATGGAACCAGGGACCCTGCAGTCCGCAGCTCCACCCGCGGAGCCAGACCTGCCAGGGCAAGGACGCAGGCTGTGTTTGCGGAGATCTCCGTGGCCAGGCCTCCCGCCCGCAGCCCGGCCACGGCGCGCCCAGCGGCCCGTGAGGCTGGGGTGAGGGCCCGGGCCACAGGCGCCTGCGCCCCAGGGACGGCGCCTGCCCTTGTTCCCCGCTGGACTGGGAGCCGCCACAGCGGAGGACTCTACTTATTAACATCGGAACTGAGAGCTGGTCCAGTATCACATCTGGCACCGTGCCTCCTGGAGGGACCGCGGCCACGTCCCGCCACGCCCACCCCCTGGAGGATTACAGGTTCCCTTGACGACGTAAAAGAGCGACAGTGACCTCCCACCCCGCCTCCGCCTGGGCCCGTCCACGCCGCGGTGTCTCATGGGAAAGTAGTTCCCGGGCTGCTCGTGGGCCCTTCCCAGCGACCAGTGCGCTGGCCCGGAACGGAAGCCCGTGGGCGGAGGACAAAGAGGGTATTGTGCGCCGCCGCCGTCGCCGTCCTCATTTCGCTCGGCTTCCGGCGCAGGGGCGTCCATTGAGGGTGGCGGACGTGGCAGAGGCCTGGGTGCAGCCGCGGCAGAGAAAGGTTCGCTGAGGACGTCCCACCCCGCGCGCGCGCGCGGAGATGAACCCTTTAACGAAAGTGAAGCTGATCCAGGAGCTGAACGAGCGGGAGGCCCAGCTGGGCGCGGCCCCGGAGGTGTCCTGGCACTCGCAGTACAAAGACAGCGCCTGGATCTTCCTGGGAGGCCTTCCGTATGAGCTGACGGAAGGGGACATCATCTGCGTGTTCTCACAGTACGGGGAGGTGGTGAACGTCCATCTGGTGCGGGACAAGAGGACGGGGAGGTCCAAAGGATTCTGTTTCCTCTGCTATGAGGACCAGAGGAGCACCGTTTTGGCCGTGGACAATTTTAACGGGATCAGGATCAAAGGGAGAACGATCCGAGTGGATCACGTGTCTCATTACCGGGCCCCGAAGGACTCGGGAGAAGTGGCTCTGTGACCAGAGAGGCCCAGGATGAAAGGGCTGCGGGGCTCACACCCCTTCACTGAATGCACCTGGGGGCTCTAAAGATGACAAACCCACCAAAACACACACACACAGAGAGAGACATGGAAAATAAAACAAGAGGACTGATCTGGAAGTACCCACAGAGCAGCCGGCCTCCTCCTCAACTCCCAGAAGCAAGACAATAATGGAAAAGGATGACCCCTGCTCTTTTAAAAAGCACAGCAGCAAAAACTCACAGCTGGTAAGGGAATTGATTCTAACGAGAGCTGCTTTGATAAACCAGTTGGGATAAGGAAGAGAGCAAGAGACTGGCGCCAGGTTTCTTGTAGAAGAAGCACCTCCTTCTGGATAATAAAGGAGGAAAGGGAAGGAGAACGGGGTCGGATGCATTATTGGGGTAAATTTAAGAGGAAGACAATGGCTGAGGACTAGAAAGAAAGAATTGGAAGAAGAGATAAACCTAATGGAAATTTTTCAAGTGAAATTATGGGTATTCTGTGGGGTAAGGTAACTTCCTCTGTATTAGAACTCCAACATAAGAATGAAAAAATAAAGCACGATAAGATCAGTGTGAGTGGATTTCTTGTGTAAATTAATAAAGGGATTGAGTTGACTTCAAGATTGGTACTGACTGGGCTGCCAAATACAAGGGTCTGAGAAGAAAGACACGTTTTTTAGTTAGATAAGAAACAGGGGTTCAGAGAGGTAAAGTGACTGAGTGATAGGCATTTTATTATTATTATATAAAAGAACCTAAGTGACCATCACAACCGAATGGACAACTAAACGGCTGCATGGGATGACTAGGCCGGCAGAGGGGCAGTTGGGGGCAACCAAACGACAGAGTAACAGGCTGCGTAACCAGGCCCACGGGGGAGGGGGAAGTTGGGGGCAACCAGGCCAGCAGGTGTGGGGGGAAGGGAGGGGTGAGCAAACAACTAAGCAGCAGGCTGCATGGGGCAACCAGGCCAGCAGCAGGGTTAATGAGGCCTGGGGATCGGGCCTAAGCCAGCAGTCGGACATCCCCCGAAAGGTCCCAGAATTTCATGCACCGGGCCTCTAGTAGTGTTATGAGAAACAGGGCAGGCCCTGGCTGGTTTGGCTCAGTGGATAGAGCATCAGCCTGCATGCTGAAGGTCCCAGGTTTGATTCCAGTCAAGGACATGTACCTCATGCAGGAGGCACCCAATGTGTGTCTCTTTCTCTTTGTCTCTCCCTCTCCCACTCTAAAAAGCAATGGAAAAATATCCTCAAGTGAGGATTAAAACAAACAAAAAAAACAGGGCAGGATTCAAAACCTACTCAAGCTGCCTCCTTTCATTATGCCTCTGACATAGCAGAGAGCAGGTGGGTGTGTAAGAAGACATACCTCCCTGAATATAGAAACAATGCCACATAACTTTTATAAGTATTATATATAAATATTAATATAAGAGCTAGAATTTATGGAATATATGTTAGTAGTATGCCAATGGATTTATGTGAGTTATCCAACAAGACTAACCCAAGAAAGCTTCTATTACTCTCTTTACAGATGAGGAAATAGATTAGAAAGATGAAGTAACTTTCCCAAAATGCATAGTTAGAATTCAGAATTCAAGCTCAAGCAACCTATATTTCTGAATCATCTCAGCAGCTAGCCTGAATGCATTAACTCATTTTAAGCATTGAACAAGGGAGCATTTATACCTTTTTATAATAAAAACCTGAAAATTGCTATACATATTTTTTTTTTTGAAGTTGGGTTGCTACCAGCAACAAAATACAAGTCTCCTTGATTTTCAGCCCCAATTCCCACTGTCTTGGGTACCACAATAGCCGCTGCCAGTTGTAATGGTATTTTTCACATTTTCTCTTTGAAATAAGACGAGCAGTGGCAGCTTTGGAATCCCACAGAGTTTCCTCCGAACACCATATGTTAGAAGAGGCCCCCTGCAATGATCCTGGCAGCAGCTCATTCTGCACTTGATCCTCTCTGTGGGTCTCCTTCAGGTCCTGGAGCTCAGAAAAAAAAAAGGGGGGGGGGGGAATCCTTAAAAAGAGAAAAGGAAGAGGAAGCATTGTTATTCTCTGTGGCACATGTTCCTAACAGTAATATCGCTGGGCACTTAGATTTTGGTGGCAATGCTACTTCATTCAAATAGGAGTGAAGGTCTGCCTTTATCTGGAATGTTCTTGATGAGCACCATGGTCAAAGATGCTGCTTTGACATTTCTTGGATTTCTTAAAATACTTTATCTATAGATATTAAAGCATTTGCTAACATTGTCATTACATTTGACATCACTTGTAAGTTTTGAGAAGGTATTATTACTTGCATTTTATAGACAGTAAGAAAGTGCCACATCGAAAAGTAAGTGACTTATCTAAGTCATAAGTCAGTGTCAAAACTGAATCCAATATCCATTGTTTCTGACTCCTGATGAGATTAATTCATCTCCTAAAAATATCCTCTTTTTCCTCTCCATATGTCCAAAGCCACCATTACCTACAGAATAAATACCAGTCCTTTAATAAGAACCAGTATCTAGTAAATATCTAATAAATATCTAACAAGTACCAAGTCTCTCATGATGCTATATGTTTATGTAGGGTTAAAAATTTAGAACCAACCTTCCATTACATCTCTATACACAAGAGGACAAAAGCATTTGCTTTTATCTTTAAAAGAGAAGATCTTGAATCCCAGACTCATCACTTGATAACTATGAATTTGGGGGTTTATTCCTTCACATCCCTGAGTTTTAGTTTTCTCTAAGATGGTACATGCTGCTAGTTTGGGCCCAATATTTTCTCTCCTTTCTTTTTTCTACCAGAAACCTGACTTGGTTCAGAGCATCAATGTGCCAAGTAGAAACTCTTGCTTCCCCAGATTCCCTCACAGGTAGGGGTGCCCACCACCCATGAGATGAAGTTCTGGGCAATGAGTCATAAACAGGGTTTCTGCAAAGCTTTGCTTCCCTCAATAAGTGCTCTCTCTCTTCTTCCGACTTGGTCCTTTTTCTTCAACACTTGAATGCTCATTTCCACATATATTCCCATTATGTTATGTCTTGGATAAAATAATTACTTGACTAGTAAAATGAGAATTTTTCTTCCTTCAATGCCAACCAAAGATACATTTCTAAGTACCCTCCTCAGCACCTTCTGACACAGCCTGCTAAATCCAAGGCTTACTTGAAAAACTGGGGCTTTTATTTATTAGTGTTTTTCAGAACTTCTCAAATTTTAAAGAGTAAGTAGCCAAGACCGGTTTAGCTCAGTGGATAGAGTGTCGGCTTGCGGACTGAAAGGTCCCGGGTTTGATTCCAGTTGGGGGCATGTACCTTGCTTGCAGACACATCTCCACTGTGGGGCATGCAGGAGGCGGCTGATCGATGTCTCTCTCTCATCTATGTTTCTGACTTTCTATCTCTCTCTCTTCCTCTCTGTAAAAAATCAATAAAATATATTTTTTTTAAAAAAAGGGTAATGCCATTTTCAGATGATCCAGACCCAGTTTCCTTATCTCTCTTCCTTGTCTTACTTCTTGAGGTGTTCAGCATCATCTCTACAAAAGTATAAAAAAAGGAAATGAAAGAATATCTTCTTCTCTTTGTCCTTCAGATCTGCTCTTGGCTCTTCTCATTGTGTTTTCTACCCAGAAAACAGAATTGATGGACCTCATCAAAGAAGCTCTCTGGCTTTTGATGGGGCCAATGGGAAGTCCTTCAAGAGACCAGAGGGAAGGAGAAGTGTGATAATGGGATATTTATTTCCCTGGTTCCCAACCTCAATTGAGCTATGCCCCTTGAACCAAAGTCACAAATCCTCTCTCAAGTTTTCTACACAGCTCTTCCCTTTGGGGTTCCATTGAGTATATCCTTCTTTTATCTCTTTGGGCCTAATTTGGTTACAGCTTTGTTGTTTCTAGCTTTGACTCACTCACTACACTATCCCTTGTGCTTTCCCTACATCCCATCTTCACTTTTGAAAATAGTCATTTTATTAAATTCTCTTTAAATTATCCTAATTTCACTGTGACATCTGATGATTAGTGATACAGATGAGAAAATCAAAACAGCCCATTTTCACTTATTTGCTCCTCAGATTTCTCAAGTGACCAGGGCTCACACACTGAGGGGACAGGTATCCAGAATTCCCTCTACTTCAGCCCAGCATTCTCCATGTGGTCTCCATTCTCACCCATACTTTTTTTTTAAACATTTTTTTATTGATTTCAGAGAGGAAGAAAGAGGGAGAGAGAGAAACATCAATGATGATAGAGAATCATTGATTGGCTGCCTGTTGCACGCCCCCTACGGGGGATCAGGCCCACAACTCAGGCATGTGCCCTTGACCGGAATCAAATCTGGGACCTTTCAGTCCATAGCCTGACACTCTATCCATTTAGCCAAACCAGGTAGGGCTTACCCATACTTTTTCAACCATGCTTAAAGCTTAACTATTCTGGCCCTGGACATTGTGGCTCAGTTGGTTGAGCATCATCCTATGCACCAAAAGGTCATCGGTTTGATTCTAGTCAGGGCACGTGCCCAGGTTGCAGGTTTGTTCCCCCATTGGAATATGTACAGGAGACACCAACAGATGTTTCTCTCTTGCACTCTCTCTTCCTCTCTCTCTAAAAACAATAAAAACTTGTTTTTTAAATTAACTATTCTGTATCATTTTCCCATGACTCTATCTCCCAATGTGACAATTAACAAATGTGCTCACGGTGCTAGTACATTAATGAAGAAGGATGACACAATGTTTAATAGTCTTCTATAAGAAAAAGTTGCATCCACTAGTCATCTCCCTAGACACTGCTCATGGACTTTCATAGTCTATAGAATTCATTATTGTCCCACAGACTATAATTAATCAAACCTGAAGATTCATCTAAGAAGTACAGGCTTTGCTTCATTTTTTCACTGCAGAAAAACCAATCAAATAGGTTACAAATGTCAGGTGTTTGTGTTTTTAAATATTATTGCTAACTGGGACTTAAAACTTTAGTTTACTCTGGGGTTTGAATAAATGCAAAACCTCTTGATAAGATTGTAAACCACAAGCTCAGGAAGGACACTGAGTGAATACACACCATCCTTTTCCAGGTTTAGTCTTTAGCCTTTCAGACCTTAACACTATTTCCTCAGTGTACTCAGTGGATACCAAAATAATAAGAAATTGATATATAAAACAAAATGCCAACTTACTAGTTTATATTAAGATATATTAGGTGGGAATTTTCCTATATATGCTGTAAATGGGAACCAGGCAATGGGTGTATCAGTTAATTTCAAGTAATAGGAAAACAAACCAATGGATTAAACCAGAATACTATTGATGTTTTATTCAAAAAAAGAAAAAGCAGTCTTATCATTGTTGTCAAGGAACTATATCCTTTAGCATGTTTGCTCATGGCCTGCTGCTAACAAGACGTCTACCACCCCAGACATCAATGCTGCATTCAAAATCAGAAAACAAATAGCTGGTTGGGGAGGGGAGAATACTTTCTTTTACAAAGCCTTGTCTTTTACCTGGTTAGCTTCCCAGAAGCCCCTCATGAAGTAAGAGATTTAGAAACAGCTTTGAATAACGTGGCAGCTTGTTCAGCTTCAAGAAGGGCATTTGGCTGACAGCTTCTAGCAACAATGCCTTCAGGGAATACCACATGTTCAAGCTGAGGCCTCATTTTCCCTGTGTACTCCTCAGCCAATACTGTCCAAGCTGGGAGAACTAGGGACAGGTTATGTGGGCCTAAAGTGGGACTCCTCTCATCTTTGTCCAGAGCTCCCTGTGCAGTTGGTAAAGACTGGTTCAGATCCACAGCACAGCCTGAAACTCTCCCGGCCCAATTCTGCTCCCTTCCCATTTCCTTTCACAGGTATCAAGTCTGCATTGCAGTCTGAAGACTTTTCCTGCCCAACCCTGCTTTCCTCATCATTTATCTTACATGGCCACTAGACTCCAGTTTTTCTCTTTCTATTCAAATCATTCGTGTTCTGTTGGTTTATGCATTCTTAGCCATGTTGATTCCCACAGGGAATGCTATGGTCATGCCCTGTTTTCCCCACCTTGAGGCCCAGAAGACATTCTCTATTCTTTTTTCTTCATTTGTTTGCTTCTTTTGTTTTTGCTTTAAGGAAATTCTCCAAATACCTGCTCTCTTCCAATATGTATTGACTTGGCAATTTTAATTCTCAGAGTCCAGAGGAAGTCTCACTGCCCCTCCCTTTTACTTATTATAGGATCCTGCTGTAGGTCCTTAAAATAGCATCACTTTTAGAGCATAACTTCCTCTGAGAAACCCTCAAATAGCTTAATTTGTTTATGTGTTCATTCAACCTTCATTTATTTTAAGCAGCTACTGTGTGACAGGACTCTAGGAGAGACTGGGCATACAACAATGAAGAAGACACAGGCATTCTCCCAAGAAGCTCATGGAAGCTGTTTTTAAATTAAATAAAGATGGGGGAGGAAGTTAGAAGAGGTGAGATGTAAACCAAGAGCTGAGTGAATCACTCATCAGAGCTTTTTTACAACTTAGATATTTTAAGCTTTCTATCCTCCATGAAATACTTCAGAGACTTTTTAGACCAGCATAGCCTCTCTACATGCACTGAATATTAAATTTGGATGTGGCTTATTTTCTACTAATCTATGCTGCTTAGCACTGTCTGGTGCCACCCTAAGATCCCGTCTACTGATGGCACTGCCTGCCTGTGATGGCTTCTCTCTCCCCAGGGCTTGGAAAATAATGGAGTTGCCCAAATGGGGACTGTTTCTGCACCAGGCACACTTGCAGCACATTCCCTATATATCTGTATTAAGGTTGTCATCCTTATCTTGGTTTCTGATTGTATTTGTGCTGAGTGTGCTCATTCCCACTCATTAATGCTTATTATTCTATTTTCCCACCATAATTATTTATAAGTAAATATTAACCAAACTCAGGACAGACTGGACTGCATATAATCCAAAGCTTAAGACAGACTTGATTGGATCATGGACTGGATACAATCTTAAAAGAAGATTACAGGCCCAGCTTGTGAGGCTCAGTGGTTGAGTGTGGACCTATGAACCAGGCAACTACAGTTCAATTCCCAATCATGAGCTGGGTTGTGGGCTCCATCCCCAGTGAGGTCAAGCAGAAGGCAGACAATCAGTGATTTCTCTCATCATTAATTTTTCTATCTTTCTTTCCCCCTCTTCCTTCCTCTTTGCAATCAATAAAAAATTCATTTAAAAAAAAAAGGAGAAACCCAAATGGCAGCATAGATAAACACCTGAAATTGCTGCCTCGCACAACCACTTCAAAACTACAACTAAAAGACAAAACAGACATCATCCACAACCACAGGAAGGCTGGATAAGTGGAAATTCTACAACTAAAAGGAAAGAAAAAAGCACACTGAGACTTTTTTTTTCCCTGCGGATTGAAAAAGCCAGCTGCGTATTCAGTTTCCAGCCCTCATTTGGGCACCTCCAAAACCCAAACAAAGAAAAGGAATCTGCAGATCTCTCTGTAGTTCCTGCTTGGTGGCCTCAGGCAGAGGAGAAAGTTAGTACCTCCTGGTAGATCCAAGAGCCAGTGTACCCAGGGGTCGGAGTGGAACCATCCAGATTACAACTCCTCAGATCCATAAAGGACACACTCAGGGGGCAGACTCAGTGAGCACCAAAGCCCTACTGAAGCAAGTCTTGTCTCATAAGGGTGTCTCATTTTGGCTACTTCCCTGTGTTGATAGAGTGGATTTGTGTGCCAGGTGTCCTATAGGGCCCAATGACTCAGCCTCAGTGAGCACCAAAGCCCTACTGAAGCAAGTCTTGTCCCATAAGGATGTCTCCAGCTGTCCTCGACTTTCATCACTGCCAGAGAGTCCAGTTTCTCCTCAAATGAGTCTGGGTTCCCAGTATCTTACCTGGAACTGGAGTTCAGCGCAGTTGGGAGCTTCCCTCTGCTTTAGAAAGCCAGCCGCACACTTAGCTGCCTGTACATTCAGTCCTCTCTGCAAGCGTGTGCCTCCAGACCTCTGCCTCCACAGCTCCCCTGAGTCTCAGTGTGCTTTCTCTTTTCCTGGCAGTCCAGTTTCTCCCCAAATGAATCTGGGTTCCCAGAAACTCACCCAGAACTAGAGTTCAGTGCAGTCGAGAGCTTCCATCTCCCTCCCACTTTAGAAAGCCAGCCTCATACTCAGCTGCCTGTGCACTCAGCTGCCCATCCTCTCCACGTACTTGTGTGTCTCTGTACCTCAGTTTTTTCAGCTCCTCTGATTCTCAATGTGCTTTCCTCTTTCCTTCTAGTTGTAGAATTTCCACTCAGCCAGCTTTCCTGTGGTTCTGGATGGTGTCCGTTTTGTCTTGTAGTTGTAATTTTGATATTGTTTTGTGAGGCAGCAGTTTAGGTGTTTACCTATGCTGTCATCTTGGTTTCTCTTCTTGACTAGCCATTTCTGCCATTTCTGTCATTTGTGACCTGTTTCTTTTTCTCCACATTTTGGCTGCTTCCCTGTGTTGATAGAGTGGATTTGTATGCCAGGTGTCCTATAGGGCCCAGTGGCTCAGCCTCACTGAGCACCAAAGCCCTACTGAAGCAAGTCTTGTCCCATAAGGGTGTCTCCAGCATAGACAGAGCAAATCCTCACAGCCAATTGATCTGGAAGTCAATTCCTCGCAGTGATACCAAAAACAATCATGACTTAACTACAACAAGGCTGTACACACAGTCCACAAAGGAGTGCATCGAGAGTGTCCACCTCAGGTAACTGGGGAGGCTGAGCCACTGGGCTCTATAGGACACCTAGCACACAAAGCTACGTCTACCAACTCAGGGAAGCAGCAAAAATGTGGAGACAAAGAAACAGATCACAAACAAAAAAATGGGGAAAAACAAATGACTGGATAAAGAGTTCAAAACCACAGTTATACAATTTTTGAAAAATTTCCTAGAAAATGCCGATAAATTTAGCAAAACTCTCAAGGATATGAAAAAAGACCATCTAGAAATTAAACATACACTGACTGAAATAAAAAATAATATACAGAGACCTAACAGCCAACTAGAGGAATGCAAGAATCAAGTCAAAGATTTGAAATACAAAGGAGAAAAATAACACTACACTGGAGAAGCAAAAAGAAGAAGAATCCAAAAATGTGAAGATAATGTAAGGAGCCTCTGTAACAACTTCAAGTGTACCAACCTCAGAATTATGGGGGTGCCAGAAGAAGAGAGAGGCAAGATACTGAAAACCTATTTGAAGAAATAATGACTGAAAACTTCCTCCACTTGGTGAAAGAAATAGACTTACAAGTCCAGGAAGCACACAGAACCCCAAACAAAAGGAATCCAAAAAGGACCACACGAAGACACATCATAATTGAAATACCAATAGCAAAAGACAAAGAGAGAATATTAAAAGCAGCAAGAGAAAAACAGTTCATTGCCTACAAGGGAGCACCCATAGGATTGTCAGCTGATTTCTCAACAGAAACTATGCAGGCCAGACGGGAGTAGCAAGAAATATTCAACATGATGAATAGCAAGAACCTACAACCAAGATTACTCTACCCAGCAAAGCTATCATTCAGAATTGAAGGTCAGATAAAGAGCTTCACAGATAAGAAAAAGCTAAAGGAGTTCATCAACTTCAAACCAGTATTATATGAAATGCTGAAAGGTGTTCTTTAAGAAGAGGAAGAAGGAGAAAAAGGTAAAGATAAAAATTATGAACAACAAATACACATCCATCAACAAGTGAATCTAAAAATCAAGTGAATTAAAAACCTGTTAAACAGAATAATCTGTTGAATATAATAGAATTAGAAGCATAGAAAGAGAGTGGACTGACAAACCTCAGCGGGAAAAGGGTGAGGGGGGTGCAGGAAGAGCCTGGACAAAAATCGTACATCTATGGATGAGAACAGTGAGGGGAGGTAAGGACAGAGGGTGGGGTGGGAACAGGGTGGAAGGGAGCTATCGGGGTGGAGGGAGAGGAACAATTATAATAATCTGAACCAATAAAGATTTAATAATAAAAAAAAGAAAAAAGATTATCACTAGGAATAATGACAGTCCTCTGTTCAAGGATTTAAGAAACATGTTTGCAGAAGACACGAGTCTTGAGTTGCTTTAGCAGTCTCTTCTAAGTTTTGGAATGAGAATGGGAAAGCTACAGTGGACCTCAGAGAATCTCTTAGCTCACCCCCTCACCATATAGGCAAGAAAATTAGCTCCAGAGCAGTAAGGTAACTTGCTTAGGTTGGACAGTTTTGACAGGGGATTAAAACCCAAGATTCCTCACTCCCCGTCAAGCTTTTTCCGACAGCTGTCCCACACTGAATTTGCTTGGTCTCACTGGTTTCCACGGCTAATTCTTCTCCCTTCCATATTTTAATTCCCACCGCACCCCCTTTACATCATCTCCTGTCCTCTGCAGCTCCCTTTCTTTCTCTCTTGCTTCTCCCTCCATGGGTTTTCTTTACATTTCTGTCAGTGTTTGAGTGTTCCCTCTTCCTGAACCCTTTGTTTTCTCTGTCTTTGTTATCTGTAGGAGAAGAAAGCCAATGTGCATGTCTATCTTTGTATCTACATTTAGTACGCTTTTATTTCATTTTTTTTCTAAAAAAAAAAAAGCTCATGTATATGAAAATTCTGAACTAACTTTAAAATTTTAATTCTATAAATATACTCTAAAGTCTACTGGAAACATAATACATCCAAATTCCCAAGACTTAATATGAAAGCTTTTCTGGAATGTGGAATGGCAGAGTAGGTTTTGAAATGATTGCTTAGGGGGCCCTCAGCACTTCCAGAAAAGATATAAAGTTTCTAAAGGGGAATTACAGCCTTCTGCAATATAATCAGATCAAAATGTAAGGGATGATATTAACTCTCTGTAGTGGCAATGGAAATGAATGACTACAGAGTATAAAAACAAATAACAAACAAACCAAGTCCCACCCGGCCCATGTGGCTCAGTGACTGAGCATTAATCCATTCACCTAGAGGTCACCAGCTCTATTCCTGGGTCAGGGGGCACATGCCAGTTATGGGCTCAATCCCCAATAAGGGGTGCGCAGGAGGCAGCTGGTCATTCCTTCTCTCTCATCTATGTCTCTCTCTCTCTCTCTCCCTCCCTCCCTCTTTAAAAAAATAATCAATAAAAACAATTTTTTTTTAAGTTCCATCAGAGTAACTGGAGAAAGCTGTTTGGTGCACTGTATTTCATCAATTCTGCGCAGCACCATGCACAGAGCCACCATGCCCACTGTTTGTTCTCAGTCCATTCCAAGCATTGACTCCTGATAGGATTAGCTCCTCATCTATTCTGCTAGCAGGAAGAGCATAATGTTAGCATTTTTGATGGAAGACATTAACATTCTAGATCCAAAGGGAAATCATCTCATATAAAATAACTAGTTGGTATACACAAACACACACTCTCTCTCTTCCTTTCACTAAAAAACTGATCTAATTCATATTTTAGATTCTAGCTTTCAGCCTGCAGAGATGAGGTTCTAACCTTAAACTCTGGTGACCCCATAAGAGTATTGTCACCATGAGCTGTGCCCTAATGTCCAGCCAGCTTCCTTCTTTAGCATTTTGGGGGCCCCTCTAGCTTTTGCAAGCTGATAAAATCACAAATATCTATTGAGCATAACTGCATGGCTTTGGCTGTGGTAGGTAACTTGCTCTTCAAGAGTGGAAAATCTCATTGATTTAAACACACCAGGAAGAGTGGTATTAATGAGTGGAGGAAATGTATAATGTGACCTATTTCTCTCAATGCCATCTTTTTCCATGTTCTTCTGATCTAATAGCATGGAGAAAGGAAGAGAAGGCAGTTCTGAGAATCTGCTGGGTCTGGGCTGGCCCTGGGGAAGCAAGCACACAGTTCTCTCCACTCTCCCTCACAAAGGAGAGCACCTGTGGACGGACCCCTTCACTTCTTGCTTGAGCAGTCCTGTCTATCCTGGAACTCAGAGTCCTGGAAACTACATAAAGGAGCCATGTCATGGAACTTCAGACAGGGCTCCTGTAAGTCCAGGCAACAGCTGTTCAGCAGCTGCACTGTTGTGCTCTAAAGCTGCTTAGTGCAAGATGTACAGGGAAAGGAGACTGGCTCTTTGGAGCTATGTGAGAAATAGAAACCCCTGTGACAACAGCTGACAGGGAATGTATATCATGAAGCCATTTGTGACATTCGAATGAATACATAATGGATGAGCTTTCAATTAGGATTTTAAGTTTAGGATAAAACTTATATGCTCAAATGTTTTCAATTTAAGAGAAATTAATAAGGAAAAAAAGAAAAGGAAAGGGACGAGTCTTGGCAGCTGGTGCATCATAGGAACAGAGGCCGGTAAAATGTGGTTCCCTGTTATCCTCTTCCCCAATGCCCCACCCAGAAATAAGCATTAAAGCCTTCCCTAGAGCAACCAAGATAAATGTCTGCTCCTGAAGCCAGGCCCCAAGTTCAGGCACAGCACCACTTCTGAGGGTTGGCAGCTTGTCTAGCCTTTGAACACTTCCTTCATGGACACGTCAGCTTTGCTTCTCTTTAATGTGCAAGATGGGACAAGAGCTTGGGCCAGGCAGGTATAGCTGCAGGCAGGACTTTCTCCAAGGCTGTGCAGAAAGGCTTTTGCTTGCCCAGGCCAAGAGATGCTGCTGCTGTTGCTTGCTTGCCCCAGTCTATGAAAAGCAGTGCCAGTGCTTTGGTGGCTTAGGAGGTGTGCGAGCTGGTACCTGGGACCAAACAGAAGGCAGACAGCAGGTTACTTTTTGAGTCCAGCTTTTGGGGGTCTATGCTTCCCCCTACCCCTTTTAATGACACCTTTCTCTGAACCCTTTAGGAATCTAATGATCTCATTCACTTTTTCTGAGCCCTTCTCCCCCACCCCCAGAAAAATCCTCTAGTTTAAAATAAGAAAACTCACTGATATGCATTACTGATGGGAGAACAAATCCATATAACCTTTCAGGAGAACAGGTCAACAAATATAAATTTTAAATGTCTATTCCCTTAGAATAGACCCAGGAATTTCATTTGTAGAAATGTATCCTAAAGAAATTATTGCATGGGTAAGCAGAAGTGTATGTACAAGAATGTTTATTGCTGCTTTGATTAAAAATACTGAACAATTGGAAGCAATGTAAGCATCCATTAGAAGGGGATCTTAAATAAATTATCACATAAGCATCCAATGAAACAATCTGTAGCCATTAAAATAATATTGATTGACACTGACATATGGCCCATATATTGTTAAATGAGAAAAGTAGATTATAGAAAAGTATATAGAATAGGCTCTCACTTATGTTTTTAAAAATGTGTTTATACTTGCATAAAGAGAATGAAATGACAAATATCTTTGTTGACAGTAGTATCTCTGAGGGATAACATTGCAGGCCTTATCCACTTTCTCTATATTGTTTACACTTTTAGAGGAAAGATTTATTAACAAAAAAGAAAGTTTAATCCTCACTCACAGAGTAAGGATATTTTTGCCATTGAATTTTAGAGAGCATGAAAGGGAGTGGGGAGAGGAAGAGAGAGAGAGAGAGATCAACTGAGATTGATTGGTTGCCTCCTGTTCAAGCCCCAAGTGGGACCGGGAATTGAACCCAAGATCCTTGGGTCCTCAGGCAACTCTCTAACCACTGGACAAAACCAGCCAGGGCCAGAAAAAAAGTATTTTGATGTATTCTTCAAAACACTCTCTCAGGAAAATATATGCAATGTCTTCACACAGATAAACAGTTGTATTTGTAAAAAGCTTTGCAGTTTACAAACACTTTTATTTTTTTCCATTAATTTGTTCAGCCCTTTTAGCCCTGGGAGGCAGGAAAAGCATGTCTCAGAATTGTCAAAGACCAAAGAAAAGAGCTGAGCTCCTTTCAAATTTTGGGCAGAGATGACTGGGTGTTTCAAAGGGACATACGGAGAATGAAATGAGAGCTAAGGGAGGGGAAGCAAGTGAAGGTTCCATGAAAAATTACAGAGAGTCAGTGAGTGTCAATGTAATAGGCCAGCTGTGTCTACAAGCTGGCAATTATGGAAGTTGGAATTCTATCTTCCCACGGAGACTCGGAGACAGAGGCCCTATCCTTCCTGATGATTATATTTCAAAGGAATGGCTTTCAGATCCTCAAGAAAGATACGCAGAGTTATAGGAACTACATGTACATCTGTAAGGGACAGAAAAAGGTTTCACAATTGTAAGCCCTTTTTGGTAAATGCTCTAGTAAAGGGTTGGTCAGGTATTGGCTAGAACAGACAGTAAATTCTGTTGACAGCCCTGAACTTTTCCAGATAGGAACTCAGAAGGAAGCTGGGTTGCTCCAGGGATAACACCTAAGGTTGGTAGAAGCCGTATAAACATTTCGTCAAGTCCATCAGATGAAAAAAGGAGTTCTCAGAGAGGTTATGGAGATGCCCCACAAGTATCCCCACATGGGTCTCCCTCCAGAGGGAACCTGCCATTTTGCCACAAAGGCAGAGCCACCTAGAAGAGCCACCTCAGCATTCCAGCTGAAGCCACACTCTTCCTGAGTAATCCTTAGGCAAGGCCTGAGCACTGGAGGTTCTGGGCCTAGCCATTTCCATCCAACATGGGATTCTTCTAACAGGTGACTTGTGCTCCCAAATCCCAGATTGGCTGAGTCTTCTCAGATCAGCATCACAGTTCCCGGCTCTCCCTGCTCATTCACAGGTATCACCTCCCGATAAATCTATTGCACTCTGACTCCATCTGCTTTCTGGAGTACCCAAAATAACCGCATGTGCTTGCCCAAAACTATATTCACAGTGAATGGGTGCTCAACCCAAACCACAGTTTCTGAAATCCTGTTGGAGATATTTGTATTTTATCCAGACTCAACATGTTTAGCTAAAAGAAATGGGAATGACAGGATGAATGAGGGGGACAGGGATAAGAAGGGCACTGTGAAGAAGACAGGCCATCAGGACCTCCCTGGAATGACTGAAATCACACCAAATGGTTTCCTAGTTCCTTCTGGAAGATTTCAGAATCCATGCAGAAACAAAGCCAGGAGGGAGAACCATGATGGCAGCATAAGGTATACACCTGTATGTGCTGCCTCTCACAACCACACCAAAACTACAACTAAAAGACAAAATGACTATCCCCCAGAACCACAGGAAAGCTGGTGGAGTGAAAGTTCTACAACTAGAAAGAAAAAAAAACGTGCATTGAGACCTGGTAGGATGTGCAGAGGCTCAGAAAGACAGAGACACACCCAAATCAGGCTGGGGTGCACTATTTTTTTCAATTGGGAGGGAGTTACAAGTTCCCGACTGTTCTAATCTCCAGTTTCCAGTGAGATTCTGGGGACTCAGACTCATACAGGGAGAAACTGGACTGTCTGCCACCAGGTCAGAAAGGGTGGGTGGCTCTCTTGCAGAGGTGCACACAAGAATCATTGTTTACTGCGCTTGGGCTCGGGACATGGGACACGGAACAGAACATGGAAATGCAGAGACGCAGAGAGGGCTGAGTGGCAGCCATCGCTGTTTGCCACGCTCTAGCCTAGTGATTCCCTGAGACTCTGCCCAGGCCAATTTACAAACCCACCCAGCTGTACGCAGTGGCCTTTGCATATGAATGGCCTGCCCTCTGGCAGCTTAACCTAACAAATTGCAACTGGGTCAGACAACTCCAAAAACTTCCAAACTCCAAGCAAAGAGGAAAAATCTGCAAATCTCCCTGTAGCTCCTGCTGGGTGGCCTTAAAAACTGGCTGATTTGCATCTCCTTGATCCAGGAACCAGTGTACCTAGAGGTCAGTGTGAGATGACACCAGATTTCAATTCCTTACATCCATAAGTGACACACTCAAGAGGCAGACTTGGTGAGCATCAAAGCCCCACTGAAGCAAGTCCTACCCCATAGGGGTGTCTCTAGCACAGCAGTTCTTCCATTAATAGACACAGCTAATCCTCATAGTCATTTGGCCTGGAGGTCAGTTCTGCCCAGTGTACCAAATAGTAATCAAGGCTTACCTTTACCTAAAACAAGACTGTGTACCCAGCCCACAAAGGGGTGCACCAAGAGTGTCCACCTCAGGTGATTGGGGAGGCAGAGCTACTGGGCCATAAAGGACAACTAGTACACAAAGCCACTTCATCAACAAAGGGAAGCAGCCAAAACTGTGGAGACAAAGAAACACGTCATGAATGAAAGAAATGGAGAAAAGCAAACTATTGGACATAGAGTTCAAAACCACATTTATAAGGTTACTCAAGAACCTTCTACAAACCGCTGAGAAACTTAGTGAGACCTTAAATGAGAATGCGAAAAAAACAGAAAAAGACCAGTCAGAAATTAAGCATACACTGTCTGAAATAAAGAATAATATACAGAAATCTAACAGCAGACTAAAGGACCCCAAGAATCAAATCAAAGACCTGAAATATGAGGAAGCAAAAAACACTCAACCAGAAAAACAAAAAGAAAAAAGAGTCCAAAAATGTGAAGATAGTGTAAGAAGCCTCTAGCACAACTTCAAGTGTACCAGCATCAGAATTATGGGGGTGCCAGAAGAAGAGAGAGAGCAAGATACTGAAAACCTATTTGAAGAAATAATAACTGAAAATTTCCCCAACTTGGTGAAAGAAATGGACTTACAAGTCCAGGAAGTACACAGAATCCCAAATAAAAGGAATCCAAAGAGGACCACACCAAGACACATCATAATTAAAATGCCAAGGGCAAAAGACAAAGAATATTAAAAACAGCAAGAGAAAAACAGTTACCTACAAGGGAGTACCCATACTACTGTCAGCTGATTTCTCAACAGAAACTATGCAGGCCAGAAGGGAGTGGCAGGAAATATTCAAAGTGATGAATAGCAAGAACCTACAACCAAGAGTGCTCAACCCAGCAAAGCTATCATTCAGAATGGAAGGTCTGATAAAGAATTCACAGACAAGAAAAGCTAAAGGAATTCACCACCAAACGAGGACTATCTGAAATCTGAAGGGTATTCTTTAAGAAGAGAAGGAAGAAGTAAAAGGTAAAGATAAAAATTATGAACAACAAAATGATAATAAATACATACCTATCAACAAGTGAATCTAAAAATCAAGTGAATAAAAAATCCAATGAACAGAATAAACTGGTGAATATAATAGAATCAGGGGCATAGAAAGGGAATGGACTGACAATTCTCAGGGGGGAGGGAGTCTGAGGGGTATGGGAAGAGATTGGACAAAAATCTTACACTTATGGATGAGAACAGTGGAGGGAGATAAAGGGCATGGGGTGGGGGTGGGGAATCAGGTGAATCAGGTGAAGGAGAGCTATGGGGGGGAAGAGGAACATCTGTAATAAACTGAAAAATATTTATTTTTTTTTTAAAAAGCCAGGACACCCACCTGCACAGGGCGTGGACATATTTCTAGTATTGTGCTTCTCCCACAGCATGGTAATTGATATGTCTGCCTGTTCTTGAGTATGAACTCCTTAGTGTAAGACCTTTGCTTTGATTCCTTTATGCATCCTCAGTGCCTCAAACAAAACTCAGCATTTCACACTAGCTCACTAATACTGGTAGTGGAATAAATAATTGAGTTTTATCTCAGCAGGGAAGTAAGAGGATATGGACAAAAGTGAGGTAATAATGATTATAGCTAGTATTTATTGGGTACATATCAGGCACTGTTCTAAATTCGTTATCATGTATTGTCCTGTCATTCAATACAGACAATGACCCAAGAGTTAGTTCTGCAGTTGGTGGTTTTCAGGTAGCAGATTCTGAGACGAAGACTAGGGTGCAGGATGTTCATTATGAAATGCCTTAGGATCAACAGCCAAGACAGGAAGGGAAAGGAAGCAAGGTTGGGAGGGAATTGAGTCATGAAGCAGCTTCAGCCAACCTCATCAGGAGCTCTGAGACCAAAATGATTCATCTAGGTGGTCCGTCCTGTGTTATGTCAAACTGACCAAGCCTTTAGATCTCCTTCCACCTTAATTGATCACTAGATGTGGTCCCTCCTGGACAGAGCATGACCTTGGGTCAGGCTGCTCCAGAAGTAGGCATCTCTAAAGGGGCTGTCAGTGGAAGGCATTTAGGTAGCACATTTCCATATCCATCAAAGGTTGCTAATGTTATTGACACCTTTATACAGATGAAGAAACTGAGGCAGAAACATTTTAGTTAATAGTCAAGTCAGATAGTCAGTGGCCAAGCCAGGATCAAATCCTGACATTCTATTTAGAGAGCCTGTGTTCCTGATCTTTACATCTTACTCTCGTATAAGGTACGTGTAAGAGTGGCAGTGGGCTATGTCCCCTTGCACACACTAGTAATAATTTGAAATCTTAACACTAAAGAGGGTGAATTCGCCCTGCATGCATCGAAGTTCACCTTTACCAACTATGAATTGCTGAAATCAAGAATGGAAAAGAGCCGAAACCGGTTTGGCTCAGTGGATAGAGCGTCAGTCTGAGGACTGAAAGGTCCCAGGCATGTACCTTGGTTGTGGGCACATACCCAGTAGGGGGCGTGCAAGAGGCAACTGATCAATGTCTCTCATCGATGTTTCTAACGCTATTTCTCTCCCTTCCTCTCTGTAAAAAATCAATAAAATATATTTTTTAAAAAAAAGAATAGAAAAGAAAGTCAGGTGTGACATGTGTAAAAAAAAATGTTGACATATGTCCCAGCATTATGCTAGGCATGTTAAAGGGTCTAAAGAAAGCAGAAGACACAGTCTCTTCTCATGAGAAGCTCAGAGTTTAGGCAAGGGTTAAGCTGCAAACATATGAAATAATTATTAGCAAAATCCCAGAGCAGTCAAAGGGTAAGTGGCAGATGATTATTATGTTGGATAATAGTAAAACAGGCAAAAGGCAAGTAAAGCTTCAACAAAAACAGTCCTCTATTGTTACAAAGTTCCACCCTCAATACCGAATGACTATGGGCCTTGGGACCGCAGATCATGATAAAGTATAAATTATTGAAGTGTAAAAGAAATTAGACACAAGGGTTGGGAAGGGCCACAAGCCTGAGTATGAAGACATTCGCAGGGCAAATTAAAACCCCCAGCTTTTGATGAGGCTTCATCTTCTCTACCTGGAATTTGCTCATGACCATATTTGACTCCTGGGTAATTAAAGATATTTAATTCTAAATTTTAGCCACTTTTTCTTTCTATGAGTGAGAGCACTTGAAAATTGAACAGGAAAGTACTGTGGTTTATTTTACTGGTATTATCAGTAGGATATTCTTTATAATAACTTTTATTGTTTCATGCATTATACAACTGTTTAATGAGTACCATCCCAAAGTTTGGGTAGTAGTTTAGCATTGTGGTTAAGTGTAGGGTTTGGCAGACAGGCTTGCTTTGAATTATAGCCTGGTTACCTACCAGATCTGTGTTAAGTATTTCTCTAATTCTTAGTTTCTTCATATGTAAATGGAACTAATAGTAGTGCTTGTCTTGTGGTGAGAATTAAACAATTCATGTGAGGTGCCTAGAACATATTAAGTGATCAGTGAAGTTACCTGCTACCGGTAAGTGCGGGAGGAGTTTGGAGGCCAGATATTATGTTGGGAGCTGGGAATTCAACAATGAACAATAAAGACAAAACAGCCCCTGCCTTCCCAAAGCAGAAAGGTAAGGTAAGCAGACATGGAAGACAGACAAACATGCTATTAGCTGCTAGAAAAATACAGTTATATGAAAACCTGCAGCACTGACAACAAGAGGAAAGTTGGGGAGTTCCAGGAAGATTTCTTGGAAGAAAACATTATCACAATCTTAAAAATTATATTTATATAATTTACAGGCTAAGTGGTTCAGTTGTTGGAGCATCATCCCATTCACCAAAAGGTTGGGGGTTCGGAGAGAAACCAAGATGGCGGCATAGGTAAACACCTGAAATTGCTGCCTCGCACAACCACTTCAAAACTCCAACTAAAAGACAAAACGGACATCATCCACAACCACAGAAAGGCTCACTGAGTGAAAATCTACAACTAGAAGGAAAGAGAAAAGCACACTGACACTCAGAGGAGCTGCAGAGGTGAGGAGACACACACGTGGAAAGGACTGGCAACTGAGGACAGGCATGTGTTTCTCAATCAGGAGGGAGACACAAACTCCTGACTGCTCTGAACTCCAGTTCTGGGCGAGACTCTAGGGACCCAGACTCATATGGGAAGAAACTGGATTGTCTGGCAGTGGGCAGAACTCGAGGGCAGCTTTCTCTCAGAGATGCTTGCAGCGATTACCATGGGACACTGAGACCTGGACGTCTTAGAGCAGGGCTGAGGATCAGCCATTGCTGTTTGCTCTACCCTGAGACTCCAAGCCACCAAGCTGTGTGCAGATGCTCTTGCATATGAATGGCCTGGCCCTTTGCAATGGGATCAGCTGGATGGCTCCTCTTCTCTGTTATGCAGTAAAGGATATTCTGCAGGTTACTTCAGCTGGGAGTTTAGCTGAGGGTGTAATATGCGAGATGGCCTCGCATGTCAGGAGCCTCTCTCCACATGACCTCTCATCTTCTCAGTTGTCCAACCTGAGCAGCTCTGCGGTATGGTGGCTGGCTTCCAATAGGGATAAAGGGAGCTGCCAGTCCTCTTAAAGCCTAGGCTTGGGCATGCACAGAATGTCTTCCATTGCACTTTAGTAGGCAAGACAGGCACAGAGCCAACTAAATTCAAGGGGTATAGACTTCTCTTGATGGAAGAGCACTTCATGCACTGGGATGGGAAGGCTCATTAACTATTGGGAAAACAACCACACAACCTGATTTGTTACATACAAAGACAGTATGTTGTTGGCCATTTCTGGTACAAATAATTAGAAAAATTGAATTCAAAAGTAACAAATGAAAAATACACAGTCTTTGTCCATTTAAGAATCATGTAACTTGGTTAACTAAATAAGTTACAATTTGCATATGCACAAGGGAAGGTGGAAGGCAGAGGGGAACATCCTATTTTAAACCCAATATTGAAATGAAAGAAATTGAAGGAAGAAGTCAGATCCTAGATAAAGAAAACCATTTAAAATGTGAAGTATTCTGCAAACAATGCCTCTACTGAGAATTCACTTGATTGTGGCAAGGGATTAAAACACATTATTTGTCCCAACTCACCTTCTGAAAGTCAAATTGGTGGAGACCAGGGACTAGACAAAATGACTTCAGCATGTTTAGTCCAGGGACTAGACAAAAGGAGACTGAAGCAGCGAAGTATGCACACCACATCCCAGGGAATGACAGAATCAAACCTAGAAAAGCCAAATCTCTTGCCAAGTCAAGGAGCAACTATGAGACCAAAATGGTAACCTTTACCCCCTCTCTACTCTAAATGGTGCAGGAGACTGAAATCTCAATTTTATTAATCAGTTTTAGGAAAGAAAGACACCTGGATGAATGGCCTGAGGAGGGCATAACCAGGCTCCTAGACTCATCTGAATCTCCCAATAATGCCTCAAGACAACAAATAGTGTTTCTCAATTCCTCCCTTTTCCTCATTCCCATTGCCATTGCCTTAGGTCAGTCCTTCATCACCTCTTAGATTTGTGCACTTTTTTATTGTTTAAAGTATTATATATTATTACATCTTTTTCCCAATTGACCTTCCCCCAGCCTCCCCTACCCTGTCGCATGCCCTCATCCCATCCCCCAACCCCCCCTCAGTGTCTTGTGTCCATTGGTGTGCTTATATACATGCATACAAGTCTTTTGATTTCTTCCTTTTCCTCTCCAACACTCTCCAGCCTTCCCACTGTAATTTGAGTCTGTTTGGTGCTTTACTGCCTCTATATCTACCTTTTTATTTATCAGGTTATAATGTTATTTTCCATAAATGAGATCATGTGGTGTTTTTCTTTTATTGCCTGGTTTATTTCACTTAACAAAGGTCTATAAAATCAAACTCATTGAGAAATTTATGTAAAAACAAGACAAAACCACCACTTGAAACACAAATCCAAGGCTTAGAAAAAAAGGTCCGGAACCAGAGGGTGACAGGGTCCAGTCACAGCCAACACCATCGGGTTCACCATGAAACCCGATTAGAATTTGGTTTGTCTTCAGAGATTGTACTAATCTGCCAACCTGAGTATTCTGGTCTACTTGATACCTGTTGCCTTTCACTATAAATTAATAGGCATTTTATTTAATATGAGTCCACCCCAGGAAGAGGTCAATTCTCAAATGACAGATTCACTGTAGGTATCTCCCAAGGCTTTGGGCCAAACTGTGATAAGGAAATATTGCCTAGAGGACTTCTGGTTACCAGATAGAAGGCTTATCCCGAAGACACTTCATCCTCACTTAAAGCCTCCCCACTGAAATAAAGTAAGCACTTTTTCTTTTACCAAAAAATTAAGATATGATTGCAAATAAGGAGTACAATTCATTAATATTTTTATTTTGAGTTGTAATCCATTATTACTTCAAAAAGATCCACTTCAGAAAATACCCAATGGATGTTGACTTACCATTAAAAGTCATCAACGTTTGATTTATAATACACAATACACAATAAATTATATTTACATGCAATTACTAGACTATCACACACAAGGTAAAAAAATACAGTATTTTATGTACATTTTTTTAAGATTTACATTTTCATATACAATTTATAAAATTTAAAAATTCTCTGCACAGAATTTCATGTGTACAGAGTTTATAAGTCCCCTATTCTTATGGCTGTACCACCACACAGATATGCTCAAAACTGTTAACACTACACACACTTAAATTTTTTGTTTTTTTTTACTTCACATTCAATCTTGGCACCCATATACTAATACCATTATTTTTGAAATGTGAATTACAAAGCAAGTAAAATGTAATCATGCAGACTTTTTTTAATATATGAAAATGAGATAAAATGTGCTACTAGATCAACATTTACCAATTTCATAGTTACCTAGTTCTTATCAACCTTCTGCACTGCTTTAACACAGGTACATGCAAAACTGTCAGATTATAGATTGTTTTAATAACATTAAAATAATACTACAGTCTGAGAATACTTAGGTATTAGGAATGCAATTACCTAATAACCATAGCCTGTTGATTATTTCTGTTTTGGCTGAAACCTTAACACATTACATACTAAAATTCACAGATATGACAACATTATAATTCCCAAGTTTATCGAGTCTGCATCAGATAAGTGATTATTTAAAAACAAAAAAGAAACAAAGATGTTTGACATTTAAGAGTATACATACTAGTATTCTCTGTTCTGAGAATGGGGGTAGGGGAGCGATTTAAGATAAACCATTAAAGGT
This sequence comes from Lasiurus cinereus, assembly GCA_011751065.1. Lineage (NCBI taxonomy): Eukaryota > Metazoa > Chordata > Mammalia > Chiroptera > Vespertilionidae > Lasiurus > Lasiurus cinereus. Next base: position 42,813,297 of record JAAGEH010002528.1, on the reverse strand, counting down.
TTATCCATTTTCCCTGCTAAGGAAGTACTGGCCCACTCCCAAACTGTTTAAATAAAGACACCTGAAGGCTTTATAAAAAGTTTAAGATTACCTATACTAGTCATCTTCAAAAATTCTTGAAAAGTAATAAAATTGAAGGTATCAATACCTTCCCTCCTCCCCCAAGTAGCTAAAGATCAACGAGAAAAATAAAGTGCCAATGTCTAAAGTATTGTTAATTGTTCAAGAGGCACTAACCCATTTGATGGCTTAGGATTAAATATGAAAATAGGCCAGATCTGATCTGAATAATAAATAGCAAGTAGGTATATTCCAGTCTATGCAATTCCTGCCTAGATGGGGGTTGGATCAGAAAACTACCTACTCCCCCATTTATTGCTTGGAAACCTGAACACACACTTTAAATTCTGACACAGAACAGTAAGAATTCTAAGATGGAAAGCACAGTGTCTGTGCCACTTTGAAGTTGAAAAAGAAAGTGCACTCTTGATCACTGGAAGGAGAGCTACTGAGACTCTCTTCTCCACAACTCATATCTTCACAAGAGTCCTCACTAAAGAGAAAAGAAGAGACAAAGCAATGTCCATTATTTTAAATATTTTACAGACAAATAAAACTGCTAAACAAGTATTTCTAGTCTCAGAATTTTTATATTCAAAATTTAAGCTTTACTTACAAAGACTTGCTAAATTGAAGTCTACTATAATCTCCTTGGAAAATACAGATTTTCTTAACAGGTTTAAACAAATTACTATTTTCCAAGCTATTATTCTTGTACCAATAACTATCATTAATTAATTGTACAATTTTAAGTATGTTAGATCCAATAAATGCAGTCTAAGGAAAACGTATCTCCTATAGCATGATTTCGTCATCTTTCTTGCATCAATAATTGCATCACTAATACTTTCAGTATCAAACCAAAAAACCAGTAAGCTATGAAATAGAACTTCTGGTCCTTTATCCCTACAATCTAACTTAATAAAAGACAATGTCATTTGACAAAACTGTAAAAATATCTATAGAATTCTGCTACCTTTGTGGTGGTGGTGGTTCCCTTTCCCTTTCCCCCGGCATTTTAATCACAGTCTCTTCCCGTATTAGGAATTCATACTAACACTGAAAAGTCCAGAATGCTGTTTCACTATTTTTTAAAAAAACTAAACTATATTTCAAAGAGCAAAGAAGATGGGAAACAATCAGTTTTGTAAAGGGGAGAAGCAAAAGGTCAGTGGAAAGACAACAAACTGTTTAATTTTATACATGAAAACTAAAAAAAAAAAAAACAGAACTCATAAATTCACAAATATAGAGAACAGATTGGTAGTTGGTAGTTGGCAGAAAACAAGGTTTGGTGGGTAAAAATGGTCAAAAGGTACAAACTCCCAATTATAAATCTTGGAAATATAATGTACAGCATGGTGTTTTGTTTGCTTTTAGTAAGAAAAAGGGGACCCTGGCTGGTGTGGCTTGGTTGGGCATTTTCTCATGCACCTAAAGGCTGCCGGTTCGATCCTAGGTCAGGGCACATGCCCAGGTTGTGGGCTCAATTCCTGGAATTGGGTGTACAGGATGCAGCCTATTCATGTTCCATTCTCTTGTCTCTTCCTCTCTCTCTAAAAGTAATTAAAACTATTAAAAAAAGGAGGGAGGGGAAGCACACTTCTAGATTATTAGCCTATTTTAATAATTAACTATTTCTGGCTAATTTTCTCACCTGAAGAAAAGATGCTATTAGACGAGGGACTTGCTCTGATGCCTTATAATATTCCTGGGTCCCATATTGAGTATACTTTGTGTGGGAAGTCTAATCAGGTAAGGAATGTGCTTACCTTTCACTTTCATCAAAACAACCCCCCTCTGGTATTGTTGGCAGCTCAGGGACACTATAGTAGCTGTTGTGGAGATTCTGGGCTGTGCGCCTTGAAACAATCCAAACCAATTTCTTAAGATCTGGTTTGCAACATTCAGGAGAAGAATATTCTGCGAGGCATTTAGAAACTAACTCTCTCCAGTAAATGAATTCAGTGTCATTAACCTGAAAAAAAAATTTTAATCAAGAGGTTAAAATAGTGGTCCCCAAGCCTTGCTGTACTTTGGAATCACCTGCATTCCATAAAAAAATACTGATGCCTGGCTTCCACCCCCAATATTCTTATTTAATCGATATAGGGAATCAGAAATTTTTTTAAAAGTTCTCCAGGTGATACTAGTGTGAAGTCAAAATTGGGTAACCACTGGTTTAGGAGATGAGCACCAAAAGTATAGATAATTACATAGGATTCAATACACAGAAAATTTTGCCTATTAAGAAAACACACTGATCTAAAAACACTTGTCTGTTACTAAATCAATTATCAAGTATATTCTTTAACAGTCCCAATGCAAAGAAAATTAGTAATTTAGGTTTCTGTAACAAAGCATTTTTTGATTGCTAAAGTATGCATTTACACTAAGATACCAGATATACGCTAATGAAGAGGTCAGCAGTATGACAGAAGAGGAATTTCCCCAAAAGGGCATAGTTTCTCCACGACCAGAAAGTGCCCCAGTTTATTTCAAGGTTTCAATTTTCACTGAAGATATTTCCAGATAAATTATAAATGGTTTACATTAAAACTAATAAATTCCTGACTAAAACACAAGCTAGAAGTTATCTGTTAAAAACAAAATATTTCAAAATACTTTGAGCACAAACAGAAGACAATTTTATATCATCTTGGCTACCATTTCCATCTAATCCAGCTACATCTTCTTCGTTTAATTTTTTTTTTTTTTAATGAATTTCAGAGAGGAAGGGAGAAGAGAAACATCAATGATGCGAGAGAATCATTGATTGGCTGCCTTCTGCACGCACCCACTAAGGATCGAGCCCGCAACCTAGGCATGTGCCCTTGGCCAGAATCAAACCTGGGACCCTTCAGTCCCCAGGCTGACGCTCTATCCACTGAGCCAAGCCAGCTAGGGCTAATCCAGCTACATCTTAACCACCCTGCATTCTGGCTTCTACCACTCCCTTCTCATTGTACTAACATCATCTCCTAGGTATCCAATGACCTCCTTCAATTCCCATTATAATGGGCCTCTCATCAAAATTCAATACTCTTGGCTACTTTCTTCTTGAAAACCTCTTCCCAACCTGATAGTGCTCTTACCTGTCTGGTGTACCTTCCTTCACTTGGCTCCTAATGGTGAAACTGCCAACACTGAAAGCCCAACCAACAGAATTTCAACCAACCTCTAAGCAAAAGACTCCCAAGTTTTTAAGGCTATAACTATTATTTCATGAGAAATTTCAAATCTTGATCTTAAAACTATGATTTATCTTGAGTTTTTATTCCAGACTGCTAAATACCTGCTAGACATCTACCACCTGGGAGGTAAAAAGCATACTTCTTTGACCACAAGTTAATTTATCTCAAATTTCCTTCAATGGTACATTCTCTCCATCATTTGTTCCAAATATTGATCATTTGTAGCTCTTTGCCTCATTCCATGCTTGGCTTCCAAAACCACTCAAGTTAGATAATCTCACAGTTTCTTGTGACTATCACCTAGACATCCTATCTACAAGCCTACTCGAAAGTAATTCCCAAACCCTTCTATAGTCCACCAGCTTCCTGACTATAATAAGCCTTTGTTGTCCAAACTATCACTGCTAAGATTTTTTTGGTCTACGCCTTTGGTCTTCCCAGTCATAGTGCCTCTCTTGGTTTACCTTACTCCTCTGCTAACAAAATCCCAAAATACTCCCTACATTCAGTATTATCTGGCACTCAGACACAGAATAAATGAACAACATACCACTACATATTAAGTTCCAAATATCTCCAACTAGAACTGTGAAAAGGACTATCCCTTTAGGTGTTTTACATCTTTATGACTGCCAAAAATGTATTGGGCTGGCCTAAGGAGTTTAAAAAGAAAAACGTAGCTAATGTTATTTTGGTAAGGCTACCAATCAGCCCTAAAGTTGTAATGGGATGCCATCAGTATATTTAGTAAGTCTACTTTCTAATGTGTATTTTAGAACAGACCATTGTATTACCAATTTGCAAGAATACTAGAGAAGGGACGTCTGAATGCAGAAAGAAGCTAGGCTAAGGACAGGATTCCCTTCCAGCTTAATACTGTCTGGGTCAAAGCTACATTTTGAGAACTTCAACACTTGAGATATTTTTTTAAATGAGTGTAAAAAGTTAAGAGCCCCATTTATTATTTAATGTGTAAGTCATCACTGGGAAAAAAACCAAAGTGAAATATTAGGAAGAAAACTTGCTTTAAAGAATAAGAACTGAATATATTTACCTTGGAATGTTTTTTAACAAGCAGAAGAATTTCCAATAATTCAATGGATTTCAACGTTTCTACTTCCAAATTGAGAAGGCACAAAGCTAATACAGATGGCTACAAAAAAAAAAAGTGTTAAGTAAAATAAACATTTTTTAATTCAAAATAGAAAATGTGAATTATATATAAGCAAGAAATTGACTTACTTTTGCTTTTGAAAAGGTAAGTCGGCAGTTGCAAGCTTTCAGCTGAGCTTCTAGTTTATCAAGATTCAGTATTTCTTTTCTATACAATGAAAAGAAAAAACAAAGTATTTATTTACTAAACTTGCAAAGATTTAAACAATTTTAAGGACTTGCCATTAAAAAGTTTGGAGGAAAACTATAAATTTCACTGCATTCTAATTCTTTATTGTTAGCAATAGCAATCTAAAGTATAAAATTTTTTATTTTTAATCCCACTGACCTTTCTGAAGTCTGACAAAACACAATAGTATGGTATAAGTGCAAAAAGTTTAAGGCAGTAGTAGCTTCCAATTCATAGTGCAATTTTTCTGAAATTATTTTTTCCATCCGTTTTATGTCAGAGGCAGTACATTTGCATTGACTAATCCGGATTACATCATGAGTGGATGGAATATTGCATTCTTCTTCAACTATTCTAGCAGCCAACAAAAAACAACAGACTCCAATGCAAGACAAATGTTTAGGTTTCACCTGAAAAACAAAAAAAAAACAAAAGTCGTCTTCTACCAATTGTTACTTGATTTAGCAAAGCAGACACTTAAGAATATTGTAGTAATGCCTCTACTTTTAAGACAGAACACAAACAAGCTGCATCCCTGTACTTTTCCTTACCCACAATTATATTTAATCATTTTCACAATTTAAACTGTCTTAACCTTTCTTTTAAAAAGGGCATTTGGGGCATTTAAATTACTTATTTTGCAGATAAAAATAATTAAATACAAGTACACTGCCTATACTTTGCATTTCAAACTCATGAAATTCGTAATAGTACATTATCGCTCAAAATAACAAAAATAAACTACTTCTTAGGATATAAAAATAACGCATCTACTTATATTTTAATCTTCTTATCTACTTATCTCTAAGAATCATCCCATACTTCAATGCAACTTTGCCCAAGAGAAATATTGTATCAGTTGTGCAGTGAAGCATGTGTAAAGCTGCCATGGGCAGATGGCTGCCCTTTTCTTTTCAGTGCCCTGAAAACTGACCCAGCAGCTGACAGCATCCTATTGGCAGAAAAATCACCACATTTCCCTAACAGTTGCTGGTAATTGTTAGTAAGACTGTGGCTCCCTGCTTCGAGCAGACTTACAGGAGAGGCAGTTGGTCACCTTTAATAGACTGTTACACTTCCACTTATGTTTCACTATTAAAAACATCTAGGCTCCAACAAAAACATAATGGGAGATGAAAACCTTACATTAAGGACTGTATACATACTGGTATATAGAAACTACCTAAAAAACAGTAGTCTTCACTATGTTAAATCTTCTAAGGAAAGACATGTACGATGTAGAGCAATTCCTAACATAAAATACAATACACTTAATTTTGTGGTCTCTTAATCTGACACTAAAGACCATAGTCCCAATTACTAAAAGTGTATGTATGGTGACATAAGTATATTCATTTGCCAAATATTTATTGAACCCTCCTGTAGTAAGCACTGGGTATAGAAAAATGAAGATGTATTTATAAAAAATTATTAAATACCTTCATAAGAGCCAAGAATCTGTCCAAAATATTGACAGCCAGGACAAAAGTTTCAGTGCAAGATCCAAAAAAGTTGGTTAAACTCCTTAAGTCTTCTACTTTGGCATTTCTCAATCTTGGACACAAAGTGTTATCATTCTGCAAGAAAAACGAAGAACCAAAGTTTACTATGTTCTTAGAACTAAATGGATAATACACACAGATTCAATTCAAATAAGGTAATTTTTTTCCCATATCCTTCGAGAATATGGAGGAAAGGGTTATTTTTAACTAAAGCAATGCACTTTTTTCAGATACAAAAAGTATAAATATCATTCTTTTTAAAAATGTACAGCTCAAAGTAATTTGGCAATTCAATATAAAAGTGAACTGGTGCCACACACTTCCAGAGGGTTATTGTAGCAAATATAACTCAATTCTCTGTAATGGACATAGATGGTCACTTGCTTGTTTGATGGGTTTTTTTTTGTTGGTTTATTCATTACTTGAGAACCTACAAGTATTTCATAGACAAAGGGTATTTCCACAAATGAACTACCCTAAAACTCCCAGGGAGCGTCCCATCCAGAAGTTGCAGGCTGGAGTGCCACATCTGAACACAACACTTCTCTGCAGTTAGCGTCATCCTCATGCTTGTTAGGAAACAAGAGCCTGACCCGGTGTAAGACGTACCTTAGTGCCCCAGGAAGCCCAATGTTGGGTCTTACCCTCGTCAGTCTTGCAGCCTCGGTTCGGCTCAAGCACCACAGAAAGAGTTATATTACCCTCCTCTCCACGCCCTCTGGGGCAGGCAGTTTAAGCAAGTTCCCCGGCGACTCACCTCCGAGGTAGCCTCGATCAAGCTCAGCCCTTTCTCTCGAGGTTGGAATCGCGGTTCCTGTTCTAGGTAGAGGTTCAACAATCCCAAGAGCTGCACCCCTTCGCGACCCGCCAAGCACTCTGCCCCCAAATCCTTCATCTGCAGCAAAGACACCATCCGTTAGGGTATCCGGGGTGGGGAGGGAGGCGGGAAGAGGAGGCAGAGGGAAAGGGCAGCAAAGGTACCTCCGGCGAGAGGCGCGCCCCCAGCGCGCACACCTGGCGAGAGCAGAGGAGGGGCCCGTCACGTCCCCGGCGCGATCCGGCTGCAGCCCCCCCGGGGAGGGGCGGCAGCGGAGGGGCGTGGTGGCGTCGGCGGGCCAGTGCGGGTCCGGCTGGCCCGGCTCGCTACCCGGAAACCGTCCCCGGGGCGGCGGGGTCCCGAGGGCCCGCCCCCCCCGCCTCCCGAAGCCGGGCGCAGAGGGACCTCTGGCTGGAGGAACGCCCCGGGGACAGCCCCCGCCGCGGGTCCGGGGTGCCAGCTTTGTACAATAGGGGGGCGGGGGGCAGGAGGGGAGGGAGAGCAAGTCTCGCGACCGAACAAAGAACCGGAGGGAGGAGACTCCGGAGCCCCACCCTTCCCGGGGGCCCGGCTGCAGCGCCCCTCGAGCTGGGCTCCAGCCCCGCGGCGCCGACGCCGGTGGCACCCGAGGGGTCCAGACGCAGGGGGAGACAAGAGCCCCGCCCAGCCCGCGTCCCCACCACACCCGTCCAACCACTGATGCCCCCCGGTTCCGCCACTGTGCGGGGCCCCGGGCTGTCAATTCAAGCAGTACCACCCCAGCGAACCCCGGTGACAAAATGGGGGGCTGGGGAGTGGGGGGGGGGGTTCTCCATATGCATTCCGCCAGTATCTCCCCGCCATCCGGTGCCCGCTGCCCGCCCCGAAGCCGGAGCTGGGGGCAGGGCCGGGGTCGCTCCCGGGGCTGAGGGCTGGGCACCCCGAAGCACCCCGCCCCCGCCAAGTGCCGACCGCGAACAAAGAAACCCGCGCAGGAGCACTCACCGCGCCGGAGACGCGCCTCCCCGGCCGTGGCGTCGCCGTCCGTGCGGGACTGGGTGCGGCGGGGGGCGCCCTGTCCTGTCTCCGGGGGCCCGCCGCGCCTCAGCGGTGGCCCGGGACCCGCCTCCGACCCCTCCCCCGCGCCCCGGCACCGCCGCCCTTACAGCCCCGGCTTCATCCTGCGCCCAGCGCGCCCACCCTCCAGGGGCGAAGCGCCCACCCCCCCTCAGCCCTGAGCCGCCTCCACGGGCACCGCCGCCGCGGCCGAGGCGAAGCCCAACCAAACCCCTTGTTTTTGTTTTGGGCTTTGCGAGGCCCCCCAAGGGCGGGGCACGTGACTCGCGCGGAGGGATTCTTCGCTTAACAGGGTTTGAAAAGTAGTCCCCGCCTCTCCGCCGCGGGTTTGGGGGGCGCCTCTGAGGCTCGCCTTGGCTTTCCCGAGCCACTCCCTCCCTCTCGGTTCCTGGGCGGAGGGTGGGACGTGGGCGTCGGCTTTATTCTGCGATGGAAGCCGGAGGGGGAAGAAAGGGAGAGACAGGGCTGAGGCGCGGAAGGAGATGTTCGCTTTGCACCTTTTAAAGGTCCCTGATTTGTTTTGTTTCCTCTGTTTTGAAAAATCCGCCCAAAGTAGCCCGCTCTCTGATTGGAGGCTGGCCGAATGCCGAGGCCCTGGTTCACCCTCGAATTTAGATTGGCTAACTGATTAGTCTCTGAGGCCTCTGATTGGCTTTCGCGGTGTTCCGCTCCTCAGTCTTCCTTGGGGCCTTAGCAACGCTGGCGCCTGGAATGCGCATGCCTGGCGAAGGCGAGCCTGCCCTGGAGGCAGGCGTGGACCTGGGCCTGGGGTCCGGGCTTCCAGCCGCCGCCTCCGCCCGTCCCTGGGGGATGCCACGCCGGGTTCTGCGCCCGAGCGGCTGCAGGACCAAGGCACGCGTCCTCTGCGTTTCTTCTTTATTTTTGTCGTGCGGGTCCATTTCGCGATAACCAATCAAGATGTTTATAAAATTTTCAGGATGCTTATTGAAATATTTATAAGTAAAATGCTATCACTTTGGTATTTGCTTTAAAGTTTCTCCGACCAACAGGGGGGGAAAAATGGAGAGGAGAGGTGAAACAAGGTTGCACAAAGAGATGTTAAAGGTGAGCGATAGCTAGGTACAAGAGGGTTTCTACTTGTGCGTACTTTGACACTTTTCCGTAATAAAAAAAAAAAAATGTTCAGTGAGGGGACTTTGAAATCACCGGTGCACATTGACAAGGGCACCTAAACGTCTAATTATTATAATAGTGTGCCCCCAGAGGTTGTAATTGTGCTGTTGTTTTAATGAAGACTCTGGGAGGTTCTTGGTCACCCATAAATTATCATTTATTGTCCATTATGATTAGCGTTATTAAAAGGTGACACCTCTCCTGAGGCAGTGCAGAAAGCAAAGCTAAGGAGGCTGGAGAAATTTTCACACGGAATATCTTAGGGGATGGGAGAGACGTCCCTTTATAGTAAACTCTATTTTCTCCTTCTGCAGTTCTCCACTGTCATCAGCCCAGCACATGAATCAGAAGATAGCACGTTCTGAGTTCCAATCTAAATGATCAGAAAGCCCCTAGGAACAGGTTTCTCTTTTCTGCTCTTCTGCATGTTTTCTGTAAAATGTTTTATTACTTGTAAAATATGAGCAGTCATATAGCACAGCACCGGCAGCTTTCTCCTCTTTCCAGAGCGGCAAAGGAATTTTGGAAACAGATCCCTCTGCTTGTTAGCTGGAACTAGACACAGACATCTGGAGCTCAGAGCAGCTGGGGGAAGGGGAGCTCAAAGAGCTAATCCTCTTACTTCAGAGACTTGTGGCCCTGTTCAGGGTTTGGGGAAATAAATAAAATTACATTAAAAGACTGCTTTTAAGTGATTTACAGCTTGCATAATTTTGTTCAATACTTGTTGGATCTTTTAAACATTATGAAAACTCTTACTTGACATAAACCTCTTGCTGGAGATATGTGCTGAAAAACATAAATGAGGGCCTGCAACCAAGATGGAAAGTAGAGCTAAGTAATAGAATTACATAGATGAGGCCTCCTTGTACAGCATATAAGGAGGCTCAGTGGACAGAGTCCAGAGAGAGACAGAAAGCAGCTGGATGGAAAGCATGAAAGAGTTTGTGACCAAAACATGAAGGAGATTGGGACTTTTTTTCAAGTAGGAGGGCAAAGATAGACAAGGAACATGAGGTATAAAATAAAGGATGTGAAAGAAGAAATGTAAAATTACATGGTAGAAGATTTCTAAAATAATAGAGAACGTATCAGACAAAAAGGAAGAGAAGATGTAACAGTTGTCCTTTTCTGGGTTTACTATTTGTAAATGTTATGAACTTATATAAAATGTATGCTACAGTATATGTTACATAGTTAGCATTTTATATATCCTTTAACAGGCAGCCAGCCTCTGGCATGGTGAGCAGTTCTCTTAAGAGTAAGACAAAAAAGTTTTGCAAATGGTGTTGAATTTCCTGCTTCTGGCAGGCCCTGTTCAGTACACAAAAGACTAGTTAAATTGTCTAGTATGGAGTCCTTTATACACATTTGTCCATTTATTGTTTTAAGGTAAAGAAAAGCAATCATTGCCCTAGCCGGTTTGGCTCAGTGGGTAGAATGCCAGCCTGTGAACTGAAAAATCCCAGGTTCAATTCCTGGGTCAAAGACACATGCCTGGGTTGTGGCCTCTCTCCCCAGTGGGGGGTGTACAGGAGGCAGCTGATCAATGATTCTCTCTCATCATTGATGTTTCTATCTCACACTCCCTCTTCTTTCCTCTCTGAAATCAATAAAAAGAAATTTAAGAAAAAGAAAAACAATCATTAAAAAATATTGCTCCAGCCCAGCCGGTGTGGCTCAGTAATCAGGAAACAAAGTACTTCAAGTCCGACGTAACCTGAGGACAATCTATAGTTACATCATCCTTTTTATTTTTTCCCCAAACAGTTCTTTTTAACAATTATGATACTCTGGGGTAGCAAATGATGCTGGTTTTCTCATTTTACTCTGCTGATTTTTATTTATTTTTAATACTAGAGGCCTGGTGCATGAAAATTCATGCACTGGAGCCGGGAGGATGGGGGGAGTCCTTCAGCCTGCTCTGCCCCTCTCACAGTCTGGGAGCCCTCAGGGGTGGGAGTCAACCCAGTGATAGGGAAGGTGACACCCCATCACACCTCTGTGGTTGCCACTGCCAGCAGTAGCAAGCCTCAGCTGGCCTTGGTTACCTGAGCCTCGAGCGCTCTGGGTGGCTGGGCAGCCGCCATCTGAGGTTTGCCTGTGCCTCGAGCTGGACCTAGGCAGCTGGGCAGCCGCCATCTGAGACTTGCCTGTGCCTCGGACCGACCCTGGGTGGCTGGGGACTGAGGGGAATAGGGGACTCTAGAGGCAAGTATGTGGAGTGGCTGGGCCCGCCTTCAGGCCTAATCGCCCTTAACTGCCCTCCCCTGTCAGCCTGATTGCCCACAACTGCTCTACCCTGCTGGCCATCTTGTGGCACCCATCTTGTGATCATGATGTACATGTGATGCCACCTAAGCTTTTATTATGTACAATAAAAGTCTAATATGCAAATTGTCTCCTTAGGAGTTCCACCAGGTTTGACTGCCCGCTATGACATGTGCTGACCACCAGGGGACAGTGAGAAACATGGTGGGCATCAGCGACAAGGCACTGGCAGCAGGAAGCAGTGGAAGTGCTGCTGGCCCTGATGGGTCCCGATGAGAGCGGGATCAGGGCAGGATGGTGGAGCAGGTGAACAGGCGGTGCCAAGTCAAGGCAGGTACAAGCGGGATCACCTCACAGATTCACCACACACACAGTGACCAGTTTGGGGGGGCAGGGCTGCCGCCGGGCTCCCAGGCACTGAAGGAGGTGTGGGGGAGGGGCACCCTGATCAATCGCCCTGCAGGGGCGATGGTGAAGCAGGTGAGGGAGCAGCACCAAGCCAAGGTGGGGTGCCAAGCAGGGCTGCAAGGCTGGGGCCCGATCCCCACAAGCCACCCCATGGGACCTCACCCATGCACAAATTCATGCAGCAGGCCTCTAGTTTCATTAGATACTTGTAGATACTTGGTCTACAGGGCAGTGATAGGGGTGCAGCAGGAATGGGTTATACTCTGCCCCCTATAACTCCATGAAGGCCTGACAGTGACCCTGTTGTTCTCAGTAACATCTGAGACTATGAAACAGAAGGTGGACATGGAACAGGAAACAAGCAGCAACACACCCATAGAGAAAACAATGCCTTCTTTCAGCAAATTCTTGACTCTGAGGGATGTCCTTCAATCTACTTACTCATGCTTCTACATAGAAGAGAAAATAGGGCATTCCAAGAGGCTGCTACAGTGCTTCCCTAAATGCTTTGTACTCGGCTTCCCTGCACTTCATGAGGCATCAAAAATCCCCTCACAGCTTTCCAGAGATATCTTTCTCCTCACAGGTGGTAGTTTTAGACAATAAATCCTATCTTTTCATTCAACAGACATTTAATGAATCCACACTAGATGCCAGGCATGGTACTAGGCCTCAAAGATACAAAACTAGGTAAATAAAACAGTCCCAGAATGTACCCTGGTACCTCTGAGGAGTAGGGCAAAACTCTAACAAAGGGATCAGAATGCATGAAGTTGAGTCCCAGCTTTCCAACTCACTAGAGATAGTACCTTGAGCATCTTGAATAATTTGAATTTCTTTGAGCCTCAGCTTCCTAATCTGAGAAAGCAAACAAACAAACAAGTTGGGGGGAGGGATACCCCAGGAGGTAGTTGTTTGTTTCACGTGTAAAGATTAAATACAAACATTGGTAAAGGTGCTTTTATTTATATACACCTAGGCTGTTGGGCTTTGACAGAGCTGTGACTTCAAGAAGGGGAAAAGAGGGATCATCCCTGACCTCTCAGAGGAATCTGGTACAAAGCAGCCCAGAAAGAAAAGAAACTCTGGATCAAAGGCTGGTAAAGCTGACATGCGTCCCACCTCCACCTTTCCCTGTACAGATAGTCCTCAGGTTACATAATGTCATTTTGTGGTTACATCACCATCTCCCATTTATTTATTAAAAAAAAAAAAAAAGCTCCGTCATTCTGGTGTATGTACAGATGCTTTATGTTTTTTTTATTATTTATTTGCCACAAGTAAAGCTCAGGAATTGTTATCTTCCCTTTACATTTTTTTTTTTACTGTTTCACTTCATCGCTGCTGTGTAGGTGAGTGATGTAGGTAGGTGCTCATGTAGGTGGGTTCCGATTTACGGCAAAAATCGCATTACATTGCGCCAGAAGAACAGATCTCTGACTTAACCCAAGGACCTACTGTACTGTTTCTGGCTCCCTGCCTCGGCTGTTTTCTATCAGTAAGGGTGGTTTGCCTCCTAAACCCTTTCCAATCTGGGACCCCTTGAGGGATGTCCAACTGCCCGTGGGATTGAGCCTAAACGGGCAATCGGACATCCCTCTCATAATCCAGGACTGTTGGCTCCCAACCACTCGCCTGTCTGCCTACCTTATTGTCCCTAACTGCTTCTGCCTACCAACCTGATCACCCCCTAATTACTCCCCTGCCAGCCTGATCGATGCCTAACTGCTCCCCTGCTTGACAAATTGCCTCTAACTACCCTCCCCACTGGCTTGGTCACTTCTAACTGTCCTCCCCTGCCAGCCTGATCACCCCCAATGGCTTTCCCCTGCTATCCCGGTAACCCCCAATTGCCCTCCCCTGCAGGCCCAGTTCCCTCCCAACTGACCTCCCCTTCTGTTCTGGTTACCCCCAACTGCCCTCCACTGCAGGACCAGTCCCCCCCAACTGCCCTCCCTTGCTGGTCCAGTCACCCCTAACTGCTCTCCCTTGCTGGCCTGGTCCCCCTCAACTGCCCTCCCCTGCAGGCCTGGATCCCCACCAACTGTCCTGCCTTGCAGGCCTGTTCCCTTCAAACTGCCCTCCCCTGCTGGCCTGGTCAACCCCAGCTGCCCTCCTCTGCTGGCCTGGTCACTCCTAACTGTCCTCCCCTCCTGGTCTGATTGCCCACAACTGCCCTCCCCTGCAAGCCATCTTGTGATGACCATCTTGTGTCCACAGGGGGACAACCATCTTTGACCACATAGGGGTGGCCATTTTCTGTGTTGGAGTGGAAGTCCATTTGTATATTACTCTTTTATTAGATAGGATATGTATACATACGTATGTATTGTTGCTGCTGTTGTTGTTAATGATAAAACATCCTGTATCTTTCCCAGGAGAGCTTATATTTGTCTGTGCAAGAGTTAGTGATATTCACAACACAGTTAATTCCCACATATGGATGTGCTCAGCTGTGGAATTATGGAAATTATCCATACTGCTGTAGAGCTAAGTGAATGATCATAGCAGGAGTTTTTCCAGCCAGCCACCTTAGCCCCTCCCAGTTCTACTAGACTTGCAAATAAGTTAGTCTTATGCAAACACTCTCTGAAACCTGGGAACTCAATGCTCCTTAGACTCTGTGGCCCAATTCATTACTTCAGTATCCAGAGCTTTTTCTGTTATGCTAAAAATCAACTGAGATAATGGAGTAGCTTGGAAATGGTGTGGGAAGACTGGCAAAGAAGAGTGCAATGAAGGTTATGACGATTTCTGAAATCAGGTGATTATCTCAAAATGATGGGTATGAGCCAAAGCAAATACGTTTTAAGTGGCCCAGACTGGGACATTATACATTATTATTTACATAACACATTCTTCTTTTATGATGTGTTCCAACACATTCTTCTTGTATGATGTGTGCCAAGACCCATAACCTAAGTCTGATGTTTCCTGTCTTGACATCACAGTGCTATGGGAAGTTGACACTGTCAGCAGAGTCATTTCGGACACATCTGTGAAACATATCTTATTCCCAAAGGAAGTTTTTATTTTCTGTGAAAGTAATTATATCTTATTTTGATCTCAAGTGAAAAGGCAATTGACATTTAAAGTAATATGAATAAGTAATAAAAACTTAAATTTTGCTCTCATTAACATTTTCCTTACTTGGGGGTAGTAAAGACACAATGCAGGGTATGGATGATATGCTATGGAATTTTTGCACCCGAAGCCTGCATAATGTTGTTAACAACGGACAATAAATTCAAGAAGGGAACAAAACTTTTTTAAATGTCTTCAAAATGAAGTTTTCTTAACTTCTGAAAAGAAAGATGGCTTCATTTCAAAGATCAATCCTCAGGTCTGTAATTTTTTATATTATTATGTTTTCAACCACATTTGATAAGAAATTGCGACTACAGGAAAGAGAAAAAACAGATTTGGGGAAGGGGAAGAAGGGTAGTTGAAGCTTTAAATTTGGAGCAGTTCTGGATCTATCTGGGAAAAGAGTAGAATTCACAAATACAAAATTAGATATAAAAGTGAATATTTATTTTAAGTGAGAGATGCAGAAAAAGTATAAATTCTTAAGATTTGACCTATACTCACCCCAGTTATCTATTGTTGTGTAATGAATCATCGATAGCTTAGTGGCTTAAAACAATAACAATAATTCATTATCCTCACAGTCCTGGGGTTGGCTGAGCTCGGCTAGGCAATCCTTGCTTAGGGTCTTTCCTGAAGTTACAGTCAGATGGTGCCTGGGGCTGCAGTCATCTTGTAGGCACTTTATGCATCTAGAGTTGATGCTGAACATGGGCTGGGACCTCAGCTGGTGGTCAGAATGCCTATTTATGTGGCCCCTCTGTGAGATCTTTCCACTTCCTCATGGCACAGAGACAAGGCTTAGGGAAACTAGGTGACCATTGTATCTCCTTTTATGAACAGCTTCAGCATTCTCATACTAGTAGCTTCTATACTAATTTCATATTATTACTAGAACAAATGACAAATTTAGTGACTTAAAACAAATTTACTATCTTCTAGTTCAAAGGAAGGGAAGTTTGAAATGGTCTCACTGGGCTAAAAGCAAGGTGTTGACAGGGCTGCATTCCATTTGAAAGCTCTATGGAAAGTACATTTTCTTACCTTTCCAGTTTCTGGAGTCTGCCACATTTCTTGGTTTATGGTTCCTTCCTTCATCTTCAAATCCAGTATCATAGCATCTTCAAATCTTTCTCAACTGTGACTCTTTTGCCTTCCTTTTCCATTTATAAAGATCCTTGTGATTACATTTGGGGTCACCCAGATAATCCAGGATAATTTCTCTATCTCAGGGTCAGTTGATTGGAAACCTTAATTCTGTCTACAATTTTAATTCCCCTTTGCCATCTAATATGATTTATTAGTAGGTTCTGGCGATTAGGACATGGATATCTTTGGTGGGGGGAGAGGCATTATTCCTCCTTATTCACCATTCCTTCAGCCACATCACATGTCTATTCAGGCTCAAGGCTCAAAGGGAAGAAACATAAACTCTACCTCTCCATAAGAGGAATTCAATCACCACGTAAAAACAATATGTCAGCTGGGACATATGGCAGGGATTATCTCTGGGAATAAACTCTTTACACCCACAAGCATTAAAACTCTAGGAAATGGCTTTAGCGGGTTTGGTCAGTGAATAGAGCATCAGCATGTGGACCAAAAGGTCCAGATTCAATTCCAGTTAAGGCCATGTATCTTGGTTTCAGGCTCCTCCCTGGCCCAGGCCCTGGCTGGGGCTTGTGCAAGAGGCAACCAATCAATGTGTTTTTCTCACATCTATGTTTTTCTTGATAGTTCCCTCTCTTTTCAACTCTTCCTAAATGTCAATGGAAAAATATCTTCAGGTGAGGATTAACAAAACAGCAATAAAAAATAACTAGGAAGTGCCATAATATTTGTTTTTTATTGATAAACTGACACATGGCTATAAAACTTTTGCCAATATTTTTGGCTGGAAAATCTCTGGTCAATTTTTCATAAGATAACAATATTGTAATATAGTTTTCTATAGAATCAAAAGTTTTCAATTTAGTTTTTTCCTCTAGCATGGCTATTGATATTTAAAGATATTTCTTTCAGTTTTATAACTACATTTTATGATTTATGCCTGATCTGAGAAAACCTTTATCAAGTTTTTTTCATGTATGAGTTATACAAATTCAGGGCATCAGTGAAAACTGGCTGTGTTCAGTAAGTAGCTAATTGTCTCTTTCTTTATTACAGAAGCACATTTTGAGTTCTATGTTATCTTTGTCAATGTCAGTATTTTGTAAGAAATCTCTATTTTTTTCAACTGACATGATTCCTTTCTCTTTACTAACTGGAGTATCAAACTATCTAAGAGCCTATCTTGTAGTTCTACTAGAAATTTCTCCCTTTTTTTAAGGAAATTCTGCTTTTGCAATGTCTGGGCAGGGGGGAGATTTGTTACAATTAGTTTCTTGATGTCCAAACATTCCATTGATTTCATCATGTACAGGGTGTCCCAAAAAAATGTATACATTTTAACAGCTGGTAGCTCAATTTTGAAAATGAAATGTATTTTAATAAACACTACCTTTATAATTATTAAAAGTGTGTGTGCACATTTTGGGGAGACCCCCTATATTTTTGTCAGAATTGTCTTAGTTCTTTAATAAAAGTAATTATAAATTACCCCCCAAAATGCACCTTTCTATTACATTCAAATTACGAGTCTGTGATTTCTCAATTGTTTTATTGAAAAATCCCAAAATATGTTTCCACATTTCAGTTAAAGGGGTATGTCCCCAACTCAGCTTTCCCTTAGCCAGATCCCCAAAATACTGGCAGATACTTAAGCCCCTCCAAATACAAGGGAAAATGGTACAGTGGAATTTGACATGGCGAGAGATAGCAGCCTTAACTGATTGCAGTTAAAATGTCTTACTTTTGAACAATTTAAAATAAACTTATGTGTGAACACTTCCAGGGCTCATCCTGAGACTTTGGAAAGAACCTGTGCATGTGCCCGGCTGGTGTGGCTCAGTGATTGAACATTGACCTATGAGGTCAGGGTTCGATTCCTGGTCAGGGCATATGTCCAGATTGCAGGCTCGATCCCCAGTGTGGGGTGTGCAGGAGGCAGCCGATCAATGATTCTCTCTCATCCTTGATGTTTCTATTTCTCTAGCCCTCTCCCTTCCGCACTGAAATTAATAAAAATATATTTAAAAAAAGAAAGAACCTACGCATGTGAGGGGCCCTAAAACTAAATGTTATTAGCTTCACAATAAATCCACACTTAATAATCAATAATTAACTGTGCTTAGTGATTTATAGGTATTGACATAATTTTAATGCCCATAACACATGCAAGTGGTAAGTACTATTGCATAGATGCCGAGAGTTTAAGTAACTTGTCCACAGGCAGACAGTGGTGGAATCAGCATTCAGTCACAGGCAATCTGACTTTAGGAGCCACATTCTCAACCCCTATGATTCTGGTATTCAGGAAGAAGGAAAATAAAACTCCAAATTGGACATAAGCTTAGTCCATTTAGTTATACCTTCTGTTAAATTCATGTAAAATGGTGTATCCGTAATTTATGTGAGCCTAAACCATGGCAATTTGGATTTGGATGTTTCATTAGGAAATTTCATCAATGAATTATTCACTGCATTTGTGTGTGTGTGTGTGTGTGTGTGTGTGTGTGTGTGTGTGTGTTTTGTTTTTCCTTTATAGCAAGTGGCGATACTTTTTAAAAAATCTGACTTTCTCTATCAAACTAGTCTGAAAAAGACATTGTCCTGCTAGAGACCAGTTCTACCAAGATTAACTGCCTTTGCCTGAAGTTTTGGATTAACATGTTTCTAACAAAGCAGGCCAATTATTTCAGCACAGCCTCTAGGAAAGCAGTAGCAGAAGAAAAAAGAGGCTCTTTCTTTTTGACCTTTCCTTAGCTATCACGGAAAGAGCTCTTAAGGATGTTTGAAACATCATGTGAGTATGCTATCCTAGTAGATTGTAGATATTTAGTGACTGAGAGAAATTGCTGCTGTGTTGCTCTTGCCTCTGATAAGGGCTATTTTGCAGGCAGGTGAGCTGTTTTCCATATTACTACACAGAAGCATTGTTTGTCTTTATTACCAAAGATTGTAATCAGCAAATCTTCTGATTGCCCTATCAAGGCTTGTTCTGCTCTCCTATTTGCAGAACATGCATATCATCATGCTAAGTGGAAGTCAAGGCCCTCCAATCACTCACTGCTAAAAATAGCAGATTTTGCCCAGCCGGCTGGCTCAGTTTTTGAGTGTCGACCTATGAGCCAGGAGGTTATAGTTCAATTCCTGGTTGGGGGCACATGACTGGGTTGTGGGCTCAATCCCCAGTGTCGGGGGTGCAGGAGACAAACAATCAATGATTCTCTTTCATCATTAATGCTTCTATCTCTCCCTCTCTCTTCTTCATATATATATAATCATTTAAAAAATAAAGAAAATTAAAATAGCAGGTTTGAGCTTTATAGCTTGTCCTGATAGAGATGGGGAGAAATTGGATATGTAGAAAATACTCTTGGCTTGCACCTGGAAGTTACCAATTTATTGTGCTTATTGTGTTGAGCAATGTTTGTAAGTTTTTATGATGGGCATAATATCATCTCTAGATCTTATATTTAAATATTATAGAAAGGTACTGAATCACTCTGCATGAAGATGCACTTCCAAGAATAATCAGGTTTCCGTAGCCATGTTTTGTAAACACAGCCCTTATTGCATTTTGAAATCTTTGCTGCTTCTTTTGTTCAGTTTAATGAACATTGTCTGGGCAGATACTTGTGCAGGAGTGCAAATAGGAGATACACGGTGACTATGGTTAGACCCTGCCCACCGAAAGCTCAGAGCTTAGTGAGGGAGAGCTGAGTCAACAAAAAGCAATGCTCCTATGTGACCTGTGCAATCATAGGGGTGTGTACAAAGTCTAGCAGCAAGATGGGGAAAGAAAATTTATCTCAGGAGGAGGAAAAGGGAGATTAGGGAAGTCTGTATAGAAGAGGCGATTCTTGGCTACTTCTACAAAAGTTGCTTCTGCTATGTGACTTTGTCTTTTCCCTTCAATTCAGAATGTTACATTCATTTTTTAAAGTGAACAGCTTCTGTCCTAAGAGCAGATTAATAGCATCTGAGCTACTCAGAAATACATGTCAGTAGAACTGCCACTTTCAGGATGTTCTTTTTACACCTATGTTTCTCAAATATTTGTGAGATTCATTTTCTAGCTAAAAATAAAACTACTTCAAGTTATATTTTGTGACTTATTTTGGCTAACTGAGAATATTGCCATTTCCCTATAAATGAATTACTTTAATATATTTTAATTGTGAAGATAATAAAAACACATTACAGAAATTGTGGAAAACATTAATTCCTTATAACCAAAGAATCTAACACAACTAATGTTGTTGGGGTGATATAAAATCTTCTGGTCTCTTTTCCAATATGCATAAAAGTAAAATATATACATACATACATACAGGTTATGAACAATTTAAAGACTATTGATAAAACAAGTAATTGTATATTCACCACTCAAGGTGATAAATAATATATAGTATTTAGCTTTGAAACCTCTGGATGCCTTCTTCAGATCACATCCCTATCCCTTCCCATTCCCCCCTAAAAGTAGCCCTGGTAACAAATTTCAGTTAATTATTCCTTTAAAAAAAAATAGATTACTTTGGCCTGGGCCGGTATATTTAATGGTTAGAGCCCCACACTGAAGGGACATGGATTGGATTCCTTGTCAAGGGCATGTACCTGGATTGCAGGTTTGATCCGAGCCCCAATATAGACATGTGTGGGAAGCAAAAAATCAGTCTCTCTCTCTCTCTTTCTCTCTCTTTCTCTCTCTTTCTCTCTCTCTCTCTCTCTCTTTCTCTCTCCCTCCCTCTCTCTCTTCCTCTCTTGCTCTTTCTACCTTTCTTTCTCCCCCTCTCCCTTCTCCCTCCCTTCCACTGTCTCTAAAAATCAATGTAAAAATATCCTTGGATGAGGATAAATAAATACATAAAAATAGATTATTTTGTATGTATCCCTAAATAATATATTGTTTAGTGTTTGAATTTTATATAAGTAGAATTACATTGAATATATTTTCCTGTGACTTCTTTTAAGATAATAATCCCTACTTTAAAAATTTTTTTTAATTGATTTTGAGAGAGAGAGAGAGAGAGAGAGAAACATCTATGTGAGAGCAGGACATCTAGACATCAATCAGCTGCCTCCCACATGCACCCAAATTCAGCAACCTTTCAGTGCATGGGATGAAGTGCAACCAATTGAGCCACACTGGCCTGGGCCTGTGACTTTTCCCCCTCACCATGGTTTGTTTGTTTTTTGTTTGTTTGTTTGTTCCTTTTGGGAGAGGACCTGAATGGGAACCCCCTGAAAATACTGAGTGCTGTCAGCTTTTGCTGCCCTTCCCAGCTCAGCATTATATTTTGGAGCTTTGTCCATGTTTGCCAACAGCCATAGCAATTTTTATTGCTATGTAATCTTCCATTGTAAACAAGTATGTCACTCTTTTTGTTCATTCTACTGTGGATGGACTTCGGGAATCTTTCCAGTTTACTGCTATTACAAAAATGCAGCAATTCATGTCTTTCTCATCTCTCTTTGTGCACACATCCAAGAGTTCCTCTCTAGTAGATGCCTAGGAATGGACTTCTGGGTCTCTGAGCACAAGCATCTTCAACTGGACTGAGCAGCATTAACCAGTTTCCAGAGCACTTGAACCAATTTCCACTCCCATCAACTCTCAGCAAGAGTTCTGTTCTATATGAAACATCTTCACCAACACATGTTACCTATTTTCATAATACTTCAAAACAAGGGCCAGAATGACATACTTTTCTACCCTCCTCTTTCTATAAAGCTAAGTACAAAGCAGATGTGCAGTAAATATTCTTTGATTGCTTGATTTTGGAGTATATATTCTATAAAGTTAAAGACTATACTAAACATACAATTATTATTTCCACACATAGGAGAAAGCTTTGCTTTTTCAAAAAAGTAATACATGCATACATAAACCTATATTTGGACACATGCATGTACATAGAAGCACATAAATACATAATACTTGTGTATTAACACAAAAAGTGAGAGCAAGGAAATAGTATTTCTTTTTTTAAAAAAAATATATTTTATTGATTTTTTATAGAGAGGAAGGGAGAGGGATAGAGGGTTAGAAACATCGATCAGAGAGGGACATCGATCAGTGCAACCAAGATACATGCCCTTTCCCGGAATCGAACCAGGGACCTTTCAGTCCGCAGGCCTACATTCTATCCACTGAGTCAAACCAGTTTCGGCGAAATAGTATTTCTTTAGTAACAAAGAGATATTTTGAATGTTTTTTCCTTACACACAGACACACATATGCATGTAGTGGGGGGCACATGTGTGTGCATGTGTGTGTGTGTGTGTGTGTGTGTGTGTGTGTGTGTACCTTCTTAGATATTAGCATCTGAGAATAAAATGGTTTATATGGCAAGAGAGTTAACTTTTTAAAGCCAGTTTCCTTACCTGAAAATAGTAGTTTTTGAGAATTAAATGAGACAATACATATTGAGAGCTCAAGCACAGAGTAGATGGTAAGGGTTTGGTAAGGGAAACTATTTTTTCTCATTGTTACTTATCTTATTACCTATATAAAGAGAAAAATTGCTTTAAACAATTCTTTGAATAATAATAATAGATTATACCAAACTTGGGAGAGTCCTGAATTGGATAGCACACAGCTATGGCAAAAGCACAAATTTTTTTCTTCTCAAGAGCTAGCTAACCAAGGTAAAAATTGACCCTTGTCCTTATTAGGTAACTGGGTGAACCAACCTGGACACAAATTACATAAACAAATTTCACATGCAAAGAATATTGTTGCAAAGCCCAGATATCAGTATCAGTATACTCTGATGAATATTACATTCCATAAAATGTTTGGGTAAGGATTGACATTGCTTGTTTATTTCTTACAAGGACACTTCAATCATCTGACCTATTTCTTTCTCTGTGCTTTGGTTTTTATATCACCCTGTCCTTGTAAATCTATACTATGTACTTCCTTATCACCCATTTCTACAACCAAATGCCTTTGGCTTTCTCCACCCAGCTATCTTTTTTCCATGTTTTCCTGAGAGGTGGACAAAGTGGGTTACCATGGAGAAAAGCCACGTGCTACCTCTCACAGGCTTAATGCACTTTCCCATATAGCCCTTGAGGTCAGCCATCTCCAAAATGTTTATGACCCAAATTCAGATCAGCAACATGTTAGGGAAACCAGAGAGCTGTATGGGACAATTCTGGCTCCAAATGATGCTAACCCTTTATGTGATTTCATTAAAAACAAAACCAAAAAAACTAAAGGGACACAGTTGAAAAGTTCAAAATGTTTGTTGTACTGTAGTGTGTGGCACACAGAACAACAGTAATGTAAACCAAGTAGTATTGTTTTATTTATCCATTAAGTACATAGCACTGTGTTTTCAGAAGCCACTGAGTCATGACAACGTCTGATCTTATCCCAACCAGTTGTACAAGTACTGAGAATCATATACCTGTTTATTTGTTAATGCAACTGAGGAAGCTCGATTATTGGGTTTCAATGATTCTAAAATATACACTCTCATTCTATTTCAGATCAAATAATGTATTTCCTTTCATATATGGGTTTGTTGTGATAATCAATTTTCTTTATTTGCATTAATGACATTATATCCATCCCCCTGGTGGACGGCGCACATCAGAATGAGTGATCAAACTCCTGAGGGGACACTTTGCATATTAGGCTTTTATATACATAGATAATTTGACATCATGACTCAAGAGAATCTCCCCAGGATACCACACTTTGAGAAGTGCTGCACAAGACAACTGAAAAAAAATATCTAGCCACAAGTTCTCTTCTGGGATATATAAAAGGACAATACAAATGTGAGAGATTATACATGTCTGGAAAGCTATTTCTGCAGGTCATTACACTGGAAAGAAAGAAGGAAAGGAAGAAAGACAGAAAAGACTTATTGAGAGCTATATTGAACAAGTGAATCATATTTCCCTCCTGGTGAGGTAGCTCTAGGCTGTCATGATTTATCATGAGACCATATGGCTCTTTCATAACACCCATCATCCTTATTACCATCCAACTATGACTTTGGACTGAGGACATGCAACAGAGAGGTTCATAGAAACCAGAATATTAGGAGGACATCAATGCAAAAGTTATTTTGAAACAGAGAAAGCAGGCTCCTTCTTGCCAAGTTTTTGGGGGAATTAAAGAAACCAAAGAAAAAGAATCTGTCAAGTGTAGGTGGGGAAGAAGCTTGGAGAGAAAATGACAGGCAGGTAAGATAGTCAGTGTGATAATAGGTCAAAAACATAAAAAAGCTTTAATAAGCTGAAGCTACAAGAAATGAGACACAATGAGTTAGGAGTAACACCGAGGAAGAGAAAGGGAGCTGAAAAGAGAGTGAGCAAGTGGGTCAGGAGAGACAGAAGCAGTAAAATCAGAAACAACAAGGAATCAAGTCACCATGATGTTGGAAGGTCAACAAAATTCTGCTGCCAAAAGGCTAAGTAGAAAATCCAGTTCTTAGAATCGCTCTGCCAGGCCTCAGCTCTTAGCTGAGATTCCTTTTGTCTTGTATCTTTCCAAAAATCCACTTCTTCTTCTTCTTCTTTTTTTTTTTTAAGTAATGAGCAAGTCTCTGTTCCTTGTCTCCCTTGGAGCCTAATTAACTCTACTGGGGAAGGTTTGCTAGGTGCTTTCACATCGTTATCTCAATGTTAACCATCTTTCTCGATTTAAGTATATGCACCAACTGTGCTCCCACACATCAGGTGCAATGAAAAATGACAAAGTTGACATGATTTTCATATAGAGGCCACAAGTCAGAGGGAACTATGGAGTTGAAGAATTTACTAACCTTTGCTTCCTGGTTCAAAAAGAAACAATAATTGAACTACATAGCATTAGGATGATAAGAGAAAAGGGTGTATCCAGTTGGGATTCTTTTAGTTACAAAAACAAATCCAATTGAATTATATTAAGCAAACAAGGATAATTTATCCTAACACGCAGGGAAATCTCCTGGAAGCATTAAGAAATGTTCAGCCTCAGGAAGAGCCACATCTGGATTTCCTTTGTATCTCTTATGTTTCTCTGAATCACCTCTGCATTCTTCTGTCCTAACTTCCTAGCACCTTCACTTTTCCTGTTTTCCTGTCTGGCAGAATAAGGCTCCCCACAGTTCCTGAGTTTGCAGGTCATTGGGTTACCTCGCTGGGAAACTGAATCAATCTCCTTTTCCTTTCCTTCTTTCTTCCCTCTACTCTTCATCCATCTCCATTCCAAATTCATAAGGAAAATGCTCCAATTGGTCCAACTTTGGTTAAATATTCATCATTGATGCAGTGAACTGCAGCTGAGAGGCAGATTCAAGGAACCACCTTATATAAAATGGAAAGGATGGTGGAATAATAATTTGGGAGCTGGTCTAATCACCTTGGATCACCAGATTGGGGCCGTTAGGTGGAGGCAGTGGGGGCTATTTATTAATAGTAGCTGACTCCAGAAGTTGTCCACTAAAAGTATGAACCATATACCTCCACCACATTAAACAAAACAACTCTTAAGTGATTCCAAATGGATGATGCTCCCTCTCATGACCTTGGAAAAGAACATTCCAGATTCACCACCCTCAAAAAATAAAAAATAAATACTGACTTTCAGACATATGTGAACCAGAAAATAGGAGCTTTGTCAAAATGTGTTTTGAGAAATCTCTCCCTTTGCTGATGTCCCTCTATGCTTCTCAAAGCCCAATTTGTCACTAGATTTGGGCTGGTCACTCCCCATGCAATACCCCCATTCCAGACCTGTTCCTTTCCTTTCCTTTGACTCAAGCAAAACCTATCACAATCTTTTGCTCCATGTTAACAGCTGGAAAAGTCACCTGTGTCTGAGCTTGAATGGTCTGATACTGTTAACCATTTCAAATAAGAGAGTTGTTAATTAGATATAATTTTTATTTTAGAGGAGGGATTCTGATGAAAGCAAGAACCCTGAGTTGATTAGAAAAAAAGGAAAAGGTACATTAAGAAAGGTCTACCACTGTACTCCTTGCCATGCAACCCGCTTCTTCTAAAATGTGGGACTTGACCTTTCCTTCTGTTTCCATTCCAAACTGGCAATCTTGTTTCACAGATCTACTTTGTAACTGTTGTCTCTGGGTTTTCACATCCTAGTTATACTCTGTTCTTTGCATAACAAATAATATTATAAAACAGAGACATTAAATGCAGAATGTCAAGGTGTCTACATTTGTGCAATACCTTCTAACACCCTAATAACAAATTTGTTTTCTTAATAAGCCCTGAGAGTTTTTAAAGATGAGATTTTTCTAATATTTCCTGTTTCTGTTTCCTTAGAATGCAAATTTACAAATGTCCAGTAAGAACTGTTTTGTTTTTTTTAAGGAAACATTGGTGTATACATACATTATAACAAATATTACTTGTACTTGCAGCTTCCTTTTCATTTAAGGGACTATAAATCATTTTAGAAACTGACTTACTTAATCTAAAATTCTTTCTGTAACTATGGTACAGTAACCAGTGAGATGAGATTATAAATTATTCTGTAAGCCACTCCAGCTCACTCTCTCAGCTATAAATCTATAGCCATATCTTAGGCTTTGATTTTCCTTATCTTCCACACAAAAAGGCAGTATGTCTTACTGATTAGACAATGGATTCAATGATTTCTTAAATTTAAATCCTTCAGCTGGGAGACTGGGAGAGTTGTTAAATTATCTGTGCCTTAGTTTCTTCATCTGTAAAATGGGGATAATAATATTATCTGCTCTTATGATTGTTGTGAAAATTAAACAAATTAACATTGCAAAGCTCATAGAACAGCAGCTGGGCATACCAAAGGTTATTTTTGCACTAACTTTATAACCTTCATAGACTTTTGGTTACTACTGATAAAGACTCTCTCTTCTTGAACTAATTTTAACAGGAGCTCTCTGTTGGGCTAGGCCAGATCTTGAGCTTTCCTCTTTGTCCTTGTAAAATCCATTTGAGCAATAATCCTGTTAAAGCAGCTTAGCAAAAAGCTCCCAAACATTAATATCTTATCACCCTGGCCTGCCTTCAGCAAGAATTCTGTGACTCTTCCCCTTCTTATCCCTGATGTTTTCTTCTAGTAATTTGTTATCCACTGACCCTAGCCTCCCATTGACTATAAATCCCACTTGTCCTTGTTGGAGTTAGAGGTGAGTCAGACTTTTCTCCCCTAATACAAAAATTCCATTGAAGTAGCCCTCTTGAATAGTCTGCCATACTGTTTCTAGAATGTCATGACTTTTTTTTCCTTTGTTATAATTTTTTAATTTATATATTAATCTTTATTTTTGAGAGTATTAAGATGTCCCTCTTCCCATTTCCTCCTCCACCTGGATCCCCCCACACTCCAGGCCCTCACCACCCTATTGTGTATGTCCATGGGTAATGCATATAAGCTCTTTGGTTAATCTCTTTCCATCCCACTCCCTTTCTCTCTGAGATTCATCAGCATGTTCCATGTTTCCATGCCTCTGGTTCTATTTTATTCATCAGTTCATTATGTTCGTTAGATTCCTTGTTTGTTTATTTTGATTTTTAGATTCAATTGTTGATAGATATGTATTTAATACCATTTTATTATTTATATTTTTTAATCTTTTCTTCTTCTTCTTAAAGAAGACCCTTCAGCATTTCATATATTACTGGTTTGGTGGTGATGAACTCCTTTAGCTTTTTCTTGTCTGGGAAGCTCTTTATCTGATCTTCAATTCTAAATAATGGCTTTGTTGGGTAGAGTAATCTTGGTTGTACAACCTTGCTTTTCATCACTTTGAATATTTCTTGCCACTCCCTTCTGGCCTGCATATTTTCTGTTGATAAAACAGCTGACAGTCAAATGGGCACTCCCTTGTAGGTAACTAAACTGCTTTTCTCTTGTGCTGCTTTTAAGATTTTCTCTTTGGGCCATCTGGTGTGACTCAGTGGTTGAACTTTGACCTATGAACCAGGAGGTCATGGTTCAATTCCTGGTCAGGGCACATTCCTGAATTGTGGGCTTGATTTCAGTGTGAGGTGTGCAGGAGGCAGCCGATCAATGGTTTGCTTTCATTGTTGATGTTTCTATCACTCTCTCCCTCTCCCTTCCTCTCTGAAATCAATAAAAATATATTTTTTAAAAAGTAAGATTTTCTCTTTGTCCTTAACTCTTGGCGTTTTAATTATGAAGTCTCTTGGTGTGGTCCTCTTTGGGTTCATCTTCTTTGAGACTCTCTGTGCTTTCTGAACTTGTAAGTGTATTTCTTTCATCATGTAGGGAAATTTTTCTGTCATTATTTTTTCAGGTAGGCTTTTTTAATTTTTAATATATTTTATTGATTTTTTTTTTTTATTACAGAGAGGGAAGGAGAGGGAAAGAGAGTTAGAAACATCGATGAGAGAGAAACATCAATGAGATCAGTTGCTTCCTGCATACCTCCTACCAGGGATGTGCCCACAACCAAGATACATGCCCTTGACCGGAATCGAACCTGGGACCTTTCAGTCCTCAGGCCGATGCTCTATCCACTGAGCCAAACCAGTTTTGGCTGTGAATTATTCTTCATTTCAGTTAGTGTATCCTTCATTTCTGACTGGTGCTTTTGTTTGTTTGTCATTGATGTTCTCACTTCACTAAGTTCCATGAACTTCTCATTAAGCTCCTTTAAGTTCTCACTAAGTTCCTGGAAGTTTTCATTAAGTTATTTTAATATACTATAGCCATTGTTTTGAACTCGTATCTGGTAGTTTTCTTGCTTTCATTTCATTTAGTTATTTTTCTGGAGATTTTTCTGTCCTTTCATTTGTAACATATTTGTCTCCACATTTTTGGCTGCTTCCCTGTATTTGCTTTTATGTATTAGGTAAATCTGCTATGTGCCCTGGAATTGGTAGACTAGCCTTGTGTAATTAGGTGTCCTGTAGGGCTCAGTGGCTCAGCCTCCCAGTCACCTGAGCTGGATACTCTAAGCATACCCCTATGTGGGCTGTGTGCACTATCCTATTATAGTTGAGCCTTGATTGCTGTTGGCATCATTGAGAGGGATTGACCTCCACACCAATTGGCCATGCAGACCAGCTGCGACTGTAGAGGAAGAGCTGCTGTGCAGGAAATGCCCCTATGGAACAGGGCTTGCTTCAATGGGGCACTGGTGCTCACTCACCAATTCCACCCCTTGAGTGTATTGCTCATGGATACAGTAGGGTTGTAAGCTGGCATAGTTTGAAGTTGACCACCAGGTACACTGGCTCTGTGGCCTCTCAGAAGGTGCAAAGTCAGCTACTGCCTGTGCCCTGCCTGGGGCCACCAGCATGAGCTACAGAGCCATCTACAGGTGGCTGTTACTTGTGTTGGGCTTGGAGGTGCCCAGGCAAGGCCAGGCTATGTACCTTGGCAGGCTGCTGCTAGTGCCAGGCCTGGGGTCACTTATCAAGTGGCACATTGAGTCCAGCTGCTACTTGTTTGAGAGATTTTAGGCAAGTCTGAGCAGGACAGGCCATTCAGATGGAAAAGACACTGCAAACAGCTTAGGTGAAGCTGCAGATTGGATGGGCTGGGGTCTCAGGGAATCACCAGTTTGATGGAGACTCAGATATGGTACCCGCCTAGTGGGTCTATGGAGGGGAGGTCTCAGCAAAGGAACAATGACCTCTGCCAGCACTTTTATCTGGGAGAAAGCTGATGCCCAGTTCTTTCCCTGATGCCAGACAATTAGTTCCTCCATGTATGTCCCTGGATCCTTTCAAGCTGCTGCCCCAGCACTGGCGCTCAAAGGGAGTGGACCCCAGTAAGCACGGGCCCTTTAAGAAGAACTGCCTGGGATCTTAGCAGCCCTCTATCTTCCTCAGCCTCAATCCCTGCTGGTTTTTATTTTTATTTTTTTTAATATATTTTATTGATTTTTTTTTACAGAGAGGAAAGGAGAGGGATAGATGTTAGAAACATTGATTAGCTGCCTCCTGCACACTCCCTACTGGGTATGTGCCTGCAACCAAGGTACATCCCCTTGACTAGAATAGAACCTGGGGCCCTTGAGTCCACAGGTCGATGCTCTATCCACTGAGCCAAACCAGTTAGGGCCCTGCTGGTTTTTAAAGCCCTAAGTTACAGGGACTTCTCTTCCTGGCACTGGAACCCTGTGCTGAGGGGCTGGGACCCCTTGCTCTTCCCAGCGGATCTCCATGGCCAAGATATAATTCCCAAGGAAAAAAATGCCACACATGGGTGCCAGCCAGCCCATACTGCCTTCCACCCCTCCCACCAGTCTCATTGTGGCTTCTTCTTTAATTCTCTAGTTGTGGAGCTTCCATTCAGTCAGATTTTAGGTGGTTCTGAATGATGGTGGTTCTGTAGTTTAGTTGTAATTTTTATTCGGTTGTGGGAGGAGGAAAGCATCCTCTTTACCTACACCACCATCGTGACCCTCCAAGAGTGGTTTTCTTTTTAAATTAACACTTTAGGTAAGATTCTACACATCAAGTCATAATCTAATATCTGGAAAATACTAGCACTGAATATAATGAATGTATGTCATCAGCATTAGCTGACTGCTATCAGTTGTCAGTCAATAAAACTACCTCTATCTTGGACATCGCTGCCATAATGCAAAGCATGGGCATTTGACTTCCAAACAATAAGTTATCATTCAATATTCCACCATACAAGTCTGATGGTGGGTTACAGGCTATTTCAAAAGAACACATTTTTGGAGATAAACTTAACCTTCATCACCTTCCAGTGTAGAGTAAGCACTGGACCAGCTTTACTTCATTCACCACAACACATGCTTCCTTACTGGAGTTAATCCCACCCAGTGACTCCAGGCAGAGAGCAGGGCCAAAACTGGAGTCGGCCAACAGGGCTCCTGAAGGCTGACTCACGTGAAAAGCACTTGGTTTTCAAGTGCCTTAACCTTCACAGAAAACATGAGTATTAAAGCTAATCCTATGTTGATTCAATACAGAAACTACTTAAGAGTGCTTCAAGAAGAAAGGAAAACAGGGCATGCTATTCCCCAAGGAAAGCAGGGTGCTTCGCTTCTTTATATTTGCCTTCAGTGTATTGACGAAAGGGGCCACATGCTAACCTGACAAGTTCAGGGGAGGCCTGCATGGTGGTCTTACAAACTCAGAGACCTAAAGTAACCACAAAGGATGGTCTGAAATGAAACTTTAACTAAAAGCAGTTGTGGTGGGTAGTTATATCGTAGGCTGGTATCTTCACTGACAAGCCCTTGGGGCACAAGCTAATGTGCTGGGTACCAGGACAGATACCACAAATCCCTTCATTGTTATCATGTAAATTGTTCCTGCACCCACCTAAGTATGTGTCTATCATTTTGCTTTTTATCCAATCCCAGGGGTTTCCCCGCTTTGCTTTCTCCCAGTGGACTTCATGTAACCCACCTATGTCCCTTTCTTTGCAACGTATAAATATAGATGTAACCTGCCATTCTCTGGAGCATTATTCCAATCTGTTGAGATTCTGCTTCCCAGCAATTGTCGACAGATGGCTCAAATAAACTCACAGAAATTACTGATAGGTTTGAATGTTTTTATGTTAACATAGTATTCTTATCAATCCCCGTTATTAAGAGGAAGCAGGTCGTGTGGTCTTTGGGCTGCAGTGGCTGAAAGAGGAAGCTTGTTCAAGGAGGGAGCCCAGAATCAGAGTTGGCTTTTCTGGCACCTGGAGCACCAGATTCTCAGGCAGAAACGAGCCACACAAGCAACTATGTCTTAGCACCTAAATGCCAGGACATAGACCTGTCCATATGCTTTCCATTACACACCACTGAGCTCCATTTCCTTGTGCAGTCGAGGTCCAAGCTCAAAACTGGACAGGGAGTCCCACTTGCTGGGCTCCTGCCACCACTTCTGCCTGCAAATGGCCATGACATTTTTCTCCAAAGTGCCTTATCTTTATCTTTGTCTTTAAATAATCATTCGCCTCTTCTGCAGAGTAGGGGAAGAGGCATATTTTGGAGATATTATGGCTCTAATATTTTAATCTTATCTCTACTAATTTAACCTAATTTATTAATATTTAAGAATTTGGTAGTGGGATATTTATGACTTCAATATATAGGAGAGTCAAAAAGGAAAATACCAGCCTGTATTTCGAGGGACCAGCCTGTGAGACTTAGCGAAATGAACAGCAGGAGTTGTCCACCATAAAAACTAGTATCATATTAAATAAATTTAATTTTAGCAAGGTTGGCTTTAATACTGTTCTTTATTATACAGTCAGAAGCTCATTTGTTGAGAGGTATGAATAAGGGATACAATAGCTGAATCTCCCAGCACCTTGTTAGAGCTTTACCAAGGATAACTCCATTTCCCCAAGATAGTTTTTACTCTATTATTCTATGAGAATCATAGAAAGACATTTTTTAAAGCTAAAATGGCTTTAATGACCACATAATTATGGGAAAGTGCTAAAACACATATCATTCATGTAGATACATACATATTTACTGTCCTATGATGTTAGCTTATTCCCCCCAAAATATCTCTTAAGTGCCAAAAACATTAACTAAAAGGTCATAGTGAAAACTAGAGTGTTTAGTCTTTAGCAGAAAAATAAAGGGGATGTGAGGTAGCATGTTGCATGTCCAGTAGATGGTAAAAAGTGTTGGTCTCTTCTAGCTTTTACAGACCTACATAATGTTACCAATCTTACCCTGGACAGTGCATCTAGGAAACTGCTCAGTAACCTAAAGCAACACCAGTTGTTTTAGATTGGGTTTTGGAGTAGAGCCTAAAAGGGGTTCCACTGTATGTACTTTATTGAGTAAATGCTCTTTAGGAAAAACCTGTAAAGGAGGAGAAGAAGCAGGATCAGAAAGAGCTGAGTAAGGGTATGGTCTCAGGGAGAAGTTTGGAGAAGCATATGGAAGAGTGCAGATGAGATCGTCTTTGGGATAGGAGAGGGGTGTAACCTCTCAAGAGTCTCTAGTAAAGGGCTCCATGTAGCTAAGGTCAAGTCTCTAGAGAAAGTCACAAGTTTGAGCTCTTAGCCAAGGCACTGACAGCGAGCGGCTGAACAATGGCTGCCCCAGCTTACAGAAGGGATACGGGCTTGGCAAGAATGTCTACCACACAACTCTTCATTGTTCTTCATTGATGATTTTTTAAAAATATATTTTATTGATTTTTTTTTACAGAGAGGAAGGGAGAGGGATAGAGAGTTAGAAACATCGATGAGAGAGAAACATGGATCAGCTGCCTCCTGCACACCCCCTACTGGGTATGTGCCCAAGTGCGTGTAACCAAGGTACATGCCCTTGACCAGAATCAAACCTTGGACCCTTGAGTCTGCAGGCTGACACTCTATCCACTGAGCCAAACCGGTTAGGGCTCAATGATGATTTTAACACACAAGAATGGGAACTTCATTCTGTGCATTTCCGTGTTCTTGGCACTTAGCACAGTGCTTAGCAGATGGTACATTTTTAATAAATTGTTTCATTCATTTAAATTACACGGCGAGAGCCTCCTATTGAATTTACAAAGCAATTTCTAAATTCAGATTTTATTTTGTACTTTTGTTAAGTAACGTCATGGTGTTTTTCTTCATGCCCTTGTCACCATCCCACCTGCTTATTTTTTACCTTTTCCTCTGCATATCAATAGGAGAGGAAGGATGTAGGGTCTTGTGGTCAAAAGAACAGCTTGAGGACCCAGAGATCCTAGCCTTATTGCTCTCTTTTCAGATGCCCAAGTGAAGTCACGAAACCTCTCAAAGCCTCCAGTTCTGGGAAAGGAGAGTAGTAAATCCTTAAGATCATCTGTTGTACTTCACCTGTGGCTACATCTTTCATACCCCCCCTCCTCTTCTTTAAAAATACTATATTTTATTGATCCTTGACAAATAGGAAGGGAGAGGGATAGAGAGTTAGAAACATCAATGAGAGAGAAACATCAATCAGCTGCCTCCTGCACACCCCCCACAGGGGATGTGCTCACAACAAGGTATATGCCCTTGACCAGAATCAAACCTGGGACCTTTCAGTCCACAGGCCGATGCTCTATCCACTGAGCCAAACCAGTTTTGACCATACCTCTCTTTTTATGTTAAGCCTGTTTATGTTACACATTATGACAATGATCTAAAGCACCTTCCTGGTCTAGATGGGAGTCTGGAAGTTCTGCTCTTTGGAGAAGAGAACACATTCCTGGAATCTTAGAATCCTGAAACACTGGGCTTGTGCAAACTGCTATGGATAGAGAAGACCTAAGATCATCTTAATGCACATGGGCAAAGTGACCTCACTCTATGTGTATACCAGAGGGTAGGCAAAAGGAATCCGAGGGGTGGAATCTGATGAGGTTACTAGGAAAAGGACAATGCTCCCTCAATAGAGAGGGCCCTGGGCCTCTCAAAATGCCTCTTTAATTCTCATTTGGACTCCCTAACGGTACAAAAAGGAATGCCTCTCTAATTCCCCTCTAGGTTTCATACAACTTTTATTTCTGTTTACAATCATTTGACCATGCATGCCCACAGAGCAGAAGGCTGGACCATGTCCAAGAAAGCCCTAACTTTTTGAAAGGATAGAGATAAATTGACCAAGATATCTTGGTATTGAAAGTATGTAACTAAAAGCATTAAATCATAGAAAATTGAGGAATAAGAACCAATGAGGAAAGTATAAGGGTCTTTATTGTGAATGATATATAAACCCAAACACTGTAATGGAATTAATAGCCTAATTAAAGTGTTTGCTCATAAATTACATCTAGATTAAATTATGCAGTAATAAAGTCTTTTTATAACCACAAATTATACCAAGTATTTACCTCATGAATAATCATCTGGCTCCACCGGAGCTGAGGAAGGTTGAACTTAAAGAAAGGAAAGAAGGGCTTTGGAAACTGACATACGGAGTGAATTTCTGAGGTTGACTCTGCAGGCTAGAAGTTCACAGTTCACTGTGAGTGTGGATAACTAAATGTGTGAACTGGGAGGGAATGCTGGGTTAGGAGGCAGGAATAAAAGGCATAGGCTACTTTGGAAGCAAGTAAACAGAAAGTCTATAGACTTTAAAGAGAAATATTAAGTACTTCAAAGATTTTCTTACATTGCTGTCTACTCTCTCAAGGACTAGATAGAACTCACTTACTCCTTTCTAGAAATTGATGCTCTTGAGAATTACACAACCCTTATCATTATATAGTGACTGGGCCAGATGGAGAACTCCACTATACCATCTATCATACCATGGCAGGGATGGTGAATAAGTTTGAAGAAAGGAAAGTTGATTTCTGCTGGCTTGTCCCTTCTCTAACATGAGAATCTTACCCATTGAAAGATTTAGCATCTGTCCATCTATCACCCCCACTATCCAAACCTTCTTCTTTCTTAGCTTCCAAACTTTCCCAGAGAGGATTCAATTAATTAGTTAGAGTAGTACACAGAACTCAGAGAAACATTTTACTTACCGGATCACTGGTTTACTATAAAAAGGCTATAACTCAGAAACAGCTGGATGGAAGAGATGCATAGGGCAAGGTGTAGAGAGAGGGTGGGGAGCTCTCACCCCCCCTTTTTTTTAAATACATTTTATTGACTTTTTACAGAGAAGAAGGGTAAGGGATACAGAGTTAGAAACATTGATGAGAGAGAAACATTGATCAGATCTGCATACCTCCTACTGGAGATGTGCCCACAACCAAGGTACATGCCCTTGACTGGAATTGAACCTGGGACCTTTCAGTCTTGGGACCTTTCCATCCTGGGACCTTTCAGTCCACAGGCCAATGCTATATCCACTAAGCCAAACTGGTTAGGGCTCTCACGCACTCTTGTAGTGAGTGCTCCACTTCCCCCCCAGTCTCCATGTGTTCACCAACCCAGAAGCAATCTAAACCCTGTCCTTTTGGGTTTTTATGGAGGCTTCATCACATGGTCTTAGATTGATTAAAACATTGGTCATTGCCAAGACCAGTTTGGCTCAGTGGATAGAGTGTCGGCTTGCGGACTGAAAGGTCCCAGGTTTGATTCCGGTTGGGGGCATGTACCTTGTTTGAGGGCACATCTCCACTGTGGGGCATGCAGGAGGCAGCTGATCGATGTCTCTCTCTCATTGATGTTTCTGACTTTCTCTCTCCCTTCCTCTCTGTAAAAAATCAATAAAATATATTTTAAAACAAAACATTGGCCATTGGTGATTGGTCCCAAGTCCAGTCCTCTTCCCAACCCAAGGTAGGAGTGGGGAAACAACTGAAATATCCAACCCTGTAGTCACAAGGTTGGCTCCCTTGGCCACCAGCACTCATCCTTAGGTGCTTTCCAAAGTTACTTCCTTAATATAACAAAAGACACCTCTGTCACCCATATTTAGGAAAAGTCTTAGGGTTCAGGCAGCTGTTAGCTTGAACTGTGGATGAAGCCCAAATATATATGAGAAATACATTTTGATCATCATCTGAATGACCAAATATATATTTCTTATAAATCACAGTGTTGCACACATATTGTGAGGACTTTTTCATTCAACCTGAGTAAATTATAAATGAAGTTAAATTTGTCTGAAAGAACAGAAACTCCTGAATTCCAACTTGCTTTGATAAAACCATATGTGTTTTTGGATCTCCATCTGTTCCTATAGTAAATCTTATTATCTCCAAAAATAATTCAAAAGATTTAGAAAAGCCTCCATAAGATTTCCATTGAGGAAAATCAATTCATTGTCTATGTTAAAAAATTGGAACTAATTTGAGTAACAAATAATGATTCTTTAAAGTTTTCTAAATATTTTTTTAACTAAAATTCTAAAAATTAGACAGACTAATGGTGGTCTTTTAATTTTATTTTTTAAATATATTTTATTGATTTTTTACAGAGAGAAAGGGAAAGGGACAGAGAGTTAGAAACATCGATGAGAGAGAAACATTGATCTGCTGCATCCTGCACACTCCCCACTGGGGATGTGCCTGCAACCAAGGTACATACCCTTGACCAGAATCGAACCTGGGACCCTTGAGTCCACCGGCCAACACTATCCACTGAGCCAAACTGGTTAGGGCTAATGTTAAATATCCTAATATATAGCCATTGAATATAGATTCTCTGATGTTTTTCCTTTTGCTGCTTTAAGTTATGTTATTTGAGTAATTTAAAACCTTCATGAATCTTGTGCAACATGCAAGCTATTATAGATGTTAAAAACAAGACAACAGTACCCGGCCAGTGTGATTCAGTAGTTGAGCATAGACCCATGAACCAGAATCATGGTTCGATTTAAAATATATATGTATTCTCTCTCTCTCTCCTTCTCCCTTCCTCTCTGAAATCCATAAAGAAATATATATTTTTTAAAAATTAAAAATATAAATAAATTATACATATATATATATATATATATATATATATATATATATATATATTTCACAGGGAGGAAGGAAGAGGGAGGGAGAGAGAGATAGAAACATCAATGATGAGCCAAAACCGGTTTGGCTCAGTGGGTAGAGCGTCGGCCTGCGGACTGAGAGGTCTCGGGGTTCGATTCCGGTCAAGGGCATGTATTTTGGTTGCGGGCACATCCCCAGTAGAGGGCATGCAGGAAGTGGCTGATCGATCTCTCTCTCTCATTGATGTTTCTAACTCTCTATCCCTTTCTCTTTCTCTCAGTAAAAATTCAATAAAATGTATTTTAAAAAAAGAAAGAAACATCAATGATGAGAGAGAATCATTGATTGGCTGTCTCCTGCACATCACACAATGGGGATTGAGCCTGCAACCCAGGCATGTGCCATGACGGAGAATCAAATGTGATCTCCTGGTTCATGGAGTGATGCTCAACCACTGAACCATACCATCCAGGCCCTCTCTCATCATTGATATTTCTCTCTCTCTCTCCCTTGCCCTTCCTCTCTGAAATCAATAAAAATAAAACTTAAGCTGTAATAAAAACATATCAGAATCTGAATACCTAATAATGAACAGCCATGGTGTCCAGTACCCAAACAAAATACAAGACATGTGAAGAAACAAATATGTGACTGGTAATCAAGAAAAATAATCAGTCAATAGAAACCAACACAGAAATACAGTGGTACCTCGAGATATGAGTGCCCTAACATACGAGATTTTTGAGATACGAGCCATCGAGCGAGCAATTTTTGCTTTGAAATACAAGCAACATTTGAGATAGAAGTAATCGCGCGGATCAGCCGGCTGCACACGACCCACGACCCACCAGTTTACCGAGACTCGAGCGTCTCTTAGTTTCCCACACCTCAAGGTTATGGGATGAATTAAACTCATATCTTGAGGTACCACTGTAACAGCATTGATAATAAATCACAGAAAATTTTTAAAAGTATATTCAAGTATTTATAATAATCATAAAACCAAAAGAAATGAAAGAAAACACACACACACACACACACCCCTACCTGGGTCCTATGTCCTAAGGGTTTTAAGGATGGAGGTTTTAGGGGAGGTTCCAGGAGATCTCAATAGAATATTCAAGTTTTCAGGGTGTGTCCTTCAGGGGGTCATTATTCAATGCAGCTGGTCCTAACACCAGCCCAGGCTGGTTTTATTGCTTGTCTGGGCCTGGAGCTGAAATACAACTGAGGCATAGATGTTATCGCTAGGGAGGAAAGGAAGGTCCAAACCGCATGACCAGTGATATGCTAGGGGAGAAAAGGTCACCCTGAGGGCAAGGTCCACCCTAAAACTGATGATCCGTTGCTAGGCACCTGGAGCTTTTCCACCCTGTGACCTTCTGTACCTGGCTCATCGCTCTTGCTCTGCTCATGTTTGTCCAACTGCCTACCACTTAAATGACAGTGGCAAATACAAGAGTACTGTCTAAAACAAGCATGTCAAACTCTAAGGCTAACACGGGCCAAATAAACAAGGTTTAAGTTTATGTGGGCTGCAAAAAAACAAAAGCTTCAATTTTCATAGAAACGTAGGTTTATTTCGATGGAGACATGCTGAATACAAACGGCTGAAATAAATGAATAGCCATTAACATAAAATAATAGAACATTTTAATAAAAATTAATTTCTTTCTTGAACATTAACTTACCAGACACTGAATAACTGCATAGATTAATAAGTATAATGCAAATAAACCTATTTTTCTTGTTCTCCGAAAGCAAACTATTTCCTGTTGCGAATACCAAACAAGTCAGTCCAAGGCTAATTATGTGGCAATCAGCCTCTAAAATATTTGCTGCTAGTATTAGTGGGAGAAAATGCACATAAGGTAAATGAATGCAACAAGATTATAGTAATCAGTCATTAGAAAACATTATAGTTTGTTGCCCTGACCAGTTTGGCTCAGTGGATAGAGCATCAGCCTGCAGACTGAAAGGTCCCAGGTTTGATTCCGGTCAAGAGCATGTACCTTGGTTGTAGGCACATCTCCAGTGGGGATTTTCAGGAGACAGCAGATCGATGTTTCTCTCTCATTGAGGTTTCGAACTCTCTATCCCTCTCCCTTCCTCTCTGTAAAAAAAAAAAAAAAAAAAAAAATCAATAAAATATACATTAAAAAACATTGTAGTTTGTTAATAATTATGTATAGCAGGATATTATAAAAATTATGAATTTTTTATTAAAACTTTTCTTACATACCGTTAAATTGGCTGGGCCCCAAACATATTCACTGTGGGCTACATGCAGCCTGCAAGCCGAGAGTTTAACATGCTTGGTCTAAAAGAAGCCCTGCAAGAACAGGCACCACATTGGGAAATTTTTATTTGAGAGCCTAGAATTTCACTTGACCACACGACCGAAAAGCGCAACTGCAGGAATGAACACAATCCCACTCCGCTGAGCATAGGTTTATTAGTGGTTTAAACAGAGCATTCTGTAGGTGCTCAAGTTTGCAATTAAAATGAATAAAGCTGCAAATCATGTTATAGCTTTAAAACTCATGCAGGAACGTTTCCAGGAAGCAGCGAGCTATGGGATTATCTGATGATAGTTCTGAAGCAGGCCTAAGGCAGGGCTGCATTCATCAGGGACATTATGCTTTGTGTCCCAAGGACTCTCTTGGGGCATACTGACTTACCTGGAGTAGGTAACCCAACTCAATTGAGAATGCAGCCTACACTCCAGAAGTGCCTTTGTCCTTAGCACAGTGGTAGACTGAGAACCAGGGCTAGGCCCAGGGTTAGGGAGATACTGATAGCAGGTGAAACAAGGAAATTTTGCCAATGAGCCACTGGCAGGGTTTGAATGGCACAGTGTTTCCTAACTTTCTGGCAGAGAGGTATTTTTATAAAGTAAGAACGATTCTTTCTTTTTTTCCATTTGGGGCTAGAACGTCTGTGTCTAAAATAAGCATGATTCATGTCCCAAGAAAGCTCTGTTCTAGTGAACTCTGTACCCTTGGCTGACTTATGCTCCAAACCCTGAGAATCTGGTTTCTGATTCCAAGTTCTGAGGTGATACCTTTGCCTTTTATTTTCAGGGTCACTCTGGAGGAACCAGTCTCCAATGTGGCTGTGTCTCAAGTGTTTGAGCTCCACTTATCAGAAAAGTGTGATCATTCTGTGGTTTCCCCCACCTCATTTTGCTATCTCTGGAAGTTCCCTAAATTTACTGAACAGTATTTCCCTAAAGCTATAAAGTCAGGTTGTTGTGTGTTTTTTTTTCTTAAATTAGGAACACTTTGATTGCAAATATGAATTCCACAAAAATTCTGCTTGAGTACCACAATTTAGGCTGTCAAATTAGTTTCGTATGTTAATTCAGTTAACTCCATTAACTGATTTTTTTTTCTATCACAAATAAATATATAAGTAAGCTCTTAAGATATGCATGTTTTGAACTTTATGTATATTAGCAATTAGTGAATCTGACCATTATATCACTCAGAAAAACCCCTATATAGTCATAATATTGATCAAAGGTTATTTATATCACTAGAGGCCTGGTGCATGAAATTTGTGCATGGGGGTAGTGGGGTGTCCTTCAGCCCAGCCTGCTCTCTCTCCAATCTGGGACCCCTTGAAGGATGTAGAAGATAAATAAATCCAGGTAGGATCAGACCTAAACCGGCAGTCGAACATCCCTCTCACAATCCAGGACTGCTGGCTCCCAACTGCTCACCTGCCTGCTTTCCTGATTGCCCCTACCGCTTCTACCTGCCAGCCTGATCACCCCCTAATCACTCCCCTGCCAGCCTGATTGATGCCTAACAGCTCTCTTGCCAGCCTGTTTGCTCCTAACTGCCCTACCCTGTTGGCCTGGTCACCCCTAACTGCCCTCTCCTACAGGCTAGTCACCCCTAACTACCCTCCCTTGCAGACCTGGTCCCTCCCAACTGCCCTCTTCTGCTGGCTATCTTGTGGTAGCCATCTTTTGTCCACATGGGTGCAGGATCTTTTGACCACATGGAGGCAGTCATCTTGTGTGTTGGAGTCATGGTCAATCTGCATATTACTTTTTTATTAGATAGGATAGAGGCCTGGTGCACAAGTGGGGGCTAGCTGGTTTGCCCTGAAGGGTGTCCCAGATCAGGGTGGGTGTTTCCTTGAGGCATGAGGTGGCCTGTGGTGGATTGCAGGCTGGCCACGCCCCCCGGCCACCCAAGTGGAGGCCCTGGTATCTGGGATTTATTTATCTTCTACAATTTAAACTTTGTAGCCTGGAGCAGAGCCAAGCCTTATGCTCCCAAAGCCATTGAAACTTTGTTGCCTTAAGCAGAGGCCTAAGTGGGCCAGGGTTTGTGGAAAGTGTGGCTTCCTCCATTGCCAGGGGCAACCCAAGCCACCCTCCTGCTCTCTCTGTGGCTGTAGCCATCTTGGTTGGGTTAATTTGCATACTCACTCTGATGGGCTGTGGACATGGTTGGTGGGCATGGCTTGTGGGTATAGTGGAGGTATGGTCAATTTGCATATTACTCTTTTATTAGATAGGATTATTAAATCTCTGTGTACATATATGCATTATAGATGTAACATAAGCATATATAAAGAACCACATATAAACTATGTTATAAAATGCAATCATTGTGGTATTTGGAGTCATTTAAAAAATAAATCTCATTTTTTTAGTATTAATGTGCTTATTTCTTATTTTGTGATATGGAAAAAATGACATCTATGGGGCATTTCCCCCCAAATAATATACCCTGTGAAATATTATAATATTCATTATCTTTTAAAACTTCTGGTTTTTCTCCACTTCATTAGCTCATTCTTTCTGCTTATAAAACAGCTAAACAAAAATATAAGCTGATGACAAATTCCACTTAAAGCTTATATACAAAATTTGTATTCTTCCACACAGTGATAATTGGAATTCTTAGTAAATGTACAATCGTAATCTGGTGTAGTTCGGTGATTGAGTGTTGAACCATGAACCAGAAGGTCATAGTTTGATTCCTGGTCAAGGCATATGCCTGGGTTGTGGGCTTGATTTAAGTGGAGGGCATACAGGAAGCAGATGATCAGTGATTCTCATCATTGATGTTTCTATCTCACTTTCCTTCTCCCTTCCTCTCTGATATCAATAAAAACACATTTTTTAAAAAATATCTTAATTTACTATAGTGTTCACTTAATTGATCTCAAAATGTGGTCTTCAGACTACCTGAGGATGCAGTTTCTAAAATACAGATTCAGGACCTCACCTCAGAAATTCTGATTTAGTAGGTCAGGAGTGGATCCAGGGATCTGGTTTTGCCTTTTTCTTTTTAAAATATATTTGTATTGATTTCAAAGAGGAAGGAAGAGAGGGAGAGAGAGAGAAACATCAATGATGATAGAGAATCACTGATTGGCTACCTCCTGCACATCCCCTACTGGGGATCCAGCCCACAACCTGGGCATGTGCCTTGACCAGAATCAAACCCAGGACCCTTCAATCCGCAGGCTGATGTCCTATCCACTGAGCCAAACCGAAGAGAGCTGGTTTTGTCTTTTTCAATGTAACAAACAAGTAGCATTTTTACAAACATTTCTTTATATGTGCATTTTTTTTCAGCTTTATTGAGGAATAATTGACAAATAAAAGTAATATATTTAAAGCATATAATGTGATTTGATATAATTGCACATTGTATCAAAGGATTTCCACACTGGAATTAATGAACATATCCATCACCTCAGATATTTACTTTTTTGTGTGTTTTTTTTTTGGGGGGGGGGTGGCGAAGAGGGTGAGAACACAAGTTTACTTTCTCACCAATTTTCAATTATATAAAACCAAATTATTAACTACAATGACCCTGTGATGAATTATATCCTCAGGCCCTAATCATCTTATAACTGAAAGTTTATATCCTTTTATATCTCTCCCCTCTCCTCACATTCCCAGCCTCTGGCAACCACCATTTCACTCTGTTTTGATGGGTTTGACTTTTTTTGTTTTTTTTTAAGATTCCACATATAAGTGGTATCACACAAATGGCAGGATTTCCCCCCCCCCCTTTTTTTTAAGGCTGAAGAATATTTCATCATGTATATAGACCACATTTTCTGTATCCATCATATATTAATGGACACTATGTTGTCTCCATTCTTTGGCTATTGTAAATAATGCTGCAATGAACCTGGGAGTGAACATATCTTTTTGAGATAACATTTCCTTTGGATATATGCCCAGAAGTGGGATTACTGGATCATATGATATTTCTATTACAAAATTCTTGAGGAATCTCCATTTTACTTTACATAGTGGCTGCACCAATTTACTAGGACATTTCCACCAACCATGTATGTATAAGTATTCTCTTTCCTCCATATGTTACTAGCATATGTTATCTTGTCTTTTTGTTATTGTTGCTAATCCTCACCTGAGGACATTTTTTCCATTACTTTTGAGAGAGAGAGAGAGAGAGAGAGAGAGAGAGAGAGAGAGAGAGAGAGAGAGATAGTTGTGGGTGGGGGAGGTGTGGAGAAAAGTTGTTCCCTCATGCACCCGACCAGAAATGGAAATGGAACCTGCAACCCAGGTATGTGCCCTTGATGGGAATCAAACCCTCAAGCCTTTGGTGTGTGAGCTGATGCTCTATCACTGAGCCACCACACAAGCCAGGGCTGATCTTGTCTTTTTGATAATAGATATTGTAACAGCTGTGAGATGATATATCATTGTGGTTTTGATTTGCATTTCCCTGATTAGTGATGTTGAGCACCTTTTCATGTATCGGTTGGCCATCTGTATGTCTTCTTTGGGAAAAAATGTGTTTTTTGAGTCCTTTGCCCATTTTTTTAACTGGGTGATTTGTTTTTTTCACTATTAAGTTGAATTCTTTGTGTATTTTGGATATTAACCCCTTATTAAGTGCTTTGCAAATATTTTTTCCCCCATTATATAGGTTGCTTTCTCATTTTGTTGATTTTTAAAATATATATGTATGTTTATTTCAGAAAGAAAAGGAAAGGGAGAGAGAGATAGAAACCTCAATGATGAGAGAGAATCATTGA
Organism: Lasiurus cinereus; assembly: GCA_011751065.1. Classification (NCBI taxonomy): domain Eukaryota; kingdom Metazoa; phylum Chordata; class Mammalia; order Chiroptera; family Vespertilionidae; genus Lasiurus; species Lasiurus cinereus. The sequence goes on along the minus strand of JAAGEH010002528.1, from coordinate 42,768,960 downwards.
CTGGCAGCCTCCTGCACCCCCATCAATGGGAATCGAGCCTACAACCCAGGCCTATGTCCTGATAGGGAATTGAACTGTGACCTTCTGGCTCATAGATCAATGCTCAACCACGAGGCCAAACTGGCAGGCATGTACATTCAGTTAACTGAATTGGTTTATTAGTTCAGCAGTTTTGGGTGGAGTCTTTAGAGTTTTCTATATATAGTATGTCACCTGCAAATAGAGACCATTTTACTTCTTCCTTTTTTTATTTGGATATTTATTTTTCTTGCCTAATTGCTCTAGCTAAGCCTTCCATACTATGCTAAGTGGTGAAAGTGAGTATCCTTGTGTAGGAATCTGTATTTTAATAAGATCGCCATGTTATTTTTATGCCCAATGAAATTTAACAACCATTTATTAAAAAGATACCTGTCATGTTTCTTTTCTCATTTGAAATAGAGAATCAATTTCATACCTAATTTTGTCTTGATAATTTCATTTTCTTTCTTTAAAAAAATGTCTTTAGCCCTGGCCAGTATGTTCAGTGGTTAGAGCATTGATTTACTCACCAAAGGATCTCAGGTTCAACTCCTGGTCAAAGGCTCATGCCTGAGTTTCAGGTTCACTCCCCAACCCTGGTTGGGGCATGTGTGGGAAGCAACTAATTGATGTGTCTCCCTTGCGTCGATGCTTCTTTCTTTCTCTCCCCGCCACCTCCCATTCTCACTGAAGAGCAATGGAAAAAAATATCCTCTGGTAAGGATTATCAACAACAATAACTAAGAAAGAAAAAAAAAATCTCTAAACTATATGAGCTTTAAGTCCCATGGAAACCTCATTCTACACCTGCTCTAGGAAAATCTGTAATGTACATTTTTATTTCTAAATAATACTCAGATTATTAAACTCAAAGGAACATGATTTTTTTTTAAAAATGAAAGATTTCAAAAGAAGCTATGGCCAAAATAAAAAGGAACCCAGGGGTTCAGATACATCCCCATTTCCAGAATCTGATACCCCTGCACAAGAGCCTGCAATTGCCAATTCTTGAGCATGAGTGGATGAAGACAAGAAGCAGTAAGTTATCTGGACATAGGAATCACTATGTAGTGCCCTTTGGGGAATCACCCCTGGTACCAGTTAAGGTATTTAGTTTGATGGCATTTTATAACCAATCACATATTTAACTCTCAGATGATTCCACTAACTCTGCTGAAAGTTTGGGCTGGGGTTAAAAGTATAAAAAAGAAGGTCTACACTAAATGTCTCAGTCATCTTCCAATTCACAGCCCATTCTAAGAGAATTTGCCTTCTGCCCTTTGGTTATATGTGCCTAAGGTGACTCCACTTTCCTGGCTACACCTGGTTGAACCAGGGATAGACATCTGATTTAGACTAAGCCAATTCGATGTTTTCATTTCAGAAGATGAACCAAAATACGGAGATTGAGGCTGTTCATCCTATGCAAAGGAGCTCTCTGCTGTGGGAGCGTTGAGGCAAACATGACATCATGGCAAATGAAAGCCTTAGGGGAGAACTGAGTGAATCTCAAAAGCCTTGAAAAGCTTAGAAATTAATGGGCAAGAGGAGAAGAAACAAGTGGACATATTAGAGAAACCGAGATGAGAGATCATCTCATTGATCCAGAAAGAGTAGCTAATGACTCTCCATTTCCTATGATATAGGACTACATTCTGAAATTAGATTCCCTGATATTCCTGGAAGCCCTGTAATAAATATCCTTCCAGCTATACCCAGAGAGCTGAGTTGAGGCAGTTTTTTTTTTCCCATCCATTGAGATCCCCCATCAAGACAAGGATGTACTGCACTTTTCGGCCACAGTGTTCAGCGCAGTTGAGGAAGGAAGCACATCCCGTGGAATGTGCGGAAGACTGCAGGGCTTCCTGTGGGATGCAAGCAGAGTGTTGAAGGTCAGCCTGGTGGGCATCAAAGAAGCAGGAGGCTGAGGGTCAACAGGGCTAGGGTAATGAGGGCCCCAAACAAGAAGACTCCCTACCTACAATGCATCAAGTGAAGGCCATTCAAATTATTGTGATTTTAGCCACATGGTTCGAGTGTCCCCCGCAACATCCCGCGTGGTTCAGGGTTCAGGTTCAGGGTTCAAGCTCTGGAGAAGGCCGCACACAAATGAATGAGAATAGACAAAAAATTATAAGTTTGGGAATATTGGGGTCCAGGCGGGAGCCCACTCAATGGGAAGGACTCTACCACCCTCTGACCTCCCTATCCCTTTTGTTAAGACTATGGGATACACCCATAGCCTTTAGGCAGGCAATTCCCATAATAGCCAATAAGCAAGAATTTACATAAAACTAAAAGGTGGAAGTTGCTTTAGCTACCATTTTTCAATTAAACAGTGGGTGGTTGGCCCTGACCTTTCAGTGCTTCAAGGTTGACCAGCCTTCCTGGTTTCTTGTCCACACCTCTGCTAGTGAGGACAATGGGCGGCTTCCAACAACATGGGAAAGGAGTACATTCAGCTTCACAGTCCTACTTGTATAAGTTATAGCTTTTTTAAAAAATATACTTTTATTGAGTTCAGAGAGGGAGAAGGAGAGAGAGATAAAAACATCCATGAGGATGGAGAATCACTGATTGGCTGTCTCCTGCATGCCCCCTACTGGGGTTTGAACCCACAACCCAGGCATGGGCCCTGACCAGGAAGAGAACTGTGACCTCCTGATGCTCAACCACTGGCTATAAGTTATATCTTTAACATGTTATGGAGTGAATGGACATTCAAGGTATGGTGGTGAAAGAACAATCATGTGGCTCTTTGAAATCCTCTGGCAGAGGTTACACTTTTTGCTGTGACAGTTAGTACAGGTGCACCACTGGACAGCGGACTGAGATCAGATCTAAAAGCTTTTCTTTACTTTTATCCACCTGCTGCTCCAAATACTAGTAAGAATCCTAAGGGAACTAGAATGGAAGTGATACATCAGCCAAAGCACCAACTACAAGTTGTTGCTTTTAAAAACCTTTTTAAGAGATCTGGATCATGTTAGTGTATGGTCGAGCTTGCTAACTATCCTCTCAATAGCCTTTATCTTCCATACTAACAATAGCGTAAGCTGGATCCCAATATAGCATAGTATGTGGAATGTGGGCAAAGTGATGTAGGCAACTTGTGAGTCAGGTGCTTCCCTCACTCTTTTCCCTTCAAGTGGCTGGAATCAGGATGTGAGACATTTTCTGTCATAAAAATGAAGCCAATTCCCTAAGGATGGGGAAGCAGCAAGATAGACGGAAATGGATTCTCTATAGAGCCACCACTTTGGTACCTGGGTATTTTTTAGTCTGTTGTTTCAACAGTCTGGCCCGTATCCTAAATAAGGCCATTGTTATGCAGACCTTTCAGATGATCCTACAAATATTGACGCAAATCTAAAAGAACACAGAGCACGTTTAGAGAGATGATAGATATACCACTGCACATGAGCAATAAACAGAGGCCTGGGAGGTAAGCTGGGTCCAGTAATATATATATATTTTTAATATAATTTATTGATTTTTTTTACAGAGAAGAAGGGAGAGAGATAGAGAGCCAGAAACATCAATGAGAGAGAAACATCGATCAGCTGCCTCCCGCACTCTCCCCACTGGGGATGTGCCCGCAACCAAGGCACATGCCCCTGACCAGAATTGAACTCCAGACCCTTTAGTCCGCAGGGCAATGCTCCATCCACTGAGCCAAACCCATCAGGGCTCCACTAATATTTTAATAGGATCTTAGAATAAAAGAGTGCATTTATGTAGAAAAGTGGGAACTATTTCTTAGAACATCTAGAAAAGTGTAAGGAGAGTATAATTGTAAGAAAGTTCACAGGTAGGTGTAATAAGAATAAAAGCACAAAATAGCTGACAAGTGATAGTTTCCCAATGATGATAGCATTTTGTTTCCCATGGGGAAGAAATATTCTGGGGGGTCTCCAAAAATGTATAACCTAGTAAAACCTAAAGGCCAAGATCCTAGTTATCTAAAAGGCAGTAAGAAACATTTGCCCTACTTATGTCAGAAAAATCTCGTATCAAATCAATGGAAAATGAGTTTTAGGGCATTTGTTTCCTTTCTATCTACTTTAGTCCAATCTCAGAGAATAAGCACAAACCCAATCAGATACTAAAACAAATTTTAAAAATGCCCTCTGAATTAAGAGCTCTATGACTTCATAAATAATTTCATTCCAGATGTATACAGAAATTTCTAATTTTGTTACATAAAATATCTGCATAGTTGTTCTCAATTTTTTCTTAACATTATGATCATTGCATACAGTATTTCCCAAAAGACATACCTGTAATATCATATCTTGGTTTTTTTGTCAGGCCCTGCCCAAAGATAATGTTCAATCAGTATGTGAATGAATGTTCATTAATTGAGTCAGATAGAATTTGACTAACTTCAGCTTTTATTAGTGGCTCGCAAAGCCCCCTTCAGCTGCTATGAAAGATAAGGCTATGTAGTAAAGCAAACTTGACTAAATATAGAGTGTCTCCTTCCCAAAATGCATACACTTAACAGCTGATAGCTCAATTTTGAAAATGAAATGTGTTTTAATAAACACTGCCTTTATAATTATTCAAAATGTGTATAAATAAATAAACATTTTTTGAGACACCCTGTATTTAAATGTAAAATGGCTGACTCAAAGAAGGCCCCCTACTTAAAAAGTTCTTTTGAAAAATCTTTCCTGCCCTAACTGGTTTGGCTCAGTGGATAGAGCATTGGCTTGTGGACTGAAGGATCCCAGGTTCGAGTCCAGTCAAGGGCATGGTTGTGGGCACATCCCCAGTAGGGGGTGTGTAGGAGGCAGCTGACAAATGTTTCTCTTCTATTGATGTTTCTAACTCTCTATCCCTCTCCTGTCCTCTCTGTAAAAAATAAATTAAATATATTTAAAAGAAAAATTTTTCCTAATGTTGAATTTTATTCTAATTTAACTCTTAACATTAGGAATAATTTTAGTATTATGATAAAGGATCCTGACTTTGGTAGCATAGGAAATTATACTTTGCCTTAGTTCTGTTTATTGTATATCAAACTTATAAAATTTGATATAACCTACTTGACATTATCATTTTTATAAATTCAATTTGAATTCAGTGATTGAGAACTTAGTACACTACTTAGCTTTTGAACAGTTTTAGAAACTAAAGCAGTAATGTATTCTAAAGGTAAAGGCAAATAGCAAGATATTATGTATAAATATAAAAGCAATTCTATTAGTAACAGAGCCTTGTTTTTTTTGTATGAATAAGATCCCATGTTCATGGAGAAACCAAGATGGCGGCATGAACACCTAAACTGCTGCCTCACACAACAATTTCAAACCTACAGCTATAAGACAGAATGGACATCATCCAGAACCACTGGAAAGCTGCCTGAGTGGAAATTCTACAACTAGAAGGAAAGAGAGGGGTTCACGGAGATAGGAGGAGCTGCAAAAAGCTGAGGTATGGAGACACAAGCATAGAGACCATGGGTGGTGGACTGCCTAGCTGGCTTCCTCTAGTGAGAGGGAAATGGAAACTCCTGACTACACTGAACCCCAGTTCTGACTGTACTGGACCCCAGTTCTGGGCGAGACTCATATAGGGGGATTCTGGACTGTTGTGACAAAAGAGGAGTGCATGAAAACTCAGGGGAGCACCAAAAGGCCGAGGTCCAGAGGCATACAAGTACGAGTGCACACAGAGAGAGCTGAAGCTATTACCGAGGGACACTGAGACTCAGGGACCGCATAGGGCAGGACTGACGGGAAGGCAAGGATGTCTGCTTAGCTCTGAGACTCTGCCCCATCCAAGCTGAACATGGAGGCTTTTGCAATTTTGCAAGTCTTGTATCATAAGGTTGATTCCAGCACAGAAGTTTTCCTGGCATAGACACAGCAAATCCTCACAACCAGTTGGCTTAGAGGTCAATTCTCCCCAGTAATACCAATAACAATAAAGACTTAACTACAACAAGGCTGTATACACAGTCCACAAAGGGGTGCACAAACAAGGTCCACCTCAGGTAACTGGGGGAGGCAGAGCTAATGGGCCACATAGGACACCTAGCACACAAAGCTATTCTATCACCTCAGGGAAGCAGTGAAAATTCCGAGACAAAGGAACAGAACACAAACAAAAAATATGGAGGAAAACAAATGACTGGGTATAGAGTTCAAAACCACAGTTATAAGGTTTTTCAAGAATTTCCTAGAAAATATGGATAAATTTAGTGAGACTCAAGAGAAGATGAAAAAGGACCAACTAGAGATGAAAAGGACCAACTAGAAATTAAACATACACTGACTGAAATAAAAAATATTATACAGAGACATAACAGCAGACTAGAGGAATACAAGAATCAAGTCAAAGATTTGAAATACAAAGAAGCAGAAAACACTCAACTGGAAAAGCAAAAAGAAAAAAGAATCCAAAAATATGAAGATAATGTAAGGAGCCTCTGGGACAATTTCAAGTGTACCAACATCAGAATTATGGGGGTGCCAGAAAAGAGAGTGAGCAAGATACTGATAACCTATTTGAAGAAATAATGACTGAAAACTTCCAACACCTGGTGAAAGAAATAGACTTACAAGTCCAGGAAGTGCACAGAACTCCAAACAAAAGGAATCCAAAGAGGACCACACCAAGACACTTCATAATCAAAATACCAAGAGCAAAAGACAAAGAGAGAATATTAAAACCAGCAAGAGAAAAACAGTTAATTACCTACAAGGGAGCACCCATAGGATTGTCAGCTGATTTCTCAACAGAAATTATGCAGGCCAGGCAGGAGTGGCAAGAAATATTCAAAGTGATGAATAGCAAGAATCTACAACCAGGATTACTCTACCCAGCAAAGCTATCATTCAGAATTGAAGGGCAGATAAAGAGCTTCACAGATAAGAAAAAACTAAAGGAGTTCATCACCACCAAACCAGTATTATATGAAATGGTGAAAGGTACTGTTTAAGACGACGAAGAAGAAAAAGGTAAAGATAAAAATTATGAACAACCAATACATATCTATCAACAAGTGAATCTAAAAATCAAGTGAATTAAAAATTTGATGAACAGAATATAATAGAATCAGGGGCATAGAAAGGGAGTGGACTGACAATTCTCAGGAGGAAAGGGGTGACGGGGCTTCAGGGAGAGACTGGACAAAAATCATACACCTATGGATGAGGACAATGGGAGGGAGGTAAAGCCAGAGGGAGGGGTGGGAGTTGGATGGAGAGGAGCTAAGAGGGGTGGGAAAGGAAAAATTGTAACAATCTGAACAATAAAGATTTATTAAATAAACAAACAAAGAAACAAATAAATAAATATCTAATGTTCATGATCTTAACTGTAACTTTCTACAGTAAGGCATATGGTGCATACAGGATGGGGCAAAAAGAGGGTTATAGCTGTTGGAAAGTAATGCAATAAATAATGACATAAGAATAAACTCTGTGTTTTATGTACTCGCAACTGTAAACCTACTTCTGCTCTACCTGTATATTATAATGTATGTGGGAATAGCTGTCAAAGGAAGACATTGTTCTATTCAACAATCCTCTGTGTGAAAATAAATGACTTGGCGTTCAAATCAGTCTTTTAATAGTCATTACCTATTTATATGTATATTGTAAATTCGTGATCGTGGTCAGGAGGGCAAGTTTCAAAGGATCTATAAAAATTGATCAGTAGCCCTCTCTGAGAGGTATGATAGACTATATCGGATATTGTGGCAGGAAAGGAAGGTCCCATAGAATATTGCAGTTTCTTTAGCATAAAGGTTAATTCTTTTCATCACATTTCTCCAGAATTATCTTTCCTCCTTACCCAACCTTATCCTCAAAACATTCATAATACATTTTAGATTCAGGAATGTAATTATATTATGCTTTAGAGTTGTGGATTTGGGGTATATAAATTTTTTTTTTTGCTTTAAGATGCAAGTGGTTATAAGTATATATAAGATTTAGGTCAAAATTAGCAGCCCATTTTCTCTGTGGGTTGAGCAAAAGAGTATTTTGTATAGTTAGACCTGTGAGTCTTAGTTTTTGCTAGCACACAATTCAAATGAATAACATATTAAATTTAGCTTCCTGCCCAGCCAGTGTGGTTCAGTGGTTGAGCATTGACGTATAATCTAGGAGGTCATGGTTCAATTCCTGGTCAGGGCACATGCCGGGTTGCAGACTCAATACCCAGTGGAGGGTTTGTAGGAGGCAGCGGATCAATGATTCTCTACTATCATTGATGTTTCTATCTCTCTCTCTCTCTCCCTCTTCCTTCCTTTCTGAAATCCATAAACGTATTTTTTTTAAAGGAAACTAGAACCAGTATAATTTTAATTCTGAAGCTCCAAGAAAAATGTGAAGTTTCTTGCTCTATGTTAGCTACAAAGAGAAATATTTCCACCAGCAAAGTTGAAAGTTTTTTTTTTTTTTGGTGTGTTTTTTAATGTACTGTCTGCAAAGAAATGAGGCTTAAACAATATATCCTTTAAATTACCAAGTCCAGCTGTTCTACAAACTGGCTCATTTTTTCCACCTATATTCTTATCTTCCTTCCTAGTTTCTCACATTTCACTCTGGTAGGAGGCGTGGCTAAAAGGAAGCCTTGAAATAAAGCATCAACGTGAAAGAAGAAGCAAAGAGGAAAAGGTTCAAATGTAAGAGAATAACAGTAGAGGCATATATTTCTGAAATGAAACTCATCATTTTGAACATGTGAAAGGAAAATTACTAAAAATATATGGACTGAAAAGAAAAACACTGCAAGTCTAAATATAATTTTAATAAAAACCAGGTTTCTCATTCAACAAAACAGGATTGACGATTAAGGACAACAGATAAATGTTCTAAGATACTTTCCCCAAAGGGATTAGTACAATCCTCTATGGAGAGACCTCCGCCAATATGAGATATTCAAAGTAATGCTTCTCAGAGCCACTGGTTAATTTGCATAAGTCCAAGAAACTGCTGAGTATGGCATTCAGGGCCCTTTGTAATCCAACCCCAAATTGTCACTATTGTATAGGATAGTATGATGGTTAATTTTATGTGTTATCTTGGCTAGGCCATGGTGCTCAGATATTTGGTCAATAATTATTTTGGGTGTTTCTGTGAAGATTTTTGTTGTTTATTTTTTTAAAAATGAGATTTATCATTTAAATTGGTGTTCACTGAGTAAAGTCCATTACCATTCCTAATGTGGGTAGGCCTTACCCAATCAGTTGAATACCTTAGTATAACAAAGACTGACTTCCCCTGAGCAAGAAGAGATTCTGCCAGAAGACTGCATTTAGACTCAAACTGCAACTCTTCCCTGTGTCTCCAGTCTGTCACTCTGCTCTGAAGATTTTGGATTTATTAAGTCTCCATAATCATCTGAGCCAATTCCTTATAAATCTCTCTCCACAAAGGTACAGATATGGATACAGATCTAGACACATCCTGTTAGTTTTATTTCTCTGGACAACGCTACCCAATACAGGTAGTGATAATATCATGGATCCTATAATCAGAAATGGTTCAGGGTATCCGCCATTTACTAACTGTATATGTTGGAAAAGCTACTTTATCTCTCTGAGCTTCAGTTTCCTCATTTTCAAAATGGGTATAACAATAATTCCCTTAATTCTCTAGCTATAGATTCCATGCCATCTAATCTCTCTCTCCCCCTCCCTTTATTTTCTCTCTGAAAAGCAATGGCGGGGGGGATAGGGGTGGGAGGTGAGGATTAACAAAAAAATAAAGGGCTTGGCACAGAGGAAGCAACAGGAGAGCCCAGGCTGGGCTCTTTAACAAAAGGGCCGAAGTGAAACAAAAGGGGCCCTGGGGACAGGTTCAAGGGGTTTGCCCAGGAGGAACTCCCACTGCCCTGGTTGCAAGTCTGGTGAAGTCCCTTCGAGTCTAAGAGATGCATGCCTGTGGGGGAAGAAAAAGGGGGTGGAGACACAGAGGTTCTCCTGGGAGGAACAGTGAGCCTCACAGCTTCAGTTTTGAGGCAATTTGTTGCACAGCAAATAAGGCTACATTCAATTTAAGTCTATAAAAGACTTCCCTCACCAACACACAAAATACCTCCTTTTCTCAGTTTCCCCATAGCATTCTGCATATAACTATAATAAAACTTTTCATGTCATGTTAACAATGTTTTTATTGGGTGTTTGTTTCCTTTGCAATTGTATTAAGTGGAGAAAAAAATCAAACTTAAGATAAAGAACTCTTACAATAGTTAAGGTAACAATCCGTTATATGTTGATCTAAGCCTTTTATAAATATTGTCTTATTTAATCCTCATAAAAACCTAGGAGATTTATTATTACCCCTATTTTACAGAAGGTGAAACTGAAGTCAAGTTATAAAGAAGTTGATTCATTTGATTACGGTCATACACCTAGTAAATGTTGCTGAATTAAAGAAGGAGTGAGTGAGTAAGTTTCCTATAAGCAGAACCATACATGAATCACCTTAGAATCTCTTACAGTGCCTGGCCCAGGGTGTAATTCGGACTCAAATATTTATTAAATCATTGACTGGTGATAAAAGCAGCTTAGTTATATGAGAAAGAAGTCTTGGAAACTTTGATTATAGATAATTTAAATTGATTCTCAAAACATATTTTCCTTTACTGATTAAAAAAAAAAATCAGGGTTATAGTAAACAGGTGTTGTGAAGAGACTAAAAATACACTTTGGAAGATGTTTACCTATCTCTCCATACCTTTTCCATAAATGCTTGACAAGAAATAGTGTTGGTAGTTTAATTATATAATACCTAAAAAAAATTTTTTTTTCTGAATTTACCAAATTTGGTGGCTCAAGATTCAAAACTGTTTGTGAAAGAGTAAATGATGTTCTTTCAATAATGTATTTTTCTTCCAACAGCACCTAAAAAAAAAAAAAGGAATATTTCTACTGAAGCCTTTAGATTTACAAATTCAAATAGGTGGCTGCTATTTGACTGCTGGGGTGCCTCTTAACTAAGCATGTGAGCAATGATCCCAAGTGAGGTCTTTCTAAATAAGAACCTAAATATGAGAACCTAAAGCCAGTTTACAGTCAGAGCTGGCCAAAGTCTGTAAAGCAGCTTGAAACTTCCTATTTTAGAATGTTTACTTGTTTGCTCTGAAAACTTCCTAATGGTAAATAGGAAGGCTTTATAGTGGTGAGTGGGCGCTCCTTTTCTCTTGGTATCTATTTGGGATATTTATTCCTCTTACATTCTGTCTTGGTAGAGTTTCATGAAAACAAATATTTTGAAAGCTATAAGAAGGATCTTTGCCCAGCCAGCGTGGCTCAATGGTTGAGCATTGACCTATGAACCAGGAGGTCCCGGGTTCGATTCCCGGTTGGGGGACAGGCTGGGATTGTGGGCTCCATCTCCAGTGTGGGGTGTACAGGAAGAAGCTGATCGATGCTTCTACCTCATCATGGATGTTCCTATCTTTCTCTCCCTTTCCCTTCCTCTTTGTCAGCAGATGCTAAAGATAAGTGATTATAATGATAACTAGAGGCCTGGTGCATGAATTCATGCACTGATGGGGTCCGGCTGGCCTGTCCCCATCAGAAAGATGGGCCCCGCCAATTGGGGGCAGGGGCCGTGGGCAGTTAGCCAGCCAGCCCCACTCCTTAGTGGAACTCCCTGTAGAGGGGACAATTTGCATATTAGCCTTTTATTATATAGGATAAATCACTTCCTTTGTTCCTGTGGGCCTTAGTATTTACTACAAAATAGTACTGTCACAGAGTGTCTGCTGGAAATATTACCCTAAAAGTTTCGTTTAAGACCACTGAGATTAGGAATTTCTGTTATTAAAAAATTAAATAGCCTGATCTTCTGAAGCCATAAAAATGTAAGTAGTGTCTTGAAAGATTAAGGCTAGCAAACCTCTTTGTGCTCATCAGCTTGATTCCCTTTAGTTGTCCTGGCTTCTGAAGGTGTATCACTTTACACTGTTTTGCACTTCAGAAGAGAGCTTTCATTATGACAGCACACTGTTTCTCAGGTGCTTCCTTACTCTACCACTCTGCAACAAAAGCAAGGCAATTTATACATCAAGAGTCAATATTCCAGTCATGAAAAAAACATGACTAAGAATATGTTAATAACTCCTTTCCAAGCAAAGTTCAACTCTCCAGCAACACAAATATAAATGGCTTGCTAAAAATTTGTGTGTGTTTTAATATTTGTTCTAAGATTAAATAACCACAGTGTGAGTATTTTTGTTGATATTTAATGCAAGTCAGAAATACCCACGGGGTGAAGCAGTAAAGGGTAGTGATTGAAAGCACAAGCTGAGTTTGAATTCTGGCTGTGGTGCTCCAAGCTATGTGGATTTACTTGATCTCTTTATCGTCTGTAAAATGGGGACAACAAAAATCCTTCTATAGATGAAAAGGAGAGGATGCAATACTAAAAGTGCATAGTGCAATGCCTGGCACATAAGGAGAATCACACACACACACACACACACACAAACACACATTTTAATCCTCATCCAAGGAATAAGGATATTTCCCCTATTGATCTTTAGAGTGTGAAAGGAGGGGAGTGGGGAGAGGAAAGAAAGAAACATCAGTGTGAGAGAAACACATCAATTGGTTGCCTCTGATATGTCCTGGACCAAGAATAGAATTGGGTGCTCTAACCAGTAAGTAATGCCAGCCAGGACAGTAATTGATATATTTTAGTTATGGCCTAACCGGTTCGGCTCAGTGGATAGAGTGTCAGCCTGCAGACTTAAGGGTCCCAGGATCAATTTTGATCAAAGGTATATACCTTGGATGCAGGCACACCCCCAGTAGGGGTTGTGCAGGAGGCAGCTGGTTGATGTTTCTCTCTCATCGATGTTTCTAATTTTCTTTCCCTCTCCCTTCCTCTCTGTAAAAAATCAATAAAATATATTTAAAAATATACGTATATTTTAGTTATTATTCTAAAATACAATGTAAAAATGAATGATTTTTATTATTTAGAACATAAGGAAAACATTTCTAAACATAAATATATATATATATGAATTTAATAAATATTTAATAAATATATATATTATATACATATTTAAATTTAATAAATATATATTTTTAATTATATTTTTATTGAATTTTTACAAAAAGGAAGGGAGAGGGATACAGAGTTAGAAACATTGATGAGAAAGTAACGTCGATCAGCTGCCTCCTGCACACCCTCTATTGGAGATGTGCCCACAACCAAGGTACACGCCCTTGACCGGAATCGAACCTGGGACCCTTCAGTCCACAGGACGACACTATGCACTGAGCCAAACCAATTAGGGTAATTTAATAAATCTTTATTGTTCAGATTATTACAATTGTTCCTCTTGTTTGCCCCCATAACTCCCCTCCACCTGGTTGCCACCCCACCCTCTGCTCTTACCTCCCTCCCACTGTCCTCATCCATAGGTGTACGATTTTGTCCAATCGCTTCCTGCACCCCCCTCAGCCCTTTCCTCCTGAGAATTGTCAATCCACTCCTTTCTATGCCCCTGATTCTATTATATTCATCAGTTTATTCTGTTCATCAGATTTTTAATTCACTTGATTTTTACATTCACTTGTTGATAGATATGTATTTGGTTGTTCATAATTTTTATCTTTACATTTTTCTTCTTCTTCCTCTTCTTAAAGAGTACCTTTCAGCATTTCATATAATACCGGTTTGGGGTTGATGAACACCTTTAGTTTTTTCTTATCTGTGAAGCTCTTTATTTGACCTTCAATTCTGAATGATAGCTTTTCTGGGTAGAGTAATCTTGGTGGTAGGTTCTTGCTATTCATCACTTTGAATATTTCTTTTTTTTAAAATGAAATCTTTATTATTCAAATTATTACATTTGTTTCTCTTTTTTCCCCTCCATAGCTCCCCTCCATCCGGCTCCTACCCTTCCTTCTACCCTTCCCTCCCTCCCATTGACCTCATCCATAGGTGTATGATTTTTGTCCAGTCTCTCCCTGTACACCCTTTACCCCTTTACCCCTGAGAATTATCAGTCCACTCCCTTTCTGTGTTCCTGGTTCTATTATATTCACCAGTTTATTCTGTTGATCAAATTTTTAATTCACTTAATTTTTAGGTTCACTTGTTGATAGATATATATTTGTTGTTCATAATTTTTTATCTTTTACCTTTTTCTTCTTCCTCTTCTAAAAGTGTACCTTTCAGCATTTCATATAATACTGGTTTAGAGTTGATGAACTCCTTTAGCTTTTTCTTATCTGTGAAGCTCTTTATCTGCCCTTCTATTCTGAATGATAGCTTTGCTGGAGAGAGTATTCTTGGTTGTAGGTTCTTGCTATTCATCACGTTCAATGTTTCTTGCCACTCCCATCTGGCCTGCATCATTTCTGTTGAGAAATCAGCTGACAGTCGGATGGGTGCTCCCTTGTAGGTAATGAACTGTTTTTCTCTTGCTGCTTTTAATATTCTCTCTTTGTCTTTTGCTCTTGGTATTTTAATTACGATGTGTCTTGGTGTAGTCCTCTTTGGATTTCTTTTATATGGGGTACTGTGTGCTTCCTGGACTTGTAAGTCTATTTCTTTTACCAGATGTGGGAAGTTTTCAGTCATTATTTCTTTAAATAGGATTTCAGTATCTTGCTCTCTCTCTTCTTCTGGCACCCCCACAATTCTGATGTTGGTACGCTAGAAGCTGTCCCAGAGGCTCCTTACATTGTCTTCACATTTTTGGATTCTTTTCTCTTCTTGCTTTTCTAGTTGAGTGTTTTCTGATTCTTTATATTTCAAATTTTTGACTTGATTCTTGCCTTCCTCTAGTCTGCTGTTAGGTCTCTGAATAATATTTTTTATTTCAGTCATTGTATGCTTAAATTCTAGTTGGTACTTTATCATCTCTAGTTGGATCTTTTTCATCTCTTCTTGGGACTCGCTAACTTTATTCAACTTTTCTAGGATATTCTTGAAAAACCTTATAAGTGTGGTTTTTAATTCTATATCCAGTCGTTTGTTTCCCTCCATTTCTTTTGTTTGTGATCCCTTTCCTTGTCTCGACATTTTCACTATGCCGGGAGAACTTCTGTGTTGGATTCAGCCTTATGATACCAGACTTGCAAATCCACAAAAGCCTCTGTTGAGCTTGGGATGGGTGGAGTCTCAGGGTTTAAGGGACCGCCTTGCCTTCCAGTCGGCTCTGCCCTGCACGGCCCCTGAGTCTCACGTGACTGGGTAATCACTGGATCGGTCCCTGTGCGGGCGCTTTCTCGCAGTGCCTCTAGACTGCTGCCCCTCTGGCTCCCCTGCGCTCTGGGACCATATGAGTCTGGGTCCCGAGGGTCTCGCCCGAAACCAGGGTTCAGTGGAGTTAGAAATGGCACAATTGGGAGGGTCTGTCTCTGGCCCACTCACGAAAGCCAGCGGCATAATCAGCAGTCTGTCCCCTGCGTGCAGGGCCGTGCACGCCACCAGACCTTTCATCTTTTGCGACTCCCCTAAATTTCCATGCACTTCTCCCTTTTCACAGTCCAAACTCCCCCCCGTATGAGTCTCGGCTGGATCTGGGGTTAGTGTTGTAGGATAAGGGGTTCAATGCCGTTAGGAGTCTCCGTTTCCCTCCTGCTAGAGAAAGCCAGCCAGGTTCTCTGGCACCCACTCTCTCAGCGCACGCGTCTCCTTTTTGCAGCTCCTATGGGTCTCTGTGAGTCCCTCTCTTTCCTTCCAGTTGTAGAATTTCCACTCAGCCAGCTTTCCTGTGGTTTTGGATGATGTTCATTCTTTTAGTTGTAGGTTTGAAATTGTTGTGTGAGGCAGCAGTGTAGGTGTTTACCTATGCCGCCATCTTGGATTCTCCCCACTTTGAATATTTCTTGCCACTCTCATCTGGCCTGCATAGTTTCTGCTATTAAATCAGCTGACAATACTATGGGTGCTCCCTTGTAGGTAATGAACTGTTTTTCTCTTGTTGCTTTTAATATTCTCTCTTTGTCTTTTGCTCTTGGTATTTTAATTATGAAGTGTCTTGGTGTGGTCCTCTTTGGATTCCTTTTCTTTGGGGTTCTGTGCTCTTCCTGGATGTGTATGGTTCTTCTTTCACCAATTGGGGAAAGTTTTCAGTCATTATTTCTTGAAATAGGTTTTCAGTATCTTGCTCTCTCTCTGCTTCTGGCACCTCCACAATTCTGATGTTGATATGCTTGAAGTTGTCCCAGAAGCTCCTTACACTATCTTCACATCTTTGGATTTTTTTTTTCTTTTTTCTTTTCTAGTTGAGTGTTTTCTGCTTCTTTGTTTTTCAAATCTTTGACTTGATTCTTGTGCTCCTCTAGTCTGTTGTTAGGTCTCTGTAAAATATTATTTCACTCAATATATGTTTAAGTTGGTCCTTTTTCATCTCCTCTTGGGTCTCGCAAAATTTATTGACCTTTTCTAGGAAATTCTTGAAAAACCTTATAACCATGGTTTTGAACTCTATATCCAGTCGTTTTGTTTTCCTTCATTTTTTTCATTTGTTTTCTGTTCCTTTGCGTCTGCATTTTTGCTGCTTCCCCGAGTTGGTAGAGTAGCTTTGTGTGCTAGGTGTCCTATATGGCCCAGTAGCTCCATGCCCCCTCCCTCCCCCCCAGTTACCTGAGATGGACTCTCTTGGTGCACCCCTTTGTGGACTGTATGTACAGCCTTGTTGTAGTTAAGTCTTGATTGTTGTTGGTATCAGTGGAGGGAATTGACCTCCAGGCCAACTGGCTGTGAGGATCAGCTGTGTCTATGCAGGAAGAACTTCTGTGCTGGAATCAGCCTTATGATACAAGACTTGCAAGATTGCAAAAGCCTCTGTACTCAGCTTGGATGTGGTGGGGTCTCAGCGCTGAGCAGATAGCCTTGGCTTCCTGTCAGCCCTGCCCTATGAGGCCCCTGGGTCTGTGTCCCTCGGTAATCACTGCAAACCTCTCTGTATGCACTCTCACATGCGTGCTACTCCCAACCTCTGCCTTTCGCACTCCCCTGAGTTTCCGTGCACTCTGGGGACCCATATGAGTGTGGGTCCCCAGAGTCTCGCTCGAAACTGGGGTTTGCAGTCGGAACTGGAATTTAGCACAGTTGGGAGGTTCCCTCTTCCTCCTGCTAGAGAAAGCCAGTAGTACACTCAGAAGTCAGTCCTCTCTGGGTGCACTCATGTGCACGCTCCAGGGAACCATATAAGTCTGGGTCCCCAGGATCTTCCCCTAAACTGGGGTTCAGTGCATTTGAAACTAGGATTCTGTGCAATCGGGTGTTTCTGTCTCCCTCCCGCTAGAGGAATCCAGCCAGGCCCTCTCCTGCCCGTCCTCTCCACGCATGTCTCAGTACCTCAGCTTTTTGCAGCTCCTCTGAGTCTCTGTGAGCCCCTCTCTTTCCTTCTAGTTGTAGAATTTCCACTCAGCCAGCTTTCCTGTGGTTCTGGATGCTGTCCGTTCTGTCATTACCTGTAGTTTTGAAATTGTTGTGCGAGGCAGCAGTTTAGGTGTTCACCTATGCTGCCATCTTGATTTCTCTCCTAAACATATTTTTAAAATGAAAAAAAAAATGAGTTATTTACCAGTATGATATAAATGTTTTTTTACATACTTCATTTATTTTTTCAGAGAATTGCAAAGGCTTTCTATTTTTAAAAAACTACAATTCATTGTAAAAGAAATACTATAATTATTAAGAAAGAAGAAATGTTGATTAAAAGACCTTATGAGTGAATAATGAAGAAAAATAATGTCCATATTTTTGTTAGGACAACTGGAACTTGTTCCTCACCACCTATTAATTACTTGTAATTATACATATAGTATTGCAGATCACATTGTCACTGGCAATCTCACAGACAGAAAGATAGTTTTAATAAACCTAAACTTCAAAAAGGATAAGTACATAATGAAGTGGGAGCTCTTAAATGTTCCAAGCTACATTTTAATTGGTTCAAACCCCTCTGTCAAGCAATTTGGCAAATTGATAGTCATCAAAAGCCTTAAAACTATAAATAACAATGGACCCAGAAGTAATCCAAAAAGGTTATACCTAAATATATTAATTGTATTCTTTTTTTCTGTTTTTTCTTCATTTTTTTTTTTTTTTAGGGTAAAGCAGTACTGATATTTGACATTTCATACAATTCACCCATTTGGTGTACAACTTAATGGTTTAGTACAGTGGTCGGCAAACTCATTAGTCAACAGAGCCAAATATCAACAGTACGACGATTGAAATTTATTTTGAGAGCCCAATTTTTTAAACTTAAACTTCTTCTAATACCACTTCTTCAAAATAGACTCACCCAGGCTGTGGTATTTTGTGGAAGAACCACACTCAAGGGGCCAAAGACCTGTATGTGGCATGCAAGCTGCAGTTTGCCAACCACTGGTTTAGTATGTTTAGAATCATGCAACCATCACCACATTGATCTCAGAACATTTTCTTCAAAAAGAAACCCAATAATCCCAGTTGTTTTGGCTCAGTGGATAGAGCATTGGCCTGCAGTCTAAAGTGTTCCAGGTTTGATTCTGGTCAAGGGCACATAGCTTGGTTAAAGGCTCCTCCCTGACCCAGGCCCTGGTCAGAGCACATGCAGGAGGCAACCAATCAGTGTTTCTCTCCATCGTTCCATCTCCCTTCTACTCTCTGTAAAAGTTCAATGGAAAAATACCCTCGGGTGAGGATAAACCTAAAAAAGAAAAAAAAAGAAAAGAAAAGAAAAAAGAAACCCAACACTCTATAGCTATCATCCCCCTTCCCATTTCGGCCCCTAATTCTAAACTCTCATCTACTTTCTGTTCTACAGATTTGCCAATTCTGGACATTCCATGGAAACAGAATAATTATGCTAAGTGAAAGAAGCCAATCACAAAAGACTGTATATGTTTTCAAAGGTCATCCATGTTACACCATATATCAGTACCTCTTTTCATGGCCAAATAATATTCCATTATATATATACTAGAGGCCCAGAAGCCCAGCCTGCCCTCTCTCAGTCCGGGAGCCCTCGGGGGTGGGAGGCGAGCCAGTGATCAGCAGCACAAGCCTTGGCTGGTCCTGCTTACCTGAGCCTCTGGTGGCCCTGGGTGGCTGGGCAGCCACTTTTCAAGGCTTGCCTGTACCTCAGGTCAGCCCTGGGCGGCTGGTGGGGGGGTGGGAGGAGACTAGGGGGCTCCGGAGGCAGCTGGACCCACTTGGGGGCGGGCCTGCCTGTGAGCCTGGCCATGCTGGGGGGCCTGCTGCCCCAGAGGGTCTGAGGGGAGTGGACACCACCATCTTTTGAGGGCGTCACAGTCAATTAGCATATTCTCTTCTTATTGGCAATGGGTGCCACCATCTTTGAGGGTGGGGCAGTTAATTAGCATATTCCCTCTTTATTAGATAGGATACCACATTTATCTTATACATTCATTAGCTGGTGGACATTTGTGTTGTTTCACCTTTTGACTGTTATGAGTAATGCTGTTGTGAACATTCATGTACAATTTTTTTTAAATGTGCTTTATTGATTTTTCACAGAGAGGAAGGGAGAGGGATAGAGAGCTAGAAACATCAATGAGAGAGACATTGATCAGCTGCCTCCTGCACGCTCCACACTGGAGATGTGCCTGCAACCAAGGTACATGCCCTTGCCCGGAATCGAACCTGGGACCTTTCAGTCTGCAGGTCGATGCTCTATCCACGGAGCCAAACCGATTTCGGTTCATGTACAATTTTTTATGTGGACATGTTTTCATTTCTCTTGGCTACATATGTAGGAGTGTAGTTTATACTAGAAGCCAAGCGGGTGATTGAAATCGCGTGAGAAGGTGCCCCGTCTCCCACTGTGCAAGGTGGCACCCCGCAGGGGACCAGGACCTATGCCTGACAAATGTAGTGCCTGCCGGCCACTTCCTTGTGTCCACTGGGGTCGGGGCAGGCACTCTTGTGTGTTGTGTCTCCACTCTGGCCGCCCCCAGCCCCAGTCTCAGAGGGCTAGGGGGAAGCATGCAGACCCCTCTGGCCCATCTCTGCATGCAGCCTCTCCTTAGCAGTCATCATGCAGCCTCCTCCTGAATGGTTGTGTCGCCTAGCTAATTAGCATATTCCATTTATATATGTAGATTACTTTTATCGGAGTTAAAAATCATTTCCCAACAATGTAATTATGCTACCCTCTCAAAGGTATTATGCAGAAATGCAACATTTTCAAGAGTATTACGCACAAAAATGTTGGTTTTGTAGAAGGAAGAGCACATAGTCCGAGGGAAAAAAGGCTACACAAAACGAAAAAGGCAGGATGCACAACCACTTAAAATCCTTCCTGTGCTTCCCACTCCCTCTCCCCCTCAATTCTCTGAGGGCCAGCTCTACTACCTTTCAGAGATTTTTAGACTGTCTCAGCTTCAGAGCCTTTGCAAATGTTGTTTCCTTTGCCTGTATCATCACTCTTTCCCCACTTCTCTGCCCAGTGGTTTCAAGTCTCATCTTAAATGTCACTTCCTCAAAGAAACACTCTCTTATATCCCTAACTAGGCTAGGGTGAAGTGTTTCCATAGCAGCCTGCAATTTTCCATCTTAATACTTCTGATACTTGTAATTGCTTATTCAGCCAGTAATCAAATACTGAGAGTCTTTTACATGCAGAGATAAAGAGTGAAAAACATGGAGGATCCCTGCCATCCAAGACCTTATATTCCAGGGAGGGAATTACAATGTACAGGTAAACAAATCAATATCCTGGGTAATTTTAGATAATGACAAGTAGCTCAATGTTTATCCTCTGGAGATTTTTAAACACCAGTAAAGCAGGAGCTATTTCTATTTCCGTCTGGGTTCCTTCCTCCAGGTTGGTAGAGCTTAGCACGGAGACTGGCCCGCTGAATAAGCTCAACACAAATTTGTTCAATGACTTCAAATAGGCATATAAATGACAAATGACAAACATAACCAGGACTACGTCTGTAAATAACTGAGTAGGAGTCTTCCTCCCTTTTCTTTTTCAAAACTTTCCGTAATTCTAAATATTTTTATAATTAAAAGACGAGCAAAAATGACCACGGGTGAGCAAACAGAGCCCCAAATAAAAACGTATTTATGTGTCACCACGCCACTTGTTAAACACCTGGCAATAAAACCCAATCTGAAATACTTAGATGGGTTGGTTAAGTGGATAGAGTTTCCTTGGCGCATTACCAAGTAGGTTCCCAGGCTTCAGCAGTATAATTTACCGTTTTAAGAGGCCTTAAGCAAAAAGATGCTTAAGGATATAATTACCCAAATTTCCCCATTTCTAAAGCGCTTTAGAATCTCCCCCCCCGCCCCCTCCCCATCCAGGATGTGGCAGCGATAACATCGCAATTCTTTTTACACGTCAATGATAAGAGAACACAATTGTTTTTGCGAAATCAACAAAGAATGCAATATCCTTACACAATATATATATATATATTCTCCTGCCAGCCCCAGAGACAAACTAGCTTGGAAAAAAAACCCAGGTAGCTCTAGCTTCGGCCAGAGGAGCACCCCGAAACTAGACGCCCCCTAAAGCGGAGCGCTCAGCGCTGCTTTCTTCCCGGGACGCGTGCGCAGCGCACGCCCCGGCCGCCGCCGCCGCCGGCGGAGCTGCAAGGGGCGCTGACGTCATCGTGCGGAGGAACCCGCCGCTCCTCCTAGGAAACGAGTCCACGCACCTGTGGTTTCCCTTAGCTCTCAGGAGACGTTCTCTCTCCCTTGGCCCAGGGCCGGCGTTTTCCCCAGCTCCTTTCCAGAGGCCTAGCTTCCCCCCCGCCCGGGTTCCTCGGTTCGTCGCCTGGGGAAGGGGAGGGGGAGAGAAAGAGAGTCCCGTACAGCATTGTTTACAAGGCGAGCGCCGGTGAGGGATCGGTCCGCGAGGGCGGAGCCGAGGGAGCCGGCACTTGTTCCCCGCTCTCCTCCCTCCCCAGCCTTCCCCGCGAGCGGACGCGGCAGCGCCTCGGTCTCGCTTTTTTCTTATTTTCCTCCCCTTCCCCTTCCTTTTTTTTTTTTTTTTCTCCTTTTTTTCCCCCCCTTCCTCCCTTTCACCATTTCCCCTTGGAGGCGCTTCCCCCGGGCAGGGGCAGAGCCGCCGGTCTCCCTCCCCGGCCCCCGCCGCCCTATGGAGAGAGGGCGCCCCCTCCCCAGCCGGGCACCAGCGGCGGCCGTCGGAGGAGCGAGACCGGCGCGGGCGGCCTCAGGTCCACGGTCGTCATGGAACTGACTCGCTGAGCGACCCGCCAGCTGCAGCCCTGCGTCCTGCTCCGATACCAGGTCCCCCGCCCCCCGGCCCGGCCCGGCGCCCCCTCTTCTCCCTCCCTCCTCGGTCGGCCCGGCTCCGGCCCCGCGCGCCCCGCCGCCGCCGCGCGCCGAGGGAAATGAGGTGGTAGCGGGATCCCGGATGACCCAGCGTCACCACTGCGAGGCCAAGAGCGCTGCCCGGGAGGAGGAGGAGGAGGACGAGGAGGAGGAGGAGGAGGAGGTGAGCGGCGGGCGGGGTGGCGGAGGGCGGGCTCGGCGACCCCCGCGCGCGCCGCCCGTGGAGCCCCCGGACCCCCACCTCCCACAGCACCTCCTCCCCGCCCCCTCACCCCCGCTCATAGCATCGCCCCTCCCTCAACATCCCACCCCCACCCCGCCAGCCACATCCCTCCCACCCCCCCATCCTTCGCCTGCGCCTCCGCGGGGACCTCCCGGACGCCCCCCCCTCCCTCGCCGTTTCCACGCAAGAACTGCTCGGCACCTGCCCCGTGTGCCAGCAGCTCCGCTCCGTTCCCTTTGGGGGCCCTTTTTTTGGTCACCGAGTAACTTTTTGGGGGGTAAAGGACTGCAGATCGCGTGCCCTGCCGCGCATTCTCTGGGCTCCGCGAGCCTGCGTGGACACACAAAGAAGGGCGCTCGCGCCCCCCACCCGCAGACCTCCGCGCCCCTTCCTGCGAGAGAGAGAGAGAGAAAGAGAGAGAGAGAGAGAGAGAGAGAGAGAGAGAGAGAGAGAGAGGAGGAGGATGAGGATGAGGTACACTGCCCAGCGGGGTGCCTGCCCGGCGAATGGGGCGAGCCGTCGGTGCTACCGAGGAGAGGGGAACGTTATCCGGGGTGTGGGTGGGGGGAATTGAGGAGGAGGAGGAGGAGGTGAGATTTGAGTTGCACCCTGGAGGGCAGATAAACATAGCGAAATTTTGAAAAAAAAAAAAAAAGGAAGAAAGGCCACTACTGAGCTCTAAGGCTCCACCGCTCATCGTTTTGGAAGGAGTTGAGAATTGGGCAGCAGAAGGGCGGAAAGTATCTCAGGAGGCAGGATGGCATCGGATCGAAAAATCTCAGAATGCTAAGCTCAGTTATTGAGCCTTTGTCCTCTCATTGAGCCTTTGTCACTCTCAACACTGCAGCAGCAGTGTGAGGCGGTGGTCTAATATTAACGACGACAATAACACTTGTTGAGGCTGATGTGACCGTTTCTGTGCTGAGTGTGGTTTGCAGCCCGTCGAGTCCTCAAGGACTCCGAGGCAGGTTTCACTGAGGAGCCTCCTTTCACAGATGGGGGAAACTGAGGCTGCCCCAAACGAGGTAACTTCTTCCGTCAGATGACACAGCTAGAACCCGGTGGACGGAGTTTTAAACCCGAGCAATCAGGTAGTCTCTGTTCTGAAAACGTATCTGTCGAAAAGATTAACGGTGGTGTGATCTGTTTCTTAGCTTTTCAGGTCATTTGTGGCGGCCAAACAGAAGGGAATGGGTAGCATAGAGTAAGAAAGAATGGGCAGGAGGTAGATCTGCTAACCTAGGACCAGCCAGATGAGTGAGTCTGAGTTTCTGGACCAGGAAAATCTGAATACGAAATGAAGAGCAGACTGGTAGAATTAGTGTGTTAGAAAGGCGGTGTAAAAATGATGTGCATTATAGATGATTGAGTTTAGGTGGCAGTGTGACATCCTAGTAGGTTAGAATGGAACTCTACAACATTTTTTGGTCAAGTTTAGAAGCTCACAGTGTGTGTACATGGTTTATTCTGATTGTATAATACTTTGAAAAGTGTTCACATGACTTTGCATGTTTCTTCATCTTCAAAATGAACTTTATAATACCAACTTTATAAGGTTGTGTGAGGATTAAGTCATTTAATATGATATAGTACTTTGAATAATACCTGGCCAAGTAGCACTCACTGTTTTTGTTGTTAATCCTCACCCGAGGATATATTTTCCATTGATTTTTTAGAGAGAGTGGAAGAGAGAGGTAGAGACAGACACAGAGAGAAACATCTGTGCAAGAGACACATCAATTTGGTTGCTTAGAGGTACACTTGCCAAGTGCCTGTGTCCTTGCCGGGATCAAACCCTCACCCCTTCAGTGTGTGAACTTAGGCTCTAATCACTGAACAACTGGCTAGGGCGCACTCACTGTTTTTACTTGTTCATCACTTAAGTGTAAGTTGAAAGAACTGTGGAAAGGCATGGAGATTAGGAAAGAGAGCAGCCTGTTTATGAATTCTAGGTAATGTAGTTCATTATTATGTTAAGGGCATAAAGTCAGGAAGGTATATTAGAACATGAGGCTCTTGAATGGTTACATTAATAAGTCCATCTTACTTAGAAGATGAACTTAAGATTCAGAAGTCAGAATTTTTAATAGGGTTGGTGTTATAATGACAATAAATATAATTCCATCTTAGTGAAGTTGTTTATATTACATATTCATCACTGTGCAATAGCTTCTCTCAGATGAGCGGGAGGCCCCGTATATCCTATATAATAAAAACCTAATGCAAATGGAACGGCAGAACAACCAGTTGCTTTGATGAGCGCTGACCACCAGGGGGCAGATGCCTAACACAGGAGCTGCCCCCTGGTGGTCTGTGCACTCCCACAGGGGGAGTGCCACTCAGCCAGAAGTCAGGCTCATATCTGGCTAGCACAGTGGCAATGGCAGGAGCCTCTCCAGCTTCCAAGGCAGGGCTAAGGAGCAGCGAGCAGGCAGGCAGTAAGGAGTGAGGGCTCCCGGACTGTGGGAGGGATATCCGACTGCCGGCAGATATCCCTCGAGGGGTCCTGGACTGCGAGTGGGTGCAGGCGGGGCTGAGGGACTCCCCAAAGTGCATGAATTTTCGTGTACTGGGCTCTAGTAGATATATAATATAGTTTATGCTGTACAATAAGGATATTATGAATTGCACTTAAACAGTAAGCTATTTGATAAACATGGAGAAAGAAGCAGAAGTAGCAATTGAAAGAATGGGGAGAAGAGCCTTAGCTGGTTTGACTCAGTGAATAGTGTCGGCTTATGAACTGAAAGATCCCAGGTTGATTCCAGTCAAGGGCTCATGCCCGGGTTGTGGGCTTGATCCCCAGTGGGGGACTTACAGGAGGTAGCCAATCAATGATTCTCTCTCATCATGGATGGTTCTATCTCCCTCTTCATTCCTCTCTGGAAAAAAAAAAAAATAGGAGAAGAAATATGAAAGAAACTATCATAAAGTTAGAAGTGTGTGTAATATGCCAACCAGAATATAGCCTTTTTGTTTTTTAGTTCCTTGAGACTTCTATCTGAGCATTCAAAATCTGGCTGTAACAACAATGTGCAATATAATAACACGATACAACTATAACATTCTATTACATAAAACAGTAAAATTATATTTTACGTGTTTGTATTTTATTCCTTAGCAGGATCCATTATTTATCTAACTCAATCTGTTTTACTTATTAGAAAATAGGCTGTGTTCTGCCAGTAAGAGAAGTAAAACTCAAGCCAGAGCTTTCTCCATTATATCATATTATCTACCTTACTGGAGACTTAGAAATGGAATGTAGGCCCTGGCCTCATGACTCAGTTGGTTGGAGTGTCATCCTGTACACCAGAGGTTTTGGGTTGGATTCCCAGTCAGGGATTGTGGGTTCAATTCTTGGTTGGGGCATGTATGGAAGGCAACTGGTTGATATTTCTTTTTCCCAAGTCAATAAAACATATCCTCTGGTGAGGATTAAAAGAAAAAAGGATGTAAGTCATAGCCTGCTAATATAAGTTACTTCCATAAATAGTCTTTTTTTTTTTGCTTTTCTACATTCTTTACTTTTAAGTAATTTCAAAAAGAAACCCTTTACCTGGATTCTCCTAACCTTTTATTTGTTTTATCACTTGTCACCCCTCCCCTATGTATGTATGTGTATAAGTTGCGTACATGATGGCCCATTACTCCTAAATTTTAGTGTGTATTTCCTAAGAATAGGGATATTCTCTTCCAGAATCACAGTAAACTTATTTATGTAAGTAAATTTAACATAGTTTTATATTTACTTTTTTTTTAATCATTTTTTTGTTTTCCATTACATTTGACATAGATTATTTATTTCAGGTATATACCCCAGTGACCAGACATTACATAACTCAACGAGAGTTATGATTTTCATGCACCAGGGCGGGGAGTCCCCTCAGCCTGGCCTGTGCCCTCTTGTAGTTTGTGACCCTTTAGGGGATGTCCAACTGCCAGCTTAGGCCCAGTTCTGGGGATCAGGCCTAGACATCCCTTTCGCAGCCTGGGACTCCTTGCTCCTTACTGCCCCACCTGCTCATTACTCCTTACCATTCAGGTCGCTATTCCTGCCACCACCAGTGCACTTACCAGCAGTGTTCCCCCTGTGGGAGCGCACTGACCACCAAAGGCTAGCTCCTGCATTGACCGTCTGCCCCCTGGTGGTCAGTGCACATCAGAGCAGTCATTTGGCTGTAAGGGTAGCTTAGGCTTTTATTATATAGACTAGAGACCCAGTGCACGAAATTCATGCATGGGATATGTGTCCCTCTGCCCAGGCTATACCCTCTCCAATCTGGAACATCCCTCTCACAATCCAGGACTGCTGGCTCCCAACTGCTCACCTGCCTGCTTTCCTGATTGCCCCTAACTGCTTCTGCCTGCCAGACTGATCACCCCCTAATGACTCCCCTGCCAGTCTGATTGATACCTAACTGCTCCCCTGCCAGCCTGATTGCCCATAACTGCCCTCACTTACAGGCCTGGTCAATTCTAACTGCCCTCCCCTGCAGATCTGGTCTCCCCCAACTGCTCTGCCCTGCAGGCTTGATCACCCCCAACTGCCCTCTCTTGCAGGCCTGGTCCCTGCCAACTGCACTCCCCTGTTGGCCATCTTGTGTCCACATAGCAGCAGCTATCTTGTGTGTTGGAGTGATGGTCAATTTGCATATTATTCTTTTATTAGTTAGGATAAGTGACCACCCCAATAAATCTGGCACCCATCCAGCAGCATGCCTAGTTATTAGAATATTTTATTAACTATGTTCTCTGGGCTTTACATCCCCGTAACTATTCTTTAACAATCAATTTGTAGTTCTTAATACCATCACCTTTTTCCGCTACATTTACTTTTATCTCATCTACTGTCCATGTTCCTGTTATGTTATTTGACCCATAAATGACCTTTTTAGCATTTTTCTTTCTCCAGTACAAGCTCAGCCTAAAGTCAGATTCTGTAGTCATTTAATCTGGAGCTTTCCCACAGATGCTCTCCATTATTTATAGCTCATTTTTTAAAAGTTTAAGCAAATTTAATTTTTTCTTTTGCTTACATTTTAGTGTAAGTAGAGAATGATTCTTTTTTCTTCTCCCTTTTAAAAAATATATTGATTTCAGGGAGGAAGGGAGAAGAGAGATAGAAATATCAATGATGAGAGAGAATATTGATCAGTTGCTTCTTGCATGCCCCCACACTGGGGATTGAGTTTACAACCTGGGAATGAGCATGCAATTCGGGCATGTGCCCTGACTGGAATGAACCGGGGACCCTTCAATTCGCAGGCTGATGCTCTGTCCTCTGAGCCAAACCAGCTAGGGCTCTTTTCTTCTCTTATTATGGTGTATTACATGAATCGATTTCTGAGTGTTAAGCCAACTTTGCATTCCTGTGCTAGGTTACATTTCATTATGGTGTATAATCTTTTTTTTTATGTTGGCAAATTCAGTTTGTTAGTATTTTGTTGGGGCTCTGTATATTTAGAAGAAATATGGAGCTATATAGTTTTCTAGTGCTGTTGTTTTTGTTTCATTTTGGTAACGGTAAGTAAAAGCTTGAAGTTGTTGTTTTTTTAATGTGTTCTTTTACATTGATTTTAGAGAGAGGAAGGAGGAGGGGGAGAGAGAAACATTGATCAGCTCCCCTCTCCTGCTAGGAATTGAAAGAGGAAACCTGGATATATTCCCTGATTGGTAATGAAACCAATGATCTCTTGGTGCATGGGACATCACTCAATCCATTGAGCCACCCTGGCCGAACTAGTAAATTTGAAGTTTTGACAAAAGTTAATTACAGACTAAAATTAAGTTTAGAAGAATTTATAATCTGTGAAGTTCACTGTCTGTCCAATATAGGTGTTTCTTCTAAATATCTTTTGACAGATGGTCATCTAGTTTATACTTCATTTCTAAGGTTACCATTTATGTCTTCATTAGATGAAATTATAGTGAGTCTATTCAGTGTATCCTCTTGTCCTCCAAAAGGCACCAAATTCCCACACACAATTGGATGTGGCAGGTGAAGGGGATGTACTTAAGAGTTGTTGACTATAGCCGAGACCGGTTTGGCTCAGTGGATAGAGCGTCGGCTTGCGGACTGAAGGGTCCCAGGTTCGATTCCGGTTGGGGGCATGTACCATGCTTGCGGGCACATCTCCACTGTGAGGCATGCAGGAGGCGGCTGATCGATGTTTCTGACTTTCTATCTCTCTCCCTTCCTCTCTATAAAAAATCAATAAAATATATTTAAAAAAAAAGTTGTTGACTATAAATTATATTTAAATTGATAGTGTGATGATGTGGCCTCTAAAGAAATAGCTAATGATCTTAGAGTACATTTGCAGTTAAGCTGGTGCTAATTTAGAAGAGCAAACATCTTGACATGTAAGGAACTCTGAACAATTTTTCAGATATGGAAAAGATGAATTGGTGCTATCATTAGCAGCCTTCAAAACATTTGAAGGCTTGCCTTGCTAAAGAGAGATTAAACTTGGTCTTGTTTTGCTTTGTTTTTGGTCCCAGAGGTTGAAAGGAACCTTTGGTTGAGTCCCTATTTCATCAAGATACTATGCTGTGGGCACAGTGCGTTAATAAAAAAAAAAAATGACATTAGTAGATGTGATCACAAAGGAAATTATTTAGTATGGGAGAGAGTGGGAAGCTGCTTTCTCTCATACTAAATTATAATTTAGGAGAGAGAGAAATTATACCAGTTTAAAGAATCAAGAGTTTTTGGAAGAAATTACCTTTGAAATTGGCCTTTTAGGGTAGGTATTATTCCTTTTCCTTCTATAAGTTTATTTACCTTTTTTCTCTTTACTATGAAAAGCTTATCTTGCTCATTATAGAAAATTTGCAAAAACTCAAGTTTAAAGCAAAAAAAAGAAATCACAATCCAGTTAATTAGAGTTGTGGCATACCTCTTGAAAATCACTGATTCTGCTGTAGGTTTGAGTAGCAAATAATTG
Source organism: Lasiurus cinereus (assembly GCA_011751065.1). Lineage (NCBI taxonomy): Eukaryota > Metazoa > Chordata > Mammalia > Chiroptera > Vespertilionidae > Lasiurus > Lasiurus cinereus. The sequence continues at coordinate 42,739,507 of JAAGEH010002528.1, read as the reverse complement.
AAGTATGTGAAGTGATTAATAAGAAAGGATAGTAGCTAGAGTTTGGGGATGGTGATGTGGGAACTGAAGAGGGTTGTTGTGTGTGTGTTCAAATTTTATTAATATACTTTTGTTGATTTTTTACAGAGAGGAAGGGAGAATAGAGTCAGAAACATCAATGAGAGAGAAACATCGACCAGCTGCCTCCTGCACGCCCCCTATTGGGGATGTGCCCACAGCCAAGGTACATGCCCTTGACCAGAATCAAACCTGGGACCTTTCAGTCCGCAGGCCGACGCTCTATCTACTGAGCCAAACCTGTTTCAGCTAAATTTTAAATCCTATGTAATAAAAGGCTAATATGCAAATTGGCAAACAGCAGAACGACTGGTCACTGTGATATGCACTGACCACTAAGGGGCAGATGCTCAATGCAGGAGTTGCCCCCTGGTGTTCGGTGTGCTCCCACAAGGGCAGTGCCACTCAGCCAGAAGCTGGGCTCACAGCTGGTGAGCTCAGCGGCAATGGTGGGAGGCTCTCCTGCCTCCATGGCAGCTCTAAGGATGTCTGACTGCTGACTTAGGTCTGGGCATAAGCCATCAGTCGGGCATCCCCTGAGGGCTCCCAGACTGTGGCCAGGCTGAGGATCCCTCCCCCCATCCCACCTCCTTGCATGTATTTTGTGCACCGGGCCTCTAGTCATATAAAAGTTTCTAACTTTCCATATGTTAATTATGAACATTGAAATTAGGAAATAAACCCTGAAGCATATACAGAATATAGGTATATAGTTGAGCTGAAATAGTTATAGGAGGTTTATAATGAAAAACAGCATTTCCCTTCTGCAGGGCTTCTCACACTTTTCTCTAAAGGTTAATTGTTATCAACTCTTACCTGTTTATCTTGTTATTTAAGATCATATTTTCAAATAACTTGCCTTACTGCTTTTTTTATGTTTTAGATTAGTATAAAGATGTAGCTCTCAATCTGTCTTTCAACACCCATTATCTTCCCAACATACAGTTTTAATAATGTTTGTTGAAATCCTGTTTAGTGTTTTCATTATTATTACTGTGTTAATAGTGTGGTATGTAATTACATTTACCTTCTTACACAACCTTTTTATTTTTCTGAAGTTACCTTTCCAGTTGTTAGCTTTCATCACATCTAAGCCTTCAGCAATTCTCAATTCAGTTTTCTACATACAGTCATAACTGTCAAAACTATAGTTTCCCCTTTAAAATTTTATTTTTTTTAGACATTTCTCTTGGACTCTCAGTTGCCCTACACTGATCTAGGCTGTGGCTCTTTAAACTTGCTGCTCGATTTAGAGTCACCTTACTATTGAGTTTTCTAATCAACATTGCCAAAAAAAACTTACTGCCTTGATAACAAATGTTTCTTTTCTGTATTGTCTAATGCAATATCTGCTAGTCACTTGTAGTTTCTGAGCACTTGAAATGGGTCTAGTGTGACTGAGGAGTTATATTTTAACTTTATTCAGTTCTAATTTAAATATTCACATAGGAGGCTAGTGGACACTGTATTGGAGACTCATTTCAAGATTGTTTCATAATGCCTTTTTTTTACTCTGCTATTTGTATGCATGAGAATTAATGAAAATTAAATAAAAATTTTAAAATTTAAAAAAGTTTCATACTCAAGTGATGGTTTAATACTAATTAAATCCAACAAGTGGGTTGGATTTAGTGTAATTGATGTAACTTTTTTTTTTAAGAAGAATATTTAGGATTACTACTACTAAGAATTCCCAGAATAAAAAGTTCATGACTTAAAATTCTTTGTCACAGTTTGACATAGTAATAATATAGTTTGATCAGAGTCCAGGGGTTCTATCAATCATAAAGCCATGTTTTCTCTTTATAACTGAGTTTCCAATTTAAGGTGAGAATGCATTAGATAACTATTACTGTAAATTTTTAATACATATTTTAAAGAGCTATAAAATTCTATACTGCCTCATAATCTTACTTTGTTTTATGAATTGCTTAATAAGAGCCAACATATTTATGCAATGCTCTACTTATTCTATAATTATAT